>CM019153.1:37501282-37588141 GCA_009733165.1 Naja naja
ACACCACTTCGCTTAGTAACCATTTGAAGTCACAACTGCACTGAAAAAGTGACTTATGACCATTTTTCACAATTATGACCATTGCAGCATCCCCCTGGTCATGTGATTTACATTCAGATGCTTGACAACCGGCTCATATTGATGATGGTTGCAGTGTCCTGGGGTCACTTCAGAGGTGGTATTCAGCAGGTTCTGACCAGTTCTGGAGAACCGGTAGCAGAAATTTTGAGTAGTTCAGAGAACCGGCAACTACCACCTCTGACTGGAGATTTTATAGTATCCTTCCCCTGCCATGCCCCTGCCACGCCCACAGAACCAATAGTAAAAATAATTGAATCCCACCATGGGTCATGTGTGATCAGCTTTGCAACCTTCTAACAAGCAAAGTCAATGAGGAAACCAGATTCACTTAACAATGGCATTACTAATTTAACAATTGCAGTGATTCACTTAACAAATGTGTCAAGAAAAGTCATAAAATGAAATTCAAATTCGTCACTTACCAAGATAAATTTTGGGCTCAATGGTGGTCATAAGTCAAGGACTACCTGATATATTATATATCAATTCTGTATAGAGAAGTGAGTAATAGAAATATTTAGTATTCCACTTACTATGGTTTCTGGCCCTCTCCATCAAATTAACTTGGATAAATCCAAAAGGAAAGCTTTTGGTGACTTACAGTAACTTCCTACTAGTGTTAAATTTTGCTGACAAAATAAAAAGGATGTCAAGACAAAATTGGAATGCATGGCTAAATGGTAATAAAAGTCTGAGAAGTAGGGAGGAGATGGCAGAAAGGACAAACAGAACAAAAGAAAGAGGAATGGAGAACTGGAAGAACAACTGATTTGACAACAATGCAAATCCTATTCACCCAAAGAAGAGCTGGTGGAAATAAAGGCAAAAAGAAGACAGTGGAAAACTAACAACTTCACTGCATTTATAAGAGAAAGAATAGAATAGAATAGAATAGAATAGAATAGAATAGAATAGAATAGAATAGAATAGAATAGAATAGAATAGAATTCTTTATTGGCCAAGTGTGATTGGAAACACAAGAAATTTGTCTTGGTGCAAATGCTCTCAGTGTACATAAAAAGAAAAGAAACATTCGTCAAGAATCATAAGGTACAACACTTAATGATAGTCATAGGGTGCAAATAAGCAATCAATTCATACTAGGAACCATATTAGGAGACAAGAGGATGTTCTCTTAGTAATTAAGCATCAGTCCAGGTTTCTTTCCTATTATAACTTCCAGAATCAATTTGCCAAAGGTACACCTCAGATCTTCTGTACAATGTCAATTCAACACTTTCTGCCTTCAGTGAAAATGACTGGCAATGGGGACAAAGCACAAACCATATTGCTATATAACATGTGGACACCGGTTAAGGTCAAATTCTCTTCACTTTCTGCCTACTATATAAAAAGTCTTCATTTGGACTCTGGTGGCTTCATTATATCTAAAGCTTTCCATTGAAAAGTGGCAAGTCGGGGAACGTCATGCTTCTTTGCACAACCCTAGGAACTGGATTTTTATAAAATCCATACAATACGTTGCATCCAATTCAGTGTGAGATATGCAGGCAGCTTAAGTGACAGTTGATTGTACACTCTGTATTGAATTATTTGAAAAGCCGAACAGTAAAATGATTTTAGAAAAATTGAGGGTCAGAAGGACTTTCTTTATGACAAGCTGTTTGCTCGCACAGTTTGAGGTCATTATCTCTTTGCTTTCCCTTCTGTAATGAACTGACAGAACCAGAAACGAATGCAGAAACCTTTGCCTTGGGTAACAAGAACTTTAGACCATATTAAAAAGGAAAGAACAGGGTATTTTGTATCTGAAATCTTGGCTGAACACTTATACAAGACCCTTACTCTTTGCCCTGCAGTGAATATTTTATTTGCATGTTGCTTACTTATTCACTAACACTGTTCAATATGAAATTAAAATACTATGAAGTTAGTAAATAAACTGAAGCACAAAAGCAGATTTACCCTAGAGTCACACTGTTTGAATTACATTCTGAGATCAGTAACATCAGCTAACCTTATAGGGAACAGTATGAGTTGCTGCATATTTTGTGGTGTGTATTTACAGTGCATGACTCCAATCCTTTTTTTGATATCCAGATTTCCTCAACCATGTCAAACAACCAAACATTTTTTTAAAGGTTTTGGAAAGGTACAAAATGTTTTGATACATAGTCAAATAATTGATTTAAATCTGAAAGATTTTTTTGTAGATCACTCCATTAATATTATCCATCTTGTGTATTTTTTATTCATTCATGCATCCACTCAACGAATATCTACCTTCCTTTCTTTTCCTTTCCTTTCCAAAGCAAGAATTAGTCAAAGCAAGAAGAAGACAAAAACAATAAATGCATGTGAACAACCAAAACAGCAACACATTCATACTATAGCAATAGCACTAAAGACACTCTAAGAGGTTTACAGAGTTAGCCTATTGCCCCCAACAATCTGGGTTCTCATTTTCCCCACCTTGGAAGGATGGAAGGCTGAATCAACCTTGAGCCTGGTGAGATTTGAACTGCCAAATTGCAGGCAGCCAACAGTCAGAAGAAGTAGCCTGCAGTACTGCACTCTAACCACTGTGCCACTGTGGCTATTATCTTCACTTGCTGATGAAATATGAAAAGAAAAGACTTTGTATAGTCTTCCTTCCCCATTACCAATTTCAAATGAGGCTTTTAGCAATCAAAAGGTTATCCATCCCGGTCTAGAATCAAAGCATTCTCATACCAGAAGTAAGAACAAGGTAAGTCAGTCTAAGCTGGAAGAGGAATTGTGGGCAATAGTGGGTAAGTGGAGATCCAGAATTACCTGCATTTCATCATCATTTATTTATTTATTTATTTATTGAACTTGTATGCCGCCCCATCTCCGAAGACTCGGCAGCTCACAACTAAAAACAGGAACAATAAATACTTAAAAAGAGATTAAACTAATTTTACAAGCCCAAAAATTACAAAAACTAAAATTTACAATAGTTAAAAATTAAGAAACCTATTCCCCCCCCCCAGGGAGGGGTCACAGCCCGGGTTGGTCAAACAACCAGGTCTTTAAATCATGGCGGAAGGTGCGGAGGTCAGGGGCCAGGGAGCCCAAGGGCAGTTGGTTCCAGAGGTCAGGGGCCATGACAGAATAGGCTCGTCGCTGGGGGACCGCCAGCTGGCATTGGCCTGCCGACGGGACCCCGAGAAGTCCTTGCCTATGTGCTTGCACAGGGCGGCCGGCACTCGATATCGGCAGAAGACGCTCCCTTAAGTATTGAGGACCCATGTGTGAAGGACTTGTGTTAAAACCAGAACCTTGAATCTCACCAGAGTGCAACGGCAACCAATGCAGGCAGCGGGAGGGGGTAACATGGGAGAATGGAAACTCCCATCACCACCCAGCTGCCACATTTTGCACCAGCTGCAATCTCTGGATGGTATGCAAGGGCAGTCCTAAATAGAGAGCGTTGCAGTAGTCGAGTCTAGAGGTAACAAGGGTGTGAATGACTGTGTGCAGGGCATCTCGGTCCAGAAATGGGGTGAAGCTGAAGAACAAGGCGGAGCTGGGCAAAGGCCCCCCTGGCAACGGCCCCCACCTGCTCCTCCAACTGGAGCCGTACATCCAGGAGGACCCCAGATTCCGCCCTATCCACAGGGGCAACACCTCTCCCCTATGGCCAAAGATGGATATTCCTGGCTGGGCCGAGATGCCGGTATGCACAGCCACTCAGTCTTGGCCGGGTTGAGTGAAGCATGTTCCCGCTCATCCAAATCCATACCGCATCCAAACACCGGGTCATCAGGAGAGGGCATCACTGATCTGGTTTGGGGTGGAGATGTACAGCTGGGTGTCATGTGTACTGATGGAATCTCACCCCAAAACCACGGATGATCTCACCCAGCGGCTTCATGTAGATGTTAAATAGAAGAGGGAGAGGACCGACCCCTGAGGGACCCCACAAGAGAGCACCCTCGGGTCGACCTCAACCCCCCACCAACACAATTGCAACCGCCCTGAGAGGTAGGAGGTGAACCACTGAGAACAGTGCCCCCACTCCCAACCCCCGAGGCCGCAAAGGATACCATGGTCGATGGTATCGAAGCTGCTGAGAGGTCTAATAGGACCAGGACAGAGGAAAACCCTGTCCTGAGCCCTCCAGAGATCATCCATCAGCGACCAATGCCGCCTCCGTGCTGTAACTGGGTCAGAAGCCCGATTGATACGGATCCAGGTAGTCCGCTTCATCCAGGAAAAGTGGAAACTGCTGAGCCACCACATTCTCAACAACCTTCGCCAAAAAGCGAAGGTTGGAGACTGGACGAAAGTTGTCTAACACGGTCGGGTCCAGGGCAGGCTTCTTCAGGAGGGGTCTCACCACCGCCTCCTTCAAGGCGGAGGGAAAAACACCCTCCCTTAACAAAGCATTGACAACTGCCCGGAGCCAACGCAGGTGACCTCCCTGGCGGCATAAGCCAACCAGGAAGGACACAGGTCCAACAAACATGTGGTGGAACTCAGGCGCCGCATAATCCTGTCCACTTCATCCTCGAAACAGGATCGAACTCATCCCAGATCACACTGGCCAGACTGCTTGTATCCCGTTCCTCAGACCACTGCAAATCAGAGGACAACCCGCGAATCCGGCGATCTTATCCAACAGATATTGACCAAACTCCTCAGCCCTTCCCTGCAATGGGTCCGCCCCTCCCCCATGCTGAAGGAGAGGCGGTAGCCGAAACAGGGCGGCTGGGCGTTATCTGCAGGACGCTATGAGGGTGGAGAGATAGGACCTTCTCGCCACTCTCATAGCTACCAGGTAAGTCCTAATATGGGCTCTTAGCTGGGCTCGATTGGATTGGGAGCAGGTGGACCTCCACCTGCTCTCTAAACCCCTTCAATGATGCTTCATCTCCCGGAGCTCCTCGGTATACCAAGGAGCCATCCGGGATCCACGGCATGTGAGGGGACGCATGGGGACAACCCTGTCGAGGGCATCCAATGCAGCCTGTTGCCAGGCCAGCAGATCCTGGCAGAGCTGTGGGCAAGGGAAGAGGGAAAGGACCCCAGTTCCGCCTGGAACCTCTCAGGGTCCATCAGGCATCTTGAGCAGAACCATCTAAGTGGCTCCTCATCCCAGCAGTGGGAGTGGCCTGTTGGAAGACCAGCCATAGGTGATAGTGATCAGACCATGGAATGGGCAATGCCGTAAAAGTGGCTTGCCCTCTGTCACTACGCCACTGTTCAGAGACAAAAACTAGGTCAAGAGTATTTCCCCCCTCGTGAGTCGGGCCTTGAATCAGTTGGGTCAGGCCCATGGCTTCCATAGAAGCCATGAATTCCTGGGCCAAGCCTGACGCTCCCCCCAGGGAAGGAAGATTGAAGTCCCCCAGGACCATAAGGCCCGGGAACTCCACCACCACCCCCGAGAGGAAATCGAGAAGCCCAGGCAGGGCTGCTGTCACACAGCTGGGGGAAAGGTATGCGAGCAGCAAGCCCACCCAACCATTAGGCCCCCGTCTCACTCCCGCCTATCTCTGGAACCACGACCTCCCTTGGAAACAGGGTCTCCAAATAACCACAGCCACCCCACCATCCCTTCCCTGGGCCCATGGCCGGTGCAGAACCTGGAAACCTGGAGGGCACAGATCAACCAGAGGGACACCTCCCTCCGGGCCCAACCAGGTTTCGGTGATACAAGCCAGGTCCGCAGCCTCCTCCTCAATGATCTCCCAGAGGAGGGAGGACTTATTAGCCACGGACCTGGCATTAAAATACACCAACCTAAGCCCAGGGGTCCTGGTTCTGATGCCCCCTAGGGAGGAGGCCATTGGGTTGGAGTGCACCACCGCACAGAGATGGCGGGTACGCGCTACCGGCACATGATATGGCCCTATGCCTCGACGTCTCCTGCCAATCCCAACCACCCTGGGAATCGCGGTCCCCACCTCGCACCCCGGGGCCCCGCCAGCCCCCAACCCCCCCCACCATGCACCAGGCTGCAGGAAAACCCCTCCACCCCCTTCCCTAACCCCTTAAGACGGCCAATTAAAATTTAAAAACCTCCCTTCGAATTAAGCGTAATTTAAAACCCATGGTCATGCTATGCCCCTCTCGAATAAAAGATCCGTCATCAAGGAGGGGCTTTGACAATACAGCAGGCCATCTCAGGGACAGGGGAACACCCCTGAGTGCCTGCAGCTCAAGGGAAGAGTAGGTGTATCCAATAGTGGTCATTGCTAAGGAGAGATCAAGTCCAGGATAGATGGTAAAAGTTCAGGTTGCCGATTAGGCAAACTGTGATGGCCACTTCAGGTAAGCAATGTTTGGAAGCATTAGCAGATAATCTGGCAAGAAGTCTGATCTGTCCTGACAATGTTAACCTGACCAACAAAAATGGTGAGAGAACTCTCCACCAACAATGATGAAGGAACACCACATTGATGGTACAGTTAGTTTGAACTGAGAATGGAGACCAACTGTTGTTTGGCTCAAGCAGGCAAATATTTCATTTTGGCCCTTTGAGAAATTGGAAATGAAGCAGATATAGTCACTGGAAAAAGGGAGGGAGAATCTGAATTTTCTTTTTCAGATTATATCTTTATGGGAGAAAAAAGTTTTTGTGTGTAACAGAGAGAAAAACCATAATAATTTTATCATAAAACCAATATTATGGCTTGTCTGGATTTAGAAACTGAAACTAGAGAATAAGAAATGTGATTATATCTCTGTTGTACCGCAGCTATGAAATTGGTTGAAGGAAGCCCAAAGTTGCTGATCTTCTCATATAATATCAGTTCACAGGATTTAAATGCAGTGCATCCCTACTCAAGTCTATGGAGTCACATTATGCATTTTAAAAAGAATTTTTCCATTGGTTATACTTTAAATTATTGGTAACACCTTATCCTTTTACAACCAGTTAACTGCAACAATTATCTCATTTATTTATTTATGTATTTATTTATGTATTTATGTATGTATGTATGTATGTATTTATTTATTTATTTATTTATTTATTTATTTATTTATTTATTTATTTATTTATTTATTATTGGGACTTGTATGCTGCCCCATCTCCAAAGACTCGGGGCAGCTCACAACTAAGAAACAACAGCAATAAATAATTAAAAAAGATTAAACCCAGTTACAAGCCCAAACAAATTTAAAATACATTAAAAATATAAAACCACCCCCCCCCAGGAAAGAAAAGGTCACAGCCCGGATTGGTCAAACAACCAGGTCTTCAAATCATGGTGGAAGGTGCGGAGGTCAGGGGCCAGGCGGAGACCCAGGGGGAGCTGGTTCCAGAGGTCAGGGGCCGCGACAGAGTAGGCTCGTCATCGGGGGACTGCCAGCTGGCATTGGCCCACCAACGGGACCCCAAGGAGTCCTTGCCTGTATGCTCGCACAGGGCAGTTGGCATTCGATGTTGGCAGGAGTCGCTCCCTTAAATATTGAGGACCCATGTCATGAAGGACTTTGTATGTTAAAACTAAAACCTTGAATCTCACCCGGAGCACAACCGGCAACCAATGCAGGCAGCGCAGAAGGGGGGTAACATGGGAGAATTGGGAATTTATAAAGCAAGAAGAAATAATTAACAATCCACCCCCAAAACTGATTAATGTAGATCAGCAAGAGTCATAAGAAGATAGAATTTTTTACTTGAGGGAGATTGTATCAAATTAAATTTAGTACTGTTGCTTAAGAAGTAGTTCAGTAGAGCAATATCATAATGGCACCTGGGTTCTGGAGCAGCATGAATGCATACCTCTGAATCTCACCTATTTCAAGGAAAAGGGAATATCAGACATTCATATACTTCCCTAGTCTGATTATAATAAGAGTTTACAAATATGATGTAGTAGATGTGAGAGCTTAGCTTTTACTCTGATGTTAAGTTAGGTAAAACAAGGGAAAACTATAGAGCAGTGGGCACAGCTAACAGAATGGGGTTTCTGCCATTATATATACATACATATAATCTCAATCTATGCAATTTTGGATAGTATAAATGAGCAAATTAGCACAAATACACAAACCAACCAACAGCCTTAACACCATCATCATCAACAACAAAAGACAGATGATAGATAGATAGATAGATAGATAGATAGATAGATAGATAGATAGATAGACAGACAGACAGATAATGATAGATATAGATATAGATAGTTGTGTGTCACTTGCACATCCTTCTGCATCTTCTCATATCCTGCAGAAGGTACTTGCCCATCAGCCTGGGACATGTAACCTTCTGCTGATTTCCTCACCAACTTTGTTTCTTGGAAGCCAGCAAGAACTTGTGTGGAGATCTTTGCTTAATCACCTGCAATCATTGCTTAGTAACAGCAACAGAGACTGCTGAAATTGTCGTTGCTAAATGATGTGTCATGTGATGTTGCACTTTATAACCATCATCAACTGAGGACTATCTATAGTCCAACTATAAATTTATAGGGAGCATGAATCATTGTAACCAGGGCATCTTGGGCCAAGTAGGGCTGCATCTTGAAAAACTTGAAAATACTCCAGGCACTAAGGGCTCCAAGAGGACCCAGAGGATATAGGCCATTCATCCAGGAATCTTTGAGGGTTATTCACTAGAAATTTATTTGTTTGTTTGTTTGTTTGTTTGTTCGTTCGTTCATTCGTTCATTCATTCATTCATTTATTTATTTAGGCAAGCATGCATTTGATAATATATATAAGTATAAACATGATTATTAATACATGAAATAGATACAAATAAAAGGGAACATTAAGACAGGGATGGTAGGCATGTTGGTTCACTTATGCATGCCCCTTACAGACCTCTTAAGAATGGGGTGAGTCAACAGTAGACAGTCTGTGGTTAAAGTGTTTGGGGTTAGTAGAAGAAACCACAGAGTCAGGTAGAGTATTCCAGGCATTGACCTGATTCAAGGCTGTTTGATCCAGGCTGTTTTTGTTTCATGACTGGGCTTGTATCATGAATGAAAAGAATCCAGAATCTATTTCCATTGGAATTCTTTGCAGCCAAATTCCTACCATCGTCTCAATAACCTCCCTTTAAAGGAAAAGTTGGAGTCAGATAAAGAAATGGTTTCTTCAAGAGAGGAACTACTAGTATCTCTTTCAAGCAGAGGGCATCATGGCATCCCTCAAAGGAACATGTATCCCCTCCTGGAGTTATCCATACGTGCTCTGCCCAGTCTTCCAATAATGATATGGGTATAGGCCCATAAGTGGGATAAGTCATACTATTTACTTTCTCAGGTTTCAGTAGCTCAAACAATCTCAAGTTAAATATAAGGCGTTGTTTTGCTCATCTCACTTCACTTTGCCCAACTGGCATTCAATTCAGTGTATATACAAGCAAATTTATCTGTAAAGAAAGATTACTTCCCCTGCCATCCTGTCTTAACACAATTCAGGTTACTCTGATTTTGTCAATCCCCTGCCTCTTGCAATGCAGAGAAGACTAGGACTGTCAGCAGATGTTCCCAATCATTCTGTTTTTAGAATTCTGTAGCAAAATTTATATCTTGTCTTTCTTTCCAGTAGATGATTAAGGTGGCTTATACAAGTAGGGGTGGGACTCTCCAGTTTGGACTGGTTCTATAGAACCGGTTGTTATGATTCTGCGCAGTTTGGAGAACTGGCAAATTGTGCCCAGGAGGCAAAAAGGAGCATATGGGGTGGGGGTGCTGTGTGCTCCCCCCATGCTCCATTCAGCAAAAACAACCCCCAGAAGGTTTCCCTGAGGCACAGGGGGGTGCACAGGGGGGTGCTGCAAAAAGAAGAAGAAGAAGAAGAAGAAGAAGAAGAAGAAGAAGAAGAAGAAGAAGAAGAAGAAGAAGAAGAAGAAGAAACCATGCCCACTCAGACACATAGCCATGCCCACCTAGCCATGCCCACAGAGCCAGTTGTTAAAAAATTTGAATCCCACCCCTGTATACAAGTTATCCAAAATTGGAAGCCATAATCTCACTTATTAAAGTATCTAAAGCAGCAAACTGTTTAAAAACAGGAAAGGGGAATCAGTGGCATGAGAATTCTTAACATTTATACCCAGAGACACATATTCCTGTTGTGCACACTAAAAGAAGAAGAAGTCATTATTAACACAAAGGAATTGCACCTAAAACTTTCAGATGTCTTGAAGATTTTAATAATAATTTAATTTTCTCTGAAAATTTGGAGGAAGTAAAAGTATTGACTAGTCCCGTCTTCAAGATATCAATCTCTTTAGGGAAAAGAACATTGAAATATTTGCTATTCAAAGAGGGAAAAAATAGCAATGTCCAGTCATCAGTTATGGGGCTCATTAAAAGCTAATCAAGAATAAATGTTATGCTGCAGTTCATTAAGAAAAAAAAATTCAAGGAAAATGTAATTGGTAAATCATTGCACAACTTGCGACATAGAAATGAATCTTCTCTAATTACTTATTTTTTTCATGATTATATTGTCTAAATATATTTTCAAATGAAGAGCCTCTCTTGTGACTAATTAACCTTCTTTTATGGCATAGCATCTATTGGAAAAGTAAAAGGAAATTACCATTAAAGAATTGTGAAATAAGATTCCAACGGTTATGATATACAACATAGGTTTGCAAGTTGATTTATTGAACATTGCTCTTCTGATCTTTGTAGGAATAGCAGCATCCTAGTATCTGGCTATTTTTCTATTGCTATTCTACCTGGAGGATCTTTCTGGAAATGGTTGAGTGTAAATTTTGAGAAAATTCATTAATAAACTTTTTTTAAAGATATGACTGTTTTTCTTTTCCATTTAAAGTAGAAATTAATTTGAATAAAATAATTCAGACACATTTTACAAAGTTAGCAATAACCTCACATTCACTGAGATATAGTTTTTTTTAATTCTATCTCTTTTCTTTTTTATCCCTTTCCTCCTTGAAACAGAGGCATACTGAACAAGAGAATACATTGCTCTTTTGTAGCTGCATTTTTAAATCAAAATGTGCATCAATGCACAGCACAAAGCCTATGGCAAAACACTTTCACAGCAAAGTGGCCCTTATTTATCTAATTTCATTTACTTGCTTTCAAACTGCTAGGTTACAGGAATGAAGGCAAATGACAGGAGGTCACTCCATCATGCAGTCATAGGATTTTGAAGTGCTCGAGTGTAGATTTTCTTTGGCATCTTTTAAGCTACTGAGCCACTGCACCACTTCATAAAATGCTGTAGTAGCGTGGATATAGAGAAAAAGGGAATGTTGACTGAGAAGCCTATGAGCAAATCTGAACAATGCTTGCAATCAGACCATTAATGACTGATCCAATCATTATATCGGTTAAGTATGATAAAAAGATGCAAGGATTGAAGGAGATGTTGAGGTATATTATTAACTGCACTGTTACTCAATTTCTCATTCAAAGCAGTTCTGTGAGAAGTGTTAGTAACTGACCTGATGATTATATGGAGAATGCCCAAAAGTTACTTCTGCCGGAACCGATGAAGCTTCTTGGATGAGAAGCAAAACATATTCATCTTCCTCAAGGAGAAAACAATCCAGTTGCCTTTTGACAAAGCACATTTGAAACAACTATGTCCTGGACAGCTGAGAATCTCCACAGATATTCTTCTAAGAATCATTTTTTCCATACCCAATGGAAAATATAATATCCAAACATTTATTCCATTACTGTACTTGACTAATATTTTTTTCTCTTTTGGGGATGAGGTAGTTTCAAGTTACCTGCCGCAGTGGTGCAGTGGTTAGAATGCAGTACTACAAGCTACTTCTGCTGCCTGCCGGCTGCCTGCAATTTGGCAGTTTGATTCTCACCAGATCAAGGTTGAATCAACCTTCCATCCTTCCAAGGTTGGTAAAATGAGGACCCAGATTGTTGGGGGCAATATGCTCACTCTGTAAACTGTTTAGAGAGGGTTGTCAAGCACTGTGAAGCAGTATATAAGTCTAAGTGCTATTGCTATTGCTACTCATATTTTATTTATTTATTTTTATTTATTTATTTATTCATTTATTTTGTCAAAAGCTTACAATAAAATAGAAATAAGAATAAACATAAGTTTAAATATAAGAAATAGGAACTAATAATTGTGGACAATAGGACAGGGACGATAAGCACAATTGTGCGCTTATGCACATCCCTTACAGATCTCTTAGGAATGGGTTGAGGTCAATGGAGGTTAGTTTGAGGGTAAAGGAGTGGGGGTTTGAGCAGATGACAACAGAATCAAGCAGTGAGTTCCAGACATTGACTGTTGCTTACATCGTACTTCCTGCAATCAAGTTTGGAATGGTTTACATTAAGTTTATATCTGTTGTGTGCTCATATGACTAAGCCCATTCTGAATTTCCTCTCTTTCTGTCTCCACACAATAAATCTACCTGCCTATTAAAACACAAATTGAAACAGTATCCAAAGCCCAGGATATCCATTTCAATTTGGCACACCCCATCTATTTCAGTCTGCCTGAAAATTTCATCCCATTTTGCTTAAACAAACAAATAAATAATAAATACATAAATAGCTTGCACCCATTGTGGTTTTGCTCTTGCATGGCATGTTTAGAATTAAACATCATTTAACAGCCAACAATCAAACTTGGTGACCTCCAGATGGTCTAGGTTTTTTAATCATTAGATGAAAATCAGGCAGCAGATCAAGAGCCAAGGAAAACAAGGCAAGAGTTACAGCACATATTGATTTCAACATCTGACACAATTTCAATAAGATGAATTTATATCTGGTGCTTCCACTGCCTTCCCCTCAATTCATGAGGCTCATTCATTCTTTTTCTCTCCCTTGAAATTAAAAGTTCTACCACTCTTTGTGAACAAATGCCTTTGCAAGGTCCAATCTGGGTCAGTCATCTTTGCTCTTGGTCACATTCCACATTTTTCTGTCCTGGATCAAAGGCAAGTTGCCAGACACCTCCTCAGCTGTATGTGGATATCTGATCTTCTTGAATCACCTTCTCTGAAAAGCTTTTATAAAGAAAAATAAAAACACTCTGACAATAAGAATGTGGCATACAAGAGAATGAAACTTCACTTTTGTTGATCTCACTTCAAATCCTAATTGTTGTTGGAGATGCTCAGACTGGATTGATTTATTTGCAAAGTTATACATTCAGATTAGATTTAAGAGCTTGCTTTGTGTGGTGGTTAAGGTACTGGGCTATAAACTAGGACTAGTTCTAGTCCAGCTTCAGGCACAATGATGGCTGGGTGACCTTGAGCCAGTCTCTCTCTTTCAGCCCTATGAAGCAGGCAGTGGCAAACCAATTCCAATATTATGCCAAGAAAACTGCAGAGACTTAGTTACCAGCCCATGGTAACTTGAAAACACAAACATACATGGACCATTATAAATTAGATCAGAAAACCTCAGCATATACTTAATGTATACCATTAAGAATTATCAAAAGTTCATATTTTTAAATTAGAATTACAATTTAAATTTGTTTCTTTATATGATTCTTCTATCATACAACAGGACACTCAAATCAAATCTTTATTACTGTCACAGAGAGGTATAATAGTGGCATTTGTATGTCCATAAGAACAAGGTCAAGTATATAATCTTGAACAACTTTCAGAAATCATGAAAAAATAAACAGATAGCATTTTAATATTGCTAATATTGATGTTCTCTGAGCTTAGTTGTTTTCTTTCACACATTTCATTACTCGATTAGGTAACATTATCAGTCCTAACTCTGATGATGTTACCTAGTTTGGGTGATGAGATGCTTGCAAGGAAACAAATCAAGCTCAGAGAGCATCAAGAATTTTTCATTTCAACCCTGAGCTATAAATATTCTTCTTTACTTCTTTTACCTATTGCTATTTGAATTTTCCCAGTCATATAGCAAAAAGCTATTGTATAACATTTGAAGAAGGAGGAAATATATAAAAAATAAATAAATAACAATCTCCTCAGCCACAGAAATATTACAGTCTATGTAACAACTCTGAGGGCTATAAAAACCAATCATGCGGTGAGAATAATGACTGATTTATTGTCAACAAGAAGATACCCATAAATAGCCTTTATATTTACATTGTATGGAAAAGTATCAAACAGATTTTATCTTTTGAATATGAATAAAGAAAAATACAAAAAAATCCATGGAGAATTATGAAAACACACCAGTGGAAAATGATTTATCTTACATTGACTACAAATCATTTTATTTCTCAGCCACCACAATGACATCAACCGTAGACAAAATATCTATTAGTTTCACAATCAACACACCTGATCATGGCTTAAGCATTCCTCACACATTTATCTATAAATACATGAAATACACAGTCATGTCTTACTTCCTCCACATTGTCAAACCCTTTATTATACATTTATTTTTCTTGCTCTGTTGTATGCAATTCTTACTATATTCAGCAATTTACCTTCAATTCCATATTTGCATAAAACATTCCACAGTTGCCTATTCATGAGCTTTTATCATGAGCTTTCCCTAAATCAGCAAACATGTAAGTTTTCTCAAATTTGTGTATTTATCAATGAGTTGCTAAGAAGCCAGAATTGGATACATTTCTTTTTAATTCGCATTTATATGCCACTCTTCTCCGGAGACTCAGGGCGGCTTACAATTTTTTGGAGCACAACCCAATGTGCTCAGCAATAGCCTTCATTCCATTGTATATGGCTGCTTATTACTAAGCGGCATTTTTACAAAGTCAGCTTATTCCCCCCAACAATCTTGGGTCCTCAATTTACCTACCCCGAGAGGATGGAAGGCTGCGTCAACCTTGAGCCTGGTGGGATTCGAGCCTGCAGTAAATGCAGGCAGCTGGAACTAAATGCTAGGCATTTAACAGCCTGCACCACCAAGGTTCTTTTAATTTGATAGTTTATTTCCTTTTAATTTTAATTCCAGGCTAAGGCTCATTCCATGACATCAGGAAAATTGCAGCTCTTGCTTTCTCTATCTACTGTCTTTGGTTCCTATAAAGTTTGAACATAAAGCAGGATGAACAGCAGGCATGGGGGATGATATAAAGAAAAAAAAGTCCCCAAAACAACTGGTTCTAGGCTATGAAGAGCTTTAACTACTAAAACTAACCCCTCTAATTGAGCCCAGAAGCATTTTAGTAGTCAGTACTACTAATAAAGAAGCTGAGTATTCACATTTTTAAAACAACAAGGACATGGCAAGTTCAAGCTGCAAGAGTTGATTCTTCCAGATTATCTTCAGGGATTAACTGTCACAAAGCAAATAACAATAGATTAGAGAAAGAGGCATAGGTAGAGATAAAGATGACAGAGATGGAGAGAGGAACAGAGAGTCAGAGAGACAGAGATGGTAGAGGTAGAGATGATAGATAGATATAGATAGATAGATAGATAGATAGATAGATAGATAGATAGATAGATTCCTAGATATGAGAGAGAGAGAGAGAGAGAGAGAGAGAGAGAGAGAGAGAGAGAGAGAGAGAGATTTGTGTAATTTCAACATTTTGTACATTTTGAAATAAATGCAACAAAGCTAAAGCATATAGAGGAATAGTTTCAAATGTTGCATAATAGGAGAGGGCAATTCCAGCATCCTTCAAAAAAAATGTTGGTTCACTTTCTCTTTACAGGAACTCCCTTGAGCTGGAAGAATTAGGCACCTACTGGTCAACCTTCCTTTTGGGTGAAGGTAGTTCAAATAATGGTTGAAGACTAACTAAAGAATGTAGTAGAAGAAGCAGATTGTTTGAGTCCTTATCTTCAAGGTTCAGATCCAGGTATGGGGCACACACAATCCTCTTCACTCCCAACAATAATCTGTATTGTGATGTGGTTAAGGGTCATACATTATAGTGATAGTATTTATTATTACCAATATTATTATTAATGTTTCCAATTGATATAATTGATCATTTTGATGATTTTTCAAATCAGTTATACAGTATGATATGATTTGCTATAATTTTTAAATTACATGAATGAAACTTCATAAAAGCATTGAGAAATAAATATCTATGCACAAAGCAAATTGCTACAGGACATTAAGATAGGAAGGCCAAACGTATCCTTGCATCCAGGAATTCTGATAGAAAAACATTGGTAATTTTGCTGACACCACCAGTTTCCTTGTTGTTATATTGGGTTCATTTAAATGTAAATGTCCTCTTTTTAATGCCACAATAATTCCCAAGAAACTTAGCATGTAGTGTAACTAAATCACATGAAAGGACTTCATACAAGCTATGTTTTGATACACCAGTGAACCATTTTGTCCTTCCATCTTGTCACAGGTAGGCTGCTGTATGTCAGCAACAAACTTAAACCAAAAAAAATATTGCTTCAGTGAAAAAATAATAAGGATTAGTCTGATAAAGTTTGTTATGATGGTAGCATGAAATATTGGAAGGACATAGCAAACTGCCTTATATTAAATCTCACCAATGATCCATCTGCCTAAATATTTTCTGAATGATATTCAGTAGCTTTCCCCAACTTCATGACCTTCAGAAATATTAGAATTTCAGCTCCCATAATCTTCAGCCAGTAATCTTGGAGTCTCCATATGAAAAAATACCTGCTGTATACTGAACTTTTCATGAAAAAGAAGCAGATATATTTCACTTCAGGGTATTGACAAAAGTACTGTATTATCATAAAGCTGAAATGTTAATGAGTTCAGCAGTAGAAGAACATCAAGTGATAGAAGCCAATGGAAGGGCAAATGACACTGCATGATTCATGACATCATTGTATAAATGACATGAAAGTACATGTTTGTATGATTTGCATGACAACATCATTTTGACATCATTTTGGCTTCAGAGGCCAGTGTGTCCAGCTTCAGGTCTTCTTGAATCATAATTCTCTCTCTTAGAAGGAAATCTGGATCTGTTGTTACTATGTGGATATAAAGTCTAAGCTACAACATCCAAAGCAAGCCTGTCAAACTGGTGGCCAGATGTGTCATGCACAGACCAAACCTACTCTGGTTCTGCAAAGGCAAGAAACATCGTGATACATCACGTGAAGTGATCGAGTTTGACACCCGTGATCTAAAGCAAAGCTTTGAGGCTAAAAGTGAAGCACTTTCTACACATCCAACTGAAACCACAGTATTATTTTCCTTTGATTTTATTTTTTTGACATATTGTTCTTTAAAAATGTAAAGAAAAAAAGACATTTTTTTCTGAAATGCTGTTTATTTCTCAGAACCTGGAGATGATCAAAGGAATAGAAAAACCATCCTATTTTGCTTACCTTTGATTCCCCTTACTAGCTTTATTTCTTTAGGACATTAATAACACTGTTGTCATTGTTTGATTGAAGGTGATATGGACTATCTTGTATGATCTCCAAAAGGGGATAGAAAAGACAATTCAGAAAAAAAAATCAATGAAATATTTTTCATGCTATTATAGTGAGGTACAAGCTAGGGTATGAAATATTTATGTTTCATAAATAAAAAGCAGTACAAACTGTATATTATATGACTGAAGGCACTCATACAAGATATGCAAACCTGAGATGACAACTACAAAGCTAACACATCCCAGTCGTCTATATTCAGCCTTAATAAAACACAAGCAAGTTGTTCAAAATTCATTTGCTGTTGCTTTTCCATCAACTGTCGCTTTTTTATCAGCTTTCTAGATGCAATGGATTAACAAAAATGCACCTGCAATGGAAGTGCATAAGCCATGCTTCTAGGCATATGACAAGTTGATAAAATTAGTTCTGTCTGTTCATTAGCTGCAATTATATGGATTATCTTAAAAATCATGCTGAAGAGGAAAATACGCAACACCATCATATTCACCATAGGCTATTCAGAAGCAGCCAAAAAAACCCAATGCAGTCCTAGGTTGCATTAACAGAATCAAGATCACGTGAAATATTAGTACTACTTTATAATAACTTGGTAAGACCACACTTAGAAGACTGAATCCAGTTTTGGTCACCATGATGTAAAAATGATGTTGAGGCTCTGGAAAAAATGCAGAGAAGAGCAACAAGGATGATTAGGGGGCTGAAGGCTAAAACATATGGAGAACAATTGCAGGAGTTCTAGTCCAGTGAAAACTAGGTGATATGATAGTATTCCAATATTTGAGGGACTGCCATAAAGATAAGGGACCATTTTCCATAGCACTAGAAAGCAAGACAAGAAACAGTGAATGGAAACTAATCAAGGAGAGAAGCAACTTAGAATTAAGGAGAAATTTCTTAAAAGTGAGAACAATCAACCAATGGAATAACTGGCCTTCAGAAATTGTGGGTGCTCCAACACTGAAGGCTTTCAAGAAGAGATGGACAGCCATTTGTCTGAAGCGGCATAGGTTCTCCTTCTCAAGCAGGGCATTGGATTAGATTAGTGGTTGCCAACCAGTGGGCCGGGGACCACTGGTGGTCCGCAAGAAAATTTTGGTGGTCCACAGAGAAATGTCACCCCCCAAAGCAATTAATCCAGGCTGTGCAGGAGCACAAGGCTGTGTCACTTGCATTGCGAAGAACATGAGGTAGTGAGGGGAGGGGGGAAAGGGTGGAGGGGAGAACTTGCCCCACTTGCCCCATGCACCTGGCCTGGCCACCGGGCTGCTTCTTTCCGCTGCTGCTTCTGCTTTTGGCTGCACATAAGGAAAGCAGCAAAAGTTTTTCTTTCTCTTCCCCCAAACTCTGCCAGAAATGAGTCTTTGGGACCCTGCAAAGCATCCTGCTCCAAGAGGTTGCACCAGCACAAGTCTCAGAAAGATTTATTTCTGGTGGAGTTTGGGTGAGAGAAAGAAAGACTTTTGCTGCTTTCCTTGCATGAAACCAAGTCTCTCTCTCTGTCTATCGCTCTCCCTCTGTCTGTCTATCGCTCTCCCTCTGAGAATGGAGTTGGAGATGGTATCCTGTGATCTCAAATAAAGAATGATTGATCGATAGGAAAACAGGGTGGGGAATTTTCCTGCAGACTTTTTTTGGGATTTTCCCAGGGTCTCTGGTCCACGGGATTTAAAATTATGAGTTTGGTGGCCCCTGAGGTCCAAAAGGTTGGCGACCCCTGGATTACATGACTTCCAAGGTCCCCTTCTAACTCTGTTATTCTACATTCTATGTTCTCTAAAAAGAATCTTGGAAAATCATGGCTTCTGTTAAATTAATAGAACAGAGCACCGTGGAACATCATCAACAACCCTTTGGGGAAATCAGTTTTAGGGAGCTGGGTTATTGTTTATGGTTATTGTTGTTCTGTATTCATCACAAATTGTGTCTTTTAGTTGAGGATCTTGCGATGTGAATAGTGGCCCCAGAATCTATAGATTGAGAGACCTACAGAAGAATTGTAGTTTAATATTCAAATGATAGGAAGATAGTTATTATTCATAGAAGAATTCACTGAAAAGTTAGTTTAAGAGTGATGTATGTATGCATTTGTGATTGGTGCACATGCTCCTGTTTACTGGCTATTGACTACAACAGACAAGAGTGAAAGAGAGAATCTATTGACATACAAAAGGGCAAATCTAAGATTCTCTACCTTTTGAAGCCTTAAAAGGTTATGCCTATAACTCTTGAAACATAGAATCTCAAGAATCTATAAAGAATATTTATATGCCTATATGTGACATATAAAGAATTGAGGCCTTTGTAATATGGTACTGGAGAAGACTCCTGCAAGTCCCTTGGACTGCAGGGTGATCAAACTGGTCAGTTCTAGAGGAGATCAACCCTGACTGATCTTTAGAAGGCCAGATCCTGAAGATGAAACCCAAAGTTTTTGGCCACCTAATGAGAAGGAAGGACTCACTGGAGAAGAGCCTAATGCTCAGAATGATTGAGGGCAAAAGAAGAAGGGGACGACAGAGAATGAGGTGGCTGGATGGAGTCACTGAAGCAGTAGGCGTGAGCTTAAATGGACTCCAGAAGATGGTAGAGGACAGGAAGGCCTGGAGGAATGTTGTCCATGGGGTCGTGATGGGTCGGACACGACTTCACAATTAACAACAACAACATGTGCATACAAAGTCATACCTTTAAGGATGACCCTGAGAATGCAGGAATGCAAAGATAATCAATTTTCTTTTGCATAAAACTGCCATTTTGTCAATCCTATCCACATGTTTATGTATTATCCCAGATGTATCGACTCTTCTTATAAATAAGAAGCTTATAAAGGTGCTAGTACCGGTAGCAAAAGGCAGCTGACCTTGAATTTCTAAACAAATGATATAGCTAGGCTTTAATGTCACCAAGTTTGATGTTTTCTTGCAGAAGTTTGCTCATACCTTCTTCTATTTTAAAATAACAAGTTTTAATTTCCCACACTGTTTCATTTCAAGCAAATATTTTTTGTTTAGATCAAGAGAATGCTCCAGTGGTGATTTTTAAAATTCTCAAGAGGGAAATGGGAGATTATTCTGTACAAGACTGAATATAAACACAAACCAAGGAAGATGTTTGTTCATTATTTAACATGAATATTCTGTAGCATGTGTTGCAATAAATACTTGCATGTTGTAATTTACAACGTTCTCCTTTTTTCATATTAAAAACATACAGTTCAGCAGGAACTTTTGAAGGAGAAGTAAGTCTGAACCAAAGATTTTGGGAACAGAGTTCCACCAAGCCATCTATTCTTCTTAGTTTGTGCCCATTTTATGTTATCATTTCTGTTTATTCTGCTATTATTATTATTTAGTGTATAGTGACAATATGACAGAAGACAAGTGAGTACATGTACATAGTGTTGAAAGGAAAAGGGAGCCTTGACCTTTAAGAAAAAGGCAGAGCTCTCTCCTTTGTGAATTCAAATTTTTTCGGCTGGGAAATTCACTGCGAAATGATTGGTCAGCTGCATTGGAAGCCAGGATCAGTTTTATTAGTAGGAAGGCATTAAGAAAAGCATTCCTGAAACTAATCTAATCTTGTGAGTAGAAAAACCCCTTTCTTATACCCTTTGGGTCGTTTGATTTGGATGTGAAGTCTTTGATTTGTTAAAGTCTTTGATTTGTGTGTGAACCCTTAAGTCTTTGATTTGTGTGTGTGTGATGAGTTCCTGTCTCTTGATCTTTTGCTGGGATCTTGGTAGGAGTAATTGTTTTATAGTCCAATCTCTGTTTTTCTCTGATCCTTTGTAACTATCAGCTTGCATCTGATTGCAATATCCTGAGTTTTCTGTTAATACTTTTGGTAAATCTTTTCCTTCCTTTCATGCTTTTTTATGACTGTGTTTTGGTGAGTATCTCATGTGTCTGTGGTTTTTTAAATTTCCTTTTCCTTTGAGAGTTTGCTTTTGCTATTTTTTACAAGTTTTATAGCTTGCCATCTATTTGATTTCTATGGGAAAGGATCTTAGCTAATTTGTAGGCTTTTTTCCTCTGTATCCCATGGTGTAATTTTAGCCTTTCTTTGTGAAAAGTAGGCTAGCTCCAATTTTTTCGATGGCCTTACTTGACAAAGGTGGGGCCAAAGGGTGGGGGCTGGGAGATGGATTCCTGCTTGTGTTTTCCACTTCTCCTTCCTTTTATGGGAATTTTCCTTCCCCTTTTGATATTTTAAAATTTCTTTTCTTTTCCTAGGAGAGTGGTGAATCGTAACTTCCAACAATGCCCACGTAATTATAAATAAAACTTCTGTGGGGGTACAGCAGTGGTCTGAAAACTGGATGTCCAATTCAGCTATCCAGGCAATCACTTCTGCATTGCTTCATGCAGACCTTCTAGGGAACCAGAGAACACAATCTTGCTCAATAGGTTTAATAGTTTGCATGTCAGCATCACAATCACAACAAGGGAAATTTTTTGATCCCCACTGATACAGGGAAGAGGCACTTCTTCCAATGTCACATCTAATTGTGTTCAATTTTGACCAGTCAAAGCAAGGCAGGTCAAAACCAGGTGGTTTGATAGAGAGATCATTAATAATAAATAAATAATCATGATGCCAATTATTTCTAAAACATTTTAGTGGAAGACAATTCTACTTCTAGTTCCAAATGTATGTATGATCAATAATGTTGGCTTAAATTCTGAAAAAAAATGTCCATTCATCTTTCTACTCAACCATAAGAGTAAGCAACATTCTTGTTTCCCTCCTACAGTACAGTATGAATAATGTTTGTTCAGTATCCTTTATAATAATCAATATCCCTATAAAATAACATGCTGTGACAACTAGGCATTGATAGCTCTGTTACCATAACAGATTTGCTACCTATCCTTTGCAACATTTGAAGAGTTGAAGAGAAAGAAAAAAAAATAGTTTGGTACATGCATTTTCCTCTTATGGCAGAAATTTGAAACAAATAAACAGATAAATAAATAAAGAATTATCTTATATAGTAATGATAAAACTGTTTTACATGACAGTAAAATTGAGCCTAAGACTGTGGTGAAGTCTTCAGGACCTAGCAATTTATGGCACTGAAGACAGCAAAATAGAAATTATTCTAAAATCAATAGCATCTTTTTTTAAAAAAATGCTGGCGCACCATACGGCAGATCCATAAAAACAATATAGACCAGTCTAAAATCCTTAAATATCTTGAAGTCATTTGAAGCAGCAAATGAGATCAATGGAATGGAAGAATCTCAAGGCCATTCTCAATTGTACACATGTTTGTGTATGTGTTCTGACCCAAACCCTGAACATGAACCAAAGGAAAGGGAACAGAAACCTTTTAATGATTCTTACAAATCCCCAGTTAAAAGGCTGCTGCAAACTAATTAACTTTGATAAGCACGAGCCTTGCCAAAACTGTGAGGCTGCCAAAAGTAGCAGATAAGGTTACCTCGAAATATTTTACAACACAGAGTCTTCAAATACCAACTAAGATACTGCAATGTCCACGAGGCTCAGTTTCAGAACGTCTTTGCTTCCTGCAAAGAACGTCCAATTCACAGCTGGCTTTTATCTTCTTGAAGGAGGGGCCATTACCTTGCAGCCTTACTCCCGAGTTGCCCATGCTGCTGCAGCTGCTCTCTTCTGAGAGCTGCTCTGTGCTCATGTGCACGTGGCACAGGCTCCTCGGGAACCTCCTCGTTGCTGCTGCCAGCCCCCACAATCTCTGAAGGCAGCAGTCCACTCCCTAATGGTCCTGGCCCCTCATCTGAGCCCTCGCTCTCCTCAGCCGCCTGCACCTGCTGCCATCTAACCACAACAGTATGTTTGCTTGTTACCAATAGTAGAAAAGATAAATGTATACTGCTCCAATTTTAGATCTTGAAAGGAAAAAGAATCAGATAAATGCTTCTGAATAACTGTCAAATGTTTGCTTATAGAAAGTGCCTTGGTTGTAGTTGTTCAATCCAGATTTATGAGAGCCATGAGGCAGAATTCCAGATGACTTTCAAATTTAGCCATACATCGGGGAAATAAAATACATGGATATTTTGGAGATGCAGGCTCATTTATACATTCTCAATGTATGGCTCAGCCTTTCTCTCCTTCTCCCTCACCCTCCTCTGCTCTCTCAAAAACACACTGCTTATCTTGATAGCCAGCTATCTATTTACTTCCTTCCTTGCTTATTTATGTAGTTATATCTCACATACAAAGAAAAAAAACTTTCTCTAGGGTCCTGTATTTCTCTTTATCTAAAAAATAGAAATGTGTTTCTCAGATATAGACAAAGAACTCCAGAAAGACTTTCAACTTCATAGCTTTTAAAGTCTATTTTGGGTGGTGCCATAAGCATTCGATTTAAAGTATCATACGGATTGGGATATAAGCCTCAAGATTTTCTACATTAAAGAACCATTGGAAAGTTCTGCAAGGATTGTGTGCATTCTTGCTTGGCTCTTCAACAAAGGGCTTTCTCTTTGACCTATTTAAATATCAATTTCAGTGTTTTGAAAAAGGGTGAGATAAAGGGAGGGTGAGATAAGTTAGGAATTGACAAATGTGTATTTGTCTTTTTTTACTTTAATTAAGGCTCAGACATATAATTTTCCTAAATTGATAATTTTTTACAACAAAAGAGAATATAATCTTACTCTTATTCTCAGTGCAATGCTAAAAGAAGGTTGCAAGGAGTTTTTTTTATGGCATCATTATTAATTATTAAAAGCCAAAGTTTTGGTCATGTTATGGTGCCTCTTTGTGTATAAGAGCCTTGGTGGTACAGGCTGTTAAATGCTCCAGCTGCCTGCAATTAGTGCAGGCTCGAATCCCACCAGGCTCAAGGTTGACTCAGCCTTCCATCCTCTCGGGGTAGGTAAATTGAGGACCCAAGATTGTTGGGGGCAATAAGCTGACTTTGTAAAAATGCCGCTTAGTAATAAGCAGGCATATACAATGGAATGAAGGCTATTGCTGAGCGCACTGGGTTGTATCCCAAAAATTGTAAGCTGCCCTGAGTCTTCGGACAAGGGCGGCATGTAAATGTAATAAAAATAAATAAATAAATATTTATGAGGTTTCAATGTTCAACTCTGTACAAACAGAATAAGTTTTAATCAGGTGGACCAAATGAATTGTCCTCCCTATTATTGAAGGAAGGATCCAAAAACATTTCCCAGAAATTGTTGTATAGGCTACAACAGTGTTTTTCAGCTTTGGAAACTTTAAGACATGTGGACTTCAACACCCACTGGGAAGTTGAAGTACGCAACTCTTAAAGTTGCCAAGGTTGATAAACATTTATGCTACAACAAATCTTCTAGTCTATCCTTATCTATTTAAAAAAAATGGCATCTTCCTTAATATGTTGTGGGAATGCTGTTAAATTTAAGACATTTAATGGATTTGACAAAGTATCCACAATATGCTAATAAGCAAGCTAGCTAGTTAAATGTGGCATAATTCACTGGCATATAACTGGATCAAAATACATATAAAGATAATTTTTATGACACTGTAAATAGCACACAATTATTTAGATAGCATACAATACTGAAAATAAAAATCAGATTCAAATTGTGTGAATCTTATCAAGACCATGACAGGTAATAAAATAGGCAGAAGATTGAGCAATGCATTTATCAACAACTATTCCTCCCAAGCATTTTATAGCTTTTCATTCCCATATATACTAATCTCTTTTAGAATTTTTTCCAGGGTGTTTTTTTTATTCTTTTGTACTGTGTTCCTCATATTGTATGCCTTCCAGATTGGTGATGGAGTTGGGAGGCTTATAATTGCAATTAACAATCAATCAAGATATCTTTTCATTTTTCTTCCTTTTCCTTTTTGCATCTGTTTGAAAACTGCTTCTCTTGCTTTATCTGATTCCTGTTGCTGCCTTTTTTTTGGTCTACGACTGTAGATTTCATAAATAAATGGGGTTGCGAAAGAATTTGGTATGGATCTTGCTTGGTGGTGGTTGTAGTTTTGTTTTTTGTTTTTTGTTTTTGCTTCTTGTTGATGCAAGATGAGATAAATGTTGGAATGAAGTCTGCCTAACACTTCCCAACGGGATGACAATAAAAGCATACAAACATACTTTTTTGTATACAATAGGGTTCGTTTTCAGGGACAGTCCAACAGGGACTGCTTTACAAATAAAAGCTTTTGGTTAATAATACTTAATACATACATCCCAGAGTGAATGTGGATCTCAAAAAAGGCAGCCACACATCCTCAGAGAAAATAGTTGGATTTATTTTTCAGAGGAGCAACACAGTGAAAGCCTGTCAAAGAGAAATGGCATCAGAGGAGAAGATAATCATTGGGGAAATAGCATTCATTTAAGCTGTATTGAGGAACAATCCCTGGGGTCCAGAGATGAGACAGCAGGTGGAATGCAGTTTTAGAGGGGGAAAAAAACAGCAAATATAATATGTCTTCCCTAAAGAGAAAGATTTAGATAGGTAGGTTGGTGGTGTACCTATAGATGTGCTTTACCTTTGGAAATTAGAAGTGTTGCAAAAGAAGAAGAGATAGGAAAGCTGAACATTGAACAACCACTCTATGATTAACAGAGAGATGGGAAGAGAAAGAAGATTGAGAAAAATAGCTAACAGATTAGAAAAGATGACAATGTCAACTGGCGAAGCATCCCTGACCTGCTCTCGAGTTGCCATAGGCAAGGGGGATGGGGAATCGAACCTCACAGCTGAATAAAGGAGCTTGCATTTCAGTCAAAACAAAGCACATTCCTGCCAGCGCATCAAGTCATCTCCATGGAAACCCACAGTGACCGGAGGGAGTGACTTCTACAACCCATGAAATGGCTTCATTGGGGAATGCGATTGATGACACATTTTGGGGAGAGGGGGAAACAGGGTCAGAGCCAAAGCATGAATTAAGTGAGGTCAGAGTTAGCTCCACTTGGTCCATGCTGACATGAAGCTCCTAATAAATAACTGGATATCTTTTGAAGCTTGGCCTGAGGTTCATGATTTAATTAGGGCATTGGTCAGAACCATGACAGCAAGCCAACTCTGACCTCACTTAATTCTTAATTAATTGCACTTAATTGCATAAAATAGAAAAAATGAACTTACGATTTATGGAGGGTTTTTTTTTTTCTTTTTTTGGCCAAAGAAACTTAAAAACTACTTCAATTTGAATCCCCTGAACATATATGTTACTCTGGTCATTTCTTTGCCTAAATAAATCCTTTATTAATTCAACTGCCAGATAAAACCTAAACAAACTTAAACATTATTTTGGAGACTTTCCTATGTTCTTTCTTTTACACTGCAAAACAAAAATAAAATTATCTTGTCTTCCAGTTATTCATCACAGTTATTTGATAAAATAATGACATGCTTAGACACTAAAATGAGTAATTGCTAACAGTAAATGAAGCAAAGCACATTGAGACAAGAACTAACCAGCATACCATACAGTAGCACTGAGAAAAAAATTAATTCCCAATTATATCATACACAGAAATCTTTCTTACATGAGAACTACTGGTGTGCATCTGGGAAAAGTTACTGAATTATTAAAATTAATTTTATAAATCATAAAATGATTTACAGTTGAAAGTAAATGAAGTGGATAAACCAATGCTCGTATTTCTGCTTCTATGAATATTTGATATTAACTGGCCAAATTCCACTTGCCGTTTATAAAATTAACTTTAGATAAAATGAAAGGCTTGGTTGCAAACAGACAAATTTAGAACTCTGTCAACCACATAGATCCCCAGCACAGATTTATAAAAATGTACACCTACTCCAATCAGTATTACCTATTATTTTTTCAAATTTTCTTAATGGCTTGGTGAAAAATAGAAACAACAACTCTGAAAATTAGGAATCATCAATCAAAGCCTATTGTAGTAAATGGAATTATCAGTGTGATTCTTTGGCTATGGTCTGCAGCAATTACTGCATTTGTTTTATAGTCCTATTAAAATTGACCTCCTTTAAAACTACAGTGAAAGGTCTTTGAAGAATTCAGATAAAACTATAGCTTATTGAAATAACTTTCTGTGCTTGTGTGACTACTGAGAGTTAATATGCCTTTTATATTATTTACTTGTGGAGTTTCTTTTCCTTAATATGTTTGCTTTTCCCTTACAATTGTATGTTTGCACAGTTAATTGCCTATACCCTTAATTGTGAAAAAAAGTGGTCTGAGGCTCATCAAATACTGTAGTCGTTAATCTGTAGAACAGAACAGCTATGTAAGTTGAGTGAATAATCATCCCATTATCATGTCACCTGACTCTTTTTAAGTGCAAGAAAATGTAGAGCTGATATTATTGTTTATTGCATCAAAGCTGCATTATTCAAACTAGTTCAGGATTTTATTTATCAGGTTCCATTCTAATTCACAATTTTAATCATCTTGAGAAAAGAAATGTGTATAAAATATAAATGAAGCCCCAAGAGTGAAAGAAATTGCCAAATGAATATAAAGTATAGATTTGATCATACTTTATGAATTATTTTAAAAAAACTTCTCTGTGTACAAATTAGTGTTCTTAAAATTTATCCTATATTAAGAAAAGAGCTGACCATTATTATGGTTAACAATTATTTACGGGCTTTGGAGAGTATGCAGTTCTTTGCAAAACCTTTAAGCCACACTGAGTGTTCAGAACACTTTCCCTCCAGTAAGAAAATAAACATAGTAAGTAAGTAAGTATGGTATGTAACTGTCCATGTGAGAGAATATCTTCAGATATTATCTGTTATTGCAGAAATAACACAATGAGCAAAACCTGAACACTTTTCAGTTAGGGTTCAGAATGGGTTATGGGTCTGAGGCAACATTGATCACACTTTTAGATGATCTCTGATTGAGATGGGATATGAGCAATATGACCTCTCAGTGACACTCAAAGACCTCAATCATGGTATAATTCTACATAACTACGAGAACTGGAGTTGGGTGACATTGTGCTGTACTGATTTTCCTCCTTCACCCAGGCTCAGTTGCTGTCAATGTTGAGATTGACCCCACAGATCCTACTATTATCCTACTATTGCCCCAAAGCTCAGTTCTCTCTCGTCTCCCATTTAACATTTACTGTACATGAAGCCACTAGCTGAGATGATCTGATGGTTTAGGGCAGGGGTGTCAAACACAGTTTCATTGAGGGCTGCATCAGGGTTGTGTTTGACTTCAGGGGCCTGAGTGAGCATGGCTGGGATGAGCATGGCCAGCTCAATTTCCTGCAGCTCTCTGTCAGCAAAAAGGGAGCCTGGGAGGGCCGCATGTATTTTCACTGGCAGAGAGCTATAGGATGCTGTTGCAGCCAAAAATGGAGTCTGGGAGCACTGCGCACAGCCCTAGTTAGCTCAGTTTTCATTGGCTGAGGCACTGCAGGACAATCCTTCACTGTTTCCAGGGTGGCCCTGCAGGCCAGATCTAAGCACCCTTGAGTTTGACACCCTTGGTTTAGAGTTTAGCCCTTACCCTCTGGAACATTCTCAGAGATTAAGATGACTCTGACTCTAATGGCTTTTATAAGGACCTGAAGACTTATAATGTGCCTGGGTCTGAGGGTCCAAGTATATTAAGGGTTCTGTTTCCTGGCTGTATCAACATTCATGGCAATAGCTGTAATTGGCAATCATATATATTTATTTTATATTATATTATTTTCTTTTTTTACAATTCATGATGCATGCAGAGTCACTTGCTGAAAGGACAGCTGTGGAAATCAAACCAATCAATGAATGAAGCATTTATCTAAACACTAACCAAGGATGTTCTCTTATTATAAATTGCATCTTAGAAATGCTTTAGTGTAAAGTTCTAAACTGTTTTGTGTATATTAATTTTAAAAGTATTAGCAAGTATTATAATGCTGTCAATTAATACTAGAGTATGGAATCTTAATTTCAAAGGCAATTATAATATAAGAAGATTGTATTAGCAATCTTCATTCCTGTTTATAACTCTGAACCAATTCAATTATGTTTTGCAATATTCCGTTTTTTAAAGGACAAACAATGCATTTTTTATTATTTAAATTGTAGAGATACATATATATTTAAAAGTTGTTGATAGGCAAATTTTCATGTACTTTTTAAACATTATAAATTATGTGGTCATAGACAATTTCCTTCAATATTTTTCCCACTTTTCTACTACTCTTCTGGTGCCAAAACCTGTTTAATGGTTGTGTGGCATGTCTCAGTTTTGTCCAGTGCTTAACAATGCAGGATTAAGAGTATGAAAATATGGCAGGTCATGGCAGCTGCTTTGTGACTTTAGACTGGTCACTATGTCTTAGCCCTTTACAGAAAGAACAGCAAAACATTTCTGAAAATGTTGCCAGAAATTAAGATTAAGAAAATACCTGTCAGATCAGATCATTGTGATTATTATGGTTAATAATTATTAAGGGCCTTGAAGAGTATTCTTTGAAAACCTATAAGCCACACTGAATGATCAGGGCACTTCCCTAGCAGTAAGTAAAGAAATATACAGTAAGTAAGCAAGTAAAATAAGGAGCCAGATTGTGGAGGCAATATGGTGACTCTGTAAACTGCTTAGAGAGAACTGTAAAGCACTGTGAAAGTGGTATATAAGTCTAAGTGCTATTACTATCTATCTATCTATCTATCTATCTATCTATCTATCTATCAATCATAGTCTTTTCTGGACCGAGATGCCCTGTGCACAGTCACTCATGCCCTTGTTACCTCTAGACTTGACTACTGCAACGCTCTCTATTTAGGACTGCCCTTGCACACCATCCGGAGATTGCAGCTGGTGCAGAATCGCGCGCGCTGGTGGTGATGGGAGTTACCCGGTTCTCCCATGTTACCCCCTCCGCGCGGCTTGCATTGGCTGCCGGTTGCGCTCGGTGAGGTTCAAGGTTTTAGTGTTAACATATAAAGTCCTTCATGACATGGGTCCTCAATATTTAAGGGAGCGTCTCCTTCCGATATTGAATGCCGGCCGCCCTGTGCGAGCTCATAGGCAAGGACTCCTCGGGATTCCATCAGTGGCTCAGTGCCGATTGGTAATTCCCGACGACGAGCCTTTTCTGTTGCGGCCCCTGACCTCTGGAACCAACTGCCTTTGGAGCTCCGCCTGGCCCCTGACCTCCGCACCTTTCGCCGTGAGCTAAAAACTTGGTTGTTTGATCAACCGGGCTGTGACCCCCTCGGGTTGGGATTGTTTTAATGGTTTTAGTTTATTATATTTGGACTTGTATTTAAATTTAATAGTTTTTTAAGTATTTATTGTATTATATTTTAATTGTGAGCGCTCGAGTCTTCGAGATGGCGCATACAAGTGCAAATAATAAATAAATAAATAAATAAATTCGTCTGTCTGTCTATCTGTCTGTCTCTTATATGCTGCTAATAAAACAATCTTCTCTACATTACAAATGAGCCTAATATGGAGCCCAATCTGTCTATTTTGGAAAAGAAAGACAAGTTATCAACTATGGCAAAAAAACCCTCATTTTTTTCTCAAAGGCCTCACATTCATCACCCTGTTCAGACAATTATCAGGTCCAGTATCAATTAAATCCAGTGATTTAATGACTCACTATTGGCTTTATCAATCTAACGATCATTGCCAGGGCCAACAAATTTTATTCTGTACTAAACAAATCTCAATGGCTATAATAAAGAAGCTGCTGCAATAAAAATAATCAGCACAAGGTCATGAGCCAGTTGATATATGGAGTATAGTAATTACTGTGACTTAATCCTTCTCGAAACTGTTCAATCCAATTTTCTTGCAGCATTATTGGGAGTCCACAATGATATAAAAATCCCTGATGAGATTGGAATCTGGCCTAATCTCCACTGAAAAACATGGACATGCTTTTGTTATCTGATAATTTAGGTTTAGGATTTTTTTTTAATAGTTCTTCCAATTCCCTGATTTTGGAAGAATGGGAGATGTATATTGACCTTGATAGAATAATTTATAATATATCAAGGTCAGTTATAATATTTTATGGTTTAAACTGAACTGACAGTTCAGTTTCAGTTGACATTGAAATAATCTTAAGTGATTGAAGCAAAGGCTCTGGGCAATCATGTTCACAAACATCTAAGAAGTTTCCCCATTTTGAATACAATATCTTTGGAATACTCAGTTTGTGGCCATTTACCTAGCCAGTGTCTTATATTAACCTTAGAATTCTTACACTCTCTAGATTCATAGTTTCTCCTCCTCCTCCTCCTCCTCCTCCTCCTCCTCCTCCTCCTCCTCCTCCTCCTTCATCTTCTTCTTCTCTCTAGCATATTCCCACAGATTCAGGATCTGCTTTTCAGATCATTGAATGCCACTTTGTGTGATCAGCTGCATCCCCAGGGTGCAGGCCTGTGGCTTGCATGTCTTTGTTAATGGTGTCTTGCCATCTCTGTTTTGGATGCCCACGAGGTTGCTGGCCATTGGCTTCTAGTTGGTAGGTTGTCTTGGCAAAGATGGAAAGTGCTGTTCTCTGGACATGTCCATAGCAGCAAAGCTGGCCTTCTCTTGTCTTCTCTGTAATTGGTGCCACACCACAATGCTGTCAAATGGTGTCATTTGTGATGCGATCAGGATCTCCCCCTCCTTCTATGAGTCATTTGGTCTTCATCTCTGAATCAAATTAAGTTAATACAAAAATGTTTGTCCTGTTCAGCTAGGCCAGCCATGAAATTCAGATTACCAGAAAATAAATACTTATTGTTGGTCTTTTGTCCTCCTCACAAATCCCTGCTTGTTGCTGTTATTGTTGCTCTTGCTGTCATCGTCCTTGGCAAGTGAATACATCTCCACATAAAATACTGGAGTCCACTCACACATCATTTTATTTTCAAAGAATGTGTTTAGGATTTGCCTGAGGCTCAGAAGTGTTCCTGAAAATCCAGACTGTTGCTTAGTTTTGCAGCACACAGGCTTGCTCCAGATACCGTCAGCCAGGCAATGTCGGCTGGCGGGTCCACGGGCTAGGGCCTTCCTGTAGCGGTGCCGTCCCTTTGGAATATGCTCCCCACGGAGATTAGAACCATCCCCAATCTACTTGCCTTCCGCAAAGCTGTTAAGACCTGGCTTTGTCGGAGGGCATGGCATTGAGATCTTGAGATTTTGCTTTTCCCCCATGTATGTTTTGGATTGGTATGAATGAGTTTCTTGTTTTTATATTGTACAGAAATTGTTTTTATCTTTTTGTACGCCGCCTCGAGTTCCCCTTTGGGGGAAGTGAGGCAGGATATAAATAAATAAATAAATAAATAAATAAGAAGGTAGCATTTATTTGTTATTTTGATTTTGCAGCTGATTTGCAAGTGGAAGATGAGAAGAGAATCAGGAAAATCCAAGAGAAGTGAATGCATGAATGAATGAATGAATGAATGAATGAATGAATGAATGAATGGGCACCCGCTATCACCCTATCATCTTTATGACATATTTCAACTATAACTTCAGGAATAATGTTGGAAAGCAGAAATTTCTTCATGGGACAAAAATATTTCCCCCCAAAATAGCCATGATATTTCCACAAAGGCAACTATTTTATGTCTTGAAATGTCTTTTCCAAGTAACAACCAACTGTACTTTTCAATTAGGCAAACAGCTGAGCAGTTTGAATTATATTTCTCATCAGTCATGTTTCCTGCAAATAAATTTTGCAAAAAACTGGTAGATGATCAATTAAAATGCAGTAGTATCATAATAGTTGTACTGTAATCATATACAATCACATACATGCCACCATTATGTTTAAAACAAACCTTCTCTCTCTGTCTGTCTTCCTCTTTCTTTCTTTCTTTCTTTCTTTCTTTCTTTCTTTCTTTCTTTCTTTCTTTCTCCCACTCCCTCCCTCCCTCCCTCTTTCTCTTTCTTTCTCTCAGTATTCCAGCTTGGTAAAATGAAAGAAAAATCTTCTAATCAAATTCATCTTATGGTTGACTATATGGAATCTCTGTGTGGTTTTCATGGCACAAATTTGGAAGTGATTTGCCATTGCCTTCTTCTTTTATTATTGTTATAGGGTTGTTCTTTTTTGCAGTCAGCCAGATGTTCATAATTGATTTGGCATCTTTATCTAACTGTTGAGTCCTTCTGAAGGACTTGGGATATGCAGATGTAATTAAAAATATTATAGTATGAGGTAAGCGATTCCAAACAAAATTGCCTTTTGCAATTGACTAATACCGGTAGTGATCTTGTCAATGCCAATATTGTTATGGTGGTGCTCCAGCTGTTTTGGGATTGCACCTAAGAGGCTTACTACTGTTGGAACTATCTTTGCTTTATTTTGCTACAATCACTTCAATTATTAATTATTATGGCTGATCACACAGTCAGATATTTACACTGGATTTGGCATTTTTATCCACCTAAAGATTCCTTATAAATTCCTTCTTAAGCATTTGAGATAGGCAGATATTGTTGTTTGATGGTGTTAAAGGTATGGTCTTCATAATGTATGCTGTTCCAAGTAAAGATACCTTTTGCAATTGATCATCATCAATTGACCCCATAATCTCTTCTGGGGTGGAGTCTGGGCAACAGAATGGAGCTGAGTGTTTACTGGCTGGATGCCTTTCCTGTCATCACTGTGGAGTTATATTCAGCAGATATTTATTCATTGTGCCCAGAGAGAGAAATATCTGTCGCTACCTAGGATTGAACTCATAGCCTCCTGATTGTAAGGCAAGAGCTTCACCTCTAGGCCATTGCACCACTCACCTTTTGCAATTGATGATGGTGATTTTATCAATGCTGTTGTTGTTATTGTTATCATTAAATTTCTTCATGGTCTTGGGATATTTGGTTGGTCTCCTATCCAAGTGTTAACCAAATTTGTTTATTTTTTTTATGTAAAAGATCATAATAATCACAAGGTATATTAGTGAATCGGCTGACAACCACATAAGGAACTTTCCATCAGTGTGAAAGTCAAAAGAGAAATGGCAGAGTAGTGGCAGAATCAAGTAATGAGAAAGATTTCTAGATAAACTAAATGAACATCCATTGAAAGGAGCAACCACTAAGTGAAATAAGGTAATATTAAAGGCAATCAGATGGACTCCAGGGGATAGTAGATGACAGGAAGGCTTGGAGGAACATTGTCCATGGAGTCAGGATGGGTCAGACATGACTTTGCGACTAAGCAACAACAACAACAACAACAACAACAACAACAAAGGCAATCAGGACCACTCTCCCTTTGTGCGAGGGTCTCTGTGTTTGGGTCTTCAGTACAGGGAACAGAAAGTTCTTGCTTTGATACCTCTAAAGTAAACATTTTATATCTCATTTTTACTTCTCTGCAAGAGTAAGTCAATGTTTCTCCCATTTAGTCTGTATGCAACCTCCCCTCTCCCCTTGGACAGATTTCCTCAATTTGGGTTGGCTGGTTTATTTGTACTTATTCCAAACTTCACCTTATCCCAAATTTACTACTCAGCTGCCTTTTAGCATCATGTTTTAGCTACATTAGGAAATCTCTAATCAAAGCCAAGCAGGAATTGCATTATGGCTTCTCTGTGTTTTCCTTTCATTTATTCCCAATCATTGTTATTTTAACAGGAATAAATGAAATCTTAAGGGAAACAAGAGAAGCCTTTACTTTTACAAGGCAGAGAATCATCAGTCCAGATTATTATTGGCAACAGTATGGTCTACTCCCTTTTTAATCAGAAATTGGCATACAAAATTGTTTTCTTAGTCATAAACAAATTGGCAAAGGGCAACAAACAACACAGACTTTACCAAACCTGCTGTGTATTGGCCATCAGTAAGCTCTTTATAAACACTGACAAGAAAACTCAGAAAATAAATGAACTATTTAACAATACTCAATGTTTTGTATGGGCTGCTCATATACAGCCTGATTCGGTGTTCCAGCTGACAGCTTACAAAAGCAGTACACAGTAAAAGGGACTTAATTATCCTTTGCATCTGTCTCCAATTATGAAATTTGGCCTATCAGTCTTACCGCTGTGCTCAAATATTTTATATTATTGTTTCCTCCCTTAAGAAAAGTTCAAGGATCTTCCACAGAAATTCAAGGCAATGCAATCAGATTTCCACTGAATATCCATTATAGGGTTGTCCTGTTACTATCCAGACTAATTCATAATTATAAAGCATTTGGGCTAAGTTCTTAACAGCCTGTTTTTAAAAGTAAAAACTTGTTGCACTGCAGCACGTCAATGGTGAGAGCATTTCCATTGATTATTGTACAATTTCTATTTCCATAAAAGAAGCTTTGTACATTTATATAACATTAATATAATTTTTGTCTTTTGTGTGTGTGTATGTGTGTGCAGGCATGAGAGAGACAGAAAGGAGAAAGAAAGATGATGATGATGATGATGATGATGATGATGATGATGATGAAGCATTATCTATATCACACCATCAGAAACCTATGATTCTTGGGTTCAAATCAACAGGTCAATGTCATTGAACATACAATGTAATACCCAGCATGGGAAAAGGGATAACACATTTAAGAGTAAAGAAACTGAAAAGGAATAAATAGAAAAGCGGACTTGAAAACTATGGGGTCTTGCTAAAGTATAATGAAAAATGTGAGTTGTGAGGTGATACCTTATGAATGGATAAAAAGAAGGTGTGTATCAGAGCCGGTATTCAGCAGGTTCTGACCAGTTCTGGAGAACTGGCAGCGGAAATTTTGAGTAGTTCAGAGAACCGGTAAATACCACCCCTGACTGGCCCTGGCCCTATTTTCTGCCTCCCAAGTCCCAGCTGATCAGCTGGGTCTTTTTGGTTGCCCTGCACAGGAATACGAAGCTGGAAAGCAGGTTAGTGGGGTGGGGAGGGAATGGGGATTTTGCAGTATCCTTCTCATGCCATGCCCACCAAGCCATGGCCAAAGAACCGGTAGTAAAAAGTTTTGAATCCCACCACTGGTGTGTATATGCTGATAAACCTGTACTCTTGAGGTACATTGTAGTGAATAATCTTACTACAATCAATATGTGAGAAAACAATGGCAACAATTTGTCTTAATGATCTTAAAGTGGAAATCAACATAGAATGAGGGGTATGACAAGGCAATAAATACCATCCATTCTTTTCATAGCCTGCCTAGAAGATGTATTTCACAAACTGGACTGGGCAAAAATAGAATGAAAAAATAGAATGAAAATCAATGGCACCTATTTAAATCACTTCAGATTTGCAGATGATATTATTCCCTTCTCACAAGAAGAACTACAAAGACACATACAAGAGCTGCACAAAACAAGAGAACCATTCAGCTTAAAAAAATAAACCTGAAAAAGAACCAGGCTACGTTTAATAAATTCACCAAAGAAATATTTTTTTAAAAAAATATCTGGAGTAAAATTATATGTAGTAAACTACTACATATACCTTGGCCACAGCAGTGGGATCCTACCTGTTCGACTACCAGTTCCACTACCAGTTCAGCAGTGGGATCCTACCTGTTCCACTACCAGTTCAGTGATTGCATTCATGTGATTGCGCACCTAATGCGCATGCACCTAACACATGTGCAGCTTTCTCCACACCAGCTGAGGCCTGCAGTAGTAGTCAGCTGGAAGATAATGAAGAGAAAAGCGAAGGGGCTGGTGAGAGGGCTAATCCTGTACTTTTCTCTTCTTTTTCTTCTCAGCTGATCATTGGAGGCTTTTTTTCCTCCTCTCAGCTAATCCTCGGAGGCTACCAGTTCAGCCAAACAAGTCCGAACTGGTAGCATACCACGACTGCTTGGCCAATGGATACAATAAAAGAAATTGAATTGAACTGTATTAAATGTAGTTGGCAGACATTTAGCAAGTGAAGCATAATTTTCAAAAACAACCTCCCCCTATGCCAGAAGAGAAAATGTGTGGTACCTGCTCCAACATATGCTGGTGAAACATGACACTGTTAGATTTGCATGAAGAGTCAGACGCGGAGTGCTTCAGTGAAGAGTTTATTAGTGACTACAGCTCATAACAGACCCGATTTGGCTGGTCTGTGGCTGCTACTTATAGCCAGCAGCTGCAGTTGCCAGCCAATCAGAGTGCAGGGTTTTCCCGCACTTTTTAAACCAATCATTTCTGACATTTTACAAGAACAGTTCAAACTTAACCAATGACATTCAAACCTGCATACATATCAGACACTACCCTCACAATCCATACAAAAGCTATGAGTGGTACAAAGAGCCATGGTTAGATACATTCTTGGCATTGTAAGACAAGATAGAAAGACCTGGACAGGGATTAGAGAACAAACAAAAATAGAAGATATCATCAAGAGGGTAAAAGAATTGAAATAAAAATGGGCTGGTCACACAGCAAGAAGAACTAATAGCAGATGGTCCAAGGCAAACATAGAATGGATCCCACTTGATAAAAAGCATCCAGGAGAATGACCTAAAACAAGATGGATCCACCACCACATCTGCAAGCATTGTGAGCCCAATTGGCAAAGGAAAGCTTAGGATCATATTGGTTGGAAACATGTGGGAGAGGCCTTCATCCTGTAGTGGATAGATGGCTAAAATGATGATGATGATAAATCTCAATGCATGAAAATAAGCTCTTCCATGATAATGGGTGATTATTTCCTTTTAATCTGTGAGCCGCCCCGAGTCCTTTGCAGAGGGGGTGGCATATAAGTCGAATTAATAAATAAATGATGGGGAACCTAAAACTCCAAATAAAATTCTGATACCAATGATAATGTTATGGTATGGGAAACAAATTGTCCATTCTTAGTCATTTCACGACTCAGAAAAAATATCCAAGGGAGATGTGTGAGAAATGCAAGTTTGTATGCCACACAAATGAGTTCCATTCACAGGTGTTTTGTGGTATATGGCCCCTTCCCGATTTTTGCCATTCTAGTAATTGATTTCTGAGGAGGAGAATTTATTTTATTCATTTTTACAATAAAAAATGCTAATGACTTCATAAAAGAATGGAGAATTTGACATAGGTGAAAGTGAAACTGGCAGAAATTATATCTAATTTCCTTTTTATGGCTTTAGATAAAACACCAGGTGATCATTTTGATATTTGAGGTGTGGATTGTTGTATATTTGGAGCAATTATCTTGCGGTTAAACTTTTTTCAGCTGAGAACAAAGAGTATTTGCAAAGCTTATGCTAACAATAATGAGGGGGGGAAACAAAATCCATCACCTACATTGTCGTAATTATGTACACTAATCCTTTAAAAGGGTCTCAACACAAGTTGATTGTATAGTAGGTCTTCAATATGAAATATTTACATAGACTACTTTCTTTTGCCTTGCAAACGCATTTGTCTTTTTTTTAAAAAAGCATTGTCTTAGGAGCTATTACTTAGTTCATTGCATGCTTCTTTTTTTAATGTAGTCAAAGACTCCATAGTGAATGTTTCCTTAATTTGTTAATTTTCATATATGTTTTTAAACCATGCACCTTGAAAATTAATTGAAAATATTTTGTGATATAATGCAATCAATTATTAGAAATTATGGACATCTATGGAAATTTTCCAATTAATCCATCATCCCAGGACTAGAATTAAAATAAATATCAAGCAAACCTTGTTTATACATTCCAATGCTGGAAAATCATAGTTTTTAGCTTGCAAGGAAAAAAATAATTGGAAAGGACATACTACCGCCCAGCCACAAATATATGCTTTGCTTGTTTTAATGGTGGTCATCTAACATTCTCCTCTCTTTCCCACCTCTCTCTCTTTCCCCCTAGTTTCCAATCAATTATCTCTTCATCACATATCCCATTTCTTATCTGTAGAGATAAACCATCATATTTCCAGTGTCAGAGGAAATTAATGCTTACCATAAATAACATATCTTATTTTAACCTTGATCAAATAAACCATCTTCATATACCTTCCTTGGCAGTCATCTAACATTACTTGGTTTTCATTCTGTCCCTGAAAAAAGAGGAGTCAGTTTAAAGGGCCTTGGTGGCTCAGGCTGTTAATTGCCTGCACTTAAGTTCCAGCTGCCTACAACTGCTGTAGGCTCGAATCCCACCAGGCTCAGGTTGACTCAGCCTTCCATCCCCCAGGTAGATAAATTGAGGACCCAAGATTGTTGGGGGCAATTAGCTGACTTTGTAAAAATGCCGCTTAGTAATAAGCAGGCATATACAATGGAATGAAGGCTATTGCTGAGCACACCGGGGTTGTATCCCCCCAAAAATTGTAAGCCGCCCTGAGTCTCCGGCATATAAATGTAATTAAAAAATATATATTTTCTTGTTGCTTGGAAATCTTTAAAACCATATACATAAAGGATTTTTTTTCTGAATATAAAGAGCAAGAAGGCAATATCAAGTATTATTCATCAATCACCGACAGAAATGGCATATGGCATAGCTAAATAAAATGTGTGTATGTATGCATGTAAAAAGAGGAATAAGAAGGAGGATGTATAAGATGGAAAAGGTAGATTACCAGTACATAAATATGTGTGTGTATGTGTTTGTGTGTATAATTGTTATTGTTAATTAAAAATAAACTTGTATTTTTGTCACTTTATATGTTAGTAATCTACCTTTTCCATTATATACATCCTCCTTCTCATTCTTCTTTTCATTTGAGGGAGAAAGGGAATTTCAATTAATTATTTATATAAATAAGTTGTGTAAAAATGCAGATATGAATTAATTTGATTTAACTTTAACTTTTTAAATGTTATAGTTCTTGAACGGTACATTTCATTTAAATTCAATTTCTCCATTTGTTCTAAAGGAAGAGAAGAAATGGGTTTTTTGTAATATTTTCCTTTTATCACAGAGATGTTGAAAATGGATTCATCCATCAGAATAAAGCTTTACAGGGGCAACCAGATATGAGAACACCTACAAATTTTAGAGAAAAAGCACAGTAGGACTTTGTCATGGATCTCCCACATGATGTCAATTTTAATTAATGTTTAAACATTCTAACTCCATCTCACCATGAATTTTCATACTTTTTACAGGACTTTTAAATACCATATGCTTAAATATTGGATACATCAATAGCACTCTTAATTATTTAAAATTTAAAGGTCGAATTAGGCATATTTAATGGTCTTCTCTGATATTTATTCCTAAGTGTCCAGAGATCAGAAAATGCCAGAATATGTGTCATAATATCACAATGCACATTTTGTTCTCTCTCTCTCTCTTTTGTCATTGCAGTTGACTTTAGATGGCTATATATTCATTTTTAAGTAAAACTGTGACATTTCCTTGATTGATCCATGGATCAGCATGCAGTTAATCATCACTCTTTGTAGTTTTCTAAGATGCTAAAATAAAATTCTTGGCTCAGACCTCCTCCAAAATATATAACAGTGTATGCTTAGATGAAACATGTATGTACAGTAGATGTGCATTTTGTTTGATGCAAATGTTATTTATTTATATTCAATTGCAAATTTATAGGAGAACAAGACAGAACAAACTTCTGCATGGTTATATAGGCTGATGGGTAAACCTATGATGTCACAATAATAATAATAATAATAATAATAATAATAATAATAATAATTTATTAGACTTGTATGCCGCCCTCTCTCCCTAGGGACTATGCTTTCTCCACGTATCTGTTGTGGCCCGCTGGTGGCTGATGGAGCTGCAGCAGAGTCGGACAGTAGTGAGGAGGTTGGGGGGGAATCTGGGCCAGTCTTGGATGCTGAGCAAGGCTTGAACAAGGGCTCTGCATCAGAGGCAGAGATGGGGCCAGGGCAGGCTGGCAGTCATCAGCTGCCCTCAGACTCAGACAGCAGTGAGGTGGGGGAGTTTCTGGAACTGATGCCCAGCCTGCACTTCCACAGGACTACCAGAAGACAAGAACAATTGAGAAAGCAGGGTCTACTCAGGAGTAGCGCCATGCCTTGGAGATGATTGGCCCCTCCCAAAAGACATAAAAGAGGAGTGAATGGGACATGAGCTTTTACAGGAAGCAATTAGTTCTTATGGTCGATTCAAACTTTGAAAAGTTCTGTTTCACTCTGTGTCAAGTTTGGCCTTGCCCTGCATCTTGCAATTAGTTCTCTGGCAGCATTCCAAGTGTGATAAGGTGGGTGTTTATAAACATTCCCCTGAAAGACTGTTTGTGAAGCCTTGCAGGCTGTGAATGAATGTAATTCACTGCCATGGAAATAAAAGAGGTTTTGCAGGGACAAAGATTATGTTTTATGCTTTCTAAGGAAGCCTTGGACAGAACAATGTCTTTCTATTACTGTCCTTCCAGTTTAACAGAGAAATATGATTACATTCAACTAAATATACTGTATGTACAATATAAATCAGGGGTGTCAAACTCAATTTCATTTAGGACCTCATAAGGGTTGTGTTTGACCTCAGAAAACCTGGCTGGGCATGGCCAGGCTGGGCATGGCAGCATGATGTTACTCATGTTGGGAGGGGCACTTGTGGTGGCCTGAGCACTCTGCCAGCAAAAATGGATTCCTGACAGAGGTGGTATTCAACAGGTCCTGATCAGTTCTGGAGAACCGGTAGCAGAAATTTTGAGTAGTTCAGAGAACCAACAAATATCACCTCTGACTGGAGATTTTACAGTATCCTTCCCCTGCCACGCCCACCAAGCCATGCCCACAGAACTGGTAGTAAAAAAAATTGAATCCCACCATTGGCTCCCGAGCCTTTTTTTTTAGCTGTGATGGCCTCCTGCAACCCTCTGCCAGTGAAAACGTAGTCTTGGAGGGCCAGGTACAGCCCTTGTGAGCTCCATTTTTAGCTGGGACAGCATCCTGTGATCCTCTGCCAGCAAAAATGGAGCTTGGGAGGGCTGCATCACAGGCTGGTCCTTTGCTATTTCCAGGGTGGCCCTGTGAGCCAGGTTTAAGGACCCTGCGGTCCAGATCTGGCCTTGAGTTTGACACCCCTGGTCTAAATGATCTGTAATTTGTCACTAGCAGGTGGTTGCTCACATTAAGTTCTTTCCCCATAACCTGAAGTTAAACAGTGGAAACCTCACCTCTAAATGATTAGAGAAGTCCAAAAACAAATGCAACAATACAATAGAGTGATCACCAGACTCCAAGCAAACCAAGCCAAGAATGCCAATATACTGTTACAAAGCTATCTTGTAAATTATGCAAAATTCTAAATGCAATCTTTCTCAACCTTGACCATTCTGAACAGTGTGAACTTCAACTCCTAGGATTCCAAACCAGCTGTGCTGCCTGAGGAATTCTGGGAGTTGAATTCTGGGACTTCCACACCACTTAGTGGCCAAGGTTGAGAAACACTGTTTTAAGGCTTATGGGCATTCAAATAATTAGTAGAGGCCGTTTATGTCTGGAGGTAGGGTTGGCGGGCCTGGGCTCATCCCAACACATTGACTCTATTAAAAGCACAGATGACCTGTGAATTGCCCGTTATTGCAAGAGTATAACTGTTCTTATTTTCTAAACATAGGAATTGAATATGTATTATCTCGATACTTCAGTAAATCAGCATAAATGGAAGCTATCTGACATGTATTTCAAAGTTTGCTTTGAACACAGAAAGAATGTTATATAAACAATGTGTGCTTTTCCAGTGTCGCGAAAATTTGCTGCTTGCATGACAATCTGATCTTGCTTACATATAGGATGAGAATAATGTTACATTTCAAAGAAAGGAGTTGTATATAGCTGGCAACATTCACAGATTTCAAGGTTCTAAGCAGTTCACAGAATTTATATTATTAACACTGCTAAGAGAGAGAGGGGGGAGGGAGGGAGAGAGAGAGAAATTCAAATTGACTTTTTCCAGGTAAACATGAGAAATTTAAAATCTCAGAAGGATGAATCACTCCATACTCTTACTCTTCATTTTACAAGGTTTGAATATCTGAAAAGGGCTTGACAAACCCCCAAAGCAGGTTGATCAATTCTGTTCATTTACTTTTCAGATCTGCTGGGTATAATATGTTCCTGCCTCTATGAGTGATTTACACACACACACACACACACACACACACACACACACACACTGAAAGCCATGATATGTACCTCTCCAAACCCTCCCTTTTTATGACCCTGAATCCCTTAATCTGGGGTAGACTCAGGATGACTGGATGAAGGTGAGTGTTTACTGGCCGGATGCCCTTCCTGACACCACACAGAGTTACAGCAGATATCTTTTTCTTATGCCTTAGGAGAGAAATATCTCCCACTAACTTTCAACCTTCTGACTGGGAGCCTCTTCACCACTAGATCATGTAGTTTAATGGTGAAGCATCTTCACCACTAGATCATGCAGTTTATATAGCAAGGCTACAGTTGATATAGTCAAAATATTTTTTTTTTCTCTTTGCTATTTCATCTAATGCACATATAAACACTGGGGAAATTTTGAATTTTTTTTCATTATCTAGCAATTTAAATATGTGATCTTCACATTTCATATATTCTTTTTCCATTTTTTTCCCTGGATTCCTTGATTTCATCTGTCTTCATATAATCCCACCTACACAAAAATTGCTCTTTTCTGTTTAGTTATTGCTGGGAGTTGCGCTCCACAATAATAATTTTATATAGGAAACCCCATAAACATATTATCATTTTTCACATTTTTCTCATTTCTTTAGTCCCACCATCTTTAGGAAACTTGGAAACTATAGTTTTTGCAGAAGTGCTACTGTATACATCATGGTGGCAAATTTATAATGACATTGTTTGTAGTTAGAATGAACAATTTTACAGTACCCACTAATTATATTATCTGTAGTTTCATTGTTTAGATTTTTATCCACTACTATCATTGACTTCAACTTCTTCCTTCTCATCATCAATAAGATGCTTATTATATACCGAAAATGACCATTACCAAAATCTCAAAATGTATACTTCACAACATTATGTGATTAGTTCAAAGGATGAATTTTGCTATCTGAAACAAAACTCCTTGTGATAGTTTGAGTGTCATCACCCTGTTGGAGACTGACCCCAAGGGAGAGGAAGAACAGCCGATAGGGAGTGGAAGTGTGGCTCTGGAGGTTGTGGAGGAACCTGGGGAAGGGCAGAGGCTGGCTGGGCAGGCAGGACCCAGGCCCATCCCCTCTCCATCCTAGGGCACGCAGGGATGAGAGGATAAGGGAGAAACATGAATGGTGTGGTCTATGGGGGAGGAAAGGACCTTGATCCCCTTCATGGGCTGCAACTGTGAGAACTATTTAAAAGGACGGACTGAGCATGAGTGCTGGAAACAAAGCGTGAAAATATTTCTAGTCTGTCCATCTTACCTGAGTTCTGGCATCCTTCCCCTTGTGTATTCTGAAATCTGTGGATGTCTTTAAACCCTTATCTTGTCTGGTTTCCTTAATTGCTTCAGTGTGGTTTGTGTTGTTTTTTCTAGTCATAATTGATAGGTATTTTTAGTTTGAACATCATGTCTTCCTTCTTGCAACTGTTTGTGGGGGAGTTTTTTTTGTCTCCAGTCAAGGATATTTGGAGTTTTAAACCCAAGTTAAAGGAATTAAAGGGGCTTCACCTGTTCTTGTGCCTGTGTTTATTTTGTATCCCACCCTGGGTCATCACAGTGACTATAATCCATCTGGCAGTATAGGTAGTCCTCCACTTACCACAGTTCATTTGCTGACCATTTTAACTTACGACACTGAAAAAAGTGACTTGTTATGGTTTTTCACACTTACAACAGTTGCAACAGCCCAATGGTCACATGATCAAAATTCAGGCACTTGGCAATTGACTCATATTTATGATGTGGGGTCACGTGATTGACCTTCTGACAAGCAAAGTCAAGGGGGAAGCCAAATTAACTTAACAACTGGGTTACTAACTTAACAGCTGTAGTGATTCACTTAACAATTGCATCATAAAATGGAGCAAAACTCACTTAGCAAATGTGTCACTTAGCAACAGAAATGGTGAGCTTCATTGTGGTCATACGTCGAAGAGGACCTGTATTGTGATATAATGCACATGAAACTGAACTCTCAATCATAGTGTATTGAACAAGACAATCATAAAACTCGTATTAAAATTATGGGTCAATGTTTCAGGTGTTTTTGTTCCCAAGTAGTTCAGCTTTCAAGATAGCCCTTTTATCCTCTTATTGTTTTGATTCAGGAACTCTTAAATTGCTGTCAGGGTTGAAAGCAAAATGTGTTATTGATTGCAATAAAAAGTTTCCTTTGTTGCTGGAATCTTTTTTCTTTATACCTGATATAATAAGAGGTAGACTTAAAGTGAAATTGTGTTTTTAAAACTAGTGTCCAATAATCACGTCAGCTCTGTAGGAAAGATCCTCCTGCCTCAAAATCACTCAAAATGGTGTCATTTTCCTGCAGTTATATATTGATTTTTCATTATTAGGAGCCTGGTTGATGTGAAGCCAAGGTACACTCAGCTCCATACTAACATATTTTTCTTCTGCAGATCTTTGCAGGAATGTCTTTAGGTCAGGAATATCATTTGATGGGAAGCATGACTTATGTAGAACATACATGTAAGGAGGATGCTTTGGTAATAATGTGTATTAAACAAAAAAAAACATAAATTGTGACTTTTTAAATAACAAGTATTGTAGATTAATAAGCAAGGGCTGCTTAACTTCAGCAAGTGACAACACCTGTTTTAGCTTAATGGGCTGGAAAGCCTAAGCAAGGTCTGAATGAAGTTGGGAAATTTCTGGAGAAAACTGGTGCTGGAAGCTAGATTGGAAAACTGAACATCAGACAAAGAAAGCAATAAATAAATTGTGTATTGCTTCCAGGAACGTTTCCTATAAATAACCATGGAATCACCAATATTAAAGCTTTATTCCAATGAACCTGTACCTGTTTTTTTTAACTTAAAATTAAGTATAGGTAGATAACAGATAATCAGAGTTGGAAGGGATCTTGTAGGTCATCTAGTCTAGCCCCCTGCCCAAGCAGGAGACCCTACACCATTTCTGACAGATGGGAGTTCAATCTCCTTGAAAGTCTCAGGTCTTTGATTTATGACTGCAATTGAGCCCAAATTTCCATTATTAAGCAAGACAGTTGTTAAGTGGCTTTTGCCCCATTTTATGACTTTTCTTGCCACAGTTGTTAAGCGAATCACTACAGCCGTTAAGCTCGTAACATGGTTGATAAGTTAATCTGGTTTTCCCATTCACTTTACTTGTCAGAAGGGCTCAAAAGTTGATCGTCTAACCCTGGGACACTGCAACTGTTATAAATACAGTTTATGCCAAGCATCTGAATTTTGATGGGGATGCTACAACAGTGGAAAAGGTTGTATGTCACTTTTGGAATGCCATTGTAACTTTGAACGGTCACTAAACCAAGGGTTGTAAGTCTGTACTTGCATTCTGCCATTCAGGGAAGCTTTAGTCCCAAAAATGCAAGGTTTGAAGACAAACTAGGCTTCCATTCTTTCATGTCTTCACAATCTGTTACCTCTTTATAACTTCCACTGTAGCAATAGCAATGGCACTTAGACTTATATACAGATAACAGATAATCAGAGTTGGAAGGGACCTTATAGGTCATCTAAGCCAACCCCCCGCCCAAGTGGGAGATCCTACACCATTTCTGACAAATGGCAGTCCAAACTCTTCTTGAAAGTCTCAAGTGATGGCGTTCCCACAACTTCTGAGAGCAAGGTGTTCCATTGGTTGATTGTTCTGCTTTACTATATACTGCTTTACAGTGCTTTATATCAGTGGTGGGATTCAATTTTTTTACTACCTGTTCTGTGGGCATGGCTTGGTGGGCGTGGCAGGGGAAGGATACTGTAAAATCTCTAGTCAGAGGTGGTATTTGCCGGTTCTCCAAACTACTCAAAATTTCCGCTACCAGTTCTCCAGAACTGTCAGAACCTGCTGAATACCACCTCTGCTTTATATGTATATAACATGATATAAGATCATACACCAGAGTAATATACATGTTGCACAGAATATGATGTACATATGGAAATGTGTGACTACTTTTCTTTTTCCTAACTACTAGTATAAGGATTGTTCTTTATATTATTCATGTTGTCATGTATTCTTGTATGGACTGCATTTGTAGAGGCTAAACCAATTTCATTGTATACATGATGTACAATGACAACAAAGGCTTTGAACTTTACAGCCCTCTCAAAGCGGTTTACAGAGTCAGCCTATTGCCCCCAACAATCTGGATCCTCATTTTACCCACCTCGGAAGGATGGACGGATGAATCAACCTTGAGCCTGGTGAGATTTGAATTGCTAAATTGCAGGCAGCTGGCAGTCAGCAGAAGTAGCCTGCAGTACTGCACTCTAAACACTGTGCCACCACGGCTCATCATTGTAAGCAGGGCTAATTGAATTTAACCCACCAGACCACTGAAAAATCTTTTTTTTTCTGCCATATCAAAAACAAAGATGCAGATTATGGGTTTGTTTGTTTTTTCTTTCTTTCTCATGATTTCCACAGCAGGTATTGTTGGCGCTGTATCAGTCAGATTTTGCCAGAGGCTTGTTAAGGATTTTCAAAATGGAAAGTGTTTCCCTGCCTGTGGCTCAGAGCCTCTGCTTGAAGTTATTTTTCAAGGTATTTTGCGATGCAGTGAATGAACCCTACAAGTGTCAAGCATGTCTGAGCTTATTTACGGAACTTAGTAAATATCTCTTAACAGAGAAACACAGAGAGTGAAATTTTCTTCACTATAAATTTGAAGCCATTTGCTATTTTCTCAGGAAGTATTCTGACTCTGTTCAGTAGGCAAGAGATCTGTTTTCTTTTCATACACATAAACTAATCCTTGCCCTTTTGGGAATATATATGTATATATACATACATACATACATACATACATACATACATATGTATATGCAAATATGTATGTGCAAATATATATGCATATATATATATATATATGTATGTATGTATGTGTGTGTGTGTATGTGTATATATATATATATATATTTGTTTTCGTAGATTTTCAGGGTAAGGTATGTAGTCTTGGTGTATTGGTCTTGTCCGTGTAAGATTATACCTTGGCACGTTTCAACGAAATCTCATCCGTCATCTTCAGGCTGGTGTCAGCTTCGTTCTCCCAGGAGAACGAAGCTGAAGACACCAGTGAAGATGACGGATGAGATTGTCAACGTGCCAAGGTATTCTCAATCTTACACGGGACAAGAATACACCTAGACCTACATATATATATATATATATATATATATATATATATATATATATATATATATATATATTTGCAGAGTGTTAGTTTAAAGATGGAATCTTTTATTTTTCTCTCTTCCACTAATTCTACAGTCTTCGGTGTATGACTGCAAGTAAACCACCTTGATAAAAGTATTTGTTTTTCCCCCTGTTCTGGAATTCAGGCAGCCAGATAAAATATTTAACAACCAAAGGTAATCTTTTCTATGGTTAACTATGCAATAACATTACAAAAAAGTCTGTGTTTTAGAACAGTTCAGAAATGTAGAAATTAATGCTACATAAGAAAGCAGAAACAAAGCTATAACTAAGAGATATTGCAAGATAAGGAAGCCTTTGGTTTTCACTTGCACTAATAAAGTGCAACAGAGATCTGCAGATCGTATCAGTCAAATGAATGTTGGGTTGTTATTGCTGAAGTTGTTTTTAAATAAACAGACCCTTGAAGTGCCATATCCACAGGTGAAGTAATGAACCAGCTTCTGTATGAAATTGCTCCTGAAATAAGTACCGTATTTTTCAGTGTATAAGATGCACTCCCCCTCACAAAAGAAGTGGGTGGAAATGTCTGTGCATCTTATACAGCGAACATTGCTGAAGCTCTGCTCACCCTTTGGCCTCTGCCTCCCAGCAATTTGCCTCCTTGCAGCAAACAGCAAACAGCTTGGTCAGCTTCAGCACAGCCTGATTTAGCATGAGCAGCTGTTCGTCGGTTGGATGTGCCTCCCGGAACACTGACAATCAGCTGTTCCAGTCTGCAGGGGCCGCCATTGCCTATTGCTGCCTCCACGTGCCCCTTTTCTGGCCTCCATGTGCCCCACAGGATGTGTGGAGGCTGAAAATGGGGCACACAGAGGCCGAAATTGGGGCACTCAGAGACAGTGATAGGCAATGGCGATCCCTGCAGACTGGAATACCTGATCATCAGTATTCTGGCAGGCACATCCAACCAAAAATCAGCTGCTCATGCTAAAGCAGGTTGTGCTGACCAGACTATTTGCTGTTTGCTGCAAGGAGCCAAATTGCTGGGAGGCAGAGGCAGATTTTTTCCCCCTTGTTTTCCCCCCAAAAAGCTAGGTGCATCTTATAGTTTGGAGCATCTTATAGTCCAAAAAATATGGTAAGCTATAAGTTTGTCAAGACTCCATTCTTATCCAAAGCTCTTCTGATCAAATTAATTGTTATGTAAATACTTCAACACAGACTTTTCAATGTATTTTTAGTCATTATAAGCATTTATCTTGGCCTAATCCAGAATAGTTCGCTTTATTAAAGAATATTTGGGCCAGGATCCAGAATCTGTGATTGTATTTTCCTCTCCAATTTTTAAAAGATGGATATGTTAAGTCATGACCAGGGATATTGCATTTAAAATATTGAGAGGAAATAATCAAAAAATAAAATATTTCTCTCTTTTAGATTTGGAAGGTAGGCATGCTAATACTAAAAAAAATTCTCTGTGTGTGTGAGTGTGTGTGTGTGTGTGTGTGTGTGTCTTGGTGTATTCGGGTCTTGTCCTGTGTAAGATTGAGAATACCTTGGCGACGTTTCGACGAGATCCCACTCGCCATCTTCAGGCTGGTGTCTTCGGCTTTGTGCTTGTGCCAGCAAAGCGTGATCTGAGCTGCCTTCTCTCTATAAATACTGGAGGGGAGGTGTGGTGTGCTGGCTCTGCTGTAAGCGGGTTGGTTGGCTGTGTTGTTGGCTGTGTTGTCGCTTCTTGATTGGTTGATGGAATTGGTGCTTGCTGATTGGTTGGCTTTTTTGTAAGAGCCTGTGAAGCTGAGGTAGTGGCTGTGTGTCCTTCAGCCTTTTGTGTTGTAGCTACCTGGGTAGTGGGCTGTAGCTACAACACAAAAGGCTGAAGGACACACAGCCACTACCTCAGCTCAGGAGAACTGAGCTCAGGAGCTCAGGAGAACGAAGCTGAAGACACCAGCCTGAAGATGACAGATGAGATTTCGTCGAAACGTTGCCAAGATACTCTCAATCTTACACAGGACAAGACCCGAATACACCAAGACCTACATATATATATATATATATATATATATATATATATATATATAAATTTGAGATATTCATGGCCTAAATTACTAGAGTGTAGAAACCTCTTGACATCAAGGAATTTATATTTGGAATGGGTGACTTATTCAACTGAATCTTTTTTTTTTAATCTCTAGTACGTTACTTCATTTTTGTACCATTTATGGAGGCAGCACTGTAAACAAAATGAAAATTGAAGACCAAGGCTAGATACAGATTTTTAAAAAACCACCCAGATCAAAGATAGAGGAAACAAGTATACAGCAAAATATTCATACTTTGATATTGTAGAAAGTTAGCATCCACCCTTTTCCTAGAAAAATGAAATATTCTAGGAAATATTAAAAAGGCCAAATAGTATAACTCCCTGGATGAGAAAAGGAGAAAGATGCTCTTGGAAGCAAACCCCACCTTTGTTAATAGCCCCAGAAAGACAAAGACATCTTATCTACAACTCAAAAGACCTTCAGCCTCAGGGTGATGGGATTAGCCCTCACTCAGATCCAAACAAGGATAAAGCCATAATAGGAATTGCCCCAAGCCCCTTCATTACATCACCCAGCAAGATTCAACCAAGCTCAAGACAACCTACAAAGTTACCCCTGCATGGCCCCATGGGAGTCTGACAACCAAGCAGGATACATTTCTTGCCACAGGAACAAATTCAAAGCCCAACAGAACCTATCTCGCTCTCCACTCCATGTGGTCAGCTACCCAGGACTTCAAACCATGTGGTCCTGTCCACCATTAAGCCACCTTTCCAGTCAGCCTCCATGTTTACAGTGTCTTCTTTCCCACTTGGAATTGAATGCAGGTGGACATTTCTTCCAACAATATGTTATGTTTGCTAGAACTCATGTTATCAAATTATGATTATTCCTGCATTTGCTGGGAGATTGGAACTCTGCTGAACATGACTACACTTTGACTTAAGGATGGATTATGTGTCAAAAGTACAACAATGTGATTTTAAAAATGTATGCATTCTTTGTTTTTCTTTAATTTCCACCTTAATAGAGTCTCCAATTTCCTTCAACTGGTTTGTGAAGTTTCAGAACCTGATGAATGAGTGTTGAGGAACCACTTTTGCCAAAACCACTAAGCCAATTAAAAATTCTCATAATTTCCTACCTGATACTCTTCATGCTGCTGCAGGGAAACACAATGTTTAATTAATCTGATTCTTGCCATGGTAGATTATGTAAAACATGTTTATTTCTGCTTGAAAGAGACAGATAATTCATTGAATGATTTGGATCTTCTCATTCAGACCTGAAAGATTTCCTGGAAGATTTATATGCATTAGAAAGATGTGAAATGACATGAAGTATATTCTCCCTCTCCAATATGGATATGTATCACATTGCCCTATCTACTTTATTTTCATTTATTTACTGAAGTTGTTGTTACTCACAATCATTTTACCATTGCACTTCTCCAAATATAGACAACTGGATTGGGTTACAGAGAGTTAGGATGATTTATTGCTTTGACAGAGAGCCAGTTTGGACTAATGATTAAGACAATAGGCTAGAATATAGGAGATCATAAGTCCTAGTCCCAAGAGGTGAACCACTCGCCTCACAATCAGGAGGCTGTGAGTTCGATTCTAGGTAGAGGCAGATATTTCTCTCTCTGGGCAAGCTGGGAATATATCTGCTGAAAAAAACTCTGCATCGGTAACAGGAAGGGCATCCAGCCAGTAAAACTCAGCTCCATTCAGTTGCCCAGACTCCATTCCTCAAGGAATTATGGGGTTGTTAAAAGAGATGATGATGATGATGATGATGATGATGAGTTTTAGTTCTACCTCAGTTATGAAAGCCAGGTGGGAGATTCTGTATTATTTGTAAAATAATTTGTAAAAATAATTTGTAAAAAATAATACAGGTGGGATACAACTAAATAAAGAAATGGAAGAAGGGAAAAGGGAGGAGGAGGAAGAGACTACTTTCTGAATAGCCAGATTTCTCAAAACCTTTCAAGATGGTGGATGCAGCTGCTTGGATCTCTTGGGGAATCTCATTCCAGAAAGCAGAGGATTTTATAGAGAAAATGTGCTTCTAGTGTCTAGATATGGATATGCATTGAGCACACTATTCTGCCAAATCATGAGCAGACCAGTTGATGCACATAACTTTTTAAAGTGTTACCTTTCCTGTAATATTATGTACATCTTCATTCACAATATTAGATAGTAGGCTTGTTCTATTGATTGACCTTTTTGATTTCTTGCTCTGGTGTGCTGGATATTTGCTTCTATTCTTGTATCAAGTCATAAAGCAAGAATTAAATTAGTGATTGTGGTCCAGTCTTGGTTTAATTGAGGAAGGCTTCACTCCATAAAGACATTTCTTTGTAACTTTTTCCTAGAATTTGGTTCTTATCTATGACTCTGAGTTCTAGTCTTACTATTGTACTTTTGAAAAATCTATTATTAGGTGTGAATATATTAGGACAAGAGATGGACAGGTGATAAATCAGGACCTCCTAGAAGCTTTCTGGATTATTTGTGATAATTTATTAAGCTTTTAGATTGTCAAGAATATATTAACAAGATTAAAATTGCAGATAATCAAAGAATCATATGCCAGTACTGATCTATACTAATTGCTTCTCTGTCTCATTCTCACCTAATCTTATTACACAGATTGCAACATCTCTGTGCATTCTGTATTAGCAATACTACATTGTAGCAATAGTGAACTCTAATCCTAATTTAAATCTAACTAGTCATTGCTTTATACTTCTTCTGAGTTTCTTCAGTTCTGCCTGAAGAAGCCTCTTCCATTCTTCTTCAGAACGGAAGAAGCTTCTGGGATGAGAAGCAAAACATCTTCAAGGAAAAACAAAAGTCCAGATGCCATTTGGAAAATGTATTTTTGGGACAATCCTTTGTTTCGGGGCCTTTCAAAATTACAACTGTCACTGAAAAATGGGACCATTTTTCACACTTATGACCACTGCAGCATCCCCGTGGACATGTGATCAAAATTCAGGTGCTCGGCAGCTGGCTCATATTTATGATAATTCCAGGGTCACGTGATCCCCTTTTGCGATCATCAGATAAGCCAAGTCAGTGAGGAAGCCAGATTCATTTAACAGCCGTATTACTAACTTAACACCTGTAGTGATTCACTTAACAGCTGTAACCAGCAAGGTCATACAATGGAGCAAAACCAGTGGTGGGATTCCAATTTTTTTACTACTGGTTCTATGGGCATGGCTTGGTGGGCATGGCAGGGGAAGGATACTGTAAAATCCCATTCCCTCCCCACTCCTGGGGAAGGATACTGTAAAGTCCCATTCCCTCCCCACCCCACTAACCAGCTTTCCAGCTCTGTTCTCCTGTACAGGGCAACAAAAGAAGACCCAGCCGATCAGCTGGGACTCAGGAGGCAGAGAATAGATGGGGGCAGGGCAGTCAGAGGTGGTATTTGCCAGTTCTCTGAACTACTCAAAATTTCCGCTACCAGTTCTCCAGAACTGCTGACACATACATGATGCTTGTCCAGAAATCTCCATACTGTGAGAAAAACTTTAGTTTTAATGTTTTTCCTTATGATGTATGATGATTCTCTCGAAATAACTACATGTATATGCTAAGTAATATGCTTTTTTTACATTTTATGTCCTGAATGGGTGGTAAATTCATATGCTGAATGTTATGTATGTAGGTTTGAATGTCATTGGTTTAGTTTGAATTGTTCTTGTAAAATGTCAAATAGGATTGGTTTAAAAAGTGCGGGAAAACCCTGCACTCTGATTGGCTGGCAACTACGGCTGCTGGCTATAAGTAGCAGCCGTAGCCCAGCCAAGTTGGGTCCATTCGAGCTGTAGTCACTAAATAAACTCTTCACTGAAGCTCTTTGCGTCTGACTCTTCATGCAAACTTAACACTGGCGACGAGGATGGGATTCCCCTGAAGAGAAGATGATGCGGAAGACAAGCAGAAGAGCAAGATGGCTGCGCTGCACACACCCCCAGCCCCATTCGATCCGGCGGCAGAAGACTGGGAATCATATGTGGATAATTTCCAAATGTATTTGGAAGGAAACAACCTCGCTGACATCTCTGAGAAGCAGAAGAGGGCGGTCTTCCTTACGCACTGCAGTCCGGCAGTCTTCAAGATGGTGAAGGCATTGGCGGGAGCTGCAGACGTGAAGGTAATGGAATGGCCTGATTTAGAAAAGCGGGGTTAAAAGTCAAGGAAGAAAAATGCACTCTTAAAACTGACAAGCTTGAGTTCCTGGGCTATATGATTGACAAGCATGGCATCCACCCTACTGATGCCAAGGTTCAAGCAATCAAAGAAGCCCCTAGACCTAAATGCAAAACAGATTTGCAAGCCTTCCTTGGACTCATTAACTTTTATCACATGTTCCTACCTCAGAAGGCAACCATTGCAGAACCATTGCACAGATTACTTGACAAAAAGTCTGTTTGGGTTGGGGAGGAAGGAACAATCAGCATTTAACAGTATTAAAAGACTAATCACGTCTGATGCTGTACTGATACAGTTCTCTGAGAATTTGCCTGTTGTACTGACTTGTGATGCATCCCCTTTGGAGTGGGGGGGGTTTGAGCCACAGGCTTCCCAGCGGAGAGAAGCCCCTATTGCATTTTACTCGACTTTGACTAAAGCAGAGAGGAATTACAGCCAATTGGACAAGGAAGCATTGGCAATTGTTGCAGCTGTTAAGAAATTTCATGAATATCTGTATGGGAGAACATTTACCATTGTTACAGATCACAAACCTTTGTTAGGCATTGTGGCAGGAGACAAACCTACACCTACTATCCTGTCACCAAGAATGCTGAGGATGGACTGAATTTCTTGCTGCTTATTCATACAAACTTATCCACAAGCCTGGCAAGGACATTGGACATGCTGATGCACTGAGTCGTTGCCCACTTCCTTGCCACAAGGAGGACTTTGAACCTGAAACACACACCTTTTTCCTAGAAACTGTTGCCAAGCTTCCAGTGCATGCTGCTGAAATTGCCAGAGAGACTGCCAAAGACACTTTATTGGCTCCTGTTATAGGCTGGATTAAGAAAGGTTGGCCTTTTCAAGATCTACCTCACCTGGCTCAACCTTTTAAGTCCAGGCAAACTGAATTATCTGTATTAAGAGGATGTATTTTGTGGGGTAACAGGGTGGTTATTCCTGCAAAACTGCAAAGAGAGGTTTTGGAAATGTTACATGAGGGTCATCCAGGTATTGTAAGGATGAAGGGATTGGCCAGGAGTTATGTATGGTGGCCAGGTATTGACAAAATGGTTGAAAACTGGGTTGCATCTTGTCCCAACTGTCAGGTAGTCAGGCCTGCCCCACCTCTCAACCCCAAACAGGAATGGGAATGTCCTAGGGGCCCATGGTCTAGGATTCACATTGATTTGCAGGCCCTACCAGAGGGCGCACCTTTCTTATTATAGTAGATGCATATTCCAAATGGCTAGAGGTAATCCCTATGGCATCCACCACAACTGATGCTGTCATCAAGCAGCTCAAAAACTTTTGTAACCCATGGTTTACCTGATGTCCTTGTCTCTGATAATGGCCCTCAATTTACATCCAACCTTTTTGAATCCTATTTAGCACAACAGGGTATCAGACATGCCCTTACTGCCACTGGACACCCTTCAGCTAACGGCAGGACTGAACGCATGGTACGTTTTACCAAGGAGAAGCTTCAGCAACTGGGTCCTGGGGACATCACTGAGAAAGTTGAAAAACTTCTTAGTGTTCAGCACATCACTCCTAGCCCATCTAATAACTTATCCCCAGCAGAGTTGTTGATGGGTAGGAAACTTAGGTCTTCCCTTGACCGCCTTCATCCCACTTATGCACCCAACGCACCACTAGATTCCACTTCCAAAGTTCGCACATTCAGTGTGGGTGATTCTGTCTATGCTAGGAACCTTATGGTGAACCTTTGTGGATTCCTGCTGAGATAATTCAAATCACAGGCCCTCGTTCTTACAGGGTACAAACAGAGGATGGACTCCTCTGGAGCAGGCACATTGATCAACTTAGATCCAGGTTCTCTCAGGAACATCGCACTTGTTCCTCTCTAGTTCCCTCACCTGATGTCATTCTAGGGGAAGGGAGGAACAGGAGGATAATCAGCAAGCAAGAATCCACCCCATTTGTAATGAGCTATTATGACAGGAACCATCCCAAAACCTGTCACAATGCCAAAATCCATCCGTACAAGTGGAAGATTGCACATCACTACCTGACTTGGGTGCTGACATTGGGCTGGAGATGGGTTGGGAGGAGAGACCAGATTCTAACAATCAAACAGGGTCTTCTTTCACAGGAAGTCCCACTGGGGAATGTCAGCAGACACATTTCCTCTCTCACTGGGTGAGAATGTTAAAACTTCTGAACCATGAAGGTCTCAACGTACATGTAAGAGCCCCACCTATTTAAAAGAATACATTAGATAGGTTGGGGTTTGGTATGGACTAAACCTAGTGGGAGGGTGTTATGTATGTAGGTTTGAATGTCATTGGTTTAGTTTGAATTGTTCTTGTAAAATGTCAAATAGGATTGGTTTAAAAAGTGCGGGAAAACCCTGCACTCTGATTGGCTGGCAACTACGGCTGCTGGCTATAAGTAGCAGCCATAGCCCAGCCAAGTTGGGTCCATTCGAGCTGTAGTCACTAAATAAACTCTTCACTGAAGCTCTTCGCATCTGACTCTTCATGCAAACTTAACACTGAATATAACTCCAAATCCACAATCCATTTCAACTTTTCAAATCCCATTTCAATTTTTGATCAAAACATTAGCTTCAAGACATTAGCACGGTGGAAATACATTAGTGGCTGCTTTAATCTTTTAAAATGTCTGAAGTGAACAGAAACTATTAAACTCTACACCACTAATATTAATCCCTGTTAATCTCTGTTGAGGGAGAGAAAAAAAGACCACTCATCTGTTAAAACAGAAGGGTGCTGGGTTCTATTCAAAACAGAATGAGAAAAATACCACTCAAAAAATAAAGAACAGAAAATAACTGGTTGACTGACCTTACAAAAAAGAAAATGACACTTTAATGGTATTGCAAAAAAAAAGGACATTGTATATATTTAAAATGAAATCACTTTGTCAAACCTACAAATGGGCATGACAATTTGGCTTTCCAGTATCATTATCTTGTTTTGAATGGAAAAATTTGAATTCATAATTACAGAACCATGATGTATTTGTGATGGGCTGATTTAACTGATGGATTGCATCTTTCTGTGTGCCTGGGATTAGCAGTTTTCTTTCTATTCTATAAAATGATAAATGACTCAAAAGCTAACTTAGCAGTTCAATGGAATATGCAGAAAACAAAGAGATTAATGATTAATTAACTGAAATCTTAATGAAAGCATATAGCTTTCTGCCTTCTGAATTGTGGTACCTTATTTTCTTCAAAACTTGAAATTAAGTTTCTCTGGTATCTTATGCCCAGAAAAAACATTTTATTTTGTTCAGTAGAACTTATTACTTATTAGTAAATGAATTCAGGATTATATCTATAGAATATTATTGTCAAGGTAATTGCAAAATGCATCTTTCATAGAGTCTTTCTACTATAATTTCATTTCACTCTCTCTTTTTTATATGTAGAATTGCTAATATGTTTGAAGATGATTCATCATTTCTCACAAAGTCCAAGTAAAGAGGCCCAGCAACTATCTGACTTGAAATTAGAGTCATTCTCACAGCTTATTTAAGCACCAAGTCACACTATGAATAGTATAACTTTCTCATTGTACAAAATAAAGCTATCTATCTCATCAGTAAAGTCACAGATGGAAGGCTATGTCCCTGTTACCTTGCCGAAGTGACAATATCTGTTTCCAGATTTTGATTATCCTTGAGACAATTAATTCTCAGTTTAAAATTGCTCAGTTTAGCAGGAAAGGAATGCACCTATGCATTCTTAATTTCTCCAGTGTGTTTGTCTACCTACCTCTTATATTAATGTTACAAAAACCACCATATTCACTTTTCAATAGATTTCTTTCAAATAATTTAAATCTCAGATAATCTCAGATAATTAAATCTAGATAATTTAAACCTCAGATAATTATTCACCTAAATTAAGTTATAAAATGCAAATTCTTCATGTGTGTATGTGGAGGGGGGCACATGGAAGGAGAAAGAAAGAGAGTGGGAGAAAGAAAGAGAGATCGCTGTTCTACAAAGCTTGTTATTATTTAAGGCATCTCATCTAACACCAGCTGATATACTGTAATGCCTTTATAGAACTCCTCAGCCTACTTCAGGCATTCCATTCAAGTATTCTAATCCCCCAAACAATTAAAATTACAGGGGAGAAGGTGGGGATGAGCAATAACCTTGTCTCATTTTATTATCACCACCCACAAGGAATTGAAAAGAAAATGTTGACGACAGAGAATCAGCTATTGTGAACTTTTGATATGATTTATAATCCTAAAGTGTCAGAGTAATAATACATCCTGTAGGATCATCATAAGACAAGCCAACATTCATGTTTCATCTCATGCATGATGAAGAACACGGAAGCAAGGGGAATTTACTTAGAGTGCCTCTCTCTAGTTTCTCTCCTATAAACCATCTGATGTTTTAGAAAGCATGAAGCGGTTGAAGAAAAAGGAATGAAAGTGACCACAGACAATTTTTGCCTGATCTCTCAAAAACAAAAGCAAAGATAAATCCATCTGATTTTCATTTTGGTGGACTTTACTAAGTAGGGCAAGAAAGTCCACATGCTGCAGTGTTTAAGACGGGCTAGAAACAGGGATGTGGTGGCTCAGTAGCTAAGATGCTGAGCTTGTCGATCAGAAAAGTCAGCAGTTTGGTGGATGGAATCCCTAGCGCCTCATAACAGAGTGAGCTCCCGTTACTTGTCCCAGTTTCTGCCATACTTCGAAAGCATGTAAAAATGCAAGTAGAAAAGTAGGGACCACTTTGGTGGGAAGGTAACAGTGTTCCATGCACCTTCGGTGTTTAGTCATGCTGGCTACATGACTGAGATGTCCTCAGACAGTGCTGGTTCTTCGGCTTTGTAATGGAGATGAGCACCACCCCCTAGAATTGAGAACGATATGTGCGAGGGGAACCTTTACCTTTAGAAACCTGAAGGCCATGCATTTTAGTCCCATTTTAGGCTGAAAGCCAGCTGACTGACCTTGAGTCAATCACTTTTTCTCAGCCATAGGGAGGAGGCGATGGAAAACTACTTTCTGAAAAACCTGGTCAAGAAAAACTGCAGGAATTCTTGTAGGCTATCTCTGAGAATTGGACACAGCTGAACAGAAGAAAAGAAAGTTCCAATAGGGTAGAGTAATAACTTAAAAAAAAACTAAATAAAACAATAGAAATTGTCACATTATTGCCAGAAAAAGTTCTGGAGGGGTAACTGAGAGTCAAGTTTCACTCAAGGAATCCTTTTGCTTTAGAAATTCAGTGGATTTTATAATTCCTAACTGGAGAACAAATATCCTTCATCAAGCTGAAATTAATGAAAATATATACATTGTTCTGTTCTCACTACATGTTAGTCTCTGTGCAGCTTGACATGCAGCTAAACCCACCTAATCCTCCAATAGCAGTAGCATTTAGACTTATAAACCACTTCACAGTTCTTTACAGTCCTCTTTAAGCAGTTTACAGAGTCAGTACATTGCCCCCCAAAATCTGGGTTCTCATTTTACCCACCTGAGAAGGATGGAAGGCTGAGTCAACCTTGAGCCTGGTGAGATTTGAACTGCCAAATTGCAGCCAGCCAGCAGTCAGCAGAAGTAGTCCGCATTACTGCATTCTATTTTTTTTTCAGATTTGACTTGTATGCCGCCACTCTCCGAAAGGACTTGGCACGGCTCACAGATAAAACATAGAACAATAAATTACTTAAAAAGAAATTAAACCTAACAAGCCAAATATAATAATAAAAACCCAATTAAAATCCCAACTTCCCCCCCAGGAGGTCAGTTCAGGCCAGCCTGTAAAAATTTGGAAATTCTTCCTCCAAGTGAAAATAAATTCAGCTTTTCTTTCAACATATCAGAAAGTTATTGGGGCTGTCGTATGAAAAGTGGTGCCCAATGGAAGACAGAAATGGAACAGTTTGCCTGCAACAGAACAAAACATCAGCAAAAGGGATTAACATGATGAAAAAGAAGATACTAAAAATATACTTCAAATGATCAATATTTTCTCCATATGTCAATTGAATGAATTGAAAGGTAATTTATACTTATATTTACTTGGTAACACTGCACCTTGGTGGTGCAGTGGTTAGAGTGCAGTACTGTAAGCTACTTCTGTAGCCAGCTGCCTATAATTTGGCAGCTCAAATCCCACCAGGCTCAAGGTTGACTCAGCCTTCCATCTTTCTGAGGTGGGTAAAATGAGGACTCAGATTGTTGGGGCAATATGCTGACTCTGTAAACCAGTTAAAGAGGGCTGTAAAGCACTGTGAAGCGGTATATAGGTGCTATTGCTATTGCTACTTACTTATACTGATATTTCAGAAAGATGCAGATCTTACTCCAGAACAGATACATTTTGGATTTCCAAAAGTTTGGCCACTGGTGTTAACAAAGTTGGAATATTGCCAAAGCCTTTCTCTGTCCATAGTCCAGTGACTTTAATACATATGCAAGAAGAAAGCTGAAATGTGCAGATGAGTTGAAATGAAATATTATTCCAATGTGAAATAATAGTGGAAGAATGTAAAAACAATCTTATAGAATTTTTGAGAATAATCTCAATAAAGTTACAGATATTAAATGATATGGAATGCCAGCAATGCACTCATGTGAGGACAATTTATTCAGCAGAACAATAAATTGAACAAGAAAAGAAAATATGCAAAAGATTCTAAATGATGCAAAGATAAAAGAGGAGGAACTAATGAGATCTCTGGGGAGGAAAAATATCTCATAGCAAATTAAACTTCTACAGCATAACTTTCTGTGCTAATGGTGAGAGCAATGGAAATAAAATTGAATTTGTTAAACAAAGGAGCTTTATGTCAGCAAATAAACCAGGGAAATGGCTTGCTTATAGGCTGAGAAAAAAAGAATAAAAAGGAAATGATATTAAAATTACAAAATGAGGAAATTATGGCGACCTGTGAGGGCAGATGAATATTTAAAGAAACAAAATCTACCAAAGTTAAAAGATGCCCAAAGATGAATGAAGAATGGGTCATGAAAATAAGAGCATTTTTGATGCTATTAAAAAGTAATGTGTAGTAACAAATAAAGATAGAGATACTATATAAGGTGGGTTAATCAAATTCTTACTATAAATATTTTGAAGATGAGCTTTTGTTACCTTTGCAACAAAAAGATGAACTCCATTTTAGATGACAGAAAGTACAGGATTTTACTTTGGCAAAAAATATAGGCCACTGAAAAGTGATTATAATGTATTCACAATGATTCAAATTGAAAGGCTGGAAAATATTTTACAAATTTTTATCCACAAAGACTAATGTGTTTTGCTTTATTTTTACTTAAGAGACAATTAATAGTATTAGAGATGTTGTGAATGTACTAGAGTACTTGGAAGCATACAATTAAAAATAGCTCGTTTTAATATTTCTTGATGCAGAGAAAAGCTTTTAACAATTTAAACTGAATTTATCTGATTCAAATTTTGGAAGATATGGATTTTGGCAAGAATGACATGGATGCAATCAATATATTTTTCAAAACAAGCACAAATAATTGTGAATGGAATATTGATCAAGACTTTTGAAATATAGAAAGGAACAAGACAGGAGTACCCACCTTCAGGTCTATGACAATTTGCCATGGTCAACTTGTCCCACAGTAAGTTGGCCATGGTGAGTTGTCCCACCAATATTATTCTAATTATATTTTCACAAAGACAAGGCACCCAAAATGCTGGAAAATCATGCTGGATTTTTGCCTTCCCTCCCTCCCTCCCTCCTCCTCCTCTCCTCTCCTCCCTCCCTCCCTCCCTCCCTCCCTCCCTTCCTCCCTTCCTTCCTTCCTTCCTTCCTTCCTTCCTTCCTTCCCTGTTGTTGGCAGTGTGGCAAAGTGTGACATTTTGGCTGTTTAGCTATTGCACTCATATGTTTTCCTATGCCAAAAAATGCATTTTGTCTTTTTGGGTTTCAGGTTTAGGAAGAGGTGATGCTCCACCCTCATTTATTATAATTAGAATACTTTGCCATTGTCACATGATGATTTCATATTTACAATATTTTCACTGTTAGCTTATCTCATAATTAGAAAAGTTGCTTTCAGTTGCATTCCCTTTGTAGTTGTGGTACTTCAACCTTTCATAGTATGGCATTTGCTGACTAGGGCATCCTGTTATATTGTGGCTGTCTCTTTTAATCTGATTGGTTCTGTTTTCTTATTGGCATACTGTTTCAGGAGCATGATATTTGGTGTAGATATTCATCACATTTTGTTGACATTCCATACACTGCTTGAAATCACTTTCTGTTTCTTTTCATTGACCTTGCATTTTATTTTTTGTTTTTGTTTTCCTTTTGCCATTTTCTACATTTAACATTTTTCTAACCTCACTGTAGCTATCTCTAAAATGTCCACTCCTAACATTGTCATACACTAACATGGCTTTGTAAATGCAGGTCTTTTCCTATAATTACAATGATATAGGTCATCTTCACATATGTGAGAGTGTGGTTTGGTGGTTAAGGCATCAAGTTGGAAATCAAGTCACTATGTGTTCTAGTTCTGCCTTAGGCACAAAAGCCAGCAGGATCACAGAATACTTTTCCAGAAAGCAACTGGACTCTCTTGGTTCTTCTTCCTTGAAAGCATTTTGCTTCTCCTTCAAGAAGCTTCTTCAGTTCCAGATGACTGATGAGGAAACAGAAAGGTTTATATTATTTGTAGTCATCTGGTCATTAGCACTCTAAAGGTCAGCTGTTAGCTCTTTGAGAGTCATTGAGGCTACTTGGAGGGGTTTATCCAGGGGTGGGATTCTACCGGTTCAGACCGATTTGGGCAAACTGATAATTCCGTGAGCATTTGGCCCTGCCCACTTGCCCCTGCTTTTTCCTGTCCTGTGCTTTATTTCCTGGTTTCTTAGCACAGCTTATTCTCACAGCAGAGCAGTTTGCTGTGCATCAGCTGTTTTACTCACTGGGGATGCAGCAGAAGGTAAGTAATTCAGTTGAAAATTGGCTTTTTTATAATGTAGAGCATGCGTGCAAAGTGCACACTCACCGAACCACTTGCTACACCACTTGAATTGCAACACTGGGTTTATCTGTATCTTCAGGGTCATTTGAATCATAGTACAAATAAGTGTAGAACTCCCTTGGGACTGCTGAGAAGACTATGTTGTACACAGGAGACATGTCTATGGAGATTCTCAGTCATCCAGGTCATGGTTTCCCAAATATGCTTTTTCAAAAGACAACTGGACTTTCTAGTTTTTCTCTGAAGATGTTTCACTACTCGTCCATGAAGCTTCTTCTTCAGCTCTGAAGGGGATGAGAAGCAAAATGTCTTCAAAGAAAAACCAGAAAGTCCGGTTGCCTCTTGAAAATGTACCTTTTGGATAGACAGGAGATAGGTGGTGTCATATCCCTCCCCCTCAGTTAAGAGAAAACTGTTCAATTTTAACATTGATGGCTTCCTTTACCCCTCTTTCAAACCAGTGTTCCTCTCTGTCCAGAATGTGAACTTAGCTGTCTTCAAAGTTCTGCCTTAGGCATAAGGCACGTTTCCCATTTGCCCTCTGATTCAGGTGACTCTGAAGATACAGATTAAACCTGCATGTGGCCTCAACTACTCTCAGAGAGCTAATGACCAGATGACCACAAAGAACATAAATCTTTCCCCTCACCACCAGTCAGTTAGAACTGAAGAATCTTCTTGGATAAGAAGCAAAATGTTTTCAACAAAAAAGAGAACAAAAAAAATCCACTAGTCTTTTGGAAAAGGACCTTTGGGACAATCTTAACCCAATCCTGATTGAGAATTCTCATAACTGAAAGCCAGAAGGGTGATTTTAGGCCAGTCTCTCTCTCCCTCTCTCTCTCTCTCAGTCCCTGATGTCAAACTCAGGTGACAAACCAGTCAGTCAATTCTTGTCACAGCCAATGGATCAACACTCTGTTGATCCAAAAAAAAGTGTACCCTGAACTTTCAGGGAAAATGTTAGGGAGATAAAAAAAATAGCATTAGGCCCACATGATATGCTTAGTGGTTTCCTTTTCATAAAGTTATTTAAACTTTGGGGATAACTTTATTCACTTCACTGAAGCAAAGAAACGCACCTGATTTGTTTTGACAAACTGAGTCATGTGGCTTTGAATCATTCTGAACCACTGTTGCAGAAGGTTTCACTTGGCATCATTTCTCAACTGATAAAAGCAGAAAATGGAGTTTGTTTCATACCTCTTGACTCTTCTCTACTGCATGTCAGCTGCCAGTGGTTGGGAGAGTGTGAAATGAGATTTTCGATGTTCCTGTCTTGCTGCTTTGGGTGCCATCCTTCAGCTGCAGGCTTTTAGAGCCCACCCTGCAGCTACAATGTAGCCAGGGTGTCAAGCAGGATGTGTCCATCACATGTCAAAATGCAATAGATGGTGAGGCAATCATAATAAAGAGATGAAATTGAAGATTTCAGCATAGATAGCATCTTTCAGAGGAGATGTTTACAAGGGTCCCTTAACATGCACAGGGAAAAACATGAGCAGACCAACTTCAGTTCAAGCAGCAGAAAATCCATTGGCATTACTTGCTTTCTCATGATCACCAGCAAAGTACCTGATAAATATTTCCATACAGGCTTGTTATTCTCAAATTTGTGTCATCTTATGGATTCTGCAGCTGCCTAGCCAGAATTTGAGTGTCATTGTCTCTTGAAAGAGCACTTTGATAACAGATAACAGATAATCAGAGTTGGAAGGGACCCTGTAAGTCATCTAGTCCAACCCCCTGCCCAAGCAGAAGACCCTACACCATTTCTGACAAATGGCAGTCCAATCTCTTGAAAATGTCAAGTGATGGCACTCCCACAACTTCCAAGGGCAAGCTGTTCCAGTGGTTGATTTTTCTCACTGTCAGAAAGGGTCTCCTTATTTCAAGGTTAAATCTCTCCTTATTCAGTTTCCATCCATTATTCCTTCTCTGGCCTTCAGGTGCTTTAGAAAATAGCTTGACCCCTTCTTCTCTGTGTCAGCCCCTCAAATATTGGAACACTGCTGTCATGTCTCCCCCGGTCCTTCTCTTCACTAGACTAGCCATGCCCAGTTCCTGTAACCGTTCTTCATAGGTTTTAGTCTCCAGTCCCCTAATCATCCTGGTTGCTCTTTTCTGTTCTTTTTCTAGAGTCTCAACCTATTTTTTATAGTGTGGTGACCAAAACTGGATGCAATACTCTAGGTATGGTCTTATTAAGGCTTTATAGAGTGGTATTAGCATCTCACTTGATCTTGATTGTATCCCTCTGTTAATGCAATTTAGGATTGCATTGGCTTTTTTGGCTGCTGCTGCACACTGCTGGCTCATATTTAGCTGGTTGTCCACTAAGACTCCAAGATCCCTCTCACAGTTACTGCTATTGAGCCTAGTTTCACCCAGTCTATATGTGTACTTTTGGTTTTTCTTGCCTAAGTGTAGGACTTTACTTTTCTCTACATTGAATTTCATTTTGTTAGATATGGCCCAGTGTTCTAGTCTGTCAAGATCCATCTGGATCTTGAGCCTATCTTCTTGGGTATTAGCTATTCCTGCCAGCTTAGTATCATCTGCAAATTTGGTAAGTTCCCCTTTTATTCCCTCATCTATGTCATTAATGAAGATATTGAAGAGTACTGGGCCTAAGACAGCACCCCACTGCTTCCTTCCTTCCATGTAGACTTAGACCCATTAAGGACTATTTGTTGAGTATGGTTTGTCAGTCAGTTGAGAATCCATCTGGTGATAGTGCTATCTATCCCACTGTTTTCCAGCTAACCAAAAAATAGGTTGTGGTCTACTTTGTTGAATGGCTTGCTGAAATTAAGTATATTATGTCTACATTATCTTTGGGATGACTCCAGAAATCCCACCATCCATGCTGGAGCTGTTACATGTTATGGCTGATGTCCTGCCTAAGAAATCTCTTCATTTGGGCCTTAGGAGAAATGTTTGTTTAAATTTCTCTACAGCTAGAGATTTCTCTATTTCTCACTCCTCATAATTTTATATCATAGTACAACCTGTGCAGTTAGCACAGCTAACTTCTCAGTTAGCTACTTCTCAGTTAGAAGAAAAGCAGACTGTTTCAAAGAAGTAAAGCAGACATTTGGCTGGAAGAATTTATTCAAAGTTCCATCAAAGTAAAGACCTCGTTTGAAGCTCTGCATAGCCCTATTATGCATTCATAAGTTACATCCAATTCCCAAAACTCATAGGAGCAAACAAAGCCATTTGAGCCATCACTGCTTCCTGATCTATTTACATGAATGATTAGAGAGAATGAACAGTGAAGAGGAGGACTCATTTATGCTAAGTAATCAGTGAAACCTATTTATATGCTGACACTACTTAAAGACAGAAAAGGCAATTTTGGAATAAGAGTTGCTTTTTGATTAGGCAAATTGGCCTCCCAGAGTCATAGGGGAGGAACATACATTTTGCAAATAAATAAATGCTAAAGGAGTTTTCAGTGCTGCTAAAAAATAGTCATGGGGTATTGTGTGTGTGTGTGTGTTTTCACAGATCTCTATTTCCAGATTGTCTCCTTTGCTATTGCATTGTTCAGATTTTTTTTAAAAAAAAAAGAAAACAAAGATCAGTAAAAAGCTTTCACTATCATTTCAAATCAATATTTTCAGATTTATGAAGCTGGATGCTCTGAACAGAACAAATGAGCAAGATCTGCCATTTTCACCAAATGCACACCTATTTTACAACTGAAATCTTCTGCATCAATATTGTAGCAAGAGAGCTTTACTGAAAATTGTCACAACCCTTAGAGACAATAGAATGAACTCACACACAGTTAATCATTTACACCTTTAGTAGTAACTAATTTTGCAATGCTCAGAAGCAAAACTACATCTCTTGCTGAGACATCTTGCTAGTTGTGTTTATTATTCACACCACAGCTCCAAGCAAACAAGAATTATTCACTTGAGAAAAAAAATATTGAAAAGGTGCTAACATTTAGCAAAGTGCTAGATTTCTTTCCTGCAGCTTTACCAAAGTAGACCCACAAAAGTTCATGAATACAGGTAGTCCTTGACTTACGACCACACGGGAGCCCAATATTTATGTTGTGAAGTGAGACATTTTAAGTGAATCCCCCCCCCCATTTTACAACCTTTCTTGGCCCAGTTGTTAAGTGAATTGCTGCAGTTGCTCAGATAGTGACAGAATAGTTGTTACTGGCTTCCCCATTGAATTTGCTTGTCAGAAAGTTGCAAAAGGTGATCATATGACCCTGAGACACTGCAACCATCATAAATATGAACCAGTTGCCAAGAGTTCGAATTTTGATTCACATGCCTCAAGGATGCTACAATGGTTGTTAAGTGTGAAAAATGGTCATAAGTCTCTTTTTCAGTACCATTCTAACTTTGAACAGTCACTAAACAAACCGTTGTAAGCAGCAGTGGGATTCAAAAATCTTTATGCCCACAGTCACATGACCACACCCACCTAGCCGTGCCCACAGAACCGGTTGTTTAAAAAATTGTATCCCACCCCTGATTTGGGAGTATGAAAGATGTATGGCGTTATGTCTACGGAGATTTTCAGTCATCCAGGTCATGGCTGTCCCAAATGTGTTTTTTTCAAAAGGCAACTGGACTTCCTTTGTTTTTCCTTGAAGATGTTTCTTCAAGGGGGAGGGGCATGACACCACTTACCCCCTGCTTACAAGACAGTCCTTTCAGTAGTTCCAAGAAGATTCCACACCCATTTGCACTCGAATTCAGGTGACCCTGAGGACAGCTATAAACTTCCAAGTGGCCTCAACAACTCTCAGGTGGAGTGCTAATGACCAGATGACTACAAGGCATATACTGTAAATCCTTCCATTCTCCACTACAGAAGCTTCTTGGATGAGAAGCTAAATGTCTTCAAGGAAAAACAAAGAAAGTCCAGTTGCTTTTTGGAAAAGCATCTTGGGACATTATGAGGTTAAGTCACAGACAGAATCCTAGTTAACTATATTGATTCAATTTCTTCTGCAGATGAAGAAGTTGATTACTTACAGGCACAGTACAAGGTTAAGATTAATTTGTTTGTTTATGTTCCACCTTTACAATATTTACAAATAGCTCAAGGTGCATATTCAACACACTTTCCTCCTCCTATTCCTCCCCCTACAACAGTTCTCTGAGTTGGGTTGAGCTGAGAGAGAAAGGACTGGTCCAAGTTCACTCAGCAGGCTTTCATGGCTAAGGACTTGAATTCATGAACTTCTGCTTTCTAGCCTGGTGTCTTAACCCACTAGAAGAAGCTGTCTATCCATGCTATGGCAGGATGTGGCTAATATCAGGAGCCACAGTGGTGCAGTGGTTAGAGTGCAGTACTGCAGGCTACTTCTGCTGCCTGCCATCTGCCTGCAATTTGGCAGTTCAAATCTCACCAGGCTCAAGGTTGACTCAGCCTTCTATCCTTCTGAGGTCAGTAAAATGAGGACCCAGATTCTTGGGGGCAATATGCTAACTTTGTAGCCACTCAGAGAGGGCTGTGAAGCTGTATATAAGTCTAAGTGCTACTGCTATTAGAACCAAGCACTAGCCATTAGTTCAATTCCTCAAAAACTAAGTATTAGCAGCTGCAACCACAAATATAAGTCTTCTTGGTTTCGCGGTAGTACAGGAATAAATGAAATTGATTAGATGTTTCTAATATCTAATGCACTTTTTATATATTTCCTTGCATGTAAATCATCTATATAATCTTTATCAACCATGTACTTGAAGTCCTTCCCAAAGAATCATGGTCAAGCATGTTTGACCAGACTCTGCAGATTCCTAATACCATAAAGGTATTTGAAATGACACCAATTTTGTCAGGGTTGAGTAGAACGATAGATGTAAACTTTGTCACTTAGATCTCAAGATGGGAGAAGAAGGTTGTGGAAACTTGGAGACATTCTAACTTACCTCCCAAATATTGGAGTGTTATGTAGGCTATATTTTTTTATTATTATTTATTTATTTATTTATTTATTTATTTTGTCAATCACTTACAAGGATAAACATAGTTGTGAATACATGAAATGACTACATATAAGAAAAATAAAAGAAACAATAGGACAGGGACGGTAGGCACATTAGTGCACTTATGCACACCCCCTACAGACCTCTTAGGAAAGGGGTGAGGTCAATAGCAGACAGTCTAAGGTTAAAGTTTTTGGGGTTTGGGGAAGAAACCACAGAGTCAGGTAGAGTATTCCAGACATTGACCACTCTGTTGCTGAAGTCGTGTTTCCTGCAATCAAGTTTGGTGCGGTTAACCTTGAGTTTTTATCTATTGTGTATATATATTGTGTATTATTGAGTTTGTATCCATTGTGAATTAACCTATTTTCTATAGCACTTCTGTTCCTTTGCCAAGCAAGAGATTCAGTGATCTGTCCAGGAGACAACTTACTCAAGAATGTGGCAATTGAGATGACAGTAGTAAGACTAAAAGGGCATTTCCAACTCAATTGAAGCAAAACTGTATATCGAGTGTGAAATGCAGCATAATGAGACAAGGTACTGAACTTAAGCAGCAGATTTTGTTGTCCTGGCATGGTTCTCAAATGAAAATATACTTCCCTCTAATGAAACTAACCAGCAGCATTTTATTTTAATCTTTTTTTTAATTGATGGAGGACAGGGAGTCAGTTTGAATGAAAAAGAGCTGTTTTTTTTAAATAAAATGCATCAAAAAAGTGAATATTAAAATACCACTCTCTCTCCCCCTCCTTCTCCCTCTCTCTTTCCCTATTCCTTCCTCCCTCCCTCTCCCTTCCTCCTTCTCGCACTCTCTATTTCTCTCTCTCTCTCTCTGCCCTACGGGTCAATTCCAACAATGCTTGTGGAAAAGCCAGTACTTTCAGGTCGTCTGGAAAGTTAAGAGCCTGAGAACCTGCCAGATCTCAGGGGAAATCCTATTCCACAGGGCAAGGGCCACTGTGAAGTTGTGCTTCCTGTTAGATTTGCATGAAGAGTCAAACGCAGAGTGCTTCAGTGAAGAGTTTATTAGTGACTACAGCTCATAACAGACCCGATTTGGCTGGACTGCACTGCTACTTATAGCCAGCAGCTGCAGTTGCCAGCCAATCAGAGTGCAGGGTTTTCCCGCACTTTTTAAACCAATCATTTCTGACATTTTACAAGAACAGTTCAAACTTAACCAATGACATTCAAACCTGCATACATAACACTTCCTAAGTCCATAAGATGATTATCCTTAAGGGAAAGAACCTGGAATGCATCCAACCTATTTGACCTGGTCAATTGGGGCAGATGCCCTCCAAAAGACTTAATCCCACAAATAACCTGGATCGGTGCCATTTGGGGCTTTTAATATGATAACTGGCACCTTTTCACCATCTATAAGGAAAGTTAATACCAGTGAAGCTTACTTAGTAGCAGTGTACTATGAGAAAACCATGTAAACCCCAAAGCTTCTGAATTCTAGACCAGTTTCCCGATGGACTTATTAGCCACGAGATTGTTTTTCCTGCTTCAAACAATGCTTAAGATAATTGCTCTAAGCTTTCCTACTTTGTCCTTCATCTCAGTGACCTTCTTTGCTACAAAAAATACCCATGCTCCTCAGCTTCCAAAACAGCTCTACCGTCACTTGATCAGTAGACTGCCAAGAAATGGGCATTTCCATAGGTAAACCTCAAGTGCAGAATGATGGTTCTTTGGGTCCCTAGATCAGCTAATTTGTGGATCTCTGTTTAACATAGAAAAGGAATAGCACCTTCCATAACTGGCCATGCAACAGCATCTAATGCAGTCAAAGATATCATTTCAGTTGGAAGTTGAATTTTTTTTAATATTGGTAATCATACCCAAGCCAATTACCAAAAGCTTAGCAATGCAGTTCAAGAGGAGTTAGAATTAAATACTGTATTTTTCCAGACTATAAGACACTCCAAAGTATAAGACACACCTATCTTTTCTAACAAGGAAAAAAAATCTGCTTCTGCCTCTGCCACCCAGCAGTTTGCCTCCTTGCAGAAAACAGCAAATAGCCTGGTCAGCTTCAGCACAGCCTGATTGGCACAAGCAGCTGATTGTCAGATGGATTGGCCTCCTGATGATCAGCTGTTTCAGGCTGCATGGATCACCACCACCTATTGCTGCCTCTGCTCACCCCATTTTTTTGCCTCCGTATCCTGTTTTTGGCTTCCATGCACCCCGTTTTCGGCCCATTCCAGGTGGCGGGGATCAGAATGGGCCAAAAGTGGGGCATGCAGAGGCTGAAAACGGGGCCTGCGAAGGCAGAAAATGGGATATGGAGGCCAAAAATGGGGTGCACGGAGGCAGCAATAGGCAATGATCCCTGCAGCCTGAAACAGCTAATCATCAAGAGGCAAATCCAACTGACAATCAGCTGCTTGTGCTAAATCAGGCTGTGCTGAAACTGACCAGGTTGTTTGTTGTTTGCTGCAAGGAGGCAAATTGCTGCGATGCAGAGGCTGAAGGGTGGGGGCCAGTGGGTGGGCAAGGCTTTGGCAATATTCGCTGTATAAGATGCACAGACATTTCCATCCACTTTTTTTGGGGGGGGAGTGCATCTTACACACCAAAAAATACAGTATTTGCTGTTCATTCCATTTTTCCTAGGCAATATTCTACAATAGGGTAGAGAATCTGATTGCTTCAAATATTGTTGGGCCACCAATCCAATCTTCCCTATGTACCAGCCATGCTGGTTAGGGCTAATGAAGTTCCTTGCCATCATTTCTGATTATAAGAAATAGAGGAGATATTCTATAGTCCTTTTGGGTTTTTTTTCTCCAACATACTCCACCCTGTTCAAGGGCAAGAATTAATCTACATACAGTCACCAGAAATCATAACACTACCAAGAATTCATTTTAAACTTTCTATTATTCATGTTTAGCCATGGGAAAATGAAAGTAATTACTCGTGTAACACATTGCAGCTTTTGAAAATTGAGTGAGACATCTTAAGATGCTTTTCGCTTGTGCTTACTTGGTCTAACCCTCTTGCACAATGACCTTGTTCTTACAACCTGGAATTTAAATCAGAAACAGTGTCACATTTCTTTGCTATCTTTCCCAGCAGCAATACTGCCATCTCTATGGGTATCCCTTGCCCTGGAGCCCACCCCTGAAACTTCTGAATATTTTTAAAACCACAAGTAGTGCTACTTCAATGGGCACATTTGACTTTTGTCTGACAGTCTGACTGCTAATTTTCCACATGGCTGAATAAGAAAAGGTATGGTTATCTTTAGCCTCTGGAGAAGAAATTTTGCAAGGGCTTGTCTAACAAAAGCTATCTCTTCCTGTTTTTTAACACATTGCTTTCTAGATAGCAATATCATTCTGACAGAAAAATAAGGCAGAGCTGGATAGTACAAAAACAAACTGTGTGCAGGGATATTCTGTATTAACACAACACAAGTAATAGGTTAGATCCTGAGATTCCAGTGTAATTGTATTTAAAACAATTGGATATTATAAAGATCTTCTACCCACCATATTCCACATGTGGATTTTCAGCAAGTTAAGAATAATTTGTTACAATAGTTATCTGCCTCTTAACATATTGATCCCCTTTTTCTCTCTCTCTAAAATCATCTCATTTTCTATTTTCTTTAGATTATGGGGAGGAGTCATTTACATTTCATATAGAAATTCAAATAAATGCAGATAAATGAAAGAAAATGGAATAGGTTGAGGTCTACCCAGGTGTGGGATACAAATTTTTTAACAACCAGTTCTGTGTGTGTGGCTTAGTTGGTGGCCATGGCTTGGTGGTCATGTGACTGGGTGGACATGGCCAACTCAACATCACTCACATCGAGGCACACATCTCCTCACTTGGCCTCTCGTGACTGTGGGGATGCTGCAACTGTCGTAAGTGTGAAAAACGGTCATAAGTCACTTTTTTCAATGGCCACCCCACACAAGCAAAGTACCAGCAAAGGAGAGGGGAAAAAAACTCCAGAGAAGTTCCAGAGACAGGAAGTCTAGTCCTGCCAAGAATGTAATAAGTTTAACAGAGAGGCAGTTTCTGTAAGCAACACCAGAATGTTTCCTTCCTGCCTTCCTTACAGGATTAGGCCAGTAATTTCTTCTAACAACTGGTTCTCCAAACTGCTTAGAATGTTATCAATCGGTTCTAGCAAATAGGTGTGAACTGGTAGAATCCTACCCCTGGGTCCACCAACTATAATGACCTCTGAAATATTCAAGCTGCTCTCTTATCTACCATCAACTAATCAATATTGTTCTTAGTTGAAAGTCAGCTAATATCTGGCTCAAAGGGGAGTTAATTTTCCTCTTTGTTTTAGGAAAGATTTTAACAAGAAATAACCTTGTTAAATAATCATTGCTACTGAACAATTAGCTGTCAGTGTGATACAACATAATTCTTTATCTTGAACACCTTATGTATAAACATGATATTGATGACTATAAACTATGATGACTAGTTTACTTGCTTATAAATTTGAGGGGATGTAAAATATGGATAACATCTGCATAAAAGAAAACATTATTTCATATCTTTCAACAAAGGATTAATAACCCAACATTGTATTTACTATTAAGCAATGTTCAATTACTGTGATAGAATACACTTTTATCACTTCATTATTAACAAAGGAAAAGAAATGAAAGTAGTCAACACTGCAAAATTATATATTTTCATTTCTCCATTTTCCATTTTTACCCTAATTTATTTATTTTTAATTACATTTATATGCCGCCCTTCTCCAAAGACTCAGGGAGGCTTACAATTTTTGGGATACAACCCAATGCGCTCAGCAATAGCCTTCATTCCATTGTATATGCCTGCTTAATACTAAGCATCATTTTTACAAAGTCAGCTTATTGCCTTCAACAATCTTGGGTCCTTCAATTTACCTACCCCGAGAGGATGGAAGACTGAATCAACCTTGAGCCTGGTGGGATTCGAGCCTGCACTAATTGCAGGCAGCTGGACTTGAGCTGAGTGTAGGCATTTAACAGCCTGCACCACCAAGGCTCTTTTTATTCTGTTTATTTATTCTGTTAAAAAAAGATTTAGCTTAAACTGTTGCAAGGCAACAGTTTAAAATCAGATTTGCAGTTTAAGGAAAATAGAGACATTAAGGCATTTCTCTGAAAACATAATTCCCTATTGACTGCCTTCAATTGACAAGATTGCGCATTCCAAGCTTTATTTTTCTTCTAGCACTATAATTGACTAACTATGAAAGGCCTAAAGAAGTCATATGGACAAACTCAATAAGCTGAATATTGTTCTGTTATGTATGTAGGTTTGAATGTCATTGGTTCAGTTTGAATCGTTCTTGTAAAATGTCAAATAGGATTGGTTTAAAAAGTGCGGGAAAACCCTGCACTCTGATTGGCTGGCAACTACGGCTGCTGGCTATAAGTAGCAGCCGTAGCCCAGCCAAGTTGGGTCCATTCGAGCTGTAGTCACTGAATAAACTCTTCACTGAAGCTCTTCGCGTCTGACTCTTCATGCAGACTTAACACTGGCGACAAAGGTGGGATTCCCCTGAAGAGAAGACGATGCGGAAGACAAGCAGAAGAGCGAGATGGCTGCGCTGAACACTCCCCCCAGCCCCGTTCGATCCGGCAGCAGAAGACTGGGAATCGTATGCAGATCGCTTCCAAATGTATTTGGAAGGAAACGACCTCGCCGACATCTCCGAGAAGAGGAAGAGGGCGGTCTTTCTTACGCACTGCGGTCCGGCAGTCTTCAAGATGGCGAAGGCATTGGCGAGAGCTGCAGACTTGAAGGTAATGGAATGGCCTGATTTAGAAAAGCTTTTAAGAGCCCATTAGCCCCAAATATCGGGCCTCATTAAGAGACACGAGTTTTACCATCGGGATCAAGGGGAAAGCAAAAACGTTAATGACTTCGTGGCAAGCTTAAGAGACATTGGGGGTGCATGCGAGTTTAACAGTTTGGAGGAGGCCATGCGTGATCGGTTTGTTCTAGGCCTCAAAGACAAGGTGCTTCAGAGCAAATTATTATTAAAACCTAAGATCATGTTAAAGGAGGCCATAGAAGAGGCCTCCTCAGCAGAAGCCACTAATTCCTCAGCAGCAGCCATGAAGAAAACTAACAAGGCCTCAAGCCATCCTGATGTGGAAAAGTCCACAACAACTCATTGCGAGCAGATAGATTCTGAATCAGACTGTAGTGAAGTGGAGGAAGGAATTGATAGACTCAGAATGGAAAAGAAAAAGAAAGACCTGGGAAGAAAAAGGCAAGACTTTTATTGCAGAGGTTGTGGGGGGGCCACCCCCGCACTGAAGACAAGTTTCTTGATACCATCTGCCTTCGTTGTGAAAAAAGAGGTCATTTAGCAAGAGTCTGCAAATCATCCAGAACTCCTCCACACAGAAGAAAGTTTCCTGATAAAGATTTCAAGCCCAACAATTTCAGTGAGAAAATGGGGCGCAACTCAGAAGCAAATGGGAAGAATGAAACTCATCAAACAGTCACCATTGGTCATTCTTCACCCTTAAGAAGCAGAAAAGTACATGTGAAGGTACTCATTGAAGGAAGGCCTTGCCAAAATGGAAGTGGACTCAGGCTCCTATTTATCTATGGTGTCATGGGACACTATTCACAGGCTACTTCCCAACATTCAGAAGAAACATTTCCAGAAGCAAGCACTGACTCTTAAAGACTACCAAGGAACAAGATTCCAGTAGTTGAACAAGAGAATTCAACGTGAAGTTTAAAGGCCACACCAAATGTTTGCCCCTGACCATCGTGGACAAGGATCGCCCAAGCTTGCTGGGACTTGAATGGTTCAATCCACTAGGCATCGAGGTGACTGGCATCAATCACGTGAGCAACTCTGAATGGGAGGAGGCCTTGAAGTCTGAGTTTCCAGAGGTCTTCAGCGAAGGATTGAGCAAGTATAGGGGACACCTATCACTTTCAACCTAGATCCCAGGGTGCACACAATTCGTTTAAAGCCCAGAAGGGTCCCATTTGCTTTAAAGGAAAAAATTGATGCACAATTAAATAAATTAATAGCTCAAGGGGTTTTAGAGCCCACTGACCACTCCAGATGGGAGACACCCATAGTCACACCAGTCAAGACTGATGGGTCAGTAAGAATCTGTGGAGACTATAAGGGGACACTGAACCATGCGCTGCAGCAGAGTGCATACCCAGTTCCAGTGGTGCATCATCTGTTACATTCACTTGGCAGGGGTACAGTCTTTGCCAAATTGGATCTGGCCCAGGCATATCCACAACTAACAGTTGATGATGCCATTGCAGAGGCCCAAACCATTGTGACTCATAGAGGTGCTTTCAAATGTAAAAGGTTACAATTTGGAGTAAGTGTGGCACCATCTTTCAAAGCCTTATGGAAAGGATGCTCCAAGGACTGCCAGGGGTAGTGCCTTACTTTGATGATGTGTTAATCTCTGCTGAAAATGACACTCAGTTACAAGAAAGACTCAGAAGTCCTTACCAGATTCAGGAAAGCGGGGTTAAAAGTGAAGGAAGAAAAATGCACTCTTAAAACTGACAAGGTTGAGTTCCTGGGCTATATGATTGACAAGCATGGCATCCACCCTACCGATGCCAAGGTTCAAACAATCAAAGAAGCCCCTAGACCTAAATGCAAAACAGATTTGCAAGCCTTCCTTGGACTCATTAACTTTTATCACATGTTCCTACCTCAGAAGGCAACCATTGCAGAACCATTGCACAGATTACTTGACAAAAAGTCTGTTTGGGTTTGGGGGAGGAAGGAACAATCAGCATTTAACAGTATTAAAAGACTAATCACTTCTGATGCTGTACTGATACAGTTCTCTGAGAATTTGCCTGTTGTACTGACTTGTGATTCATCTCCCTTTGGAGTGGGGGCGGGGTTTGAGCCACAGGCTTCCCAGTGGGAGAGAAGCCCCTATTGCATTTTACTCTCGCACTTTGACTAAAGCAGAGAGGAATTACAGCCAATTGGACAAGGAAGCATTGGCAATTGTTGCAGCTGTTAAGAAATTTCATGAATATCTGTATGGGAGAACATTTACCATTGTTACAGATCACAAACCTTTGTTAGGCATTGTGGCAGGAGACAAACCTACACCTAATATCCTGTCACCAAGAATGCTGAGATAGACTGAATTTCTTGCTGCTTATTCATACAAACTTATCCACAAGCCTGCAAGGACATTGGACATGCTGATGCACTAAGTCGTTGCCCACTTCCTTGCCACAAGGAGGACTTTGAACCTGAAACACACACCTTTTTTCCTAGAAACTGTTGCCAAGCTTCCAGTGCATGCTGCTGAAATTGCCAGAGAGACTGCCAAAGACACTTTATTGGCTCCTGTTATAGGCTGGATTAAGAAAAGTTGGCCTCTTCAAGATCTACCTCACCTGGGTCAACCTTTTAAGTCCAGGCAAACTGAATTATCTGTGGGGTAACAGGGTGGTTATTCCTGCAAAACTGCAAAGAGAGGTTTTGGAAATCTTACATGAGGGTCATCCTGGTATTGTAAGGATGAAGGGATTGGCCAGGAGTATGTATGGTGGCTAGGTATTGACAAAATGGTTGAAAACGGGTTGCATCTTGTCCCAACTGTGGTAGTCAGGCCTGCCCACCTCTCACCCCAAACAGGAATGGGAATGTCCTAGGGGCCCATGGTCTAGGATTCACATTGATTTGCAGGCCCTACCAGAGGGCACACCTTTCTTATTATAGTAGATGCATATTCCAAATGGCTAGAGGTAATCCCTATGGCATCCACCACAACTGATGCTGTCATCAAGCAGCTCAAAAAACTTTTGTAAACCCACGGGTTACCTGATGTCCTTGTCTCTGATAATGGCCCTCAATTTACATCCAACCTTTTGAATCCTATTTAGCACACAGGGTATCAGACATGCCCCTACTGCCCCTGGACACCCTTGGCTACGGCGGCTGAACGCATGGTACGTTTTTACCAAGGAGAAGCTTCAGCAACTGGGTCCTGGGGACATCACTGAGAAAGTAAAAAACTTCTTAGTGTTCAGCACATCACTCCTAACCCATCTAATAACTTATCCCCAGCAGAGTTGTTGATGGGTAGGAAACTTAGGTCTCCCCTTGACGCCTTCATCCCAATACGCACCCAACTCACCACTAGATTCCACTTCCAAAGTTCGCACATTCAGTGTGGGTGATTCTGTTTATGCTAAGAACCTTATGGGTGAACCTTTGTGGATTCCTGCTGAGATAACTCAAATCACAGGCCCTCATTCTTACAGGGTGCAAACAGAGGATGGACTCCTCTGGAGCAGGCACATTGATCAACTTAGATCCAGGTTCTCTCAGGAACATCGCACTTGTTCCTCTCTAGTTCCCTCACCTGATGTCAATTCTAAGGGGGAAGGGGAGGAACAGGAGGATAATCAGCAAGCAAGAATCCACCCCAGGTGTAATGAGCCATTACAACAGGAACCATTCCAAAACCTGTCACAATGCCAAAATCCATCCTTAGAAGTGGAAGATTGTACATCAATACCTGACTTGGGTGCTGACATTGGGCTGGAGATGGGTTGGGAGGAGAGACCAGATTCTAACAATCAAACAGGGTCTTCTTTCACAGGAAGTCCCAGTGGGGAAATGTCAACAGACACATTTCCTCTCTCACTGGGTGAGAATGTTAAAACTTTGAATCACGAAGGTCTCAGCGTGCGTAAGAGCCCCACCTATTTAAAAGAATACATTAGATAGGTTGGGGTTGGTATGGACTGAACCTAGTGGGGAGGGGTGTTATGTATGTAGGTTTGAATGTCATTGGTTTAGTTTGAATTGTTCTTGTAAAATGTCAAATAGGATTGGTTTAAAAAGTGCGGGAAAACCTGCACTCTGATTGGCTGGCAACTATGGCTGCTGGCTATAAAGTAGCAGCCGTAGCCCAGCCAAATTGGGTCCATTCGAGCTGTAGTCACTAAATAACTCTTCACTGAAGCTCTTCGCGTCTGACTCTTCATGCAAACTTAACATGTTCCATACTTGAATAAAATTGTACAACCATATTCATTCGTTCGCGGTTCATTCATTCATTTTCATTCAGCCATTTAAAATTTCCCCAAATTTTCTGGTAAAAATACACAAAATGACTTCTAATATAATGGCCATCCTCTGAATTTTAAATAATTTTATTTCTTTATATTGCTTAGCACAGGAGTTATCTAATTCTTTCTTCCACTCTGTTGTCTTATCTTGAGACCTTCTGTGTTTGAAACCCTTTTCTTGTGGAGGAGAGACAAGTCAATGAAATGAAAGGTTAGAGGTAAGCCATGGTTACACACACACACACACATACACACACACACACACACACAGTGGAATGATAGATAATAGATCTTGACCTTCCATTTATTTAAAGCCTTTCATCCTTTCCTCATCAAAGATAAATATAACCAAATCATTCAATCTCTCTTCATAGAATTTTACTTCTAATTCCTGTTCATTACCTCAGCCTGTTTCAGTATGTCTGTTTAAAACTGTGCTATGAGAACTGGACTCAACACATGACATGACATCTGAACAATGCAGAATAAATCAGTAATATTATAAGATTTTGAAAAATATATTTATAGTTTATGCAGCCCAAGATTATATTTGCTTGTTTTCTGGACACATCATGCTGCCAATTCAATCTGCAATTAGCTATTATTTAAATTTCTTTTCCCAAAGTACTATTCCCAAGCCAATATTCCATTAAACTGCATTGTTTCTTAAATAAGGATATTTGCATTTCTGTGTTAAATTTCATTCTGCTAATTTAATCGCATTTTTCTAACCTGTCAAGATCATTTTTGATTTTTTTCTGGGGAATTATACTCAAATCTGTATATTCAGAAAATCTGATAGACATTTTCTTTACCTCTTTATCCAAGTTATTAAGAAAAATATTGAAGAACTGGATCCATGTCTGAACCTTGTAGCACCCCATTCAATATATCCCTCTGGCTTGCTGTAGTATATATTTTTGCAATATCTCTGTGCCCATTTAATTGTCATGGCCTCTAGCTCACACCTAACAAATTCCTAATTAGAATGTCATGGTGAACCTTATAAGTGCTTTACTACATCATTCCCACAATCTACTCAGGGGCTTACCTGATTTTTTTTGAAATGTGAGGATGTTTTTCTTGACAAATCCCTGCTGAGTTCTTATAATTTCTTCATTGCTCTTACAATTTATTTGAATTGATCTATTAATGATCTGTTTTAGAAACTTCTCTAGGCATGGTTGTCAGGCTGATAGATGTGTAGTTATTCTTTTAAGAGTTCAGAATACTTGCTAGTCTTTAAAGAGTTGCAAAATTTCCCTAATGCCCAGTCTCTTAGGGACTGTCCAAAGTTATGACTGATCTCAAAAAGCTACTTACAATCTGGATTTGAAGTTCTGACAATCACCATCCCCCCTCAGAGTCACTGAACCACATTTTGGGCACTTAGCACTTGGTAAGAAATTCCAGCAATTTTGCAGCATCCTGAAGTTATGTGAACATGATTTACAAAGGTGGGGTTTTTGGGGGTCAGAAATCAATGTTTACTTCTCTTGCTTCTGGTTTGCAGCCAAAACAAAACAAAACTCCCATTGCAGACAATGTGTTTGCTTAGCGATCATGGTGTTTGCTTATTGACTGTCATGTTTGAGGCAGCACACTGGTTAGAATGCAGTATTGCAGGCTAACTCTGCCCACTGCCAGGAATTCGATTCTGAACAGCTCAGGGTTGACTCAGCCTTCCATCCTTCTGAGGGAAATAAAATGAGGAGCCATATTGTTGGGGGCAATATATGCTGACTCTGTAAACTGCTTAGAGAAGTCTGTAAAGCACTATGAAGCAGTAGATAAGTCTAGGTGCTACTGCTATTGCTATTACAACCACTACTTCACTTCATGACTTACAAAAAAGAGTTGTAAAATTAGATTGATCACATGACGGACAACTTAACAATTGACATGACTTACATCTGTAATTCCTGGCTTAATTACTGCCATAAATCGAGGACCACATGTACTTACATTACCCGCCCCCTCCAAAAAAGTAGTATTTCTGAAAATGAAGATCAGACTGCAACAGAGTTAAAAAGAAGTGTTGAACCAAATATTTCTTGCAGCCCATTACCCAGAGACTGCTCGACCTCCTTACATCATGACTGATAATATAAGAGTGGCAGCTGAGAAATATGATACAATAGGGAGGGGTATTATTAGCATTCTCCTCTTCACTTTCACATCATCTAGTTTCCATGAAGTAGAGATTATCAGCTTTGGAAAGTGTTCCTTTGGAAGAAGTCAAGTCATTTGTAGTAACTGAGATCAGATTCAACTGACTGAGAGTGAAAATTGACAGTGTTAGTGTGTCTGTCTGTGTTTAATATTTCAGTAGGAAAGTTTAAACCAGCAAGACCAGAATATGTAATTCCCTTCAATGATTAAAACTAAGAAATTGATGGCAAAGTGTCTCTTACCATGGGCAAGTTGGAGAATGAGACCTGGGCTTAAATTCTGAAGATTCTCCAGTAGCTGGTTTTTATCAGAATTCTTCTGCATCTGCAATAAAAGCCATTTTTCTGTTTGATTCTTGCCCTTAAATCATCTATGTTAAACTGATGGAATAAGTAAATTTATTGCTATGGCCAGGATGAAACTCAGATGTGAGATGGATAAAGGCTTTGAAACCACTATTATGGAATGAGTTTGAATGTCAAGCCAGAAGACATTTCTCTATTACTCAGGAAGAATGTTGAACTTTCACAAATAGATCTGGACAAAGTGATTTAGATAGGCTATCTTCAAAAAAAAAGAGAGTCTTTTTTTATATTCTGTGTATTGGTCATTTTTATGCATTATAGTTCCTGACATTGCACGGATACAAAGAATTCAGACAAAATACCTGTCACTGGCTCTACTGAACTTATAACCCACACATAAATTGGCTTCAAGAACCCTGTCTCATCTCCTTGCCTAGCTAATGAAAAAAGTTATATAACAATGTTTTGCTTGTATGCTTCTAGCCTCTTGGCTTAGGGTAAATGAGGGAACTATTTTTCTTATATGTATCCACTTCATGTATTCATAACTATGTTTATACTTATACCTATTATCTTGTAAGCGATTGACAAATCAAATAAATAAATAAATAAAATCTCTGAATGATGGAGACAACTAGTAATCCTAAAATACTGAAGTTTTGACTACTGGATGCAATTGTATGATTCTAAAAGCAGTATAAGGACATACGACCATGTTATGGCTTACTGGTTTGTAGGTACCTGACCAAAGTGTTCATAAGTACAATATAGCTTTGATTTGGTTTGTTATAACTTAATAGAATTTAAGAAGGAGATGAAGGAGGAGGGTTCTGAAGGCAAAACAAGTTACTTCACATCATAATCAACTACCACGGCAGTTTCAGTATAAAACAGTTTTTTCAACTTTTGCTATCCTTTTGGTGATGGACAGAGTTTTCATGGACCATGTTTTAGAAATTCTTTTTTCCATTGGTTTTTAAAATATTACTTGATAAGTGACCTCTTTTGGTTTATTTTGGACTCATACAGAATAAATTGATTATCAATTTTCTGGCTTGCCGAGCATTAAAGAATATAATATTTAACTGAAATTCAAATCATTCACACACAATGTTAGTATCAATGGTTACTATCCTTCTATTAATACCAGCACATTGTTAAACTTAACAGAGTACAGGTAGTCCTCAACTTACAACAGTTCATTTAGTGACCATTTGAAGTTGCAATGGCACTGAAAAAAAGTGACTTAGGAGTGTTTTTCACACTTATGACCATTGCAACACCCCCATGATTACGAGATCAAAATTCAGATGCTTGGCAACTGATTCATATTTATGATGATTTCAGTGTCCCTGGGTCATGTGTTTTAATGTTTAATATTAGGCTTGTACTGTTTAATCATTTTTTAGTTAATTTATTGTATTGTATTTTATTCTGTGAGCCTCCCTGAGTCCTTAGGGAGAGAGAGCGGCATACAAGTCTAATAAATAATAATAATAATAATAATAATAATAATAATAATAATAATAATGTGATCACCTTTTGCAACCCTCTAACAAGCAAAGTCAATGGGAAATCCAGATTCACTTAACAATTATGTTACTAACTTAACAACTACAGTAACTCACTTAACGGTCATGGCAAGGAAAGTCATAAAATGAGGCAAAATTCACTTAATAAATGTCTCACTTAGCAACAGAAATTCTGGGCTCAGCTGAGGTCATTATTTGAGGACTATCATATTGGAGAAAATCCAGTTTAAAATTTATTAAATGATTTTACATAGACATTAAAATAAGCCCAGGATATACTTAATGATATATATTTAAAAGATTTTCTCCAACAAAAAGATAGTTGATTTCAGTCATGGGAAAATGCGGCACTCAGAGAACAATTTGAATGAAGTGTAAAATTGTGCTTTCAAATATTGCAAGAACTGGGTTGTATTTAAAAAAAATTGAAAAACCTATAGATTTGTAATTATGTCTTAAATGTCCAGTCCAAGGATATGACACCAGCAGCTCTAATTCCTCATTTTCATCTGGACAGTTGCGATAACATTTAACGCATTTAGGGGATTATACACAATAACCCAATTCAGCTAAGAAGTATGAATCCATGCTGAAACCTAGCAAGAAAAATGTGGCCTAAATTAATGGATTGTACTAAACTTAACTCAATCCTTGTTTGGGTGAAATTTAACCCCAAAGAGTCTCTGTGAGACAGTGGATTAAACTGATACCATCCAAATCACAGATCTTTTACATAAGTAGATATTCAAGAAAAGAATTGCTAAATCATTTATGAATTAAATATATGGGGACTCTACTATATATTGTCAACTGTGACTTTTGCTTAAATTAATGGAACTGGGTGCTGCCAGGCACATTAGTAAAAAGTATGGGTATGTGATCAAAAATCTAGCTGTATTGTTGGAACAGGTTAGACTAACACAAAATGTGTTGAGAGGATTGCCAATTGCTTTGTGTCTATAATAGCCATATAACACATCAGTTTAGACATAGATTTTCCTAAAATTATGTGGCTTTACTGTCATGAGTACAGGGTGGGATTCTACCGGTTCTGTCCCTTCTGTAGAACTGGTTGCTCTGAAGAGCAGCAGACATAGAACCTGTTCTATGTCTGCTGCTGTTTTGGCCCACCCGCCCACCCGGGCTCTTACCTGACCTTTACTTCCTGCTTTTTCAACCTCAGCTGTTTTGCATGGCACAGCTGCGGTTGAAAAAGCAGGAAAAGGGCTTTATCAACCGCTGTGGACCCACACGCAGTGCTGCTCAGCTGTCCAGGCAGCAAGCTGATGACAATATACACATGCACGCAACAAAACGTAAAATCACCAAACCTGGTAGTTACACGGTTGGATCCCACCCCTGCATGAATGTGTCCTAAAATGAAGTGGACTCAAGGAAGACTTTAACTTTTAAATTGTCCTAAATTGAAGAACAAATCATAGTGATGAATAATTATTTTAGTTTCATTTTATTATGCAACAACAATTTATCAGGCAGTTATAAATGTAAAGAAGGAAAATTGTTCAACAAAATAATCTTACACTTACAAATACTGATACTTTAAATCATAATTAATGTTGATACAACATTTCTTATTTTATCTTCAGTGGTATCTAAACGTTACAGTGATAATATTACTTAAAAATACTATGCAAATTTATTTATTTATTTATTATTTAATTAATTAAACTTATATGCGCCAACTTCCAAAGGACTCCGGTGGCTCACAGCAAAAACACAAAGAATTACATTATAAAAAAATTTAAAACAATTAAAAAACAGCAAACAACAGAAGGGCCAGATCTCGCTAAATCTCAGTTGCGAGATCAACAGCCCCATGCCTGCCAGAAAAGCCAGGTTTTGACTGCTTTGCAGAAGGTCAGTAGGGTGGAGGCAGTCTGGACCTTGGGAGATAGCTGGTTCCAGAGAGCCGGAGCAGCCACAGAGAAGGCCCCCTCCTGCGGGCCCACCAGCCAGCATTGTTTAGCTGACGGGACCCAGAGGAGACCAACTCTGTGGGATCTTACCGGTCACAGAGAGACAGGGTAGGAGATGATTCTGGAGATAACCTGGTCCTGAGCCATATAGGGCTTTATAGGTAATGACCAACACCTTGAATTGCACCCAGACACTAATAGGAAGCCAGTGCAGCTCACGGAGAATTGGTGATATGTGGGCGTATATCTTACTCTATGTCAGACCTGCTCACTTAATAGAAAGATCTAAGTAGGACCTGCCCCATTTAATAAAAATGATGCTTGGCTCCATTTGTTGAGAAAGGTATAGTTTAATTAGAAGTCAAGTGCACTGCAGTAGTGGATAGCCAGAACTGAAAAATGCATGCCCAAATCCCTAAGTTCAATTTTTCCTCCCTAATTCCCTCCAATCACTGACACTTCCCCTCAATGACCAATCAGGTTCAAGGTAGTTGTTTTAGAATGGTCACTTCAAGCATAGGTTATGCAGCTATGTTCTCTCAGTGGGACAACCTTGAAGCAGCATCTTGGGGAGGTATAGAAATGACTTTCACTTTCCCATGACTCTCATTTACCCCAAATACATCCCTCTCATCCACCCTCCCCAGAGTCCATGGAAGACTGTCACCACATGGTTACGAGCAAAAACAAGCAAGGGTGAGGCAGCAGCTGACATTCTATGTAATAATATAATGTATTATGGGAGGAGGAGGAGAAGAGGAGGAAGTTAGTCATTTAAATTCGAAATTTATTTGTGAGACATAACTGAGGTTAGAGCTGATCTTACTGCTACATTTGTTTTGCTTTTTGCTCTTTAAAGCAATTCTAAAATCTCTGGTCTCAATGGTTAAGTAAAACTGAAAAATATCTCCTGTGCCAAGGCATACCGTACATCCCAAAACTAAGTAGGTTTTTTTGCAAGTAACATGAAAGCGAAAATCAAGGTGAAATAACATTGCCATACTAATAGGTTGTAGCAACTCAAGAAAATCATGCACTCAAGCACATCAATCTTCAGTATGCCAAGAATGTCAAACCCATAGCAGCAATTGACATGTTGGCCCAGCAATAGCAAAATGATATTCTGAGGTGAGTGACACATGCACATTTGACAGAATGCT
>CM019153.1:37589141-37624097 GCA_009733165.1 Naja naja
AACCCTGCACTCTGATTGGCTGGCAACTACGGCTGCTGGCTATAAGTAGCAGCCGTAGCCCAGCCAAGTTGGGTCCATTCGAGCTGTAGTCACTAATAAACTCTTCACTGAAGCTCTTCGCGTCTGACTCTTCATGCAAACTTAACACTGGCGACGAAGGTGGGATTCCCCTGAAGAGAGACGATGCGGAAGACAAGCAGAAGAGCGAGATGGCTGCGCTGAACACCCCCCCAGCCCCGTTCGATCCGGCGGCAGAAGACTGGGAATCGTATGCGGATCGCTTCCAAATGTATTTGGAAGGAAACGACCTCGCCGACATCTCCGAGAAAGGAAGAGGGCGGTCTTTCTTACGCACTGCGTCCGGCAGTCTTCAAGATGGCGAAGGCATTGGCGGGAGCTGCAGACTTGAAGGTAATGGAATGGCCTGATTTAGAAAAGCTTTTAAGAGCCCATTACGCCCCACAAGTATCGTGCCTCATTAAGAGACACGAGTTTTATCCACGGATCAAGGGGAAAGCAAAACGTTAACGACTTCGTGGCAAGCTTAAGAGACATTGGGGGTGCATGCGAGTTTAACAGTTTGGAGGAGGCCATGCTGATCGGTTTGTTCTAGGCCTCAAAGACAAGGTGCTTCAGAGCAAATTATTATTAAAACCTAAGATCATTTAAAGGAGCCATAGAAGAGGCCTCCTCAGCAGAAGCCACTAAGTCCTCAGCAGCAGCCATGAAGAAAATTAACAAGGCCTCAAGCCATCCTGATGTGGAAAAGTCCACAACAACTCATTGCGAGCAGATAGATTCTGAATCAGACTGTAGTGAGTGGAGGAAGGAATTTATAGACTCAGAATGGAAAAGAAAAGAAAGACCTGGGAAGAAAAAGCAAGACTTTTATTGCAGAGGTTGTGGGGCCACCCCCGCACTGAATGCAAGTTTCTTGATACCATCTGCCTTCGTTGTGAAAAAAGAGGTCATTTAGCAAGAGTCTGCAAATCATCCAGAACTCCTCCACACAGAAGAAAGTTTCCTGAAAGATTTCAAGCCCAACAACTTCAGTGAGAAAATGGGGCGCAACTCAGAAGCAAATGGGAAGAATGAAACTCATCAAACAGTCACCATTGGTCATTCTTCACCCTTAAGAAGCAGAAAAGTACATGTGAAGGTACTCATTGAAGGAAGGCCTTGCCAAATGGAAGTGGACTCAGGCTCCTATTTATCTATGGTGTCATGGGACACTATTCACAGGCTACTTCCCAACATTCAGAAGAAACATTTCCAGAAGCAAGCACTGACTCTTAAAGACTACCAAGGGAACAAGATTCCAGTAGTTGGAACAAGAGAATTCAACGTGAAGTTTAAAGGCCACACCAAACGTTTGCCCCTGACCATCGTGGACAAGGATCGCCCAAGCTTGCTGGGACTTGAGTGGTTCAATCCACTAGGCATCGAGGTGACTGGCATCAATCACGTGAGCAACTCTGAATGGGAGGAGGCCTTGAAGTCTGAGTTTCCAGAGGTCTTCAGCGAAGGATTGGGCAAGTATGGGACCCCTATCACTTTCAACCTAGATCCCAGGTGCCCCCAATTCGTTTAAAGCCCAGAAGGGTCCCATTTGCTTTAAAGGAAAAAATTGATGCACAATTAGATAAATTAATAGCTCAAGGGGTTTTAGAGCCCACTGACCACTCCAGATGGGAGACACCCATAGTCACACCAGTCAAGACTGATGGGTCAGTAAGAATCTGTGGAGACTTTAAGGGGCACTGAACCATGCGCTGCAGCAGAGCGCATACCCAGTTCCAGTGGTGCATCATCTGTTACATTCACTTGGCAGGGGTACAGTCTTTGCCAAATTGGATCTGGCCCAGGCATATCAACAACTAACAGTTGATGATGCCACTGCAGAGGCCCAAACCATTGTGACTCATAGAGGTGCTTTCAAATGTAAAAGGTTACAATTTGGAGTAAGCGTGGCACCAGGCTTTTCAAAGCCTTATGGAAAGGATGCTCCAAGGACTGCCAGGGGTAGTGCCTTACTTTGATGATGTGTTAATCTCTGCTGAAAATGACACTCAGTTACAAGAAAGACTCAGAAGTCCTTACCAGATTCAGGAAAGCGGGGTTAAAAGTCAAGGAAGAAAAATGCACTCTTAAAACTGACAAGGTTGAGTTCCTGGGCTATATGATTGACAAGCATGGCATCCACCCTACCGATGCCAAGGTTCAAGCAATCAAAGAAGCCCCTAGACCTAAATGCAAAACAGATTTGCAAGCCTTCCTTGGACTCATTAACTTTTATCACATGTTCCTACCTCAGAAGGCAACCATTGCAGAACCATTGCACAGATTACTTGACAAAAAGTCTGTTTGGGTCTGGGGGAGGAAGGAACAATCAGCATTTAACAGTATTAAAAGACTAATCACGTCTGATGCTGTACTGATACAGTTCTCTGAGAATTTGCCTGTTGTACTGACTTGTGATGCATCCCCCTTTGGAGTGGGGGGGGGTTGAGCCAGGCTTCCCAGTGGGAGGGAAGCCCCTATTGCATTTTACTCTCGCACTTTGACAAAGCAGAGAGGAATTACAGCCAATTGGACAAGGAAGCATTGGCAATTGTTGCAGCTGTTAAGAAATTTCATGAATATCTGTATGGGAGAACATTTACCATTGTTACAGATCACAAACCTTTGTTAGGCATTGTGGCAGGAGACAAACCTACACCTACTATCCTGTCACCAAGAATGCTGAGATAGACTGAATTTCTTGCTGCTTATTCATACAAACTTATCCACAAGCCTGGCAAGGACATTGGACATGCTGATGCACTAAGTCGTTGCCCACTTCCTTGCCACAAGGAGGACTTTGAACCTGAAACACACACCTTTTTCCTAGAAACTGTTGCCAAGCTTCCAGTGCATGCTGCTGAAATTGCCAGAGAGACTGCCAAAGACACTTTATTGGCTCCTGTTATAGGCTGGATTAAGAAAGGTTGGCCTCTTCAAGATCTACCTCACCTGGGTCAACCTTTTAAGTCCAGGCAAACTGAATTATCTGTGGGGTAACAGGGTGGTTATTCCTGCAAAACTGCAAAGAGAGGTTTTGGAAATCTTACATGAGGGTCATCCTGGTATTGTAAGGATGAAGGGATTGGCCAGGAGTTATGTATGGTGGCCAGGTATTGACAAAATGGTTGAAAACTGGGTTGCATCTTGTCCCAACTGTCAGGTAGTCAGGCCTGCCCCACCTCTCACCCCCAAACAGGAATGGGAATGTCCTAGGGGCCCATGGTCTAGGATTCACATTGATTTCGCAGGCCCTACCAGAGGGCACACCTTTCTTATTATAGTAGATGCATATTCCAAATGGCTAGAGGTAATCCCTATGGCATCCACCACAACTGATGCTGTCATCAAGCAGCTCAAAAACTTTTTGTAACCCACGGGTTACCTGATGTTCTTGTCTCTGACAATGGCCCTCAATTTACATCCAACCTTTTTGAATCCTATTTAGCACAACAGGGTATCAGACATGCCCTTACTGCCCCTGGGCACCCTTCGGCTAACGGCCGGGCTGAACGCATGGTACGTTTTACCAAGGAGAAGCTTCAGCAACTGGGTCCTGGGGACATCACTAAAAAAAAAAAAAAACTTCTTAGTGTTCAGCACATCACTCCTAACCCATCTAATAACTTTCCCCAGCAGGTTGTTGATGGGTAGGAAAGGTCCCCTTCCGCTTCCATCCCACTTACGCACCCAACTCACCACTAGATTCCACTTCCAAAGTTCGCACATTCAGTGTGGGTGATTCTGTTTATGCTAAGAACCTTATGGGTGAACCTTTGTGGATTCCTGCTGAGATAACTCAAATCACAGGCCCTCATTCTTACAGGGTGCAAACAGAGGATGGACTCCTCTGGAGCAGGCACATTGATCAACTTAGATCCAGGTTCTCTCAGGAACATCGCACTTGTTCCTCTCTAGTTCCCTCACCTGATGTCAATTCTAAGGGGGAAGGGGAGGAACAGGAGGATAATCAGCAAGCAAGAATCCACCCCAGGTGTAATGAGCCATTACAACAGGAACCATTCCAAAACCTGTCACAATGCCAAAATCCATCCTTAGAAGTGGAAGATTGTACATCAATACCTGACTTGGGTGCTGACATTGGGCTGGAGATGGGTTGGGAGGAGAGACCAGATTCTAACAATCAAACAGGGTCTTCTTTCACAGGAAGTCCCAGTGGGGAAATGTCAACAGACACATTTCCTCTCTCACTGGGTGAGAATGTTAAAACTTCTGAACCACGAAGGTCTCAACGTACACGTAAGAGCCCCACCTATTTAAAAGAATACATTAGATAGGTTGGGGTTTGGTATGGACTGAACCTAGTGGGGAGGGGTGTTATGTATGTAGGTTTGAATGTCATTGGTTTAGTTTGAATTGTTCTTGTAAAATGTCAAATAGGATTGGTTTAAAAAGTGCGGGAAAACCCTGCACTCTGATTGGCTGGCAACTATGGCTGCTGGCTATAAGTAGCAGCCGTAGCCCAGCCAAATTGGGTCCATTCGAGCTGTAGTCACTAAATAACCTCTTCACTGAAGCTCTTCGCGTCTGACTCTTCATGCAAACTTAACATGTTCCATACTTGAATAAAATTGTACAACCATATTCATTCGTTCGTTCGTTCATTCATTCATTTTCATTCAGCCATTTAAAATAATTTCCCCAAATTTTCTGGTAAAAAATACACAAAATGACTTCTAATATAATGGCCATCCCTCTGAATTTTAAATAATTTTTATTTCTTTATATTGCTTAGCACAGGAGTTATCTAATTCTTTCTTCCACTCTGTTGTCTTATCTTGAGACCTTCTGTGTTTGAAACCCTTTTCTTGTGGAGGAGAGACAAGTCAATGAAATGAAAGGTTAGAGGTAAGCCATGGTTACACACACACACACACATACACACACGCACACACAGTGGAATGATAGATAATAGATCTTGACCTTCCATTTATTTAAAGCCTTTCATCCTTTCCTCATCAAAGATAAATATAACCAAATCATTCAATCTCTCTTCATAGAATTTTGCTTCTAATTCCTGTTCATTACCTCAATCTGTTTCAGTATGTCTGTTTAAAACTGTGCTATGAGAACTGGACTCAACACATGACATGACATCTGAACAATGCAGAATAAATCAGTAATATTATAAGATTTTGAAAAATATATTTATAGTTTATGCAGCCCAAGATTATATTTGCTTGTTTTCTGGACACATCATGCTGCCAATTCAATCTGCAATTAGCTATTATTTAAATTTCTTTTCCCAAAGTACTATTCCCAAGCCAATATTCCATTAAACTGCATTGTTTCTTAAATAAGGATATTTGCATTTCTGTGTTAAATTTCATTCTGCTAATTTAATCGCATTTTTCTAACCTGTCAAGATCATTTTTGATATTTTTCTGGGGAATTATACTCAAATCTGTATATTCAGAAAATCTGATAGACATTTTCTTTACCTCTTTATCCAAGTTATTAAGAAAAAATATTGAAGAACACTGGATCCATGTCTGAACCTTGTAGCACCCCATTCAATATATCCCTCTGGCTTGCTGTAGTATATATTTTTTGCAATATCTCTGTGCCCATTTAATTGTCATGGCCTCTAGCTCACACCTAACAAATTCCTAATTAGAATGTCATGGTGAACCTTATAAGTGCTTTACTACATCATTCCCACAATCTACTCAGGGGCTTACCTGATTTTTTTTTTGAAATGTGAGGATGTTTTTCTTGACAAATCCCTGCTGAGTTCTTATAATTTCTTCATTGCTCTTACAATTTATTTGAATTGATCTATTAATGATCTGTTTTAGAAACTTCTCTAGGCATGGTTGTCAGGCTGATAGATGTGTAGTTATTCTTTTTAAGAGTTCAGAATACTTGCTAGTCTTTAAAGAGTTGCAAAATTTCCCTTAATGCCCAGTCTCTTAGGGACTGTCCAAAGTTATGACTGATCTCAAAAAGCTACTTACAATCTGGATTTGAAGTTCTGACAATCACCATCCCACCCTCAGAGTCACTGAACCACATTTTGGGCACTTAGCACTTGGTAAGAAATTCCAGCAATTTTGCAGCATCCTGAAGTTATGTGAACATGATTTACAAAGGTGGGGTTTTTTGGGGGGTCAGAAATCAATGTTTACTTCTCTTGCTTCTGGTTTGCAGCCAAAACAAAAACAAAAACTCCCATTGCAGACAATGTGTTTGCTTAGCGATCATGGTGTTTGCTTATTGACTGTCATGTTTGAGGCAGCACAGTGGTTAGAATGCAGTATTGCAGGCTAACTCTGCCCACTGCCAGGAATTCGATTCTGAACAGCTCAGGGTTGACTCAGCCTTCCATCCTTCTGAGGGAAATAAAATGAGGAGCCATATTGTTGGGGGCAATATATGCTGACTCTGTAAACTGCTTAGAGAAGTCTGTAAAGCACTATGAAGCAGTAGATAAGTCTAGGTGCTACTGCTATTGCTATTACAACCACTACTTCACTTCATGACTTACAAAAAAGAGTTGTAAAATTAGATTGATCACATGACGGACAACTTAACAATTGACATGACTTACATCTGTAATTCCTGGCTTAATTACTGCCATAAATCGAGGACCACATGTACTTACATTACCCGCCCCTCCAAAAAGTAGTATTTCTGAAAATGAAGATCAGACTGCAACAGAGTTAAAAAGAAGTGTTGAACCAAATATTTCTTGCAGCCCATTACCCAGAGACTGCTCGACCTCCTTACATCATGACTGATAATATAAGAGTGGCAGCTGAGAAATATGATACAATAGGGAGGGGTATTATTAGCATTCTCCTCTTCACTTTCACATCATCTAGTTTCCATGAAGTAGAGATTATCAGCTTTGGAAAGTGTTCCTTTGGAAGAAGTCAAGTCATTTGTAGTAACTGAGATCAGATTCAACTGACTGAGAGTGAAAATTGACAGTGTTAGTGTGTCTGTCTGTGTTTAATATTTCAGTAGGAAAGTTTAAACCAGCAAGACCAGAATATGTAATTCCTTCAATGATTAAAACTAAGAAATTGATGGCAAAGTGTCTCTTACCATGGGCAAGTTGGAGAATGAGACCTGGGCTTAAATTCTGAAGATTCTCCAGTAGCTGGTTTTTATCAGAATTCTTCTGCATCTGCAATAAAAGCCATTTTTCTGTTTGATTCTTGCCCTTAAATCATCTATGTTAAACTGATGGAATAAGTAAATTTATTGCTATGGCCAGGATGAAACTCAGATGCGTAGAGATGGATAAAGGCTTTGAAACCACTATTATGGAATGAGTTTGAATGTCAAGCCAGAAGACATTTCTCTATTACTCAGGAAGAATGTTGAACTTTCACAAATAGATCTGGACAAAGTGATTTAGATAGGCTATCTTCAAAAAAAAAGAGAGTCTTTTTTTATATTCTGTGTATTGGTCATTTTTATGCATTATAGTTCCTGACATTGCACGGATACAAAGAATTCAGACAAAATACCTGTCACTGGCTCTACTGAACTTATAACCCACACATAAATTGGCTTCAAGAACCCTGTCTCATCTCCTTGCCTAGCTAATGAAAAAGTTATATAACAATGTTTTGCTTGTATGCTTCTAGCCTCTTGGCTTAGGGTAAACGAGGGAACTATTTTTCTTATATGTATCCACTTCATGTATTCATAACTATGTTTATACTTATACCTATTATCTTGTAAGCGATTGACAAATCAAATAAATAAATAAATAAAATCTCTGAATGATGGAGACAACTAGTAATCCTAAAATACTGAAGTTTTGACTACTGGATGCAATTGTATGATTCTAAAAGCAGTATAAGGACATACGACCATGTTATGGCTTACTGGTTTGTAGGTACCTGACCAAAGTGTTCATAAGTACAATATAGCTTTGATTTGGTTTGTTATAACTTAATAGAATTTAAGAAGGAGATGAAGGAGGAGGTTTCTGAAGGCAAAACAAGTTACTTCACATCATAATCAACTACCACGGCAGTTTCAGTATAAAACAGTTTTTTTTCAACTTTTGCTATCCTTTTGGTGATGGACAGAGTTTTCATGGACCATGTTTTAGAAATTCTTTTTTTCCATTGGTTTTTTAAAATATTACTTGATAAGTGACCTCTTTTGGTTTATTTTTGGACTCATACAGAATAAATTGATTATCAATTTTCTGGCTTGCCGAACATTAAAGAATATAATATTTAACTGAAATTCAAATCATTCACACACAATGTTAGTATCAATGGTTACTATCCTTCTATTAATACCAGCACATTGTTAAACTTAACAGAGTACAGGTAGTCCTCAACTTACAACAGTTCATTTAGTGACCATTTGAAGTTGCAATGGCACTGAAAAAAGTGACTTAGGAGTGTTTTTCACACTTATGACCATTGCAACACCCCATGATTCTGAGATCAAAATTCAGATGCTTGGCAACTGATTCATATTTATGATGATTTCAGTGTCCCTGGGTCATGTGTTTTAATGTTTAATATTAGGCTTGTACTGTTTAATCATTTTTTAGTTAATTTATTGTATTGTATTTTATTCTGTGAGCCTCCCTGAGTCCTTAGGGAGAGAGCTGCATACAAGTAATAATAATAATAAATAATAATAATAAATAATAATAATGTGATCACCTTTTGCAACCCTCTAACAAGCAAAGTCAATGGGAAATCCAGATTCACTTAACAATTATGTTACTAACTTAACAACTACAGTAACTCACTTAACGGTCATGGCAAGGAAAGTCATAAAATGAGGCAAAATTCACTTAATAAATGTCTCACTTAGCAACAGAAATTCTGGGCTCAGCTGAGGTCATTATTTGAGGACTATCATATTGGAGAAAATCCAGTTTAAAATTTATTAAATGATTTTACATAGACATTAAAATAAGCCCAGGATATACTTAATGATATATATTTAAAAGATTTTCTCCAACAAAAGATAGTTGATTTCAGTCATGGGAAAATGCGGCACTCAGAGAACAATTTGAATGAAGTGTAAAATTGTGCTTTCAAATATTGCAAGAACTGGGTTGTATTTAAAAAAATTGAAAAACCTATAGATTTGTAATTATGTCTTAAATGTCCAGTCCAAGGATATGACACCAGCAGCTCTAATTCCTCATTTTCATCTGGACAGTTGCGATAACATTTAAGCATTTAGGGGATTATACACAATAACCCAATTCAGCTAAGAAGTATGAATCCATGCTGAAACCTAGCAAGAAAAATGTGGCCTAAATTAATGGATTGTACTAAACTTAACTCAATCCTTGTTTGGGTGAAATTTAACCCCAAAGAGTCTCTGTGAGACAGTGGATTAAACTGATACCATCCAAATCACAGATCTTTTACATAAGTAGATATTCAAGAAAAAGAATTGCTAAATCATTTATGAATTAAATATATGGGGACTCTACTATATATTGTCAACTGTGACTTTTGCTTAAATTAATGGAACTGGGTGCTGCCAGGCACATTAGTAAAAAGTATGGGTATGTGATCAAAAAATCTAGCTGTATTGTTGGAACCAGGTTAGACTAACACAAAATGTGTTGAGAGGATTGCCAATTGCTTTGTGTCTATAATAGCCATATAACACATCAGTTTAGACATAGATTTTCCTAAAATTATGTGGCTTTACTGTCATGAGTACAGGGGTGGGATTCTACCGGTTCTGTCCACCTCTGTAGAACTGGTTGCTCTGAAGAGCAGCAGACATAGAACCTGTTCTATGTCTGCTGCTGTTTTGGCCCACCCACCCACCCTGGCTCTTACCTGACCTTTACTTCCTGCTTTTTCAACCTCAGCTGTTTTGCATGGCACAGCTGCGGTTGAAAAAGCAGGAAAAAGGGCTTTATCAACCGCTGTGGATCCACACGCAGTGCTGCTCAGCTGTCCAGGCAGAAAGCTGATGACAATATACACATGCACGCAACAAAACGTAAAATCACCAAACCTGGTAGTTACACCGGTTGGATCCCACCCCTGCATGAATGTGTCCTAAAATGAAGTGGACTCAAGGAAGACTTTAACTTTTAAATTGTCCTAAATTGAAGAACAAATCATAGTGATGAATAATTATTTTAGTTTCATTTTATTATGCAACAACAATTTATCAGGCAGTTATAAATGTAAAGAAGGAAAATTGTTCAACAAAATAATCTTACACTTACAAATACTGATACTTTAAATCATAATTAATGTTGATACAACATTTCTTATTTTATCTTCAGTGGTATCTAAACGTTACAGTGATAATATTACTTAAAAAATACTATGCAAATTTATTTATTTATTTATTATTTAATTAATTAAACTTATATGCCGCCCAACTTCCAAAGGACTCCGGGTGGCTCACAGCAAAAAACACAAAGAATTACATTATAAAAAATTTAAAAACAATTTAAAAAACAGCAAACAACAGAAGGGCCAGATCTCGCTAAATCTCAGTTGCGAGATCAACAGCCCCATGCCTGCCAGAAAAGCCAGGTTTTGACTGCTTTGCAGAAGGTCAGTAGGGTGGAGGCAGTCTGGACCTTGGGAGATAGCTGGTTCCAGAGAGCCGGAGCAGCCACAGAGAAGGCCCCCTCCTGCGGGCCCACCAGCCAGCATTGTTTAGCTGACGGGACCCAGAGGAGACCAACTCTGTGGGATCTTACCGGTCACAGAGAGACAGGGTAGGAGATGATTCTGGAGATAACCTGGTCCTGAGCCATATAGGGCTTTATAGGTAATGACCAACACCTTGAATTGCACCCAGACACTAATAGGAAGCCAGTGCAGCTCACGGAGAATTGGTGATATGTGGGCGTATATCTTACTCTATGTCAGACCTGCCTCACTTAATAGAAAGATCTAAGTAGGACCTGCCCCATTTAATAAAAATGATGCTTGGCTCCATTTGTTGAGAAAGGTATAGTTTAATTAGAAGTCAAGTGCACTGCAGTAGTGGATAGCCAGAACTGAAAAATGCATGCCCAAATCCCTAAGTTCAATTTTTCCCTCCCTTAATTCCCTCCAATCACTGACACTTCCCCTCAATGACCAATCAGGTTCAAGGTAGTTGTTTTTAGAATGGTCACTTCAAGCATAGGTTATGCAGCTATGTTCTCTCAGTTGGACAACCTTGAAGCAGCATCTTGGGGAGGTATAGAAATGACTTTCACTTTCCCATGACTCTCATTTTACCCCAAATACATCCCTCTCATCCACCCTCCCCAGAGTCCATGGAAGACTGTCACCACATGGTTACGAAGCACAAGCAAGGGTGAGGCAGCAGCTGACATTCTATGCTAATAATATAATGTATTATGGGAGGAGGAGGAGGAAGAGGAAGTTAGTCATTTAAATTGCGAAATTTATTTGTGAGACATAACTGAGGTTAGAGCTGATCTTACTGCTACATTTGTTTTGCTTTTGCTCTTTAAAGCAATTCTAAAATCTCTGGTCTCAATGGTTAAGTAAAACTGAAAAATATCTCCTGTGCCAAGGCATACCGTACATCCCAAAACTAAGTAGGTTTTTTTGCAAAGTAACATGAAAGGCGAAAATCAAGGTGAAATAACATTGCCATACTAATAGGTTGTAGCAACTCAAGAAAATCATGCACTCAAGCACATCAATCTTCAGTATGCCAAGAATGTCAAACCCATAGCAGCAATTTGACATGTTGGCCCAGCAATAGCAAAATGATATTCTGAGGTGAGTGACACATGCACATTTGACAGAATGCTAGGTAATGAAAGCTGTATTCACCCTGCCTAAATGAAAAGTAAAGTTATGAGAAATGTGTTTCCCCACTTTTATTACTGATGTACTTTCATGGACCTAAACCCAAGAAATTGGTTACAGATTCTCAAAAATCAGGAACAGAAAACTATCCTGAAAAAGGAAAGTTTCAAACAATTGAGCTATTTTTTTATATTGTTGTTGTTGTTGTTGTTTGATCGCATAGTCAGCCAGGTGTTTAGACTAGATGTTTAGGCATTTTTTATCCAGCTATGGAGTCTTTCCCAACAATCTGGATTAGGCAGATGGCGCTGGTTGATCATTTTAAAAGTATTGTCGCAGGATGTAAGCTGTTCCTTTTAGTAAAGCCGCCTTTTGCCAATTGACAGATGGTGAAATTGTCAATGCCGATAGCATTCAAATGGTGCTCCAGATGTTTTGGTATTGCACCCAAGGCAGCTATTACTATTGATTCTATTATTATTTTATTTTTGCTACCATCTTCCTACTTCTATTTGCAGATTTTTATATTTTGTGATTTTTATCCACTTTCCGTTTTATTCTGCTGCCTCCAGGCACTGCCATGTCCACTATCTAGACTATTTTTGACCTTTTTATCGGCAATTGTTAAGTTTGGTGTCTTGTGTGACAGGTGCTTGTCTGTTTAAATTCTAAAGTCCCAGAGCATTTTAGCATCTTTATTTTCTACCACTTTGTCTGTTTTCTGATTCCACCAGTACTTGCATGCAAATATTATTATTATTAAAGGAAGCCACAGTATTTCTCACCATTCTCTCTATGATCCTCTACCTATCTACTTTGCTACCTTTTCAGTATTGACATGAATTAAAATTATTATATTATAGTCATGCTAGTATGCATATTATAAAGAGCAGGTTGGTGTAATGGTTAAACACCAAGTTAGAAAACTGGAGACATGAGCTAGGTGAACTTGAATTGAGTCCTGGTTACTCAGATGAAGTCTCTCTCTCTTTCTCTTTCTTTCTTTCTCTCTCTCTCTCTCTCTCTGACACTCTCTGTGACACTCTCTCTCTGACTTTCTCTCTCTCTCCTTCCCTCCCTTCCTCCCTCTCTTTCTCTGTTTATGAGAAAATAAAATAGGATTATATTTTAACATTTAATATTTTAGTATTTAGGTGTGACCCATTCTCTCTCTGCATATACATTGAAAATCATATGTGAAATCTGCCCTTAGAAAACCTGAATATAAGATAAGAAGTTGCCTCACTTTGGTTCGTTATTTAATTTGGTTTATTTAATCCAATCATATTTCTTTTTTCTCATTTCCAATTTTATTCTGCTCCTAGGTTTGATGTATGCTGTTCCTTCTCAGTGAAATTCAATAATCCAAACTGTTTGATGAAGTCTGTTTGTGGGAGAGAAAGGAAGGTGAATTAGCTGGAACATCTGGTTCTCTAAGCCATTTTTCATCTCTCACATTGTCACTTGACCTTTCTTTCTCTTCCACCTCTGTGCAGCAAGACAGCACATATACATGAAATAGACTATAACCATTATGGGTAGAAACTTTAATTCCATGGTCTATAGCTTTAACACTGAGATTAGATCTGTGAATATTGACTGGGAAAGCTAAAATCAATATAATATACAAAGAAGCATTAGAAACAATATGTGGATCTTTTACACTTGGTATGGAATTTAAAGACTTTAAATTTGGCTAAAACTCAACTGGGATCTGCTGCTGTCAAGAAAGACTCAGGGCTTCTGGTTTTGAGCTTCCCCGAAGACGGATCATTGACTGTGATAGTGCACGGCTTTGGTCCGTACTTTGGCATTGGAGAGCCCCGATCCTTTGGATTTGGGGTTAGGGTTTTGGGGCAGAAGCCGCCTCATAGGGGTGGCAGAGGAAGGGGAGACCATCAGCTGGGTAGAGGGGAGTCACAAATCCCCTCCCTGGCTTGGCAATTACTCCCTCCCGAAGATGCCTGAAGTGGTGGTCTAAAATGGCCACCCTGAAGGGGAAGATTAGACTGGAATAAGATTGTGCAAGAGAGAGAGAAAAAAGCGAACAGCAGGAGGAATGGAACAATATAATCAAATGGAAGATACCCCCAGGATTAACATTTCAGAGAATTTTAAAGAAAGGATATAAAGCTGCGAAGAGAAAGAGAAAAAAAAAGGTGTGAATTGCTTTTGACAGTGGCGGGGCTTTGAACCGTGAAGGTAGAAGCTGGAGAAGGAATCATATAATCAATTTGGATAAGTATATTTTGATTCTATATAGGCACTAATAAAGCTGAACTATAGATTGTTAAACAGGAAATTTAATATCAATTGGATTTGATCTTTTTTGAGGGGAAAACTTTGGTTTAAAAAGCTCTGAATAATAGAGAAGAAAAAAGAAAAGAGGTGAACATTTAGCATAACAAAGAGTGCCATCTAAGTTAAACTTAAGTTGTTTTTCTTTTAAAAGACTCTGTTTCTTAAAACTGTATGGAAAATTGATACAATAAAGCAAAAACTTTGAAAAGTTGAAACATTGTAACAAAGAAAGAAACAGGAAAATTCTGCCCTTGGATTAATTGTTGATTCTGATATGGGTTTGGCATTGGATTAGCGGAGCTTAAAACTTGAGAGGAAGAAAATAAAAGTTGACTGTTGGAAATAAACTTTAAAGACACTATTTGGATTAAATTGCTATTTAGAAAGTTGTAAAATGGTGATATCTCTTCTGGCATTAAAAATGGAACTTAGAAAAATGAAAGAAATACTACAAGAACGAGGTGAATCGCTGGGTTTTGCTTCAAAATTCATTGAAAATGTGATTGCAGAATATGAACAACAAAGACAAAAGGCAGAAGAGGAGGCAGAGCAAATCATAGAAGGGGCCATCTTTAGTGATCATCGAGAACAAAGAACTCTGGAAAGAGAAAGGAAAAGAGTTGGAAATAAATATAGGAGATTTGACAAATTCAATGAAAAGGGGAATACCAAAAAATTAAAAAAGGGAAAAAGAGTCAGCAGAAATTCGAAGGGAGGAAGGAACCTATAAATAGAGAGGGGGATAAAAACTGGAGTGAAAGAATAAAGGAGAAAAGACAAGGGGAAAGAAGGGACAAGAAACAGGAATTGGGAACAAAGAAATATGGGAATTATAAAAAATGGGGAAAAATTGCTTAATTAGACATAGATATATTGGGTGATCAATATTTAGAAAGGGGATTCTGCAAGGTATTGGGGGTAATATAAATAAATTTATAGCTATGAAATAGGGACATATAGATTGATAAGATGGAAAACAGAATTGTTATTTTTTGATAATGGAATTTAATGTTCTTCTTTATGCATAGAGATAATTGTAATAAATAATGGAATAAGCTTATTAAATGTATTGAAATATTTTTAGGATTGGAATGTTGGCTTTATTTTTGATTTAAATATGAACCTGAATAATTAATGGAATATGTGTATTAAATATGCTGAAATAAATGAAATGATATAGGAGGAGAGCTGAAATGGAATTAACCTTAGGGTTTAGGATTGTTTTACTGTTTGAATGAGTAGATTAATATGTCCTTCTCTTTTGAAAAATTTAATGAAATTAAAAAGGGGAAAAACCATGCAGAATCTGATTTATATATGCTATGTAGTTTTAAAGGGATTATTAAGTTTAATGTTTTAGGTAATAATGCTAAATGTTTAATGGGATTTAAAAGGGGTGAAAATTAATGAAGACGTAACTTAGAGGTGGCACACTTATATTGATATTTCAGGGGGAAACCAATTTATAGAATAAGTGTTTTTTTAACTAGAATTTAAGATGAAATATACAAATGTGGCAGTTAAAAGTACTAAAGTATAATGATTATGAAGTTAACATAAGTGAATTAAATAATGAGATAAGTATTTGGAATAATACAATAAAATAGAAAATGTATAAAAGCGTTGATAAGATAAGAAACTGGATACAAAAATTGAATATGTAACTATGGTCATATTTGTATGTGAAACCTGTAATCATGCTGTTCACTAAAAAGAGATGTCAAAATGTGGAAAACTGAATAAAACTTGTTTAAAAAAAAAGAAAGACTCAGTAAAAGTTTAGTCCATCTCTGCAATGTTGGATCCTGACAACTAAAGATGTCAAGATATTAACCATGGTTTTATCTCCCAGATACTTACCCATAGGTCTACATATATTACTGATTTATCCTTGGTTTAATCCTCATCTCATAATAGCATATGTTTCATTTTTTTGTCCAGATTTGTTTTATTTTTCCCTCCTCCGGGAGGTGGACTAATGTTATTTTATCAACCCTTGAGTTTATTTTTAGTTTCCTTAATGTTATTTATCCAGTCAAGTGGTGAAGTGGCCTAGAGGTGAAGACACTCACCTCCCCCTTGAAAGATTGAGAGTTCAATCCTAGGGAACAACAGATGCTTCTCTATCAATGCACAAAGAGAAAACATATGCTGTGAACCCTGCATAGGCATCAGGAAGGGCATCTGGTCAAGTAAACGCACAGATACACTCCGTCACCCTGACCCACCCAGAAAGAAGGGTCATTACAGGGTCATAGAAAGAAAAGAAAAGATATTTATCAAGTCAACATAAGCATTTCTTACTCATGGGACATTATTTCTCTAAAAACCTTCAGACAGAAGTTTTTAATACCATTTGTTTCTTTCAAATAATCATCTTCCTAATAAGCAGGTTGAAGCAAACTGGGGGGGCGGGGGACGACCACTATTCAAATTTTCCAGCAAAGCAAGGAGATCAATAAATAATTCAGGGTTCAACTGCAGAGTCCTTGGTACGCCCTGAGGCTGCTTTCTTGCAGATGTTTCATTACCTGACTAGGAGACATCATCAGTGCTACTAGGTTTGCAGATTTCCCCTTTTTTGTATACAATAGCTTGCCCTGTAACTAAGGAGAACTAAGGAGAATCAGATAAATATGCTGAATTACCACAGATCTGATGTGTACAGGCTCAGTGATACAGAATGAGGCAAAGGAAGTGATTCTTTTGGAAATGAAAAATAAAACTATTCACTGACTTTATACTTTTTTTCTAAATTGTAAAAGGATTGTAAAACAATCTGGATTATGAATACTATTTAATGAGGTTACAATAAGCATAAATCCACTTACTGTCCATCTACACCACAACCCAGGTACCAATTCTTTTTTTTATATTATTAAAAATTCTAGACTTTCTGAGTTTTTAAAAGCATTTACATAATGTTATGAACAAATATTCTAAAATAATGAATGGCTAATTAGTAGCCTACTCTTATCCTCTGTGAGGATCACAGCCCAGATCAGGCCATTGTTCTGTTACAATTGTTCTCCTACAATATAAAAAAGTAAATGTAAAAGTAACTCAGTGCAGCATATTTTTTACATATCAGCTACTTGCTTGATTATCAGAATGCTATTCCAAATGGACCCAATTAATATGAATAAGGGAAAAAATGCCACACCTTTATTCTATCCCAATCTGTGTAGAAAGTGATCTTTCAGATAGAAATACATTAAACAACAGAACTCCTAATCCTCAACAACGCAGTACAAAATTCTGTTTCTTGTTCTGCTGATGAAAAGTTGTTTAAAGGAAAGAGACATACCTTCTCTCCTTTGAGACTAGATTATCTGCATTGGGACATTATTTACTTTATCCACAAACTTGGGGATATTGGAAATCTAATTGTACATGAAAATGCCATTGGTGTCATTCAAGTGCACTCATGAAGCAGTGAATAATACAATCATTCATCCTAGACCTTTAAGTCAAATTTACTAACAAAAAAAATGTTTGCATGAAAAATTAACAAATCAAATTTCACAACAACCCTGAGAATTGATATACAAAAGAAACAAAAGGGTGGAAATTTCAAGGAAAATGAATTGTCATGTTCCTCACAAGGAAGGCGAGCTGTAGTATAAACATTAAAAGAAACTTTATAAAACCTTTTAATGATTTTTGGTTTAAGTTTGAGCTATATTTTTCTATCAGCCTTTACATGTGCTTTCATCCTTCTATGGTACTTGTTTGAAGAATTATCACAAGCATTTTCTCCTAGAGTAGATGCTCTGTCTGTGGTTAGCTTTTTTTTTTAAAGTTTTTTTTTTAAGACAAACATATACGGACAAAACATAAACACATAAAACCATCTTCCAATTATATACATACAGTGTGTCAGTTGGTTGCAAGTCTTTTGTGCTATCCTCTCATGGTCCTTACTCACAGGTTATATATGTTCTCACATTGTCAATCTAATATATGCTTATATATTTATCAGTTATTAATCATTCATTTGACTAAACTTATGGAATCAACTGCCTCTGGACCTCCACCTGGCCCCTGACCTCCGCACCTTCCGCCGCGATTTGAAGACCTGGCTATTTGACCAAGTCGGGCTGTGATCACCTTGCTGGGGGGTGTGGGATAGTTTTAAATTTTAATTTGGGTTTTATTGATCTTTAGTGATTTAATTTCTTTTTAATTATTTATTGTATTTATATGTTTTAATCTGTGAGCCGCCCCGAGTCTTCGGAGATGGGGCGGCATATAAGTCCAATAAAATAAATAAAAATAATAAATAAACTATTATTCCATCATTTATACGAGATATGCTAGATTTTATTATAAATTTATATTATGCTTTCGTCCAATGGTTAAATATTTTGTATTATATTCTATATCAATCTATTAATCTTCTATTACAAAATTTCCTAGTCTATTTCATTACCATACCTTTTTATCCAACCATTGATAAAACAAATCTCATATCATATAAAATTGTTTATCTTCTTGTTCTCTAATTTCAAATGTCAATTTACTCATTTCAGCACAGTCCATAATTTTCTTAATAACTTCCTCCTGCATAGTATTTTTTCATTTTTCCAATTCTTAGCAAATACAATCCTATCCGCTGTCAAAACATTTACAATCAAATATTTCAATTCTTTATTTGTATATTTCTGGTACAATTCCCAATAAAAATATCTCTGGCTTAAAGTCTATATGTTGTTTTATCAGTTTTTCCAACCATGTGTGGATTTTAGTCCAATATCTTTTTGCATCCGAACACATTAACCACATATGGTAATATGAACCAGGTATCTGATGACATTTCCAACATTTGTCCAATTTGTTCTTAAACATTCTCGCAATTCTCATCGGGGGTAAGTGCCACCTGTAAAACATCTTATACAAATTTTCTTTATAAGCAGTTGACATTGTCATTTTATAATTTTGAGACCATAATTTTTGCCATTTCTCTAAATCAATCCCATATCCAAAAATTTTCCCCCAAGCAATAATCGTTTCTTTAACTTGTTCCTCCTCCAATTGAAATTCTAGTAAATGTTCATAAAGTTTTTAAATTACCTTTTCATCAGTACCTGTCAATATTTTATCTAAATCAATCAACTTATCATAAAAACCTTCTGATTTAATATCTTTATCAAATCTAGATTGTATTTGCACATCTGTGGTTAGCTTTGAGTTCATATCTCTTTCTAAATTGCTTTTCAAATGTTTTAATTCTGCCTTAGGGAGAATGCCATCTGGGTGATTTTGGCCACTCACTGCCTCTCAACTCGAGGCATGCTACAGGTTCCATCAGACAAGTAACATCATCTGGGATGGATTAGGAGACTGTTGTGGTTAGCCAGCAGCAGGTGCAGATGGGTGAGGAGAGCGAGGACTCAGATGAGGGGCCAGGACCATTAGGAAGTGGATGGCTGCCTTCAGAAATTGTGGGGGCTGGCAGCAGCAATGAAGAGGTTTCTGAGAAGCCTGTGCCAAGTGTGCACTTGGCACAGTGTGCACTTGGCACAGGCTCCACAGGAAAGAGCAGTTGCAGCAGGAAAGAACAGCTGCAGCAGCATGGCCAACTCAGGAGTAAGGCTGCAAGGTAATGGCCCCTCCTTCAAGAAGATAAAAGCCAGCTGTGAATCGGAAGTTCTTTGCAGGAAGCAAAGACGTTTTGAAACTCAAGCCTTGTGGACTTTGCAGTATCTTAGGTGGTATTTGAAGATTCTTGTGTTGTAAAATATTTCTAGGTAACCTTATCTGTTATTCTTGGCAGCCTTGCACAGTTTTGGTGAGGCTCGTGCTTATCAAAGTTAATTGGTTTTCAGCAGCCTTTTAACCGGGGATTCATAAGAATCATTAAAAGGTTTCTGTTCCCTTTGATTCGTGTTTGTTTTGTTGGAAAAGGGTTTGGGTCAGAACAGAGACATGCTTTTTTGCCATAGCCTCTCCTTGCTGCAATATTTCCCCTTCATTGTTGAGAATGAGCCCAACCATGTTAGTCTTTCACAGGGCCTTGTAGACGGGCCCAATTTCCTGAATATATTGACATCTATGGTTATTTTTTTTTTCTTGGCTGCCATACGTATATTTATTTTGTAATATATTGTAACTATTGTTTATTCTTTTATTATTGTTTGCTGCCCAGAGTCATTTGTTTGAGTTGGACAGCTATAGAAATTGAATAAATATTAAAAAAAAATGAATAAATATAAATGTATTTATTTATTGAATAAATAAATAAAATGTGAACACGTGTAGCATTTACTACAGACACAATAGTGGGATTCAAATTTTTTTACTACCGGTTATGTGGGTGTGGCTAGGGGGCATGGTCATGTTACTAGGTGGGCATGGTTTTCTTTTTTTGCAGCAAATCCCACCCCCTATTTTTGGGGCCTTCTGGTCCTCAGGCAAGCCTCCTTAGAGGGGCATTTTTGCTCCCAGAAGGCTTCCCTAGGGCTCAGGAATGCAGAAAACTGAGCCTGGGGGAGCACACAGCACCCCCATGCTCTGTTTTGGGGCCTCTCTGGGGCCCAGGAAGGCAAAAAATGGGCCTCAGGGAAGCCTCCTGGGTGAAACAGTAAGTAAGCAAGGGAAATCCTGGCACAGCTGATTGTAGGAACAGCTGATTGTCAGGAGGGGAAAAAAAGAAATACCTTATGGAGTAACTGGGCAGGCTAGTATCAAGCAGGCAGGGTGAGTGAGCATTGGGTGGGTGGGGCAAGGGAGCGAGCGGTGACCAGGTGGGCAGGTCGGGGGCATGGCCAGCCAGAAGTTACTACCAGTTCGGTGACCCATGCCAAATCCTTGCTACTGGTTTACCTGAACTGGTGTGAAGCGGCTGAATACCACCACTGTGCTGAAACAAAATTTGTCTTTGACCAAGGTTACTTGAAAACTGCAAAAGGCATACATGGAAAAAGGTATTCATGACATGACAGTAGTGTTCCAATATCTAAGGAGCTGCCACAAAGATGAAGTTGATCTATTATCCAAAGCACAAGAAGGCAAGACAAGAAACAAGGGAAGGAGAGTAATCAGGGAGAGAACCAACTAAATTTTCTGACAGTGAGAACAATTAATCAGTAGGACGACTTGCCTTCAAAAGTTGTACCAACTTTTGTACCAATCTCTTCTTAAAAACCTCCAACACTGGAGGTTTTTAAGAAGAGATTGGACAACCATTTGTCTGAAATGGTATAGGGTTTCTTATTTGAGCACAGCGTTGGAATAGAAGACCTCCAAAGTTCCTTTCAATTCTGTTATTCTGAAAAAGGCAAAGTTATTTGAAGATGTTCCTGGAAGGTTCTATTTGAACATCTGCACATACTTTGCCCTTTGAATGAGGTGCTGTGCACAATCCTAACAAACAAGCCATTCTTGGTTTTCTTTTCCTCAGCAACTTAAATTTAATAGTCGAAATGCATACTTTCCTTGAAGCATTATGATGTGCTGCTTATTTTCTGATAGGATAATGGCTGATGACCATCGTATAGCCCAAGCAAGATTGAATTTTAGATATGAAATTCCATAGTGCGTCTCATCGTAAGTGTTGCTGATGCAACCATTTTTATCAAGGTGTTACAAATGTCTGGCAGATTGTAAAATGCATGACAGGAGATAAATCATTTTTCCCTTAATTTATAAATATCCCACTTTTATGTTGCAGTAAGCTGTATGAAACATTTTCATTTTAGATGCCTAGCATCTGACATTTTTTGTATACCAGTATAAAACTTAAAAGGAACTAATAACTCTTAGAAGTTGTTGTATAGTTATTCGTGGAATTTTAACTTTTGAGGCCACACAACAAGTGTGTGAGTTAAAAGTTGCAGGTCTGGGCAATTTTCCATCTTGCTTTTAGTAGGGAAAATGATCTCTTTCCTCCCATACTACCACCTCTTACAATACTGGACAACACAGTATCAAGAGTAGAGACCTTCACATTTTTAGGTTCTATCATATCACAAGACCTAAAATGGACACCTAACATCAAAAACGTCATCAAAAAAGCACAACAAAGAATGTTCTTTCTGTGCCAACTCAGAAAGCTCAAACTGCCCAAGGAGCTGCTGATATAGTTCTACAGAGGAATTATTGAGTCTATCATCTGCACCTCTATAATTGTCTGGTTTGGTTCTGCAACCCAACAACACAGACACAGACTTCAGAGAGTAATTAGGACTGCAGAAAAAACAATTACTACCAAATTGCCTTCCACTGAAGACCTGTATACTGCATGAGTCAAAAAGAGGGCTGTGAAAATATTTACAGACCCCTCACATCCTGGACATAAACTGTTTCAACTCCTAGCACCAAAACAATGCTATAGAGCACTATACACCTAAAGAACAACTAAACACAAGGACAGTTTTTTTCCCGAACAACTAAACACAAGGACAGTTTTTTCCCGAATGCCATAACTCTGCTAAACAAATAATTCCCTCAACACTGTTCAACTATTTACAAAGTCTGCACTACTATTACTATTAATCTTCTCATCACTCCTTATCACCCATCTCCTCCCACTTGTGACTGTATGACTGTAACTTTGTTGTTTGCATTCTAAAGATTTTTATTGACTGTTTCCTAGTATGATTTGATTGCTTATTGTACCCTATGACTATTATTAAGTGTGTACCTTATGATTCTTGACTCTTGATGAATGTATCTTTTCTTTTATGTACACTGAGAGCATTTTTACCAAGACAAATTCCTTGTGTGTCCAATCACACTTGGCCAATAAAGAATTCTATTCTATTCTATTCTATTCTATTCTATTCTATTCTGTTCTGTTCTGTTCTGTTCTGTTCTGTTCTGTTCCGTTCCATTCTATTCTTTTGTCTATGACATTCTGCTGCCCTATGGAATGAGGGCCTATGACAATTTGCCACAGCCAACTTGCTGAGGGACAACACACTGTGGGACAAGAGTTATACTAATATCAAAGAAATGGTAGAATAGAATAATGAATAAAGGATGCAGAAGGAGGGACAGAATGAAATGTGAATGACAAAAATCAAAACATTATTTAAATTTATTTTAAATATTTAAATAGAATTATTAAATAGTCCCATGGTGAGCAGATAGGATCACTATACATGCTTAGTGAATGGACTTGGGAATAAAAAGAAATATTGTTTGAAGTGGTATATTTTTGTGCTATAAGAAAAATATTATTTGGCCCCTTAATCCTTTGAAACTACACTGATCCTCCAAATCAATATCCCAATCTGTAAATCAGTTTATGTAGAAACCTATGTATTAGTGTGATAAATCTGGATACTATAATCTAATCTGTATGATTCATTTCCTGTTTATTTTCCTTACAATTGAGTGATCTGATTTAAGTGATATGACATGACATAAATATACAGTCAAAGAATAGCCCAAAAGCCAAGCCCAAACATACAATGGGTAATCCAGAATTTGAAAACATAGTACAAAATATTACCCTATTTAGGAATATTCAAGGGTCATGCAAGCCAATGAGTAAGTGTTCAGTAAAAATGATAATGGATTTGAACATTTAATGTAATTTCTATAATATATTTATTATATTGTAACCTGTCCAGCATGCTGTATCAGTGAGAAGGGTGGCATAAAAATCTAATAAATAATAAATAAGTAAATAAATTTGTCTATGAGGCCTGACTTATAGAACACTATGTATAGGCAGGAGGTCAATGTCAATAGAGGGATATGCCAATTTGTATTTTGGGAAAAAGCAAACAATAAGATAGGGAAACAATTTTTGGAATCTAGAAACAACCTATGGTAGGGCAAAAAAGTCAGGAATTCACAGAATACTTCACTTAAAAGGTTTATTAGGGGAAACATTTGTCACACAGTTCAAAGTGGCTGCAACTACCTAGATTTCCACTTGAAAATGAAATGCATTTGCAGAAGCATCAAACTATAGCAGGATCACAATATGTGTATCAAGCTCAAATTCATCACTTAACAATGGCTGTGAATGTTTTGAAACTGATTCAAAAGTGCTTTGAACTTCAAACAATGCATGTATGGCTGCTATCATTCTGATATGAACAACAACAAAAGTCCCACCTGAACTTTAATGAATGGATTGCAGACTTATTTGGAGGTCCTCTCCATCCCCCACAAAACAACATTTTAATTTTTTTTTACTATTTTAATGGCTAGCTGGGGTCATTTAAAGCACTTCCCCCAGATCAGTTTCAAAACATGCCCACTTAGCTCACAGTATACATATTGTTGTAAACACACAAGCCACCCATATTTTTGCAGCAGCCTTTCAACTCTGGGATATTAAACGGGGGGTGGGGGGAGAAAAAGCCACTGTTGCTGAAGAAATTAGCTGCTCTGGGCTTTGTGGAAAAGTCAAGGTTTATGGTCTCTCTTTTTATTTCCCTTCAGCTTCCATAACACATCCAACTGAGATAGAAAATGTGAAGCCTATATATCATACTTTGAATTATTCCCTGCTTTTTGCCCTTCTTCCTAATTACTCCCATCCACTCATTTTGGAACTGTCTTCTACTGTCTTCCTTCCTTCCTTCCTTCCTTCCTTCCTTCCTTCCTTCCTTCCTTCCTTCCTTCCTTCCTTCCTTCCTTCTTTCCTCTTAGTTGTTTCATAAGGCATTTTTTGTTTAGAAAAATAACACATATATCTTCCCCGTCTACAGACAGAATACTATTTTTGCCCTCCCTCCTATAATTTCCATCCACTCATTTTGAAACTGTCTTCTATTGTCTTCCTTCCTTCCTTCCTTCCTTCCTTCCTTCCTTCCTTCCTTCCTTCCTTCCTTCCTTCCTTCCTTCCTTCTAGTTGTTTCCTAATTCATTTTTTTTAGAAAAATAATACAAATATCTACCCTATATTCAGTCTACAGACAGGATACTGTTTTAAACCATCCCCAACACTCTTTTTTCAGCTGTTGCCTGCGCAGTGTCTATTTCAGACATTTTATTACAAGCTTGGCGGTTTTCTAATTAAACTCTGCAGGGTGACTATTCAGCAGAATGTGCAGGGCACCAGCCATATATGCTAATGGAATCTATATGGTTAATTGAATCACTGAACTTTCCTGAATACTTATCACTGTATGTCTTTGCAGCAAACATTGTATAATCAAAACCATCCATCTTGTACTTTATGGAAAATATTTCGGTGTTTTGTTTAAATAATTTAAGATATAAACACCTGCTGTCTAACTGCAATTTATGAACCTGACCTCTGATGACTTGGAGCTCCAAGGAATCATTTTAATTGGACTGGTTAATTTTCTATAATGAGTCAATTCCTTCATCTGCTCTTTTCTAATAAGCAATGCTGTACCTGAAATGATTGCTTCAACTGACGGGCGTAGGCAGAATCTTAACCAAATCAAATCAACATTAAATTACCATATATTTCCATCTATCAACTTTGCGATAGCAGCGCTCTGGTTTTTTTTTTTTCGGTAGAAACACAGGATAAAAAATAATTCGTTAAAGCTCCCTGTTTATTAAAAAGTAATGCAAGAACTATGCCAAACTGTATCCATATTTATAGGATGCAGATAGAAAGTGAGAAAGAGTCAGAGAGAAGAAAGAAAGAGAGGAAAGAGAGGGAGATATACAGGTACAGGTACATTAATCAGGACAGACACATCAATAAGGACAGACGGAAAATGAAAGGCTCTACAATGAAAGTACAGTAAGAAAAAAAATCAATTGTTCATTTATTTTTCTTCCTAAACATTTCTTGACCAATCAGGACCAAATTAAGTCACATCCCCATCCAAATCAGCTGAATCAATCCTGGCAATCAAGGGAGTGACAGATGTCAGAGCTTACATTGTCCTCACATCCATCATCATCAGTGATGGCTGTAAATCATTAGTTTCATTGCTGATGCTGGATTCTGTGCATCCAACATGCACAGAGTAACAGAGAGGTAATGGATGTGTTCAATGCATCAACCTGTCATCCAGGTCACAGTTGTCCTAAAGGTGCTTTTTCAAGAGGCAACTGGACTTTCTGGTTTTTCTTTGAAGACATTTTGCTTTTCATCCAAGAAGCTTCTTCAGTTCTGAGATGAAGAAGCTTCTTGTATGAGAAGCAAAACATCTTCAAAGAAAAAACAGAAAGTCCAGTTGCCTCTTGAAAAAGCACCTTTGGGATAGCCACCAACTTAAAACCATTCAGTTAGTAATTGTTCAATGTTACAGTGGCATTTAAAAAAGTAACTTCTGACCAGTTGCAACATCTTCACAGTCACATGATCAAATAATGTGACTGCGGCAGCCAGAATTCACTTGGACTTCAATAAGGCATTTGATAAAGTGGACCATAACCTACTACTTTATAAAATAGAAAAATGTGGGTTAGACAGCATCACCACCAGATGGATTCATCACTGGCTGACCAACTGCACTCAATGTGTAGTCCTCAATGGAATTGCATCTACATGGAGGGAAGTATGCAATGGGGTACCACAAGGCTCTGTTTTAGGCCCAGTACTCTTCAACCTCTTCATCAATTATTTGGACAGAAGGATAGATGAGGAACTCATCGAATTTGCAGATAACACCAAGCCAGCAGGAATAGCCAACACTCCAGAAGATAGGCTTAAGATACAGAAGGATCTTGACAGAAGGATCTTGGGCACTATCTAACAAAATGAAAATTCAACGGTGAAAAAAGTAAGGTTCTACATTTAGGCAAGAAAAACAAAATGCACAGATACAGTATATGTGGTACCTTGCTCAACAGTAGTAACTGTGAGAGGAATCTTGGAGTCCTAGCGGACAACCATTTAAATATGAGCCAGCAGTGTGCAGCAGCTGCCAAAAAAGCCAACATAGTTCTAGGCTGCATAAATAGAGGGATAGAATCAAGATCATGTGAAGTGTTAATACCACTTTATTATGCCCTGGTAAGGCCACACTTGGAATACTGCATCCAGTTTTGGTTGCCACGATGTAAAAAATCTGTGGAGACTCTAGGAAGAGTTCAGAGAAGAGCAACAAAGGTGATTAGAGGACTGGAGGCTAAAACATACGAAGAATACTTGCAGGAATTGGGTACATCTAGTTTAATTAAAAGAAGGACTAGGGGTGACATGTTAGCAGTGTTCCAATATTTGAAGGGCTGCCATAAGAAGAGGGGGTCAAGCTATTCTCCAAAGCACCTGAAGGCAGGACATGAAGCAATGGGTGGAAATTAATCAAGGAAAGAACCAACCTAGAACTAAGGAGAAATTTCCTGATAGAACAATTAATCAGTGGAACAACTTGCCTCCAGAAGTTGCAAATGCTCCAACACTGGAGGTTTTTAAGAATGGATTGGATAACCATTTGTCTGAAGTGGTGTAGGGTTTCCCACCTAAGCAGGGGGTTGGACTAGAAGACCTCCAAGGTCCCTTCCAACTCTGTTATTCTATTCTATTCGGCATTTGGAAGCCAGCATGTATTTAGGATGGTTGCACCATCCTGGGGTCATATGATCACCATTTGTGAACTACACCTTCGGCTTCCAACCAGCAAAGTCAATGGAGGAAGCTGGATTTGCTTAATGATTATGTGCTGTAGTGATGTAGAACAAGCACAGCACAACTCATGTAACAACCCCTTGGTTTAACCATGGAAATTTTGGTCCCAATAATGGTCATAAGTGGGGGGTGGCCTAATTTGTGAGTGTGGTCATGTGACTGGCTGAGCATGGCTTGGTGGTCACGCAACTGGCTGGGTGTGGCTTGGTGATCACGTGAGTGGCTGGGCCAAAAGATAGAAACTCACTTTAACAATGCGCTTGGAGCGGGGTTGGATTAGATCACCTCGAAGGTCCCCACTTACCTGGGAGCCAAATGGGCCTTGTGGGGACTCCTGGGAGGGGATGGGTGGGCAGGGCCAGTTCTTTAGAACTACTGGTTCACCAAACTGATGAATCAGATGGAAATTTCATATTTTTAATTGGGGTTATAAAATGCAAGTTTCACATCTTAGCTTTCATTACATGCTTTAAAGTTCAAAGCAAAATCTCATTGTCTAGAAGAGTTCTGTGTTTATTATCTATCAAAGCTCTCTGACAAATTATTAATATTTCAGGCTTATTTTTTTTCCAACTCAATGATTTTCACTTGGATAGAAACATACCTCCTTAGCTTCTTCCAAACATAATATACCCTTCATTGAGGCTCCATTTAATTCAGACTCAATTGGGTTTGGTTTCTAATAGATTTGGTTCATTGCTGACAGTATTTGGGATCAGATTCTATTTTTTTTCCTCAGATGTCAATACACTTTCTTGCTGTTCTATGTTTCTTAGTCACAGCATCAACAAATAACCAATCAGGGAGTGGATAGACAGGTAAGTAGATATACTGCAGAGACATATTTAAAGCCATATACAAAACAAGACAAAAATTAACAAAACAAAATTACTGAGTCTCAAGAGATTTTCCCTAAAACTATGTGTTTTATTTTATTATGTATTTTAGAAACCTACTCCGTATCAGTGTTACTCTTAATAAGGTTGTAAGAGAGATGATAGATAGGTGATAGGTGATAGGTGATAGATAATAGATGATAGATGATAAATAGGTAGGTAGGTAGATAGATAGATAGATAGATAGATAGATAGATAGATAGATAGATAGATATAATAGAGAGAGAGATGATAGATGATAGAGAAAAAGAGAGAGAGGGTGGGTGGACACATGCATGCATGCATGATTGGATGGATGCATGGATAGTGAGACAGACGCACAGACAGACAGACAGACAGATAGATAGGGGGGTTAGAGGGATGATAGACAGATAGACAAAACAGCCCTAATAAAATTATCTTTATAAGATAATTGGTGTTCTTACACAGTGTCCTCACTCAATTATCTCTGCCACTCTCTTGCCTTTGTTTTGCTTCTGTTACATAGGCAAAGGAAAGTACTATTTAAACTCCCATAAGTAAAATTTAGGAAAACATGAAGTACAAAATTAAGCTTCCTCATTCTTGTGAATGATGCTATTGATTTTAAATAGCATGTTACTTTCAAAGCCATGCAGGTTGGCCTGTTTGTATTATTTGAGGTCTCTAGCCCAAACACAATGATTTGTTCTATCTCTTTAGAAGCTTGTGATAAGCATGTTAATGAAGGAAATGTTTTAGCGGCCAGCTCTGTTTGAAAGATGAACTGCATACCTTATAATAGCAGCAAAAGCTGGTTGTCTATTTTTTTTAAATATGTAGTCACAGGATAAAGGAAAGGGAGCAAAGGTATTAGAAGTCAGCCAGTCTGCAACATCTGATCTGAAATCTATTGGGAATCACATTCATATTATATCAACAGCTATATAAATTAACCTTCCCAACTATTATAGATTCCTCAATTGTGCAGGCACCATGTTTCATCGGATTTCTAGTTAGCATAGCCATCAGTTGCTGACTGAGAATTGTTGCATTTCTTAGCTTAACACATTTTGAGATGTAAGACTAGGATATCTGTTTTAAATGTTCCCACATCACAGGGGAAACTATGCTGAAATTCCACTGTTTCATGAAGTCTCTGAACATTTTGGAGACCTCCCTGAAATTGCCAATTTTAATCTGACAAGAGTGAAAGTGCTTCAAATGGATAGTATCAATTTAATCCATTATTGTTACTGTTACAGCCCTAACACTTTATTTATCATACCTTTCCCTGCCTGTTGTGGTCTGCCGGCAGCCTGCAGAGACAGCAGCAGAATCAGACAGTGGGGAGGAACATGGGCCAGTCCGGGAGTCTGGCGAAGACTTCAATGAGGGTCCTGCATCCGATACAGAGATGGGTCCAGGGCTATCTGGCAGTTATGTGCTGACACTGGAACCTCCAGAATCTGACAGTAGCGAGGCAGTGGAACAAGGGGAGCCTGTTCCCAGTGCACGCATGCGCAGAGCTGCCAGAAGGCAAGAACAGTTAAGAGAAAAAGGCAACTCGGGAGTAAGGCTTGGAGGTGATTGGCCCTCCCATAAGACATAAAGGAGGAGCAAAGGGACAGGAACCTTTGCAGGAAGCAACTTTGTTCGCTCTGTTTGGATTAAACCTTGAAGCTCTGTGTGGACTTTGTACTCCATTTGGCTTTTTACAGTTAATTTGGCACTTTAGTTGTTGACAGCAATTCAAAGGAGATAAAGGTGGGTGCTTATCTTGAGAGACTGTTTGGGACTAATTATGGGCTGGCAATGAACAGAAGTCCCAGCCATAGAAATAAAAACAGGGCTGTTTGGATTAAGCGTGTGATTAATTACGGTCTCAGGAAGCCTTGGTCAATACACTACCTTTTGGAGACTAGACCTTAGCATGAGTGAGCCACTACCATTAAGATATAAAATAAAGTCTACTTTAATGAGTGCTAATACATTGATGTTTAACAGTTACAAATAATTCATCTATCATATAACAAATGAATGTCTATTTCTAGGTTTCCAGGCAAGACCTCTCTAACTACATGTTTCAGAATACATACATACATACATACATGTGTATGTGAACAATATTTAGCAGACCACAGTATAAATACATATAAACCAAGGTGTGTGGGTGGAATCAGCAGAACAAAATAAGCCAGTTTTCTATAAATTAATTTTAATTTCCTTATGATTTGGACACAATGAATATTATGCGTTGTAATATTGTCTTCATTTACATATAGGCCTTGGACTGTAAATAAACAAATAGCAATCATATTATTCACAAGGTGTTTGAAGACAAAAGCAAGATTCACTAAATATAAGTGTTTGGTGATAATGGAGTCTCCCAAGGCTGGAAATTCCAGGTGACCATTTGGTATTTCAGAAAGTGTCATTAATAATAGCAGTAGCAACAACATTTAAATTTATATACCAACCCATAGTGCTTTAGAGTACCTTTTGGGCAGTTTACTATCTCAGCATGTTGCCCCAACAATATCATCATCCCCTTTTAATGAGTGTTTACTGGCCAGATGCCTTTCCTGTCACCATTGCAGAGGGTTTTTTCCAGCAAATATATTCTCGGTATGCCCAGAGAGAGAAATATCTGCCTCTACATAGGATTGAACTCACAACCTCCTGATTGTGAGATGAGAGCTCCACCTCTAGGCCACTGCACCACTCTTGCCCCCAACAATATGGGTCCCCATTTTATCAACCTCAGAAGGATGGAAATCTGAGTCAACCTTGAGCCCTTCAACCTTCAGGCTATGGGGACAGCTAGCCCGAAATACTGCATTTAACCACTATGCCACCAAGGTTCTGTAGAAATTCTACAGATAAATTCATTATCCCCCACCCCCAATGTATACCTGATTCATAAAAGAAATCAGCCCAACATATGTATTCATGTTGACTTAATGTGGGTAAAGTTTTTAGTTTAATGATATGTTCCAAGACATTTCATTCATATCACTTTGTATATTCACTGTTTTCAACTTAAATTTTCGGTTCAATGTATGGAGTGTGAAGGATGTGTGTTTGTGTTTATTTTCATGGTCATGTGCACTGAAGATGGTGTTTGATTTCATTGTACAAGGTGCAATGACAATAAAGTAAACTAAACTTAATCAGTGAAAATTGAGTGCTAAATCCCAATATTTTTTTCTAATACAGTATCACTTTTAAAGATCACTTGATCACATGTGATTCCACTATGTAGATCTTATTCTTTGATTATTCTAGTCTTTGATTATATAATGTTAACTCCTTTTATTTGAGGCAAGGAAGCAAGGGAGATGGCCCATAGGAACCATATGTTTTCAGAGTCCCTGTTCTGAAACTGGGTAACCCAACAAACTCAACAAAGTCAACAGTATCCTTTCAGTAGTTGCTGAACTAAGAGATCCCAATTCTGGGTGGTATTTTTATTTTATCCTTTTTATAAGTGACAGAATGGTTTATTCCTGGGTTAGTATACACAGCAGGAAAACAATTGAAAACATCTTTCTGTAGGAAGATTAATTTTCTTATGCTTGTTACTTACACTGATTTACATCCCACCCAGTCACTGTGATTATTTTAAATTCATTCTATGGAAGATCATTTTCTCTTACAAAATTCTTGTGAGTTTCATTAAACTGAATTTATGTGTATTATCTTAACTCATGTTTACTGTGGGAACTGTATTTACATACAATTCTTATCTATGAAATACACACATTTATAATGCATTTCTGGATTAACAGAGTTTCATAAATAGAAAGTCTTCTAAGATTCATTAGCTTCCCTCTTGTAATTATATTCCTGGTATATTATCTGCTGGTTATTCTAAAATGATGTTACTGGTGCATAAAAATTCATTCAAAAAATAAGTAATAGTCTTTTAACTATTTCAGATAAAGCCTATGGAAGTTGTATTCACTTTTTTAAAAAAATTTAGACAACTCTATAATTTGGAAGGTGAATTTTAGGTGCATAGATCCAAACTTCTTTTTTATACAGTACAGATCAAATGTTATTCTTTTTAAAATTATTTTGTTTGGATTGCATTTGACTATTTTTTATTATTACACATATTTCCAGCTATATTCAAATTATCCTAGGCAACATATAATACCCACAATATGTTAAAATATCCACCAGTAATATTAGTTACATAAGAATAATGTGGCTTCCAAGTAGAACATTAAAAAAGAAACTTGAGGCTTGATTTTGGATGGTTAAGAGCAAGCTGTGTGAACAAATGCAATCAAGGCCAGAATAAAAAAAAATCATCAAATGATTCAAGGTGCAAAATGTAGAAAGAATCAGAAGAAACCGTAAATAATAGCTTGAGCAAGAAGATCACACAAACTGATTATAATCAACAATATAATACAATCATCAAAATAATTCACTGGAATATCTGCAAAAGTTGTCAGGTACCAGCAATTGGTGGGAACATTGAATTAAAAAAACTAGTCAAAAATGAGCAGGTTAAAATATTCTGGGATTCCTGAATAGAAACTGATAAAATCTTAACCCATAATACATCACATACAGTATAACTGTAGTTTAAAAAGGAAGTGTGGATAATTGATGTGGCAATACCAGGGGATAGTAGATCAGAAAACAAATAATTGGAGAAGATCATCAACTATCAAGATCTGAAAATTGAGTTTGAAAGATTATGTCATAAACTAGCTATGGCATTCCCAGTGGTTATTGGCACAATGTTTGCCATACCAAAAAATCTTGGATGGCACTTAGACAACCTGTGCATTGTCAAAATGTCTGCATTGACTATGGACAAGCTCTCCTAGGAGCCACCATGATGATCATGTTCTCACTAGATATGTCTTCACGTCTTTGTAATAGAAATCAACTATTTATGTTGATAGTCTTCTTAGTCTTGCACTCAGGATAACTTAAGAAAGTGGCAATAGATTGTAGTCATGGGAAACTCGGGTCCTTGTTCCTATCCCAATCCCAAACAAGGACATGGGCTTGAAATACTGGACTTTTGCAACTTATGTAGCTTGCACATTATCTGCAGAATTATTAATTAATAAAATAAGTTTAGTTCAGCAAAGACCTCTGCAGAACTATTTACCTAAAGTCAATTCATGTTAATGAGCAAAACCAGGACTCGATGTTTGGGGCTGGGCTGTTTCCCCTTGTAAAAATGTCCTGTTGGTTAAAATTAATCAGACACAAATAAATGGAACCCTGGAGAGTCTCATTAAATCTAATTAGCCCTTAGTTAATAGTGTGACCTGAACAATTCAATCATGTTATAAGCTACTGCACTTTAACTATGGAAATAAATTAATTTAATAAATGAAGATGCATTAATTAGCTCATCTAAATATAATCTTTAAACAAATTACCATGCATGTAGATAAGCATAAACTGCTGATCAAGTTAAATCCTTCTGCACTGCAAGGAATTTACTAGGTCTTTAGGTCAAATCCTACTGAGTTCAGTCTCTCCCTTAAAAATAAATAAATAAAGCATCCACATGGTTCTTCAGAGAAGAAAATTAAAAGGCAATTGAGTTTAAAAGAAACCTGAAAGCCGGGGATAAACTACCACTATTTATTTAGAGGAAGAATTGATTGAACCAAACAACCTACCTATCACCCCCATTATAAGACACCCCAAATAAGAAATGAAGAAAAAAAATAAAGTATGATGTTGTTGCTTTTATCTTGATCATGATGATGATCATCAGCAATTACATCATGTTAATTTTATTCAAAAAGGTACATAAAACTCTACATCAGGGGTGTCAAACTCATGTCATTATGGTGGCCTCATGTGATGTATTGGGAGTTTTTTCCCCTTTGCTAAACTGGCTGTGGCCGTGGCCAGTGATGCATCCAGCCCACAGGTTGGGAGTTTGACAGCCCTGCTTTACATCATTATAACATTGCCCCTGTTTGTTATCTAGTTTAATACGATATGGAGCTTTCAAATAATTCATATATATATATATATATATATATATATATATATATATATATATGTAGGTCTTGGTGTATTCGGGTCTTGTCCTGTAAGATTGAGAATACCTTGGCAACGTTTCGACGAAATCTCATCCGTCATCTTCAGGCTGGTGTCTTCAGCTTCGTTCTCCTGGGAGAAGTGTGTGATCGTGGCTGTTTTTCCTTTTTAAACTCTAGAGTTGGCTGTGTTGTTACTTCTTGATTGGTTTGTGGAGTTGATGTATGCAGAATCTTTTCCTGTGGAGTTCATTTCTGATTAGAGCTAATGCAGTTCTTTTCAGGATCCTTTCAGTGACTGAGGTTTTAGTGTGGAATTTGAGTTGGAAGCATGTGGGGATTACGTTTTTGTCTCGGCAATTGCGTAGGAATGTGAGGTCACATAAGATGGTGGCTCTTCGCACTTCGAGTTTCTCATAGATCCGGGT
>CM019153.1:37640856-37710283 GCA_009733165.1 Naja naja
AAATGCAGTGTGAAACCCTGAAAGAATGTTCTTTATCTCTTCTGATTTTTAATTTGTTCTGGTACATTTTCCTGACTAACAAGGCAGTCTTCTGAAGTTCAAGGAATCTGTTTACTGATTTTGAATATAAGATGTTGCTATATGCAGAATTGTTTTTCTTTCTTAATGATTAACAAGCATTACCTAAATAATAGGGAAGAAACGGTGAAGGGAAGATGGCTGTGAAAAATACAGAGCTGACAACAGTAATAGAAGAAAATCCTGGCAAGTTGGCTGGCTCTTTAATAATTTCTTTCTGGACTAATAGAGGTCTTGAGATTGCTCAGTAGTGCGACATCTGCTCCTTGTGAGGAAACTGTAAGGTAAAGGTCTGCTGCAATACCAACCAACATTTGAAGTGTCTGCTTTAAAAACATCTTGCTTGAATCTGCTTGATCATGGGGTGCAGCAATGGGAGGCAGTGAAGGGAGGGAAAATTTGAACTTAAAGATATTGGTGTGCAATTTTCTTTTCTGGCTATGCATTACCGCAATATATTTGCCTTCTAATAAACTATACCTTTCTCAACAAAGGGAGCCAATGATCATTTCTATTTATTTAAGTGCTGGCAGGTCTGACACACACTGACAAATATTAGATGTCTCTTTCTCTTAACCATCCTCTTATGCTAAACTAAGGAACTCTCTCTGTGTAACCACAGGGATTGAAAAAGAAAAAAAGAGGATAATTGATTCTTCTATCCTTACGGCTCTGAGAAAGGCTGTATCAATGTATAAAACAAAGGTTCTTAGTAAAATCTTGGACTTCATAAACTTTTTCTCTCATTTATCTGGGCTGTTCATTGGATTTCCCATCTGTACTCAACATGAAGCAAGAAATTGTATCCATTTCTGAATGACTTTTTGCATAAATCCAACATGAGCATCCAATACAGTTGAACTGCCAATTAGTTCTTTAGATTTCCTAAACTATTCCTTCTCTATATTTCTACTTCTGCAAGGTACTTATTTTGTAGGTTTGTAAGAATGTAGTTAATGTACTACAGTTCCTCTTAGTGTATTGCAGTTCCTCTTAATCAACTACTGATCTCATAAATAATTTAAATAATCTAATTAAGTGTCCCATGTTAGAAGATAATTTATATTCATTTTCTATGCATTTGTATTTAGTATCTATTCTTCATACATATAATTTGTTTATCTAGGAGTTTTGCAATACTTTTAGTGTGGGTCAATAAAATATATTTATGGTATGTTGAATTTTAACAAAAATCTCTATTATAACAAATGGTATGCTAAACAGAATGGAACATGTTTATTACTTTTTTTTGGCTAGACATTAATATGAGCATATTCCATTTTTGTAATATAGTTTACCAAGCAGATTTTTTTAAAATACATAATAATTTCTTTTTAAATTAAGAAAAAAGAAAAGAAAATACAGTAATAAAATTCTAGAGTGCTAAAAGGTTAAATGCTTCTGACTAACTCACTAAATTATAAAACTATTTGCAATTGTACAAAAGCAAAGCATACTTGGTTATAAATTAGAGTACTATAAAGTAACCCTCATATAAAATAACATAAAAGTAGGTAAATTGCCAAATTAAATTAAATTAAATTAGTTGTTTGTAATCAGGCCATGTGCTGAAATGTTTTTGTATCATTAATATATAATGAAAAGATTTTCCACTGCAAATGGAAAAGTTATTCAAGAAAAGCTGCAAGATTTCTTGGTTTGTTGAAAGAAATATAACTAACTGTTAAAAACTGTTTTTGTTTTATAGATTTCAGGAATCTTCAGGGAGAAAAAAAAATTGTCTCAGTCATGGGAGGTTTACCTTACAGAAATATTTAGAATTTAAATGATTTAAAGGGAAAAAAATGAATTTCTCATATTGTTTGACAGGCACTTCCAATCCAAATGGCAGATACACTGAGATTCATGAGCCACAGTTGGCACAGTGTTTAGAGTGCAGTACTGCAGGCTACTTCTGCTGACTGCTGGCTGCCTGCAATTTAGCAATTCAAATCTCACCAGGCTCAAGGTTGACTCAGCCTTCCATCCTTCTGAGGTGGGTAAAATGAGGACCCAAATTGTTGGGGGCAATATGCTGACTCTGTAAATTGCTTATAGAGGGCTGTAAAGCACTGTGAAGCAGTATATAAGTCTAAGTGCTGTTGCTATTTCTATTTCTACTGATAAGAAAATCATAAGATTCTGTGCAAGTGGACTGGTTTTGCACATAGATAATTATTTTCCAAAGAGAGCAATGTGGTGCCCTTGGTGCCCTCTGAGCTTGGTTGTTTTCTTGCAGACATTTCATTATCAGATTAGGTAACATCTTCAGTGCTAGTAAGGAGTGGGATTTGCTCTCAGTTTATATACCAGTGGCTGTCAAGCTCTACACAAAGAGCTGTATATGATTTTTCTATTTCCCTTATTTCCACTTTCCTTCCATCTTTTCCAGGTAGATGTTTCTGAGATAGTTATCCATGATCGTATTCAAGAGCCCATTCTGATTTGGATGTGTCAAAGAATATTTTTTTGCTATTTCAGCAATAGTCTCTTTCAGTGATCCAATTCTATTTTATTGTTTAATCTGAAATTAAACAACCTAAAGTCATTCATTCTTACTTCCATTTTTACATTTCAAGCACCACACTTTAAGAACAACAATGGCAGTTTGGAGTGTGTTGGGAGGAGAGCAATGATGTTAGACAATCAGATGGAAAAAGAAGTGAAATAAGGAAAATTGAACACTATCTCTCTCTCTCTCTCTCTCTTCCTCCCTCCCTCTCCCTCCCTCTCTCTCTCCCTCCACTCCTCCCATTTCAGACTCTCTCTCTGGATAGTCTTCAACGAGCTACACCACAATGGAGCCCAAAATTTATGTTGCTAAGCAAAACAAGTACTTCATTTTAACAACCACAGTTGTTAAGCAAATAATTTAACCACTATTAAGTTAATAATATGGTTTTAAGTAAACCTGGATTCTCCATTAATTTTACTTGTCAGAAGGTCACAAAAGTTTATCACTTGACCCTGAGATGCATACCAGTTATCAAGCATCCAATTTTTGATCATTGACCATGGAGAAGCTATAATGATTATAAGTGTGAAAAATGGTTATAAATAACATTTTTCAGTGCCCTTATACTGTAACTTTGAACAGTCACTAAGCAAACCTGGTTATAGGTTAAGAACTATCTGCATGTGATTCTCAGGAATAAAAGTATAGAAATAGTAAAGTAAAAAAATTCCATAAAACTTGAAGCTCCTTTTACCGATGTTTAATATGATGTCAGATATTAACAAGCAATGATAGGAGTGAACACTAAGAAGCGTTGATACAGTATGCATTGCACATTCTTTCATTATTCTTTTTTTGCCACCTGATACTTCTATGCAAATATACATGGGTAAATATTTACTTGAAAAACATAGAAATATTGAAATATTTTGCAAAACTGTAAGATGCATATCACATTTTTCAAACTGGATCTGAGAATAAGGGGGAATTAATTTAAGAGTAACACCAGATGAAAACGTGTAAATTGTAGTTGTTTATAACTGTAAATATTGTTTACATAAAGAAATACGCCAGGATAACTATGATACTTTTAATGTTATTGAGAGATTAGAAAAGCCAAAGTTAGAGTTTACCAGACAATAAGCTGGGAAAATGATAGGGAAAGAACATAAATTTGAACATCATACTGTAGTTCAAAAAGCTTTTCACATCAATTCTCCACATGCCTGAGAAGATAAAAAAAATTCTAAACTGGATTTATTTTACATTGACACTTGACACAAAAGATATATCAGCAAAATTATTTATTTACTGTTTCTAAATTTTCTTTTTTATATGAGTCATTTTTATTCATTCCAATTACAATGTATAATGGGCAAAATATAGCAAGTCTTCTAAAAACACATTTTAGTGCTTATTACTGCATGTTTGAGAATACATAATAGATGGAACCATTTAGAAAGATAATTTAGTTTGCTGTGAAAGAGGCAATGAACTGTGTTTTTAATGCCTAATTTATAAAAATACATCCATTATGAAAGATGTGACAAATTTTATAATGCTTTCTTCTTTCTTTGCTTTTCAAAAGCTGACAGAAAAAACAGGGAGCTACTCATTTGCCTCCAAGGTTTTGCCAGAGCACAACTATAAATAGTCAATCTGATTGCTTTTAGCAAGGGCTTGCAAGCCACTTCATACCTGTGAGCTGAAGTTCAAATACATGCAGCAAAATGGGATTAAATCACTGAATTACTCATACTTTACCAAAACCTAGTATTGGTTATGGAAAACTCTAGAGGAAAACTTGGTTCACAATAAACGTGAAAATGAGTATGCTCACAAATCATTTTGGTCTAGAGCATGGGTGTCAAACTCGATTTCATTGAGGGCCACATCAGGGTTGTGTTTGACCTCATGTGGATGAATGGGTGTGGCCAGGATGGGCGTCACCAACTCAACATCACTCGTGTTGGGGGGGGCCTGTGGTGGACCAGGTTTTCAGCTGTGACAGCTTCCTGCAGCCATCTGCCAGCAAAAATGGAGCTCAGGAGGGCCAATCCTTCAACCATTTCCAGGGTGGCCCCATGGGCCAGATCTAAGCACCCAGTGGGCCAGATCCACCTTGAGTTTGACACCCCTGATCTGGAGCATAGTTGTCCAACCTTTTGGCTTGCCTGGGCCCCATTGAGTAAAGAGGAATTTGTCTTGGGCTGCATATAACATATATAATATACTTAATGCATACAAGTAATAAACTTCCTTCAATTTTTTTTATTATTATCTTGTGGAGCCACATTACAGGTAGTCCTCAACTTACGATCACAACTGAGCTCCAAAGTGAAACATTTAAGTAGATTGTAGGTGTGAAAAATGATCATAAGTAACTTTTTCCAGTGCCATTTTAACTTTGAACGATCACTAAATAAACTGTTGTAAGTCAAGAACTACCTGTACCAACAGTCCAGGGGCACACGCAGCCTGTGGGCCATGGGTTCGATATGCCTTGGTCTAGACCTTTCAGCAGGATGAGTAGAAATTATTATTTTATTTATTAGATTTATTGACTTCCCACCTTACCACTCGGTGGCTTACAACAATAAAAAGATAAAACTATACAAAATCTGTGAACAATACAAATAAAATACTACAAAAGTTTAAATACTGAACTGTATTCAAAGTAGAGAAAAGTAAAGTCCTACTCTTAGGCAAGAAAAACCAAAAGTACACATATAGACTGGGTGAAACCAGGCTCAATAGCAGTAACTGTGAGAGGGATCTTGGAGTCTTAGTGGACAACCAGCTAAATAGGAGCCAGCAGTGTGTAGCAGCAGCCAAAAAAGCTAATGCAATACTAAGTTGTATTAACAGAGGGATACAATCAAGATCAAGGGAGGTACTAATACCACTCTATAAAGCCTTAGTAAGACCACACCTAGAGTACTGCATCCAGTTTTGTTCACCACATTACAAAAAAGATGATGAGACTCTAGAAAAAGTACAGAGAAGAGCAACCAGGATGATTAGGGGACTGGAAGCTAAAACATACAAGGAACAGTTACAGGAACTGGGCATGGCTAGTCTAGTGAAGAGAAGGACCAGGGGAGACATGATAGAAGTCTTCCAATATTTGAGGGGCTGCCACAGAGAGGAAGGGGTCAATCTATTTTCTAAAGCCTGCCAGACAAGGAATAATGAATGGAAACTGAACAAGGAGAGATTTAACCTGGAAATAAGGAGAAACTTGCTGACAGTGAGAGCAATCAACCAATGGAACAGAACTTGCCCTCGGAAGTTGTAGGAGTGCCATCACTTGAGACTTTCAAGAAGAGATTGGACTGCCATCTGTCAGAAATGGTGTAGGGTCTCCCACTTGGGTGGGGGGGTTGGACTAGATGACCTACAAGGTCCCTTCCAACTCTGATTATCTGTTATCTGTAATTAAAAGATGCAGAAGAGAAGCAGGGGGAGCAGAGAAGGTAAGTAGGAGAAGCAGGGGGAGAGGTGGGATCTATTATTAATCTATCAACCACCCCCAATGTGACCCCCCGTGAAGTCCCATGCCAACTGGCTGAGCCAGGTCTTTAAGTTCTTGCAGAAGGTCATGAGGTTTAGACCTGACCTCATTCTAGGGGATAGTGGGAGACAAGATGTTCCAAAGGACAGAAATGTTAAGTAGCAATAGAAATAGCTCTTAAGATTTATATACCACTTCACAGTGCTTTACAGCCCTCTCTAAGAAGTTTTACAGAGTCAGCCTATTGCCCCCAACAATCTGGGTCCTCCTTTTACCAACCTCAGAAGGATGAAGGGATGGGTCAACCTTGAGCTGATGAGACTCAAACTACTGGCAGTCTTAGTCTGCAATACTGCATTGTAACCACTGCACCACCAGGTTTTTAGGTAAGTAGGTAAGTATAGTTGGGTTTCTTGGTTTCTATATGCAAATAGTATTGGTTTATTATAGAAGGGAAGATCACATATACCTTTGTTTACTGTTTTGGGAGGAAGAGATTTACTAACTTTCACTCTTTGGTTGAGTTGAAACCCTTCAACATGGCTGGCTGAGAAATTATGTGAATTGAAATCCACAAGTCTTAAAGTTTCCAAGTTTGGAGATTTCTGCTTAAATAAAGGAATGCAATACAATGCCTCCTCCACCACCAGGAAGTAATTCGATTACTAAAAATACAGGTCTTACTTTTAATAGATTTAGCACCAACAAAACTGAAACATATCACAAGACACAAGAGCTGCAAGGGGATTGTGATGAAAATTATCCATTTGTTCTCCCTCTGTCTCTCTTTCTCTCACATAAAGGGTAGAGTCCTTGATTATCTCCTGATAGACAGTAACTCCCAGCCCCAACTATGAAGACATACAGGTAAAGGTTCCCCTCGCACATATGTGCTAGTCATTTCTGGCCCTAGGGGGTCGTGTTCATCATCGTTACAAAGCTGAAGAGCCAGTGCTGTCCAAAGACATCTCTGTGGTCATGTGGCCGGCATGACTAAGTGCCAAAGGCGCACAGAATGCTGTTACTTCCCACCAAAGTGGTCTCTATTTTTCTACTTGCATTTTTACATGCTTTCGAACTATTAGATTGGCAGAAGCTGGGAACAAGTAGCAGGAGCTCACTCCATTATGTGGTGCTGGGGATTCAAACCGCCAAACTGCTGACTTTTGTGATCAACATGCTCAGCTTCTTAGCCACTGAACCACCACATCCCTACTCTATGAAGGCATAGCTGGTGTCAAAACAGTAAGTGTGAGAAGGACCTTGGAGTCTTAGTGGATGGTCCCTTAAACTTGAGTCAACAGTGAGCAGCAGCAGCCAAGAAAACCTAATACAATACTTGGTTGTATAAACAGAGTCATAGAGTCAAAATCTCATGAAATATTAGTACTGCTTTACAAAGACTTAGTAAGACCACACCTGGAATACTGCATCCAGTTTTGATCATCATATTTTAAAGAAGAGACTGGACAGTCACTTGTTTGAAATGGTACAGGATCTCCTGTTTCGGCAGAGGACTGCAACACAACATCTCCAAGATCCATTCCAGATTCTATTCTGCTCTGCTCTGCTCTGCTCTGCTCTGCTCTGCTCTGCTCTGCTCTACTCTACTCTATTTGAAAGGTACAATTTAGAGGAGAAACCCCACATGCTTAACCCAGCTTGATCTCATGTATTCATGCTGGGTTGGTCTTCTCCTCCAGGATTAAGGTTAGGCAATCATCCATCTAGACCAGAGGTCTCCAAATTTGACAACTTTAAGACTTGTGGACTTCAGTTCCCAGAATTCCTCAGCCAGCTTTGCTTTCCACAAGTCTTAAAGTTGCCAAGTTTGAGGACCCCTGCTCTAGACTACTAGAGCATGGATACATACAAGACATCATTCTCATATCCTATGTGGCCTGCCCCCTACCTCCAGCCATACATTCCATTGCTCATCACTACTGTGATCTCCTCTTGTGTCTTTAACCCTCCTGGTTGCTCTTCCCCCACAGGATAAGATAAAGACTTTTTGTTTAATTATCCTAAGGCTAGTTTCTTTAATGCTTTCTTCATGACCTTATCATTGATATTATTAGCACCAATCTTTATGAACAGGCTCTGATAATAATAGAATTATCACTGTAATTTTTAGTTTCATTCTGTCTCGCCTTTACTATTTACAAGCTCTTCAGTTTTCTTTATTATATAGAAACAAGTTTTTTTTAGAAACATATTTGATCAGTGACATCTTTCCCCCCCCTTGCTAACCCATGTTCAAATGTTCTGTTAATTGATTTGATTGGCAGAAATTATTATCACGATCACCAGGTGGTCTGGACATGCAGTGCAGTTAGTTAAAATATCCTGTTTCTTAACCTGAGAGATACTAACTTTTACGACGGCATCTGGCTTGAGGTTATAGATATGTGAATCAAGTCCGATGAGATTGCTCAGGGGCATTTGCTTTGATTAAACCCATATACTGACACTGGGCATTCAAACTTAGTCTAGGTCTGTATTTTTAACTTCTTTGCAGATTTTAATTTACTTGAGGTTAATAAAGCATGTGATTTCAAGCCATTTTTTGGTCCCTCATCTACATTTATGTTGTAGGTAATGACATCATTCTAACATGGTCCTCTTTTAGCTGCTTTAGTAAAGCAGAGGAATCTCAGAGGATCAGGGAACCATTCCAATCAAGTTCCCTGGCAATATTTTAAGGCAGGTCAATGTGGGAGACATTTTTCAAATCAAGCAAAGCTACTATGCATTTAAATAGTGCTCCAAGGCAAGGTTTATAGTTTCTAGAAGGTCACAAATGTCACAGCAGTGGTATACAAATGATAGGATGGTAAAGACTAACAACCTTAAAAGAAATGCTTGAAAGGATAGTTTCAAAGACAAAGGTGCCATCGATCAACTCTTTTTTTTTTAACCTTAAACTTCCTAAAATTTTCCATGCAAAACACTTCCTTCTTTTTCGTAAATATATTGGTCACCCCACATTCCTTTTCTGTCTTGAAATAGACAGGCTTGAACAAGAAGGAAAAAACACACATTGGTCAGAGGTGTTTATTATTCTAGCAAGTCTTGATGATGGCACAAAAAATCTATCCCAGGAAGCTTCTATCAAATCAGCCCCGAAGCTGCATCTATTATGATATTGCTGTGTAGGGTGTTTTTTTTGTTTTGTTTTATTTATTTTTTTAGTGGCAGTGCTGTAACTTGATAGCAATCAACTACTGTCTGTGTGAGATGTATACTTTCTCTTTTTTAAAAAAACAACAACATCATTTCTGTTTCTATACTGTATGTTTTGGCATTTTGCAAAGGTCAGTGACTCGTACTTGTTCGTTTCTCTGCCTAATCTGCAACGGACAATTGTTTCAACAAAGGATAAACACCAACTGTGTTCCCTGTGTTTTCTCTCAAATTACAGAATAACAAAAGGTCTTTATGGCAGGTAACTTACTAGTGTGCTGTGTTTTGAAAATAGCAAAGTGAAAATAATTTCATCCCACCGTACTAGATAGGCTGCTTGTCCGAGTATGTCATCCCTACTGAAACTGTTTTTATCTTTTGTAAGTTACAACATTGCCTGAGGAGGAAATGCAGGTAGTCTTTGACTTACGGCCACAATTGAGTCAAAAATTTCTGTTGCTAAGTGAGACATTTGTTACGCAACCTTTCTTGCCACAGTTGTTAAGTGAATCACTGCAGTTAGGAACACAATTGTTAAGTGGATCTCTCTTCCACATTGACTTTGTTTGTTGGAAGGTCACAAAAAGGGATCATATGACCCCAGGACACTGCAACCGTCATAAATACATGCCAGTTGCCAAGTATTTGAATTTCAATCACGTGACTATAGGGATGCTACCAGGTTGTAAGTTGAAAAATGGTCGTTTTTTCCAGTGCTGTTGTAACTTCAAAATAAAAGAATGATTATAATAAATCAAGGATTACTATACATTGGTATATAACAGTCATGTGTCTCAGTGGTGGGACTCAAAAATTTTTACTACTGATTCTTTGGGCATGGCTTGTGCTAGGTGTGGTGTGGCTTGGTGGGCATGGCTTGGTGGGTGTGGCAGAGGAAGGCTCCTGTAAAATCTCCATTCCCACCCCACTCCAGGGGAACATTACTGTAAAATCTCCATTCCCTCTCCACTCCTGGGGGAGGTTACTGCAAAATTCCCTTACCTTCCCCACTCCACTAACCTGCTTTCCAGCTCCGTTCTCCTGTGCAGGGCAACAAAAGAAGACCCAACTGATCAGCTGGGACTCTGGAGGCAGAGAATAGATTGGGGGCGGGGCCAGTCAGTGGAGCTATTTGCCGGTTCTCTGAACTACTCAAAATGTCTGCTACCGGTTCTCCAGAAATGGTCAGAATCTGCTGAATACCACCTCTGATGTGTCTAGTTATGACACTGAAATATTAAAAGTCCTGAAATTTCAAAGTTATTTGTATTTCATCCGAATAGAATTATGGGTTTGTTTGGGTTTTTTTTTTGCATCAAACTGTTTCTCAGTTACACCAGTTGTTCCTGTAGACAAACTCAGTACAACTGTTCCTGCAGACTAACTCAGAAATATACAGAAACTGATATGTATAGATGGGCTCTGAATGGCATTAACTTGTGTGCAACACACTTCCTACAGCAGTCCTGGAGGGCTGATAGTAGAAAATCCATATGAGCTGTGTGTGCTTCTATGGACAAAGGGCTATTGAAATTACTGCTCATGTCCTACTGTACTGTACCTTCTATAACAGGGTTGTCAAACTCCCGGCCTGCAGGCCAGATGCATCACGTGCTGGCCATGGCCACACCTGGTTTAGCGAAGGGGGAAAAAGTCCCGATATGTCATGTGACACTGCCGTGACAATGTGAGTTTGACACCCCTGTTCTATAAGGACTCACAGACCCATCTAATAACACTTCAATCTCTTCTATATACAATTTCTGTATCAGATCAGTCCGATGTAATCTCTTTGAATGTAGCCCAATTTTATTCTACTATCTGCAAAGTTAGGCAGTCCTTGACTGCCCATGGACAATCCACCACCAATTGTTAAATATTACTTTGTCTTTTTTAATTTTAATTTTATCTTACTTCATTTTATGTTTTAATCCTTCTTAATTGTAATGCTGGTCTGCGACTGTAATAAAAATGACTGAAAATATTTACAGACCCCTCACATCCCAGACATAAACTGTTTCAACTCCTTCCCTCAAAACGATGCTATAGAGCACTGCACACAACTAGACACAAGGACAGTTTTTCTCCAAACACCATCACTCTGCTAAACAAATAATTCCTTCAACACTATCCAACTATTTACGAAGTCTGCACTACTATCACTATTAATCTTCTCATCACTCCTTATCCCCTCCCACTTGTGACTGTATGACTGTAACTTGGTCGCTTGCATTCTAACAATTTATATGGACTGTTTCCTAGTATGATTTGATCACTTGTTGTACCCTATGACTATTATTAAGTGTTGTATTTTATGATTCTTGACTCTTGATGAATGTATCTTTTATTTTATGTACACTAAGACCATTTGCACCAAGACAAATTTTTTGTGTGTCCAATCACACTTGGCCAATAAAGAATTCTACTACTATATAAGGGTGAGGAAAACAGTGTTTATCAAAGCATAGACCAGATCAAGAATGAATCAGAACCTCAACAGTTTATCTGATTGAGAGGCAAAACAGTATATGTGCATTCTGCACTACAGGTAGTCCTTGACTTACAATACCTCATTTAGTGATGGTTTGAAGTTACGACACTGAAAAAAAATGATATATGGCCATTTTTCACACTTATGACTATTGCAGCATCCCCAATGTCAAGTGATTTACATTTGGATGCTTGACAAGTGGTTCATTCTTATGATGGTTGCAGTGTCTCAAGGTCATAATCCCCTTTTGCGACCTTCTGACAAGCAAAGTCAATGGGGAAGCCAGATTCACTTAACAACCGTGTTACTCATTTAACTACCGCAGTGATTCCTTTAACAAATGTGGCAAGAAAAATCATAAAATGGGGCAAAACTCATTTAATAAATTTCTTACTTAGCAACATAAATTTTGGGCTCAATTGTAGGTATAAGTCAAGGATTACCTGTATTATAATCTTTTCCAATACCCATATTCATATATATTTATGTATATCTCCCTATCTCTCCATCCATTTACCCCTACCCCTATCCTTATCTCCATCTCCATCTCATCTATCTATCTATCTATCTATCTATCTATCTATCTATCTATCATATAGACTGTATACAGTGTGTACACACACACACACACACACGTATGGACCAGTGGTGGGATTCAAATGCTTTTACTACTGATTATGTGGGAGTGGCTTGGTGGGGTGAATTGGTGGCTGTGGCCTGGTGGGCATGGCAGGGGAAATATACTGTAAGATCTCCATTCCGACCCCACTCCTGGGAGAAGGTTACTGAAAAATCCCATTCCCTCCCCATCCCACTAGCTCCATTCTAGCTCTATTCTCCTGTGCAGGGCAACAAAAGAAGACCCAGCCAATCAGCTGGGACTCAGGAGGCAGAGAATAGATAGGGGCGGGGCCAGTCAGAAGTGGCATTTGCCAGTTCTCCGAACTTCTCAAAATTTCTGCTACCAGTTCTCCAGAACTGGTCAGAACCTGCTGAATACCACCTCTGGTATGGACATGTTTCTCACTGCCTTTCTATATTTTCCCCCTCAATGGCTTCTAACAATGTTCAGCTTGCTATTGTTTCTCTTCAAGGACACAACATTTCTTCCTAGGTATTGTTTCAATCTGGAAACACCTGAATCTCCTGACACCTCCTGACACATTTGCTAACATCTCTGCTTTGTCATTACACTTTCATAACAATCCTTTTTTTTTTTTGCTAAAATTATTTGCATGAAGAACATTTATATTAATCATACATTTGAAGCAAATTTCTCTTCCCTTCTCATGCTGGGCAGTTTCCCCAAAAGTGTTAAAATCCAGTAATTGTGAAACTGACTACAGTTTCCCTGTGGAGTGTAAATCTCATCACAAAGGTACACACTGGCAATTATATTTCAGAAGAAAATTCTGGTTGGATTCCTGCTGTAGTCTAGAGAACAATAAGAACAGTGATTAATTCAATCCTTCATTCATCCTAGACCTATAATGCTAACTTACTAGTGCTCTGCCATTTTAATAACAACTGTGTAAAAAAAAACTTTTGCATTCTAAACTACAATAATATACTTATAAAAAGACTTTAATATGCAATTCCAGGTCCTTTCAACTAAAATTAAATGTCAGTATATTTCTTTTCCTAAAGGTTGTAATCACGTGAAATGGAAAACTGTGTATTTTAAGTGACAGCAGGGAAAAAAAACAGGAAAAAAATCATTCATTTTCTTAGGATGCAAGCCATGTAGAGATAAGCATCATTCTTGACAAAGATATATGAAAATAACAACATAATTATATTCATGCTCATCCAGCATTTGGCATTCGGTGAAGCCTATTAACTGGTACCATAATTCTATTTATACTTGTGTGTGTGAGAGAAAGTTTGTGTGTGTGTGTGTGTTTTTCTATCTATGTTATAAAAAAAGGTAATAGTTTCTCTCTCCAGTCATATCTGATTCTAGGGCACGGTGCTCATCTCCGTTTCTTGGCCCGGGAGCCAGTGTTGTCCAAAGATATTTTCCATGGTCATGGGGCCAGCATGGCTATACACCAAAGGTGCACAGAATGCTGTTGCCTTCCCACCAAAGTGGTACCTATTTATCTACTTGCATTTGCATGCTTTTGAACTTCTAGGTGGGCAGGAGATGGGGAAAGGAACGGGAGCTCTCCCCATGTCTCTGTCTCTAGTCTCTGTCTGTCTGTCTGTCTGTCTGTCTGTCTGTCTGTGTCTGTGTCTGTGTCTGTATCTGTGGATCTGGATCTGAATCTGGATCTGGATCTGGATCTGGATCTGTAACTATCTCCCTCCCTTTTCTCCCTGTCCAGTTACTGGAATGGTAAAAGGTGCCAACCTAGTTGTAGAGTAAAGCAGTTCCACATCATAAGGACTTCACTGAGAGATGCTGATCTGTACCTGAGAACAAAGGGAAAATAGAAATATCTTTCCCTCAAAAATGTATACTTTGGATTTTTGGATTTTTATAGCCAAGGTATAGTGCATAAAACCTGCTTGTAGATGATGAGGAAGTATATGATAGCCTGGGGTAGGATCCAATCACGGTTCGGTGATTTACGATGTGTTTCCCTGCGTGCTGCATGCGGGTGTAAATCTTCATCAGCTTGCTGCCTGGACAGCTGAGCAGCACTGCATGCAGGGAAGCAGCATTTGAAAAAGCACTTTTTTCCTGCTTTTTCAACCGCAGCTGTGCCTCAAACGGCAGCTGAGGTTGAAAAAGCAGGAAATAAAGGTCAGGTAAGAGCCCGGACAAGTGGGTGGGCCAAAACAGCAGCAGATATAGAACCGGTTCTACGTCTGCTGCTCTTCAGAGCTACCGGTTCTACAGAGCCGGACAGAAATGGTAGAATCCCAGCCCTGATGATAGCAATGATCCCAATGCCAGGAACAGGATCTAACTACAGTCATTTCACCATACTTCCATATTTAGATGGTAGACTGATCTGTTGACCAATCTGGCCATAATCTGTTAACAAAATAAATTGTACTTCAGTTTACCACATATTCATACATAGCTGTGATAGTTCTTAACAACTTATGTACTGAAATGTATACATACAATACCTATCTATCTATCTATCTATCTATCTATCTATCTATCTATCTATCTAATCTAAAATATAATATAATAAATATAATATAATATAATAAATATAATATTATATATAAATAATATAACACAATACAATAAATATAATACAATACAATATTTTGTTAAGATCAGAAAAAAACTTCTCTGTTTGTCCTCTCTGATTCTGACTTGCTAATCATGGCCTACCATCATTTTACTATAAACCTGATTTAAGATGCAGTTAAAAGTGCCACACATTGACATGATTGCAGTTTATGCATTTGTAAACAAAGAGATTGCTTTTTACTAAATATTTCATTTAGATTTTAAAAAAAAACTAATTTTCTTTGCAGCTGCAAGTGCAATCCCATATACACTCTCCCCTGCTCTACTATAGGCTTATATTAGCTATATTTGTTCAAGCAACTGGACTGCTAAATTGTAATTCTGAGCACTAAGCTAGTGGTGAATAAATTTAGAATTACAGAGTTGGAAGGGACCTTGGAGATCTTCTACTCCAACCCCCTGCTTAGGCAGGAAACCCTACACCACTTCAGACAAATTGCAGCGAGTGTTGGAAATACCTTTCCATTCCCTTGAAAAATGCCAGCTGTAATTGCCATATGTTTCATATAGTTAGGCACAGATTGTGCATTCTCAATGGTTTTCATGAACACTTCTCTTTAAGAATCATTTGACTGACTTCCTCAGTAGAATTATTCCACCAGCACTATTAAATAGTTAGACTTCAGCTGCTCTTGCTAATGAATAAAGACAATACATTCAACAAGATACAACAGAAAATGTACTAGATTTGGTGGTGAGGAGACCTTCATTGTTTTTAGGGGGTCTTTATCTCCCTCAAAACATGACTAAGTAAAATATCTTCTTCTTCTCATAGACCACACTTTTTGTATTTTTATTTCCTGCTTTTTGGAACCATGTAATTATGAATATTGCTGTTAGACAACTGATGGCATTTTTTTCATTTTCTAAGTTTTAGAAATGTTAATGAATATTCACCCTGGGCCGTGGTGGTGGCCTAGAGGTGATGGTGGTCTTCCATTCAGAAGGTTGAGAGTTCAATCCTAGACAGTGGCAAATGTTTTTCTATCAGGATACAAAAAGAAAATATCCGCTGTGAACTCAGTGTAGGTGTCAAGAAGGGCATCTAGCCAGTAAACTCAATTCAGCTTCATTCAATTATCCCAACTCTACCATGAATAAAGGGATTACAGGGTCACAAAAAGAAAAAAAATGAATATTCATGCTGGCTCCTTTCTTCCAGGTAGGTATTGAGTAAAATGGTCTTGTCTTGATTTCAGTTTATCATTTAGCGGTTGCAGAATCATTATTCAAGCTGAATTTGCAGTCTGAGAATTGAGGGCAACCTGATTTGATCCAAAACAGTGTAGGATTTGAGGTTCAATTTGAAAGGTTTCGAAGATGGTAGAAAAAAAATAAAGGATGGTAAATTTGTATCATTTGGCCAGGTATCTCTAGGGTTCTACTGCAATGAGTCAGAGATAGTAGGGTTTATCAAAGGAAAGCAGTGTGGTCTCCAAATTGTCCTACAATAAAACAAATCTATAGGTACTAATGTTAAAACAATGTTTGAGCTAATGCAGTCATTTAGTCATTGACTAGTGATTTAAACCTACCCAAACCACACATACTTTACAAGTAGCAATAGCACTTAGAGTTATACACCACTTCACAGTGCTTTTACAGCTCTTTCTAAGCGGTTTATACAGTCAGCCTCTTGCCCCAACAATCTGGGTTGTCATTTTACTGACCTCAGAAGGATTGGAAGGCTGAGTCAACCTTGAGCCTGGTGAGATTCAAACTGCCAATTGCAGGCAGCCAGCAGGCAGCAGAAGTAGCCTGCAGTACTGGATTCCAACCACTGCGCCACCGTGGCTCAATGGTGCCACAAGATGCCTATGTAAAGCTTGACACAACCTGGGAGGCTGATCAGCCTTGAGTTTCAAAGGACAGAGAGCTCTTTGTTTTGGCAGGGCCAGCAAAGCATAACAATCCATTAGCAGAAGAGACAACAGACAAGGCTTCTGGCTGGTTGAATAAAAAGCTGAGAACAAAGAAAATGAATGAAACTGAAATCAATATTACTCTAGCCACCAGAAGATTGCTCTGATTGGCAGTTTAAAGAAAGCATAAAATTCATTGACTTATGATTATGCCAGGGACATAACTTTTTATTTACTGGCTGTCCTAGTGTTCTCCAGATACAGAAAGTTGAAATGTTGTGTATTGTCTGCAACAATCTCAGAAATGGTAAAACCTGCAATCTGCTGCTGTGAAGGATAGCCCTGCTTCCATTTGTGATCATTGGGTGATTCAGTATGAAGCTTTGTTAGAGGAATCATGTATTGTATATATACTTCAGGGGTTTCAAACTTAATTTCATTAATTTCCTTGAGGGCCACTTCATGGATGTGTTTGACCTTGGGGTGGGGTGGGATGAGCATGGTCAGGATGAGAGGTGGTATTCAGCAGGAGAACCAATAGCGGAAATTTTGAGTAGTTCAGAGAACCGGCAAATACCGCTTCTGACTGGAGATTTTACAGTATCTTTCCCCTGCCACGCCCACCAAGCCACGCCCACAGAACTGATAGTAAAAAAATTTGAATCGCACCACTGTCAGGATGGCTGTGGCCAGCTCAATGTCACTTATGGTGGCTTGAGTGCTCTGCCAGCAAAAATGGAGCTCAGGAGGGCTGGCCCTCACGAGCTCCGTTTTTGGCTGCAATGGCCTCCTGTGATTCTCTGTCAATGAAAACAGAGCTCCATTTTCGTTGACAGAGGTACCACGGGCTCATCCTTTGCTGTTTCCAGGTTGGCTCTGTGGGCCAGATCTAAACACCCCACAGACCTTGAGTTTGACACCCCTGATATACTTATAAGAGAATATTTTAAAAAGCAAAACTAATGTATCATATATACTCATAGCTAAGCCAAGATTTTAGGCTCCAAAATACACCCTCAAAATTAGGTACAGCTTATATGTGAATAAGTTTATCTGCAAATATATATGATAACACTTTTTAAGGTACCCATATGTTAGAGTTTGTAGCGATCTAGCCAGCACACAAGCAAATAATTCGGCAGGATTCATTTGCAGAAGAAACTTCTTTATATATACTAATAATATAAAACATGATGCATGTATACAATACCCATGCAGTTCTTGCAATGTGGTAGAGAGAGAAGAAGTAGCAAGTACAAGTACTCTCAAGCAAAGACAAACAAAACTCCCTTATACACAGAACAGTTAAGCTAAGCCATGCCCAGGCTCCAAGCCATCTCACATGGCTCACACAACAAATCCTTTGTATCAGTCACCAAACAGTCCCCATTGGCTGACTTCTTCCTATAGCTATTCCAGTTCATGAATTCTTATACACTGATACTATATATATTTGCAGATAAGCTACATCAATATACCATGAAAAATGTGACAAATAATGGACACATAATCTATTTGTGGAAGCAACATTTATTGATACAAAATATGAAAACAAATGGACATATTTTCAAATATATACAATAAGCATCTTTCCCAAGGAAGGCAAATTTTATAGATTAATATCCTCTTATACTAGGGAGATAAACTATTTTCCTGAATGCTTCAATATTCATAACTTCTTACAGGGACATCAAATATTTTTGGGGATCTTTTGGGAAGCGTTTTGTTGTTCCAGATTTATAATTTTAAATATAAATAAGCAAATCTCCCAGATGAAGAAAATACATTTACCTAAAAAAAACCCTTTGAATAGCAACTAGTTGTTCTAATCAAGAACTACTTGATCAATGAGATACAACAGATCTAAAGTTGAATTACAAAATAAATGTGAACACATCAAAAATATTAAAAAGGGGAGGAATTTATTTCCCATTCTTCACATTAACACATTAAATTGTTGGCAACTTCATAAACATCTGGGCAGTTGGAAAGCCTTCTAAACAGAGTGATTCAATGTCTATGGAGATTCTCAGTCATCCTGGTCATGGTTTTGCAAGGTTGCTTTTCCAAAAGGCGACTGGACTTTCTTGGGTTGTTCCCTTTTTTTTTTATTCTCATCCACAAAGCTTCTTCATTCTGAACTGAAGAAGCTTCTTGGATGAGAAGTGAAATGTTTTCAGAGAAAAACCAAAAAAGTCCAGTTGCCTACTGGAAAATTACCTTTGGGATAGGGTGATTCAGTGTAGGAGTTTATTCATAGCATCCAAGGACCACTTTAATTTGACCAAATTTTAATTGATATATTTTTTGAATAAAATGCCAAGTCAAAGTGGTGCCCAAACTTTAAGCCTCATCAACATATCTTAGTTTCCATCCATTAACTCATTTTTACCAAATTGGGTCAAGGGGAAGATGAACTCTACTACAACTGATGGTTGACAATTGATGACTTATCCTTGGGACACATATATGTTTGGGGGATTGTTTGTTTACTCTTATAAGCCACCCAGAGCCATGTGTATAAGACAGGGGGTGATATAAACCATATAAATAAATAAATAAATAAATAAATAAATAAATAAATAAATAATACATTTCAGATGACATAACTGACTGTATTTAGACAACTTAGACACAAGGACAGTTTTTTCCCGAATGCCATCACTCTGCTAAACAAATAATTCCCTCAACACTGTCCAACTATTTACAAAGTCTGCACTACTATTACTATTAATCTTCTCATCACTCCTCATCGCCAGTCCCCTCCCACTTGTGACTGTATGACTGTAACTTTGTTGCTTGTATCCTTATGATTTATATGGACTGTTTCCTAGTATGATTTGATTGCTTATTGTACCCTATGACTATTATTAAGTGTTGTACCTTATGATTCTTGACTCTTGACGAATATATTTGTTTATGTACACTGACAGCATATGCACCAAGACATATTCCTTGTGTGTCCAATCACACTTGGCCAATAAAGAATTCTATTCTATTAACACCCCCTGTCAAATTATAGGATTACCCTTCATCCTGCAAAAATCTGGATTATGTAGTTCGTACAAATCATAGTCAAGTCAAGAAAGCCTAGGATATTAAAGTAACTAAATAATTATTAGCACTATTAGGTAGACCAGACCAGGAAATTCATTCCACAGGAAGGCTAAAGTTATTTTTATTGACATTGGCTATAATAACAGAATCTAAGTCTGATTGTACTGATTGTACTGTAAAGATTGTCAGTCATCCAGCTGATAGTTGTCCAAAGGTGCTTTTTCCTCAGGATCACCTGAGTAGTGTTCCTGGTTCAATATTCTGTACTCTGCAAAATATTGAACCAGGAACCAGACTCAGGTGACCCTGAGAATACAGATAAACATCCAAGTGCTTCAGTGACCATCTAAAAGGATGCAAATGACCAGCTGTCTGCAAGGAGTATAAATCCTTCCATTCCCCACTATCCTGTCAGAGCTGAAGAAGCTTCTTGGATGAATAGTGAAATGTCTTCAAAAAAGTTCAGTTGCCTTCTGATTGTACCATATCTCTTTATCCCCTTGTAGCCCTGTGAATTATGGAGATGTTTGCCTGAGTCTCTTGTCAATATTTTCCATCCATTTTGGACTTAAGATATATTTCACTCCTTCTTGCTTTGGGTAACAGAGCTTTTGTATCTCCATCAAAATTCTCTTTCTTACCCTGTATAGTAATGAAAGGATTAATGACATTCAGTGTTGAATACTATGGATGGGTGGATGGATGGCTAGATTAGATAGATAGATAGATAGATAGATAGATAGATAGATAGATAGATAGATAGATAGATAGATAGATAGACAGACAGACAGACTAACAGACTGACAGACAGACAGACAGACAGACAGACAGACAGACAGACAGATATAGATAAACAATTTCTTGGTGCTCATGATATATTGTTGATCTCAATTTTCCACAAACATTTCTTAGAAGGCAGGTGTATGCACTGAATGAAAAATTACTGTAAGAAAATTTTAATTTTCCTTTAGTAACTTTAGTACTTCTTTATGTAGTTACTTAGTAGTTACTTCATTAACTTCTAAAAATACATTAGATTTAAAATTAAAGTCTAAGGGTCTTTTTAAAAGCTCTTTTGACTTGCTTTATTGTATTTTTTGCATGGAGGGGGGAGGTTGTTTTAATTAAACACCCTGAATCCTAGGGTAACAAGCCCCAAAATATTTTTAAAAATCAAATAAACTATGTCTGCAATATTAAATATGTTTAGTTGAAAATAGAACCCATGGAGTTCAATCAGATTTCATTCTGAGTACAAGTACCTCAATTTCCACTGTGACACTCTGGTATGTAACCAGTTCCTTACCATTTTGTCAATGTTTTTAGTTGCTGAAGACATTCCATTGTAATTTCAAGTGTCTTCTCAATGCAGTTAATGTGGGAAAATGTGTGTTTTTGCAGTGAGAGTGAAGTCCAGAATTATTGTTAAATCATTGTACATAATCCATGTTTTCTAACATTTTCGGTGAACAGGAAAGAGGCAATTGTCCACATAAGTAGAGCTAACACTGCAGGAAGCTTTTTACCTAAATGGTCACAAAATTGTCTATTACCACATGTAGACTTATAAATGCTTAAATTGTCATCCTGAGGCTTTGCATATTGATTCTTCATTGCTGTTAAATCCTTACTTGCTGTGCAAAAGAAATCATTTGAGCCTCTCAAAAATGTTGTCTTTTGCATTATACCAAGATGTTCTGAGTCAAGAACTTAATCTACTAACATTTTACTGCTTTTTCATTTGAGAGCACAGGATTCTGTAAAACCCTGCTTGAGGGGAGAAAATGATTCTGGTACTGTGCTGCATAGAAAGAATAAATAAAGGTAAAGGTAAAATGCCCTTAGAGCCAAACCCTGCTTTTGATAACTTCATGTATTTTTTTTTCACAGCAATGCAAAAATGGATTTGTCATTTCTTATTCCTATTCTTTTTATTAAACCCACACAACAAAAACTTTCTGCATATTAACTTGCGATTTAGAGTTGGCCTCCCAATCAAGCTCTAACCAGTACTGCCCCTGCTTATTATTTTTTCCAAACAAGTTGTGCAACTTAGCCCTGATGGCATAGTGGTTAGAATACAGTATTGCAGGCCTACTCTGGCCACAACTTGGAATTCAATCCTGACCAGCTCAAGATTGACTCAGCCTTCCATCCTTCTGAGATCGGTAAAATGAGGACCTGGATTGCTGGGGCAAAATGCAAATAATGCTGACATTGTAAACCCCTCAAGTACTATTTTGCTATAATATTTACTATAATATTGCTATTGTTATTAATTCTGGGACCATTTAAAAGTTCAAAGAACACACATACACATTTAAAAAATAGGATACCCACGTGCATATATATACAGTTTAAAATTGAAAGTTAAGATGAGATGTTTCAATTCATGTATATGTGGCTGAGGATGGGCTTTAGGTATGTAATTGATAAAATTTCAGATTTTGTGCAGGCAGGAAAGTTTTTAAAAGTCTGATATGAGAGAGGGAGGGAGGGAGGGAGGGAGGGGGAGAGAGAGAGAGAGAGAGAGAGAGAGAGAGATCAAAAACTACCAAAAACCATATCAAAATTATTTTAATCAACTGCTGGACTGTTGAATCTTATATATTCTAAATCAAGTTAACATCAGTTAAAAATCTAATATTGTCACAGCCAAGAGGGTCTTGTATAAATGTAGTATGAGCTTGGTGCATAAATAATCTGTGGAAATATAAAATTTCACATCCATTTATCAAGGAAACAGAGCTTGCATTAGAACAGATAGCAAAACCCATGCCTGGCTTAAGAATAACTCTGACGGTTGCTTCATGTAAAACTAAAGGCAATGATTTATTTGAAAAGTTTCACCCTACAACTTTCACGCAACTGGAAATAAAAAATAATAATATAGACTTTTTAAAATAATAATCAACTGAAAAACTGTCAGATTTAATTGCAATGTCAATTTCCTGAAGCAGAAGAGATGTAAAATTAGTAACTTGTTAAAAGGGAATTCTATAAAAGGAGTCTTTTGATCATTAATTATTATTGGCAATTTAGAATGTGTGTGTGTGTTTGTGAGGGAGAGAGAGAAAGAGAATAGTTACTAGCAAGTTTGAAATCTATATCCATCTTTCCATTTATATTCTGAACAGATGGGACAATATTACAATGTTGTTGTTATTTTTAAATCAAGAAAGCAATAACTTAATCAGCTTATCTCACTTTTTCCAAAACTATATCATATTATTATTCCACATTAGCTCTGTCTCAGTCTCAAATCAGATTTAACTTTAAGTAAAGGGATCATGCTGTCTAATTATTCAATTCTTTGTCTTTTCTTCAAAGATAGGATATAAGTAAAATATCTAAAAAGATTGATGAGGTACAGATCCTTCATTAAGAGAGTTTGAGCTAAAATCTTAAATGACATTTTCAGCCATGATTTTAGGTAGACTACCTCAGGTCCCAGGACACAAAGAAGACACACCTTTGTTAATCAAATGTATGTTTCTGTGTATTGCTGTTGGGATGAGTTTTGATGATGCTGGTCAGCAAGTTAGGAGCAGCCTTCGTTACAAACTTTCAAATATTTGTACAAACTTTCTGAACATGTTAGGTTTAGCTGTTAATATTCCTTGCTTAAGACCTATTATGGGAATAGCATTTTAGTGTAATAAAGTCACAAAGGAGTTTTAAAGCTTTTATCCTACAAAGAATTTGAGCTTTTTCCTCATCTGGAAAGAGGATGAGTGAGGGTTTTTTTTAGTGAATTTTCTTCAGGGGCATCCTTAGAGACAATTTTGAATGCTTTTCAAGTTTTATTTGTTTCCTTGTTTCAAAGGCATTTTGCCATGGATCAAGATATGGTAGTTGTTCATCATTTTGAAGAGGCGGAATTGGAATGAAGCCATCTGAATGATTCTGGCACAGGACATGTAATCTTCCAGAATCTTGGAAGAGAAAGCTGGAAAAAGTTTGGACAAAAAGCAGAATGTATTTATATTTAGGAGCACCAGAACAATCATTAAGGAATTAAACTTCAGCAACATTTTACTGCCATCACATCTTTTATGTTCTTCTCTTTTCAAGTCAATGTCAAATCGCCTGCAGTCCGATCTAAGCATAGTATACAAAATTGTCTGCTACAATGTCTTGCCTGTCAATGACTTCTTCAGCTTCAACCACAATAATACACAGGCAAACAATCGATACAAACTCAAGGTAAACTGCTTCAAACTTGATTGCAGAAAATATGACTTCAACAGAGTGGTCAACACCTGGAATGCTCTACCCGACTCCATTGTTACAGCTTCAAACCCTCACAGCTTCAACCTCAAACTGTCTACCATGGACCTCACCCCATTCCTAAGAGGTCCTTAAAGGGGGAGTGCATAAGCACCAGCATGCCTACCGTCCTTGTCTTACTGTCCCCATTTATCTGTATTTACTTTCTTTGTTCATGTTTATGTTCATACCTATACTTGTTATCTTGTACATGTTTGACAAACAAATAAAATAAAATAAAAATAAAATGTGGGGAAATTGACAGCCTAAGAACTAATTCCAAAGAAAAATGTGTTTTATGTGATTTTTTTCCTCCTTCAGTTCAGTTGTGTCTGATTCTTGGAGATTGTCTGGACAAGTCCCTGAAGTTTTCTTGCCAAGACTTTTCAGAAGTGCCAATGTCTCCTTTCTAGAGAGAAAGTGATTGGCCAAGATCAACAAGTTAGCTTTGTGCCTAAGGTGGGACTACATCTGATGATCTCCTGGTTCCTAGCTTGATGCCTTAAACACTATACCTAATTGGCTCATGTGAATACTTTGTTCTTACCAATATTATTATTTGTAACAAAGAACTGTTCTGGTTTATAAATAGGGGGAATGGCATGCCCTAAATAAAAACAATGGGGAACCTGTGTCAGGTTCTGTGGTCTAGTTGCCTACTTCTTCATTATCACATATATTAAGGGAAGGTGGTAAAGATAGTGATCAGAATGTGGAGAATACTTCTATGCTCCTGGGATTAATCTTTAAATTGCTTGTTTTGTTTTACTTGTTTTAATCTCTTTTTTTCATCTCTGAATTTAATTGTACAATATCAGTTTTTAATCTTTTGCTACTGGGTATTTATTAGCTTTCTTCTCAGATAAGAACAATGAAAAGGAAAGAGGGTGAACCATGGCATACACTTGCTAAACAAACTATCAAAACCAGCAAAATGATATGGGAATAATGAAGATGAAAGATGTAACTCTAATAACAGAATGTGCACAGTGTACTTGTCAAATGGATATGATGTGCTGGAGTTGGAGCTGCAAACAGGAACTGAAAATCACCAGCTATTAGAAGTCTCTCTGCAATACTGGAGGTTTTAAAGAAGAGATTGGACAATGATTTGTCTGAAATGGTATAGTTTCCTGGTTGAGCAGGATTATTCTTCTGTTATTCTTCTATTCTTCACCCTTAAGTCTGATTACCGGGCTCTCAATTCTAATTAGCCTCTTTTTCCGAGTCTTCAACCAATCATCCGGCAATTGTGTAGATTATAGAAAGTGTAGGAAGGGAACCCCAACATTGTAAATATTCTTGACTTCATTTCCAGAAAAGAACGGTTACAACAAAATTTGGATGCCTGACAGCAACAAGGAGAAGGCCAGATTCTTTCTGTATTTATTAAAACCCATCAAGACAAAATTAGCAAAGATTGTAGCTGTACAAAACTATGGACTTAGGAGTGACTATATTTTATGAATCAAAAGGCTATGATATTAACAACAATTTCAATGAAAAGGATGAGTGGACTTAATTTTTTGTTTTTGTTTTTCTTTGAAGAAGGGGAAGTAGGGAGACTGAAATTAAAAACAATTTCCCATTTAATATAATCTTAGCGCCTTTTAAGTACCTAAAATAGATTTAATAAGAGTCCTGGGGATCAAGCAAATCTGCCTTTGTTTCCTTGAGTCAACTCCTGTGCTATCAATATCATCTGAGTGATAAACGTTGAGTGTCTTCCTGTGAATTTGACTGTGAATTTGATTGATGTTAAAATACCCCACAGTTCTATTACAGTCTTTTAAATGAAACTATTTGGGGGTGGGATTATTTTTTTTTCATATATTTCACTGTTGGATCACTCCCACTGTGGAAGGAATATCTGCTGTTTATCATTGAATGTGCACATACATTACATGTCCTATATCATTAATCCCTAAATACTTTTCTCTTTATTGTTTATTATTTATTAATTCAACTTGTATGCCGCCCCATCTCCAAAAAGACTCGGGGCGGCTCACAGCTAAAAATACAACAATAAATAAATTACCTAAAATTACCTTTGTATACTTCATATACAAGATCATAAACCTGATTGCTAACTATCTTATCTGAATATAAATCTGCATACAGGTTTATGACATAACCCCATAGTGGCATAACCTTTGTTATAGTAATGAGTGAATATTTGATTATTAAACAATCAGTTTATTACAGCCCTATGGCCAGAGACAATGAAATATCTAATGGTACAACTGTTATGTATACATACACACACACACACACACACACACACACACAAATAAACAAAAATTAAGAATACATACGATATGTGCACACATTTTGTTCAGAGCCTTCTAAAGATATTTTTGAGTCTTTGTCCATTAAAATAACATTAATAGAAAACACACTCCCTACTCAGAAATTTCTCCAAAATTGGATAAATGAAATTCTGTCTTGAGCCCTTATATAGGGAGCAGCATAGTAGCAGGTGACTTAGAGTTTCTATTCAACCATCACCACTGGGAGATAACTAAAGTTATCCATTACTGTATGTTCCAGTATTTTAGGATGGGAAGGTCAACCTATTTTCCAAAATGCCAAAGGCAAGACAAGAAGCAATGGATGGAAACTAATCAAAGAAAGGTTCAACCAACCTCCAACTGGAATATTTTTTAGAAGAATATGAAAAATATTGGGGGAGGGGGGTGATCTATATCTTAAATGTATTGTTTGAAGGCAGTTCTTCAAAACCTAATGAGCACCAACTTTCTACAGAAAAACCTAGTAAACAAATTATTCCCAGGGCTTTTTTTAATGTCATGATGATTTAAAATAATCTCTAAGTACCAATGGGACCATACTCTACTTTCTCTTTAGATTGTGTAAATCTTTTTTTCCTTTGATTCTTGAACTCCACCTGCCACATTCTCAAGAAAGCTGCTAATGAATGTGTTTACTATTCTCTCCATTCAAACTGGGCTGCAAACTCAAACTGTTGGAATAACAATTAGTATACACACATTCACACTTCTCAAAGGCTAGATAATCTGCATTACAAATTATTCTCTACTTTTTCAGAATACAGAGGAGACCGGATACACTTTGATAGCTTTTATTTGCATTAGGGTTTTATTTGCATTATCTGTCAAATAATCAACATCACTTTATTTCCCTGAAAGTAGCAAAACTTTATCCACAAATGGCTGCTAAGAGTTCTTGTTGTGATAATACAGAATATAGAATATTAGAGTTGGAAGGTCTTATAATACAACTCTCTGCTCAAACAGAAGACCCTATACTATTTTGTACAAATGGTTGTCCAGTCTCTTTTTGAAAGCCTCCAGTGATGGAGCACCCACAGCTTCTGAAGGCAAAGCCATTCCATTGGTTAATTGTTCTCATTGTATTGAAGTTTCTTTTCAGCTCTAGGTTGCTTCTCTCTTTGAGTAGTTTCCATCCATTGTATATTGTCTTGCCTTCTGGTGTTTTGGAAAATAGGTTGACCTCCTCTTCTTTCTAGCAGCTCCTCAAATAATTTCCTATTGTTCGTGTTATTATCCTTTTACTGAACAATGACCAAAATAAAGTTCTCTCTGTCTGAAGAGCCCAGATAGCTATGTACTTCTATTTGTACCTGTAGGAAACAACCAGGCTAAGCTCAAGAGAGGAGTCAAAAGCATCATCAGTGTTGAGTCCCTTTGTACCCACAAGAAATCTAAGTCCAATCCACCTTGAATTCTGTTCCTTTTTATCTACCACCAATTTGTTTTTGACAATTAGTAGTTCAGATTCTTGTAAAGAAAGCTAGTTTGCATAAACCTGTATTCATTTGAAGTACCTTGACTCCTTATTTCCTGGGTTTTATAGTATTCTTTATCAGTTTTAAAACAAATATTTGCCAGAAAGGCACCTGTAGGCTCATCTTTGATTCCTATAACTATATAAGAACTATAATGTTAAATCTCTGATATTCTTTATGATAGCAAAGAGACCTGTTATAACCTGCCAGCTTTAATAAAATGATCATTGAAGCCTCTCCAACTGTTGGTGTGTTCTTAAGTGAGCTCTTCCATCAAACCACCAAGACAACATTTTATTAAATTTCAAAAAAATAAATCAAAATGAAAAAGAGAAAAAAGATAAAAAATAAAAATAAAAATGGCAAGAAAAAAGGAAAGGTGGAATAGAAAAAGTCAACTTTCAACTTTCTTCAGCACAGATGCAAATATATCATAAAATTATTTCTTATTCTAAACTTAAACAAAAGCATCATATAAACAATATACAAACTAAATAATCCAAAAACACTAAAATTACATTTAAAATAACTACTTACTCTAAATTTAAACATAACCTTAATATATATAATAATAACAATAAAAGACCATTTTATATAGTCTTAATAGATCCATCAAATCCTAAAACCAAAACTTTATTTTAATTTTTCTTGAGCAAGAAGTCCAAAAGTGGTCTCCAATTAAAAACAAAATTAACTTTTACCTTTTATCAAAATAGTCAAAATAGTCACTTTTGCCATCTCTGTCAGTTCTATTAGTTTCATGATTCACTCTTCAGTTGTGGGAATTTGTGTATATTCTCAAGCAGGGGGCTGGATCTTGCATCCAAGGTCCCTTCCAAGTCTTTTATTCTGTATCGTGCATATAAAATCTCATCACCCTTGTCATATATGAAAACAAAATCCCATATTTTCTTTCAATCTGCTTATTCATGATGCTTAACAGAAAAGCTTCTGGTTTCAATTTTACATATATTTTTAATATTTTCTGAAGCAAGCCACATGTCTGATATCGATAAACTCAAAATAAATGTCATAGCTATAAAAAAATTATCCTGAAAATGTTGTTTTGGTAATATCTTGAGAATGAGCTCTTTGGATAAGTAGGGATAAACAGATAATGACTGGTAAAAAGATTACTTAAGAGCCTCTGGAAGCAGATTTAATTGACTACTTTGGAATTTTGCCAGAGTAGAAATAGGAGGGTATATTGAAATGATTAGATCAATTCAAAATCCTCTTAGCAATACGTGCACCAGCTGCACCAATAATGGATATAGTTTCTCCAATGCCTTTTCTGTAGGCAATAATCATAATACATTAAACCTCTTCTTTAATACATTTTGATTCACCAGAAAATATAAAGCAGAAAAAGAAATAAGGATCCATTAGATCCAGAACTACCCAGAGAAGGGTAATCCACAGGAACTGGTATAGATCGTATTGTATACAATTTTACTGTTCTTTTAGGAACTGCGTAAAAAGTTGAACGTCAGGTTGTAAATTATATGTGCTTTAGCACAGATTTGCCATTGCTCAACTTATTATTAACTCATCCATAGTTTAATAGCATGAATAGCATAATAATTAGTACTTTAATCATCAAAAGAAGAACTAGTACTGTATATATAAAATTATATCTATATCTATATATCTATATATCTCTATATATCTATATATATCTATATATCTATACATATCTATATCTATCTATATCTATCTTTCTATCTATCTATCTATCTATCTATCTATCTATCTATCTATCTATGTAGGTCTTCATGTATTCAGGTCTTGTCCCATGTAAGATTGAGAATACCTTGGCGACGTTTCGATGAGATCCCACTTGCCATCTTCAGGCTGGTGTCTTCAGCTTTGTGCTTGTGCCAGCAAAGCGTGATCTGAGCTGCCATCTCTCTATAAATACTGGAGGGGAGGTGTGGTGTGCTGGCTCTGCTGTAAGCGGGTTGGTTGGCTGTGTTGTTGGCTGTGTTGTCGCTTCTTGATTGGTTGGTGGAATTGGTGTTTGCTGATTGGTTGGCTGTGTTGTTGGCTGTGTTGTTGCTTCTTGATTGGTTGATGGAGTTGATGTTTGCTGATTGATATCTATCTATCTATCCATGAAAAAAAGAATGTTTTCATTGACATGCTTTAAACAAGTTACATTTAGAGAAATCCTGGTTTGAGAGAAGTTGAACAATCTCAGGAAGTGTCTCGAAGAATAAAAGCCTTCTTTTTATAACATGATTAACTTTTGGAACTCAGACAGACACTTTCAATTATACAGTATCATGGAAAGTTACTGGATAGACCTCTAATTTGAACGACAGTGAAATTATGCAGCAAAACAGGTACAGAAGATTATTCCTAGGGAGATACACATAAATTTACATGGGAAAGGTCATAGAACCCAACAATTCTGGAACATGATTTATTAAAGGATGAAGCAAATCTGAAAGGTTGAATTCTCTTTCCTACTAGCTGGGTGTTTTTTGTGTTTTTGTTGTTGTGCTCAACATCAGCAAACCTTATATTCCTACAGGGTATGTGGACTTTGCTTTTCATGTGATAACAGATGACAGGTTGGATTATGACGTTTATTGGATATCCCACATTTTGTTTTCTATGATATTGGTAGACTGAGATGAGGAATTATGGATGAATGTTGAAACTGAGTTCTTTTGAAGTGGGGAGGGGAGTGGAGGTAAGGGAACAATGTAAATATTGCAATAGAAATATAAATGCCTGGCAATATTTTAATAGCAATAGCTTGCTCTAATCAACTAACTCTATTCTGGATTTCCCTTTCAAGTAAATCTTCTTGGATAACTGTCATAAATTAGCAGTGGAATCGAACTAGCACCATATACCCAAACTATACTCAACCCTAATTGTAGTAGGAATTAATGCAAGAAATTTTCCCAATTGTGTATCAGTACCCCAAACAGATTAAAATGGAAAATGAATGAGACAATGTAATTATTGATCTATTATCTTACTCAGCATTGTTAGCAAAATATTATCTATTCAACTGATGAAGAAGTCCTAGATTTGGTTGTGGCACAAGACATATTGATTAATGAGCAGGCTGATTTTAGAGAAAGTCACTTCTATATGGACCAAACCCTATTAGTGGAATATTAGGCTGAAAAATATACAGCTAATCCCACATTAGCTGCCTTGTAGAATTTATGTAGTTAAAGTTTATTATTTTATGTTACACATCTATGGAGATTCTCAATCACTCAGGTCATGGTTGTCCCAAATGTGTTTTTTCAAGAGGCAACTGGACTTTCTGATTTTTCTTTGAAGACATTCTGCTTCTCATCCAAGAACCTTCTTCAGCTCTTTTATGTTACATTTTGCTCATATTTTCATGGATTTTTATTGTATGTTCTTGTATTTTACCTTTCTACATTGTAATCATTGATGCAAATAAAGTGTTATCATCCAACTTTGGATCTTGACTACAAATAATATAATCAGTTTCTTAAGATAATGATTTTTAAAAAGTTGATAATTATCTAGCTTTTCAGTGCTAGTAGGTAGTTTTGAAAAATCAGCATTTTAGCAGATAGGAAGTATTAGTTCCAAAGACATTCCACAAACGATATGTTAACAGAATGATTTCTTGACTATTGCCTCAGGAATTGGTGAGTTTGCTTTCTGCTAAACCTCCATTAGTGACAGCTCATTCCCTGATGAGAAATGAAGGGGAGAAATATCTTCAAGTCCAAACTTCTCAGACTGTCCTAATAACTCATATTTATTACTTAGGGGAATGAATCATCAACTCTTTTAGGAATCATCGTTTTAGCTTATATAAATGCCTCAATCATTAACTGCTTTAAAACTTTCTAAAGGCACTGCTGTCAAAAGCTGGACTGCAATCTTTTCTTCTACTATGTCTTCCCAGTTATCAGTTATCCCAAATATCATTGCCTTGTGCAATGTAATAAAAACTCTGCTATATAAGCATAAAGCTTAATGTTCATATTTAGCAAAGATGGAGAACCTGCAGTACACTGGCTATCAAAAAACTAGATAAAGTGATAACAATCTTTTAGTTTTCCCTTTGAAAATACATAGTTCTTGACGCCTCTTATTCTGCCTTTGCTCATCTGGAGATTAATTTTTTCAGGACAAGCCTTTTTCCATATGTAAGACATAACGTAAGATACATAAATAGGTAGATGATAGAAAGATAGATAGATAGATAGATAGACAGAGAGAGAGAGAGAGATAGATAGATAGATAGATAGATAGATAGATAGATAGATAGATAGATGATAGAATACTGATAGTATAGTATTCTACTATCTACTACTATCTATCATCTTCTCCTCCATTCTTCCCTGACCTACTTTCATCAAGGAATTTAACTCTACTCCCTCAGTATTTTGAAAATTTGTAGATGCCTCTATTTCAGCAGTTTCAGAATTATTACTTGATTTTACCATCCATGAGAATTTTACTTTTATCTTATAACTATAAATGTGACTTTAGTCAGTGGTGGGATTCAAATATTTTTACTACTGGTTCTGTGGGCGTGGCTTGGTGGGCATGGCAGGGGGAGGGTACTGCAAAATCCCCATTCCCTCTCCACCCCACTAGCCTGCTTTCTAACTCCATTCTCCTGTGCAGGGCAACAAAAGGAGACCCAGCTGATCAGCTGGAACTCGGGAGGCAGAGAAGAGATGGGGTTGGTGGGGCAATCAGAGGTGGTAGTTCTCCGAATTACTCAAAATTTCCCCTACCAGTTCTCCAGAACTTGTCAGAAACTCCTGAATACCACCTCTGCTTTAAGTATATATATTTAATTGAACAAAAAATTACTATCTCCAATTTTGATGCACGCCTCTCTAGAATAGAAAAGTAACACACTTTTTAAATTAAATTAATACCGGAACAGAATAATAGAATAACAGAATTAGAAGTATTCTTGTCCAATCCCCTGCTCAAGCAGGAAACTCTGGACCATTCTGGACAAATTTCCAGTCTCTTCTTATAAACCTTCAGTGATGAAGAACCCACAACTTCTGGAGGCAAGCTGTCCCAACTACAGCAACTACAACAAAGAGCCTTGGTGGTGCAGGCTGTTAAATGCCTAGCACTTAGTTCCAGCCGCCTGCAATTAGTGCAGGCTTGAATCCCACCAGGCTCAAGGTTGACTCAGCCTTCCATCCTCTCGGGTAGGTAAATTGAGGACCCAAGATTGTTGCGGGCAATAAGCTGATTTTGTAAAAATGCCGCTTAGTAATAAGCAGGCATATACAATGGAAGGAAGGCTATTGCTGAGCGCATTGGGTTGCGCTCCAAAAATTGTAAGCCGCCTGAGTCTCCGGAGAAGGGCGGCATATAAATAGGAATTTTTAAAAAACTAGTATTTGTTCTCACTGAAATTTCTACTTAGTTCTAGGTTGGATCTCTCCTTGATAAGTTTCCACCCATTATTTCTTCTCCTGCCTTCAGGTGTTTTGGAGAATGGGTTAATCTATGTGACAGTCTCTTAGATATTGGAAGACTGCTATCATGTTGACCCTAGATTAGATTAAATTTGTTTGCCACCAAACCTCAGGATGACTCTATATTATACATCCAATAAATAAATAAACAAACAAACAAATAAATAAATCTCACTTAAAACTTCGTCTTGAAATCCATTTTTAAACAAAAGCCTCCAAAGGTTTCTCAAGGTTTTTAAAATTTAAAATACAGCATCTTCCTCTGCACATCTACTCCTTTTACAATGGCAGAAGTATAACCAGCAGTTCAGAAGTGATTTTTTTTTTAAATACCACCCAGTACTTTATTTATTGAGGGTAACTTGGGGCTAGTAGTCTGCTCTGCCAATTAAGTGGTCAAGTATCTAATAATGATAATTCCATAGGTTTCTGGGGTAGGGAATGATGGCCAAGGAACTCAGGATTTCTCATTTTCTCCATTTTTTTTAAATCTGATGCAGGGACTATTTTTACTATTTTTTACTATTATTTTTATCTAGATTTCTTTCTTTCCATTCTATCTTTAGGACTGAGACATTGACATTGTTAGATTTAAACATTTATCTTCTCTTGACAGCTATGAATTTCATTTTTCTTTGTCAAAGAGTATTTCCAGGAGAGCGGTAAAACCATCAAATAATGGAATGTGACTTTGCACTTTTAATGTCATGAGTGACTGTTGTGAGATTAGATACATTATAAATGTAAGGTCAAGGATTCAAAGAGCATGCTACTCTATAGTTAGTTCCTGGGAAACTCTATTGAGATATGCTACCCAGGAAAATGTTGGAAATATCTTTTTGTCCCAGTGAGTGGAATAAAAACACTGAAATAAGACCTTGGATGTAATACTCAAATACTTTTGATTGCAGTTCATGTAATTGTGTTTTATCATATATTTTAAACATGTTGCACATGGTCATTTTCATGTTTATATTCTACCAGTCTACTCAGGATAAGTAGGATGATTGGAGATCAGGATAGCTAGAATCCATAGATCCTTTTGAAGTATCAAAAGAGAAAAAAAATATTAAATAGATGGTTAGGGATAAGGAACAAGCAAATTAATTATTTTGTATTTATTGCATTCACATGAAAAGTAAAATTAAATCAAATTGTTCTAGTCTTATTAGCAATTTGGTTCTCACCTATCCTTTTCTGAAGTTTGCTGCAACAATGTTTGCTCAAATGTTTATGACAAACAATTTTGTTATTGTTACAGCAATAAAAACAAGCCTGATGAACATAGCTTTTTATTTATTTATTTATTTTTTATTTATTTTTTTATTTTGTCAATCACTTACAAGATAATAAGTATAAGGATAAACATAGTTGTGAATACATGAAATGAATACATATAAGAAAAATAAAAGAAAAAATAGGACAGGGATGGTAGGCATGCTACTACACTTATGCACGCCCCCTACAGACCTCTTAGGAAAGGGGTGAGGTCAATAGTAGACAGTCTAAGGTTAAAGTTTTGGGGGTTTGGGGAAGAAACCACAGAGTCAGGTAGAGTATTCCAGACATTGACCACTCTGTTGCTGAAGTTGTATTTCCTGCAATCAAGTTTGGTGCGGTTAACCTTGAGTTTGTATCTATTGTGTGCTCTTGTATTGTTATGGCTGAAGCTGAAGTATTCATTGACCGGAAGGACATTGCAATGTATGATTTTATATACTATACTTAGATCGGACCGAAGGCAGCGTAGTTCTAGTTTTCTAGGTCTAGAATTTCAAGTCTGGTGGCATAAGGTATTCTGCAACAAGTAGAGGAGTACAGAACTCTTCTTGTGAAATATTTCTGGACTTTCTCAACTGTGTTAATATCAGATATGTGATGTGGGTTCCAGACTGATGAGCTGTATTCGAATATTGGTCTAGCAAATGTTTTGTATGCCCTAGTTAGTAGTGTGATATTACCAGAGAAAAAGCTATGTAGGATTAGGTTAACAACCCTTAATGCCTTTTTGTCTATGTAGTTACAGTGGGCTCTAGCACTTAGATCATTAGAGATGAGTATTCCAAGGTCCTTGACAGAGTCTGGATCATCAACAAGATCTTCACTATTCAGCTTTTATTTTCTGATTTTTTTTGCCAATATGTAAGACAGAGCATTTATTTGTTGAGATTTGAAGTTGCCATTTGTTTGACCATTCAGATACATAGTCGAGGTCTTTTTGAAGGGTAGCAATATTGTCTGTGGTGTTGAATAGCTTTACATCATCAGTGAAGAGAACGCAGTTGCTCTTAATATGATCACAGTGGTCATTTATGTAGGGTATGAAGAGAGTTGGTCCTAGAACGCTGCCTTGGGGGACACCACTGTTGACAGGTACAGAATTTGATAGGACACTCCCAATTTTGACCATTTTTTAAAATTACATTTATATGCCGCCCTTCTCCAAAGACTCAGGGCAGCGTACAATTTTTGGAGCACAACCCAATGCGCTCAGCAATAGCCTTTATTCCATTGTATATGCCTGCTTATTACTAAGCGGCATTTTTACAAGGTCAGCTAATTGCCCCCAACAATCTTGGGTCCTCAATTTACCTACCCCGAGAGGATGGAAGGCTGAGTCAATCTTGAGCCTGGTGGGATTCGAGCCTACAGTAATTGTAGACAGCTGGATCTTAAGAGCAGGCATTTAACAGCCTGAGCCACCAAAGCTCTTGTTGTCTGTTTGACAGGAATGCTTCTATCCAGTTATGCAGTTGTCCAGAGATACCATAAGACTTTAGTTTTAGTAGTAGTTTGTCATGAATCGAAGTCTTTACAGAAGTCTATGTAGATTGCATCTATTACTTTGCCCTTTTTTTGTTTATAGGTTGCCAAATTAAGAAGAATTATCAATTATAAAATTCTTTCAGAAACTCAAGTGAAAATTTTTGGAAGATTTATTTATTTATTTATTTATTTATTTATTTAGACTTGTATGCCGCCCTTCTCCTTAAGGACTCAGGGCGGCGAACATATAAAAAGAGGAATATTACAATAAAACAATATTAAACAAAACAAGTCTAAAAGTTAAAACAATAAAATCACAAAAACAAACAAATTAAAACTACCCATCCCCAGGTCAATCCAGGCCGGCCTGCTGAAACAGCCAGGTCTTCAAGTTTCGACGAAAGGAGCGAGATCAGGGGCCAAACCAGATCCGCAGGAAGCTGGTTCCACAGGCGGCGCTCTCCCCAGAAAAGGCCCCTAGTTCTGGGAGCCGCCAGCCACTGTCTGACCGACGGTATTCCCAGAAGGCCCCCTCCTATGGGAGCGCACGGGGCGATTGGACTGTGATGCAGGCAGGAGGCGATCCCCGCAAGTACCCTGCACCCAACCATTAAGGGCTTTGTAAGTTATTACTAACACCTTGAAGGAGACCCGAAGGCAACCGCAACCAATGCAGGTCGGCAGGAGGGGTGTAACATGGGAGTATCGGAATACCCCCATCACAGCCGCAGCCGCACTCTGCACCAGCTGCAACTTCCGGTAATCCACAAGGGAAGCCCCATGTAGAGAGCATTGCAGTAGTCGATCCTGACGGACGCGATGAGTGACCGCTCAAGAGCATCTCTTCCAGGTAAGGGCTAAGCTGGCAACCAGCCGAACCTGGGCAAAAGCCCCTGGCCACAGCTCCCACCTGCTCTCCAAACTGAGCCGTGCATCCAGGAGGAACCCGATTCTCGCCCTGTCCACGGGGTAACACCTCCCCCATCATGACCAAAGATGGCACATCAACTGAAACCCGAGATGCCGTAAGAACAGCCACTCAGTCTTGGCCGGGTTGAGTCGAGCCTATTACTCCCCTCCAGGCCTGCACCGCCTCCAGGCACCGGGACATCACCGAAGAGCATCACTGACTGGTCTGGGGTGGAGATATACAGCTGGTATCATCTGCATATTGATGATACCTCACCCCAAACCACGGATGATCTCACCCAGCGGTTTCATGTAGATATTAAACAGAGAGGTGAGAGAACCGACCCCTGAGGCACTCCACAACTAAGAGCCTCGGGAGGACCTCTGCTCTCCCGCAACACCGCACTGCGAACGGTCTAAAGGTAAGAGAAGAACCACCGTAACACGGGCCCCCCACACCCACCCCCGAGCCACCGCAGAAGGATACCATGGTCGATGGTATCGAAGAAAGCCGCTGAGAGATCTAAAAGGACCAGAACAGAGGAAAAACCCTGTCCCAAGCCCTCCAGAGATCATCCACCAATGCGACCACATGCTTTCTCGGTGCTGTGCCCGGCCTGAAACCCGATTGGTACAGGTCAAGGTAATCAGTTTCTAGGAACAGCGGAAGCTGCTGAACCACCACGCTCTCAACAACCTTCGCTAAAAAGCGAAGGTTGGAGACTGGACGATAGTTATTCAAAACGGTTGGGTCCAGAGCAGGCTTCTTAAGGAGATGAGCCTCTCACATACCAAACATGTAGGATAAATTTATTTTTCAGAAATGTGGTGCTTCACTAAATCAATAATCACATGTGGAATGAAATGCTAGGGGAAATAAACCTACTCTGGGTTCTCTGGTTGTTGCTACTATAAAACTGTCTAAGCCTTGTGCACATTAAGTTTATCTTTTGGTGGTGGTGGGGAATGTGAACGTTTAGTGGCTATTTTGAAGGGGACCACATGGTAAGGAGAGGCAGGACACAGTAGCTTCAGCAAACACTTTTATTTAACTCTAAGCAAAAAGCCGCTCAGCTGCAGCTGTCCAAAGCTTCAGCCACTGACGGTGATTACTTTATAGTATTGGCTTACATTTTTCCCCCAGCTTCTGAAGACACCAGTGGTGCTGCGTCATTCATTTTAAGAGCTTCATTTCCTTGTAAATAATGCCTCCGTTCCTGTTCATTATCATGCATTATACATATATTGTACCTCTCCTTTCCAGTCTGTGACAGCTCTTTTCAAAAGACCTTTCATCATGATCTGATTCTTGCCCAACCAAATTTCCATTTAAAGCCTGACAGTGTTTTGATTTAAGAGGCACACCTCAAGCTTCATGTGAGTTCCTTATAAACCTGAAAATGCACTGGTGTGTTTATTCTAGTACTGGAAAGGCATAGGTGCACCACTGAATTATTCACCAATTTCAGCTGGTTCAGCAGGTGCTTTCACCCTTTACCTCTACCTCTTATGTTACAGAATATCCCAAATAAATTAATTAAGGTGATGCCATTTTGCATATTTAATGGGATATTTCCAAGTTCTATAGTGACTTGCTGCCAACATTTCCTGGCAACTCTTATTAATTTGGTTTATTTTGGAATTAACAAGAGTCCCACCAGGTTTTTTTTTTAACCAAACTGATAGGTAAAGATGGTAGAAACTACTGATCTAAACTTCTGTCTGTGCTGGAGGATGTCTGGGAGATTCATCCCCACACATTCTCCATCCCACCAACCTGACAGCTGGGACATTTTTGGCAGGAATCTAGCAGATTTACCAAAACTGGTAGACATGATTACCATTCTTTCTGTCACTTGTGCTTTCTCAATACAGGTTAAGCTGTGATCAGAAACAATCCGAGTAACAGGTGACTCAGAGTGGAACATCTGAGACAAGGAGATTTGGATTAAAATCTCTATTCTAAGCATCCATCTCCAAATCCTCATCAAATCCCAGATCAACGAGTATGTCTTCTGCTGTAACAGATGTTAAAGGAGCTGTTCTCTGCTTCTATACCCCTACATATTTTAAATCTTGTGCAGACAGAACTTTTATTCTGCCTCGTTGGAAGTACAGAGAGCACTTCTTTAAACCAGCATAATTCAAACTGTCATACTTTAAGCCAGCTCTTGCACTAGATAAAATCACGTTAAGACCCAAATCCTTCTTTTGCTGTAGGACACTCACTCTTGAATTCAATCCATGTCCAGCACCTGTTCATTGCTGACAGTCTCTTCTGGTTGATCGCAAATATTCCTTCAGTGTATTCTAATTTCTAACATGATTTCTTGTAATTATACAAGTAAAGAAGAAGAATGTATGGGAATAAGAAAAAGGAAGAGTGAATCTGCAAATACTTATAACAAAAAATTGCAGAAACAAACAGTGATGGAACAAATATTATTGCATTTTTCACTGTAACAGGCATACATGGACATATAATTTTTTTTTACAAAATATTTGTAAACCTTCTGTTATATGCCAATTCTTAATAAAATGTGCTGGCCTTGAGATTATTTTTTTCTGGGATGCTGATAGAATAACTTTATAAATCATTTTCTGTTCCTAAAACATGAACTAATCTGGACCTTAGGGCTGTATCTAATCACCAACGATTTGTAGGTTTCTAGCAGAATGCAACAGAATGCTGAAATAAACAGAATTCAGGCATTCTGTTAATGTTAATTAACAATATCAAAATTCTCAGCTCAAAACAAAACCCATGTCTTGCAAGTAGGTTGTTTTTTAGGCACAGAATATAATCACACACTATAAACATTTTTAAAAAAATAAAAATGTGAGAATATACAAATGTAAAAATATACCAGGAAAATATAAATGTATCATATGGAAGAAAAAAATTGTATTTCCATCCACCACCTGCTTCCTGCGATAATTCTAACAGTTTTGTAGGCAACAGTGTAATAAAAGCAAATCAGAATCCTTTAATTTTGTAAGGGCTATTTTGTTAGTCCATATTTTGTGGCACCCAGGGAGAAAACTGTACACCTTCATGCAGTGAAGTTAAAAAACTAATAGTATTGCTTTTTCCCAATATCCTAGTTTCTATAAAACCTTCATCTCTCTTTTGTTGACTCAGAACTAAATTCCTTATTAAAATGCTGCGGTTGTTTTATTTTTTAACTGAAGTAGGAAAGAATTTAGGAATTTTGTCTATGATGACAAAATATATGCGATTCAGACAGGCAAAATAAAATAAAAGATTCAGACTTTAACAAATAGCATAAAAATAGACTGTAGTATCCATCTAAAAAGTTTTCCTCATCTCTGTGGCCAAAATACATTTTCTCAACCATTATTTATGAATTTTCTTGCAAGATTTTTTTCTCATTGGAGAAAATGATTATTGAAATTTTTAAAAGAAAAAAGAAACCCAAAGGAGAAAAGCTAACATAACTTGTGACAAGTTTTCTTTTACAAAATAGAAGTATTCAGCTTCAGGTTGCCAGAAGAATAATTTTCCCTTCCACTAAGGTAAATTGTTCTTCCACAATGTGGTCCTCCCCAGAATACTGGATTTCAACTCTTACAATTCTCCAGATACTAAGAGGTGAAAGGATTATTCCTGCACAACTTGCAGATAAGTTCTGGTTGAAGTAATATCAGTTACATCACCCAGAAAATACAGAGATACAGAAAAAGTTGACAGTTCTTTGTTCTCATCTGCAATCTTTGCTTTTTTTTTGCTTCTATCTATGAGAAGTAGATGGAATACTACTTGTAACAAATGTTATCTGTTGAGCACCTGCATTTGTATGTGTGTGAGAGAGACAGAGAAAGAAGGAGAGGGCGGGAGACAGACAGGAAGAGGGAAAGGAAAAGGGAGGCAAGGAAGCAAAGGGAGAAGTGTTATGACTTACAACAATTATTGAAAACAATTTTGTGTTACATATAAAGAGGCTGTAGGCTTACAATCCAATAATGAGTATTAAAAAAAGCTAGAGGCCACTTACTGTAAGGGTTAAACCATCAGACTGGAAACTGGCAAATTGTGGATTCTAGTCCAGCTTTGGCCATGAAGCCAGCCTTGGACTAGCCATTTTCTCTCAGTCCTGCAAAGAAAATGACAAACCACTTTTGGAAAAACCTTGTCAAGAAAATTGTAGGGGCATACTTGATCAGAAGGAATATATATATTCGTAGATTTTCACGGGTAAAGGTATGTAGGTCTTGGTGTATTCCGGTCTTGTCCCGTGTAAGATCGAGAATACCTTGGCGACGTTTCGACGAGATCCCACTCGCCATCTTCAGGCTGGTGTCTTCGGCTTTGTGCTTGTGCTAGCGGCTTTGCTGACAGAAGCACAAAGCCGAAGCCTGAAGATGCTTGATCAAACGATCACCAAGATATCAATCTTAGGGACACGAATACACCAAGACATACATACATACATACATACATACATACATATTTGTTTTCGTAGATTATATATATATATATATATATATATATATATATATATATATATATAGGTCTTGGTGTATTGGTCTTGTCCCGTAAGGTTGAGAATACCTTGGCAGCGAAATCTCATCCGTCATCTTCAGGCTGGTGTCTTCAGCTTTGTTCTCCTGGGAGAAGTGTGTGATCGTGGCTGTTTTTCCCTTTTAAACTCTGGAGTTGGATGTGTTGTTACTTTTGATTGGTTTGTGGAGTTGATGTATGCAGATTGGATGGCTTTTTCCTGAGACCCTGTGTGGCTGAGGTGCTGGAGGTGTGTCTCTCAGCCTTTTGTGTTGTAACGACCTGGGTAATGGGCTGTGTGATGACCTTCTGAGTTCTATTGTTGTGATGTCCTGGGTGTGGTGCTGTAATCTCCTGGGTCGTTGTCTGTATATATATATATATATATATACACACACACACACACACACACACACACACATATGTTTTCGTAGATTTTCACGGGTAAAGGTATGTAGGTCTTGGTGTATTCGGGTCTTGTCCCGTGTAAGATTGAGAATACCTTGGCAACGTTTCGACGAAATCTCATCCGTCATCTTCAGGCTGGTGTCTTCAGCTTCACAGGGTCTCAGGAAAAAGCCATCCAATCTGCATACATCAACTCCACAAACCAATCAAGAAGTAACAACACAGCCAACTCTAGAGTTTAAAAGGAAAAACAGCCACGATCACACACTTCTCCCAGGAGAACGAAGCTGAAGACACCAGCCTGAAGATGACGGATGAGATTTCGTCGAAACGTTGCCAAGGTATTCTCAATCTTACACGGGACAAGACCCGAATACACCAAGACCTACATATATATATATATATATATATATATATATATATATATATATATAGTAGATTTTCACAGGTAAAGGTATGTAGGTCTTGGTGTATTCAGGTCTTACACGGGACAAGACCCGAATACACCAAGACCTACATACATATATATATACTTTCTGGTTTTTCTTTGAAGACATTTTGCTTCTCATCCAAGAAGCTTCTTCAAGGAAAAGTCTTCAAAGAAAAAAAAGACCAGTTGCCTCTTGAAAAAGCATCTTTTGGATGTAAGTTTAGGAACAACATTCGTAAATACCTGTACCATCTAAGCTTTCTGAGTGAATCATTTATATTTTAGAACAATGTGATACACTGATAGAAAAGTGATGATGATGATGATGATGATGATGACGAATTAGATAACAATGCTTATACTTAGAAAGAAACTGTCTAAGAGAGAAAGAAATCAATAAAAAGGCTATTACCATGTTTATCTTGAAAAGAATGATACCCCAATGGAAACATTCTCAACTAAATAAGTAAGCAAATAACATTTTTAGTTTAGAGTATAAAATGCAATGAAATCTGAATATAATAAAATATGCATCACCAAATCCATGGCAGACAAACTTATTTGAAAACATCTCTACAGACCTCTTAGGAAAGGGGTGAGGTCAATAGTGGACAGTCTAAGGTTAAATTTTTGGGGGTTTGGGGATGAAACCACAGAGTCGGGTAGAGTATTCCAGACATTGACCACTCTGTTGCTGAAGTCATATTTCCTGCAATCAACTTTGGTGCAGTTTACCTTGAGTTTGTATCTGTTGTGTGCTTTTGTATTGTTATGGTTGAAACTGAAGTATTCATTGACAGGTAGGACATTGCAATGTATGATTATATACTATACTTAGATCGGACCGAAGGCGGCGTAGTTCCAGGTTTTCTAGGTCTAGAATTTCAAGTCTGATAGCATAAGGTATTCTGCAATGAGTAGAGGAGTGGAGAACTCTTCTTGTGAAATATTTCTGGACTTTCTCAACTGTATTAATATCAGATACGTAATGTGGGCTGTATTCAAGTACTGGTCTAGCAAATGTTACGTAATGTGGGCTGTATTCAAGTACTGGTCTAGCAAATGTTTTGAATGCTCGAGTTGGTAGTGTGATATTACCAGAGAAAAAGCTACGTAGGATTAGGACTTGATGCAAAACTTAGTTCAGAAATATGTGTTTTTGTTTAAGCAGGGTTTATTAACTCTTTTTTATAAACTCTTTATAATCTTCCAACTGAGATATTTTTTATTCAGCTATACTCAGTTTGGTACTTAAAGGTTTTACCACAGAGGTATTTTATATCTTCTCTTATCTCCTAAAAAAAACAGATATATTTATTTGTATTTATCACCTTGAGAATAGAAAGAAATGATAGTATAAGTTTCTTGGGTGTCATTTAAGCCATAACTAAATCAATCTTCTCTGCGGTAGCAATTAAGCAAACTATCAAAATAATAAAGCTTCAGGGAGTACTAGAATATATTGATGCTTGTGTAACTAAAATATCATTCTGAGCAGAAATGAAGTGGTTGAGCATATGGAGAAAATAGGTCTTTTGCATCTCTTCCAGAACTGTTACACTAAATAGCAAGATCAACTAGCCAAGATTGTACAAATGGCAGCATTTGTTTAATCAATCCTACAACCCATGTAGCCATATAGGCACAAAAGAATATAAATTAACTTGATATCAATTTTGAAAATATTGGCATGGTTTGAAGTCAGAATCCCATATACAATCAATATTATTGCATTTAATTTCAGACTTAAATTGAATATTGTAGCATTAGTTTAGGCAGGCAGCATTTACAATGTTGAAAATTATAATCTGATTTATGAGTAAAATTAGGAACTTCCTTCCTTTGATAAGCAAGGGAATCATTAAGCTATTCACACCCAATTTTACAACCTATTTTGTCATGGATGTTAAGTGAATAATATGGGGGTTACATGAATCTGAAGATTGTACTAGTAGATTCTAGTAGCTTATGAAACTTAACAGAACAATGGTGATTAGTGGAAGTTCCATAGAATCCTAACCTAAAACTTAAAACCCATCAAGTACTTTCATTTGAATCCTCATTCAGTTTGTCTCTAGAGTCTTTTCTTTTCTTTCTGTTATTGCTCTTTGGAAGAAATGTTTGCTAAGTCTACTTATTAGTATTTGAAACTTGGACTAAATGTGTGATTTTGAAATAAACCACATAAAGTTTTTGGGATTTTCAATCAGTTCATCTTGGCCATTTGCAAGAACAGGACTTACTTTTTCTCATTATGAAAAGTTCAACTACATTTCCTCCTCCTCCTCCTCCTCCTCCTCCTCCTCCTCCTCCTCCTCCTCCTCCTCCTCCTCCTTCTTCTTCTTCTTCCACCATCATTAGATTTATGTCTTGTTCCCGCCACCACTTTTCTAAGAGATTAGGGCAGCCTATATAAGAGTCTCCATTCTTTACTCCCACAAGGCTGAAAGAAAAATGACTGGTTCAAAGTCACTTAGTGATTTTACATAACTGTAAGTGGACTTGAACCACTACAGTACACAGTCCTGAATCTCATTATCTTTCCAATTTGCTGTTTGACAGTATCATTTAATTAAAGTTTGCCAAATGTCTGGATCAATGCAAACATACAAGGAGGGATATACATACAGACACAGATACAAACAGCAATTTTAAATGCATACATCCATAATAAATTAGTCTAATTAATTTCCACTGAAATTCAGTCATTTTTTTTTTTGGTAGAAATCGTTCATTAATATAACCAAAATGTATTGAGTGAAAATCCATCAAGACTTGTGATTTGAAGTAATAAAACTAAATCACAGATTTATTAGCTACAGAATGTAATTCTGAGAAGCGGAATGTGATCATTTGTTTGGGAAATTAATGTATAAATGTATTGTATAATTCTGTAGATTATATTGATTCAGTAACATCCAGTGATCTTTAAGAAAGTTGGAATTTTCAGGTCCAGACTAATATTACAGAATAGCATTAAATTGCCAGATAATCTTAATACTTTACAATACAATCATATATATCATACATTTAAATAAAACTAACAATTGTCCAATAAATATTCTCCTAATCTCCCATGTTTAAGATTATACTTTAACCATATAATCCTATATATGTTTATTCAGCAGTAAGGACCATTAGATTTGTTCTTAATCAAGTGTGATTAAGACGTTAAGATATATAATTTTATTAGGATTAACTTTAACAATGCACCTTATATTCATTTTCTCCACACCATTGTTTAACCAATTCTATCATTACTATACCATACCTTAAGGATATGAGAAGTATTCATTAAAACAGAAAAGCAGATGTCAGCAGATAACCATGCAGGAAATAGTCAATCAAAAATCAATTTATAAGAAAAATGATCCAAGTTAATTCTACTATCCCATCAGCCCCCATTATCATATGGCATCCTGCGATATAATTAACATAATGGTTAATCTGGGAATAAATCTCTTTTGCCATTATATACTTTCACCTTTGAATTTTCGGAATTTTTTAAAAAAATTCACCACAATCCTATTTTTTATGTCTTCCATTATTGATACTACATATATTTTATTCTTTTGCTTTATCTGCTGCATGGATAAAAAAACCACCTCCCCAAATTAAAATAGTAGACAGTAAAAAGTTAGTTTTGTTTTTTAAGACAAGTGCATTTCATTGCATGCAGGTAAAAGTAAGAACATTTTGATTTTTCAGTTGCCTACAGCAATCTTAGCAACAAGGAACAAAAGAAACCAATTAGGTATTTTTTTAGGTTATAAAAATAAGTATCTTATAATTCCAACAATATATCTATATATACATATAAGCAAAAAAGCACTCACCCATCATCACGAAATCTCCACAACCACAAAGCCTACAAACTTGAAATTTGGTACGTATGTTCCTCTTCGAGGTGCTCACTAAGAAAGGATTTTTCAAAATGACCATCAAAGCATTAGTAATTTCTATATTATTATTAACACACTCTGATGCTAAGGAGTTCTACTCCCCCGCCCCACCTGAAAATAACTCTGTTCCAACTGCACTTGACCTAAGCCACGCCCAGCCTCCTTGCTGTCTCTTTCTTGCTCACACAGCAAATACTCCCCCTCCCCACCTGAAAATAACTCTGTTCCAACTGCCAGTTGCAAAATACATGCAAAACACAAGCAGAGGAGAGGAGTTTCAGTTTCATTTTTACTTTCAGAGCAGCAACCAGTACAGAACACTTCAGCTCCTTGCTGTCTCCTTCTTGCTCACATAACAAATACTGTTTCAGTTTCCAAACAGCCCTGAAATCTTTCACACACTGACAGGACACAGGCCAGATGAATACCAATGGATGTTGGTAGGCAGAGGCACAATTCCCGCCCCCTTATTTTCCTCCGCAAAAACTTGCCCTATCACATAGTTTTATAGTGAAGCACGGGTACCCTGCTAGTAATAGTATAAACAAGTAATATTTTAGGAAGTTTATTCAGGCTAAGCATTTCACAGTTTCTGCTGACAGCTTCTTTCAGATTATCATTTTGGCCCATTTTTGTCAGAATTGTTTTTAATCATTTATCATATAATTGAAAAGTTATTAGCTAGCCCATGGTTGTTGTTTTTTCCAGATTTAAGAAAATGTTGAATTCAGCAGATAACTGTTAATATGTATTTAATATATTCTTTTGGAGCAAATAAAATGGCAACCCAAATTACTTTGGAAATAAATTGAAGTATTAAACAATGAGGTAGACAAGCAAATTTTCCTGATTTCCATTTCATTTATTCCTATTTTATTTAATAAATCTTAACAGGAAAAGTTAGGCCACTGCAAATCTTAAATTATTGGAATGGTATGTGCATGTGTAAGTCTTTGTTTGTACATAGATTTTGCACTTACCTTAAACAAACAAGTCCCTTCTATAAATCTGGTAGGCTTGCTAAGAAAAAAAAAGCTGGCAAATTTAAAAGTCTCATTTGTAATTTGTGCCATTGTCTCTCAGTTTGGGGCAAGTTGATAATCCATGGATTTCAACGCTCGGAATGCCTCAGCCAACATAGCTGGCTGAGGCATTCTCAGAGTTGAAGTCCACCCATCTTTAGGTTGCCAAGATTGAGAAGCTGTAATCTATGCTGTTCTGTTGGTGTTTCATAATGGCTGTTTGTTATATGCTTGAAGTAAACAAAGCTAATTAAAAACATGAAATAAATGGATATTCCACAATATGAAGTGGCAGTTCTTCAGTGATGAACAGATGTTATTTAGCACTGTGCTTGGCTAACAGATTATTAATAATCTCCATTTAAAATCAGTCTGTGCTATGAGTTAAAATCAGCACATTGTTTTAAATTTTTGTATTCTCATCTTATCAAAAGAACCTTCTTTTTGAATAGAATAGAATAGAATTCTTTATTGGCCAAGTGTGATTGGACACACAAGGAATTTGTGTTCGTGCAAATGCTCTCAGTATACATAAAAGAAAAGATACATTTGTCAAGAGTCAAAGTTGTTTTTAAAGTTGTATGCCAGAGTCCACAAAATATAATAAAATATAATAAAAGAGGATGGAGTTCAGGTGCAATTGAACGTTCAATCAATTTCAGTCCACAAGTAATGAACATAAGGAAAGCCACCCTAGCTCCATTCCCAAACTGATAGCACTGTCATGCCACTTAATGCCACTGAACTCAGATGAAGTTGCTTCCAACGATGGATCTACCGTGTTTCCCCGAAAATAAGACCTACCCCGAAAGTAAGACCTAGTACTATTTTCTAAACCTGCCCTAATATAAGACCTACCCCGAAAATAAGACCTAGTGTAAATCTCCAGTTCCAGGAAGACTTTTCAGGGAGCAACCGTGCACCGCAAACACCCCCTACACACTCACACCCACTATTTGGCACCATAAATATATAAGACCTACCCCGAAAATAAGACCTAGTGTGTTTTTGGGAGCCAAAAAATATATAAGACAGTGTCTTATTTTCGGGGAAACACGGTATTACTTGAGATTGGCACAGATTTTTGTTTTCATTTCACTCTTTCTCTTCTCTTCACCCTATGTATAAAACTATGTCAAAACTTCCTTTCATGTTTGTATGTGTAAGCAGTATTAGGCTTTGTGATGTATGTCTACATATTAACTGTTATTCAACCATCGGTTGAATCACTCAGTGTTTTTTTTCTTCACCTCTCTCCTCTTGAATTTAACCTATGATTCCACTGTACTACATTATAAATTGCTGTGGAAGACACTTTAAGTGCTGTGCTGATTGCTGAGCAATTGGAGAAGAAAAGTAAATGACCATTTTCCTGCAAGCAAGTGTGATAAGAGTGCCATCAAAACTCTCCATCACTTTGGCAATGGCAGGGCACCTTGACACATCTCTCCACTTGAGCAACAATTTGAAAGAGTTGTCTATTAGTAGAAGTCGTACTTTGAACAACTCAACCTATCTCTCAGAGAGTAAATGCTAACAAACCTCCTATTATAAGCACTCGCACCCACTCACACTGAATTGGTGTGAAAAATCAATTCAAAAAAGACAGTGCATTCCCAGTTCTTTTTAAAATGTTCCAATAGAGAGAAACCTTGTTTTAAGAAACCAAGAGGGAGCTCTACTAGTCATCTATCTATCTATCTATCTATCTATCTATCTATCTATCATCTATCCATCTGTCTGTCTGTCTGTCTGTCTGCTGCCTGCCTGCCTGCCTGCCTGCCTGCCTGCCTACCTACTTCATCATCTATCTATCTATCTCTATCTATCTATCTATCTATCTATCCATCTATCTATCTATCTATCTATCTATCTATCTATCCATCTGTCTATTCCTGCCTGCCTGCCTGCCTGCCTGCTGCTTATCCTATCATCATCTGCCTCTATCTATCTATCTATCTATCTATCTATCTGTCTATCTATCTATCTATCATCTATCCATCTGTCTGTCTGCCTGTCTGCCTGCCTGCCTGCCTACTATCATCTATCTATCTATCTATCTATCTATCTATCTATCTATCTATCTATCTATCATCTATCCATCTGTCTGTCTGCCTGCCTGCCTGCCTGCCTGCCTACCTACTTATCATCTATCTATCTATCTATCTATCTATCTATCTATCTATCTATCTATTTATCTATCTATCATCTATCATCTGTTTATCATTTTTTTAAAGTTTAAAGAGAATATAAACATTTACAGAAACAAATACAGAATAAGGAGAACAAGAAAGAGAAAAAAGAGAGAGAAAAACCAAAAGTGCTAAAAGAAAAGCTGAAAGTAACAGAAAGAAGCTTCCTATTTTCTTTACAACTTTTATCTCTTTTTATTATAAAGAAGCTCATTTTTTTCCATTATCAATTTTTTTTAACCACAAATTACAACTGCATTTTTCCCCATTTCATCCAAAGTCTAAAAGGCATTTCCTGCCAGCCATAAATGTAGATATTATCTTTTCTCTAGTCAAAAGAAGTTTGTTTAACTTTCCAGGCAACTTCTACCATGTTCAGCAACCCTTCCTCCATTGTTGCTTGTGTTAAACCTTTTCGCTTTGAGCAGTTATAAAACCTTATAAAATGAAGTTCTATGACCTTTTTCATAGTTGCCTCACTATATTTATAATCAGAGTTTAGGAGTTCTTCGTGTGATGATGCACACATGTATGCAGTAAGTTATTTGTATTATTTCACATCATTTCTGTAATACTGTGATAATGCAAATGATGAAAATAACAATAAGAAAATCTCATCATTGTTAAGGTCAACATTATTACAAAATGCAATAAATCAGTGGTTCTCATCCTCTGGGCTGTGACATTGTCACAGGAGGCTGGCAAAGGCTTGAAGAAATGTTATGAGCTAAGACTTGTGGGTCCATGACTTTGGTCTATGGCAGGGGTGTCAAACTCACTGCCCGCAGGCTGGATGTATCATGCATTGGCCACGCCCACTCCCATTTTAGCAAAGAGGGAAAAGTCCTGATATGTCACGTGATTACAACACGACCCTATGAGTTTGACACCCTGGTCTATGGGCACAAAAGGTATTTAAAGGGAGTCCGTGGTGAAGAATAAGTTGAGAACCACTGCAATAAATCATTGCAGAAATTTGGTCTATACTGTGTAGTTTTCCTCTTTAAACCTGAATCAGGCTGTTGCAATTTCCTACATACAGACTTCTTCTGTTCTGGAGACTTCATGAGAAACTCACCAAATAGGTATCTTGCTTTTTATATTTATTATTTTCACTGCAATTTCCAAGGAATTGAAATTTCCATATTCTTTGTATGGCCAGAGCAGCTTAGCAATATTCCCCCTTATAGATATTTATTCTACCTGCTCTATGACTATTTGAGGCTAAATCTTTGACCTTTGAGCTCCAGTATGTGGCTCATTAAACCCAGAAGTAAATTATACCATCCTGCAAGGGAAACAAATTAATTTCTTATAAAACTGTTCTAGGTGGCAGGGTACTTCCCTAGCACAACTTACAGCTGAAGGCAGGACTGTTGAGGATTTAGACCAGTGTGTGAAGGAAAGAGATTGCAAGAAGAAGGAGATGGGGACAAATGCATCTTCTTTGTTGCTCTTCTCTGTACTCTTTCTAGAGTCTCAACATTTTTTTTTACATTTAATGTAAAGAAGATGTTGAGACTCTAGAAAGTGCAGAGAAGAGCAACAAAGATGATTAGGGGAACGGAGACTAAAACATATAAAGAAAAGTTGCTGAGATTGGGTATGTCTAGTTTGATGAAAAGAAGGACTAGAGGTGACATGATAGCAGTCTTCCAATATCTCAGGGGTTGCCACAAAGAAGAGGGAGTCAACATATTCTCCAAGGCATCTAAAGGCAGGACAAGAAGCAATGGATGGAAACTAATCAAAGAGAGAAGCAACCTAGAACTAAGGAGAAATTTCTTGACAATTTTAAAACTATCAACCAATGGAACAACTTGCCTCCAGAAGTTGTGGATTTTCCAACAGTGGAAGTTTTAAAGAAAATATTAGACAACCATTTGTCTGAAATGGTATAGGGTTTTCTGCCTAAGCAGGGGGTTGGACTAGAAGACCTCCAATGGCCCTTCCAACGCTATTATTCTATATTCTTCAGCATCTTCATTTATAGACATATTTATATATCTTTATATATCTCCCCAATCACAGGTAGTCCTCAACTTACAACCACAATTACAAACCCCAAATTTATGTTCGTCAGTAAGAAATTTGTTAAGTGAGTTTTGCTTCATTTTATGATTTTTCTTGCTCGGTGGCACACTGGTTAGAGTGCAGTACTGCAAGCTACTCCCACTGCAATTTGGCAGATTGAATCCCACCAGGCTCAAGGTTGACTCAGCCTTCCATCCTTCTGAGGTGGGTGAAATGAGGACCCAGATTGTTGGGGGCAATATGCTGACTCTGTAAGCCGCTTAGAGAGGGTTGTCAAAAAACTGTGAAGCAGTATTTAAGTCTAAGTGCTATTGCTATTGTTAAGGGAATAACTGCATTTAAATTAGTAATACGGTTATTAAGAGAATCTGGATTCCCCATTGATTTTGCTTGCCAGAGGGTCGCAAAAGGGGATTACAAGATTCTGTCATAAATGCGAGTCAATTGCCAAGTGCCTGAATTTTGTTCACATGACCATGGGGATGCTGCAACAGTCATACATGTGAAAAATGGTCAGAAGACTCTTGTTTAAGTGCAGTTGCAACTTCAGATGGTCATTAAATGACTACGCATGTAGCACAATACCTAAGTTGGACCAAGGATGAGTATCTCAACCTCCTGATCACAAGATGGGGATTACAGGCAGTGTTGCCAGATTCTGTGCATTGTCTATCATAGAATACAAATGCCTGCTTCATATGGGATGAGCCCAATTGACTTAGCCAAGTTCACAGTAAAATAATTGTACAGGTTCCGATATAACATTTTCTGCACACATTTTTGTGGGGGGTGTACTCTTTCCTACTCTTTCAGTTGTTCTGGTCCATGACCATAGTAAACAACATCTCTTATCTTGCTTCAGAAATTCTAAATTGGAGACAAAGCTCAGGAATTGGGTTTCGCACCAGAGGAACTGTTGAAACTGGGGAAAAGAAGAGGCTGTGACTGTTCCTAGACAAAGGATCCTTGAAATAGAACAGTAAACAGAATACAGCTGGAACACAACTGAGTCACAGTGAGGTCTGTTTCAAGCTGGCCTGATGTCTTAATGAGCTCACAGTTAATCAGTTCCATTGGGCCTCTCAACTCCTCTGTGTTGAAATCTTGCTGTTAACTGTATTGGAGGGCAAGTTGAAGAAAAATGCCTGCACAGAAGGGACTTGACCCTGTCAACCGAGGAACACTGAATTTACTGGCCCATGTATTATTCTATTGCAACTTCAAGAGAAAGGTAGTGTAGTGAACTTCTAACTTCCCTTATTATGCCATTCCCTAGATAACCAGATGAATTTTTATATAGAACTCCTTCTGGAAGAAACATCAAGAGCAGGGATGTCAAATTCACGTTATCACGGCGGCACCATGTGATGTATCAGGACCTTTTTCCCCCTTCGCTAAACCAGGTGTGGGTGTGGCCAGTGTGTGACGCATCCGGCCCATGGCTCAGGAGTTTAACAGTCCTGATCGAGAGAGATCATTGCAAAGTTTGCATTTGCAGCCTGAAGAACTCCTGTTTTACTAAAAGCAAATGAATCTTGGACTGATTACTGGTTGCATTAGGCAACATTATATAATGCTTTAGAGTGTTATATGTAGAAGGGCTTTTCTGTTTTTACATTGTACTGTATTTTACATTTTCAGTTGTCTTTTCATTTTCTAATATGTTTTATTGTAGTTTGTGAATGTATGAGGGCCTGTGACCCACAGCAAAATTACTTATTCATTCATGTGATACATTAGTTGATAGTCAAGATATTATTTGAATATTACATTGCTCAACAAGTTCGGAACAACAATGCAAACGGCAATAATTACAAATAAATTAATAAGAATAAGAACAAATGCCTATCAAACCAGAATCCAGGAGACAGTAACAGACAGCAAATGCTACCTCTGCAAAAAAATAAAAAATAAAAATTGGAAGAAATTGTGGAACATCTATGCCAAAAATGCATTTTTTTTTCATAGACAGTGGACCATCTAGTTAGCTGCTTGAAGATGTCCCAGACTCACAAACAATAGTCTCCTGGATAAAGTAGCAACAATGGTGCATTGAAATATCTGCAAGAAATATTATTTTCCTGCAAGCAAGAACTGGTAGGACCACAAAATAGACAAAATAATAATTTTAAAAAATGAAGAAGTTTAAGTGTTCTGGGGCTTTAGAATTCAAAGACAAGCATCTGCCACATATCACCCCAGATATAACAATTGTCAATAAGATAGGAGGGGAACAGTTTAACAGATTAACAGAAGTGGAAGGGAGTGTTCCCTCCTAGGCTTCCTCAACAGCACAAAGCTGAGTCCTCATCCCGATAAACCCCTTTTATTTAATTTACAATGAATTTCCTTTACAACAAAGTCCCAGCCATCAGTCTTTCAAGATAGTTCCCAATTACAGACCTTTATCAGGCTTGGAGAGTGGCCAGGCTGATATCTTTCAGATAATACAATACTTGGCAAGCATGCCGGAATGAATTCATTGTCTCTTGCAAAGCTCCACTCACCTTTCGCTCTTCTTTTATTCTCTAGGGGAGGGGCCAATCATGGTCCACCTGTGGCTTTACTCTCAAGTTGACCCTTGTTCCTCAGCTGTTCCCTTCTTCTGGCAACTCTGCACTTGTGCACCCTGGGAACAGGCTCTAGTTGTTCTTCGGCCTCACTGGTGTCTGACTCCAAAGGCAGCTGATAACTATCAGATGGCCCTGGCCCCATCTCTGCCTCCCATGCAGAGCACTCACTGAGCTTTTCCAAGACTCCAGAACTTGCCCATGCTCCTCCCCAACCTCCTCACTGTCTGAATCTGCTGCCAGCTCTGCTGGCTGCTGTCGGGCCACAACAGGGAACTTGTAGGTCATCTAGTCCAATCCCCGCCCAAGCAGCAGACCCTACACCATTTCTGACAAATGGCAGTCCAATCTCTTCTTGAAAGCTTCCAGTGATGAAGGTCCCACAACTTCTGAAAGCAAGCTGTTCCATTGGTTGATTGTTCTCATTGTCAATTTTTCCCCCTTATTTCTAGTTTGTATCTCTCTTGTTCAGTTTCCATCCATTTTTCTTTGTCTGGTCTTTGGGCATTTTGGAAAATAGCTTGACCCCTTCCTCTCTGTGGCAGCCCCTCAAATATTGGAACACTGCTATCATGTCTCCCCTGGTCCTTCTCTTCACTAGACTAGCCATGCTGAGTACTTGCAACTATTCATCATATGTTTTAGTCTCCAGTCCCTTAATCATCCTGGTTGCTCTTCTCTATCTCAGTCTATATGTGTACTCTTGATTTTTCTTGCCTAAGTGTAAAACTAAATTTAAGCTGGGATAGTGGATGTTGCTATACAGTGGGATAGCAGATTAGAAGAGAAAGAATTGGAGAAAATCACAAAATACAAAGACGTAAAAAAAAGAAGTAGAACAGCTGTGGCAAAAGAAAGCAAAGATAATACCAATTGCAATCATCTTGAGTGCAACTGGAATACCACTTGAATACCACCAGCATTGACAAAATTCCCTTCAGACAATTACAAAATACATCTATACTTGGAATAGCTTATATCTTGCAACAATACATTTAATATTATTAATCAACAACATCAGTCTTTTCCAAACTTTGGGAAGGATTTCATAGGAGGACAACACTATAAACATTTATCTGAGTATGCAGCCAATGATTATGATACTAATACAAATATGCTAGGATGTTTCTACTGTAATATTAGAGAGGTAGGACAATCAACTTAATGGAACTTTCTCTCAATTAAAATTACTTTTAGACCTTTTAGCTTAGATCAACTATATATCTCTCAATTAAATAAAAAATGTCAATAATATGACATTGTCACATCTTATGAGAACTGAGAAAGTGTTATTAATATGGTTATGTGAGGTTAACAAACACCTGAGTTTAAACTAGTTTTGATTAAATCCATACGTTTTGACCTGGTACAATGTTCCTTCTATGGTAATTGACTGAATTTCCTTTTCTTTTTCGTCCATTGGCTAAATGGACAATGTCAAAGGTGCTTTTTCAAAAGACAACTGGACTGTTTTTCCTTGAAGACTTTTCACTTCTCATCCAAGAACCTTCTTCAGTTCTGACTGAATGGTTCTTCAGAACTGAAGAAGCTCCTTGGAGCTGAAATGAAAATCTTCAAGAAAAAAAAAAACTAACTCCAGTTGCCTTTTGAAAAACTATCGTTGGGACAGCCATGACCTGGATGGCTGATAATCTCCATAGACTGAAATGGGCAATATTTAATTGCTTCCACAGTTTAAGATTGTCACCATTATACAGCAGTTCTCCTTGATGATCTCCATAGGAAGCATAATTTCTGAGCAGGGTGAAATTCCATCTTTGTGTAATATAGGTATCAGTCAATATTCTCCACATGTTAAAATCAAATTTCTATTTCTCTCCATGTGTCTTATTCTGAATTTAATGGAGTTGTTACAAAATTGATTGACTGCTTATGGCTCATATATAAACATTCATATACAATATAAAGAAAGAGTCCTGGTGGTTTAGAACAAAACAAAAATGATTTTATGTGAATGCTTCATTTATTTTTAACAAATCATGTGTATGATTCATATGAATATAACCTCTGACTATCATTTCAACGTTTTTTTTGTTTTTTCTGGAAAACAAATGCCCAAAATACGTATAGAAGGCATTATTTATAAACATGTTTATAAAGGACAGCTTTGATTTAGAAAGTATAATTATGTGGCTGGGAAATTTCAGGAAGTGCTAGTTTTTAACAACGTGAAAGCATAAATTGGTGCACCTGCAGAAAATACTTTCTGCTATTTTTTCAAGTCAAACCTTATTACCTTTTGTTCCTCCAGTTAACTTATACAGCAGATTAATGTTTGTTTGTTTTTAATATACAATCTGAAGTATTTTGCAAGTTTTAGAGCCATTGTGACTATGTCCTTGTGGCCTAAAAGCCAGGTGTTAGCAATTAGTTGGTGATCACAAACATCAGATAACAGATAAGAGCTGATTATCATAATCATTTGAAACAAATGTAAATTTCTTACATTATCTCTAATCAGGCAATGTCCTTCTAGGGAATGCAGTCATTGCCAGATGCATAATGAACTTAGGTTAAAGAGAAATCCACTTCTGAACAATTTATTGCTGATCCATAAATTAGTAGAACTGGAGAGACTAAACTGAAACACAAAGAGAAAGGTAGAAGTGTCCATATTAATTCTTACTGAACAGCAACAGAAGGTTGGTAAATAAATGGTCATGAATGAACTTGTAGATATAATGGAAAAACACCCAATAATTAGGTCCATAGTAGGTATGCATTTAATGCAACAGCTGGACTCCTAGGGGACAAACAATCATCTTGATGATTTGCATATTTTACTATGCAATAAATGTAACATTATTTTCTAATTATGAAATAGAGCAACCCATCTCAACCTGGAACTTTATAATATTACTTGGACTGAAATTCTTAATTTCTTCAACGGCCTGAAAATGAAGACACTTATATTTAATATTTTTGAAGGGCAATTGGTTGGAGACAGAGCGGAAAATATTAAGTGCCCCACAGTCATTGTTCAAGTGGCACTCTAGTTGCTTGGACAACATTCCCTGTGCCTTCTATAGTATTTTGAATATAAGAATAATTTAGTATCAGGATCAAAAATAGGTCACTATGTTGTGTTTAGATTATTTTCTTCAGTAAGATGACAGTTTGATCAGCTGTTGAACGAGATAGCTATTCTTCAGACAGGAGAGAGCTATGAAACTTATTAAAGACATGTGCACCCTATAGGTTTCATACATTAATTATCATCATGGAAGGATTTTTGTAGAATGACATTGATGGTCCAGATGAGTATCAAGGAATTCAGGCTTCACATGCTGATATACTTAATATACTTAATTTGCAGAATTGATCCTCTGATTTCAATTTGAAACAGGACTTCTATAAGGATCAATCTTCCAAAGTATACTAAATTAATTACCATTCCATACATTTTCTTATTTCTGATGCTTTGTTTTGAGAATTATTTAGAATTCCAATCACTACAACTATTAATTGGAGGATGTGAGAGTCCTTGGGAAAATAAAATAGATAATCAACTGGATATATCTTCACTCCCCCAACAAATGACACCTTTATTTATTTATTTATTTATTTATTTATTTATTTATTTATTTATTTTATTAATTTGACTTGTATGCCATCCCCTCTCCAAAAGGACTTGGGGCGGCTCACAGCTAAAACATAACAATAAATAATTACCTAAAACCAGCTTAAGCAAAAACAAGTCAAATATAAAAGTCTAAAACCCCCGAAATTAAAACAACCATCAAGCCCCCCCAGGAGGTCAGCACAGCCCAGACTGCGCAAATAACCAGGTCTTTAAATCGTGGCAGAAGGTGCGGAGATCGGGGCCAACCGAGCTCGGCGAAGCTGATTCCACAAAGTGGGAGCTGCCACAGAATAGGCCCTCCCCCGGGTCACCGCCAAATGACATTGAGTTGCCGACGGCACCCCGAGGAGCCCCCGTCTGTGTGCTCACACAGGGCGGTTGGTATTTGATGCTGGCAGGAGTCGTTCTCGTAAATACCCTGGACCCATGCCTTGTAGGACTTTGAAATGATATGATGATATGAAATGATACAATGATATGAAAAAAAAAGTTTGTTTTGTTTTGTTTTGTTTTGTGGCAGCCTCTGAAAAATTGCAATACTGCTATTATGTCCCCCATTCTTTTCTCTAGACTAGCCAAACCCAAATCCTGCAACCATTCTTCATATATTTTTCTCTCCGTGGCTTTAATCATCTTAGTTGCTCTTCTTTGTACTTTTTTCCAAAGTCTCAACATCTTTTTTGTAATGTGCTGAAACAAAACGGATGCAGTGTCAGTACACCCACATGCGCGCGCACACAAACACACTTCACTGCTTTGGGTATTTCAGCAAAACAGTGCACCATTGATGAGTCAATTTTTGCTATTTAATCTCCTACTTCACTTTGGAGATTTGAAAGAATAAATGAAAAAGATAGTAAGATAATTTGGAGAATAATAGTCATAACTTACTGAAAATTAAGCATGGCAATCTTCATACTTCAACTCTATAATTGAAATAATTAGAATTTCATCATAATACCCAATAGTTTTGATTGATTTTAATTACTATTTTACTTAATATTTACAGGTTTGGTAGTATTTGTTTGATATCTTTTTCAAATGATATTTCATGATGCCATAAAAGGTGGGTGCTTAATTGTTTCAACTATACTACTGAGTGGAATTTTAATTATAGTTAATATAGCTGATTGTTACATTAATACATTATAATGTAACTTTCTAATAAAAAATAAAAGTAACAGGATTAGCAAACACTGAAGACAAAAGTTGAAGACAAACATTTCTACATAATTGCAATATTAGCAAGTGACACTCAGTTTAACACACAATGCATCCTAAATTGTATACTGTTAAATACAGTTTGGACTTCATTAAAAATACATCAAGAAATATTACTTGGGCATAACTGCTTTACAGGATGCAATTGTTGTATCAAACTATTGCAATTATCAATGGAATCATCCAATAAAAAATAAATTTATTCTACCCATTAATTGATTGATTGATTTTCTGTCCATCTTGCCACAAGGTGACTTTGGATGGCTTACATTAAAACTGGTAGAAGAACCATAATAAAAATAACAAGTATAATTAAAATTCTACAAGATGATAATTAAAAGATGGGAGTGAATGGAGGAAGATGTGCAGGGAGTAGGTGGGATTTATCATTAGTCCATCAAGCACCTCAAGTATGGTACTTCTCGCTTGGAGCCCCAGGGCAACTGGCAGAACCAGGTCTTCAGGCTCTTGTGGATGGTCAGGAGGGTGAGAAACAATCTCACCACAAGATCTTCCAAAAGCTCAGGCTTGTCTCCTGGATCCCATAACCCCAAATTCTTTGACAGACAGGAACTGTAGTATGCCTCCTTTGCTGGCATGAGTGGGATGAGCTTTTCTAATAGGCATTAGACAATTCCTCAAATATCTGTACTCATGCTATGCAGGGCTTTAAACGTGATGACCCACACCTTGCATTGAATCCAGAACCAATCTGGCAGCCACTGCACCTTGTGGAACAGCATTGTAAATTGGCCATGCAAGACTGCCCTCACTGCCATGCTCTGCAGCAGTTGAAGCTTCTGAATGCTCTTCAAGGGTAGCTCTATGCAGAACACATTATAGTAGTAGTACAAGTGTGAGATGACCAGGGATTGAATGATTAAATGCATGGTCTCCTGATCCAGGAATGTCCACAATTGACACACAACTCAAAGTTATGTGAAGGTTCCTCTAACCATGACTGCCACCTATTCTTTGAACAGGAGTCACAAGCCCAGCAGAAACCTTAAGTTGTGATCCAAGTCTGTAGTGCTACCCCACTCAGAATGAAAGATATCAAAGTCCTGATCTTGAAGCTCCATTTATTCAAAGTCATACTGATGACACCTCAATCCATGGTGATGGATAAAGTCACCCAGCAGCTTCATGTAGATGTTAAAAAGGAGTGGAGAGAGTACTGAGCTCTGTGGCATACACAGAAAAGAGGTGGTGGACTGGATCTCTTACTCCCTATTAATACTGTTTGAGACTGGCCTTGGAGAAATATACACTGAATCAATAAATCTGTTTCTACTCAATAGTTTATGAATGCAGTAAAAAGGGGGATTTAAAAGGAAATAATTCTTGGGGGTTTTTTTGGCTTGGAAAATAGTATTTATATGCAACTCTAATTAATTCAGGTTGGTTTGGAGCCTGTTGGATTGGGTTTTCTTTGTTTATATGTTTATCTCTGAGCTGCTTATGATTTCTTTTCTGTGTTTTGCATTGTTCTTATGTTTTGCAACTGTAAAATGCCCAGAGTCATTAGGAGTCAGACAGCTTCTAAATCAGTGTTTTTCAATCTTGGCAACATTAAGATGTGTGGGATTTAACTCCCAGATTTTCTCTGCCAGCATGCTGGGAAAACTGCCAAGTTTGAAAAACACTGCTGTAAATTGTATATATGAATATATAAATTAACTATCTAAGTAACTAACCTGAGAGGTGCTTACAGCAATAGTTGAACTAAAAAAAATCAATGAATGTAAAATTGTTTCAGTGGAGAAACTTTGAAGTGACAAGTGAGAAATTTGCTGCTGTAAGGGAGAGGTGGAAACAGGATGGTGGAAGTAGTAATTTAGAGGCAATGTAGTATCATGAATAAGCAGAGATCACAGACCAGAAGACAAATTCAAGCTCAATTTGACCAGAGAGCTCAGTAGGTCAATTTGAAGCAATCTGTTTCAACCAAATCTATCCCACAAATGTTTATCGGGAGATTGAATTAGGGAAGACACCAAATATAACAGGGCGGTGCTGTGATCTGGATTTGTAAGGGAAAAGATGATTCAGATGGGGGGGAAGAAACATAGTTAGCTTCTATCACAATCTCCTTTAATGAAAAGGGTTTCAAACAATTCCAGGAACATATTTAGCTTCTTTAAGCAATTCTTTATGGGGGCCCTGAGAGGATTCCCATGCTTCAAATTACCTTTTACTTTTTGAAACACTATATATCCCTCCATGGAGAGCTATCCATGTAAGCTTCTTAGAAAAAGACAGGATATAAATCAGTGGTTATTTCCAAACTTGGCAATGTTAAGATGTGTGGAGTTCAATTGCCAGAACTGGCTGGAGAATTGTGGAAGCTAATTGAATCTTAAAATTGCCAAGTTAAAGTGTGGGGGGGAAATCTACCGGTACTATATATTAAACGAACACATAAATACGCAAATTTGTTCATACTAAAACCTTAATGCATAGGTCAGTAGATATTAGTAGAACCTTTAATATGTTGTATATCTTTGAAATGTTATTTCTACTCTTCCACAGATGTTGTGTACATGAGATGTTGAACCTGAATTCAGTATTAACAACAGGTAATTTGTGATATTTTGGTACAGGAGGCCCCAAACAGTGAAATATATGAGACAGCCAGATAAAGAAGTATATATGCAGCTCCAGGAAAGGAACTTTAATTACAACCTGCTGCCTTATTGCCAAAAGATACGACACTGTATATTCCAAAATTATTCCCTTAGAGTAAAAATTGATGATTCGGGTTTGAAATGTATACTATTAGTGTCTAGAATAAGTATTTGTTATGATTCTTCCCCCAGAGGTAGCACAATGAGAATTGGGATCCTGTGATAAATAATTAACAAAATCAGTGTTGGTTTTGTCAAAGCTTTTTTTTAAAAAAATTAAACTCAGTAGCACTATGTTGTTCTGGCAAATGGCCACCACATATATATATATATATATATATATATATATATGTTATTTTATAGGTATGTAGGTCTTTGTATTGGTCTTGTCATTGTAGGTTGAAATACCTTGGCAGCGTTCATCTCATCCGTCATCTTCAGGCTGGTGTCTTCAGCCGTTCTAGCTGAGGCTGATAATCGCATATTCTCAATTGCGGACAATAATATATATATATATATATATATATATGGTGGCCATTTGCCAGAACAACATAGTGCTACTGAGTTTAATTATATTAAAAAAAGCTTTGACAAAACGAACACTGATTTTGTTAATTATTTATCACAGGATCCCAATACCCGAAGAAACCTAAATACCATATATGGTATATATAAATGGGATGATACTTCCCACCTACCAGACATCTGGAAACTAGCCCTAATCAACAAATGAGTCCCAGCCACAAAAACCAACACAGGACCCAAAATAACACATGATGCCACCACCAATCTCCTTCACCAGACTCAAACTCAAGCCCACCCCACAGATGAAAGGCAACCACCGTCCAGGAACCAGACCATGGCTGCAACACCAGCTGCTACACCCTCTCCAACCTCCAAACTAAGCAAACTGACACACGCTATAAACACATAGCCAGACCTCAAACTCAGAGCCAAACCAAGGCCTGGAATGTCACATCACAGCCTTCCATCCAGGATACTACATCACGTAACTCAGGAGATTACAACACAAAACCTCAGGAGGTTGCAACACAGACAACGACCCAGGAGATTACAGCACAAGACCCAGGATGTCACAACATTAGAACTCAGAAGGTCATCACACAACCCATTACCCAGGTCGTTACAACACAAAAGGCTGAGAGACACACAGCCAGTACCTCAGCCACACAGGGTCTTATGAAAAAGCCAACTAATCTGCATACATCAACTCCATCAACCAATTAAGAAGTAACAACACAGCCAACCAACCCACTTACAACAGAGACAGCACACCACACCTCTCCACCAGTATTTATAGAGAGACGGCAGCTCCGATCACACTTTGCTGGCACAAGCACAAAGCCGAAGACACCAGCCTGAAGATGGTGAGTGGGATCTTGTAGAAACGTCGCCAAGATACTCTCAATCTTACACGGAATAAGACCCAAATACACCAAGACCTACATATATATATATATATGTGGTATTTAGGTTTTTTCGGGTATTTTCCCACGTAATAGTTGTGCTTTTATAGCGATGTTTCAGCAGAATCCCATCTGCCATCTTCAGGCTTGTGTATTGGGTTCTTTATTAATCATGTGTTTCAGGCTTGGCAGCCTTTGACAGTTTGAATTTGGTTCTGGCCCTGTGTTTTATTTGAATGGTCCTCTTTTCATCCCTATTGGCTGGGAGTCTAGGTCTGTGTTCATTGGTGCTCGAGTTGCTGGCAACATTGTGTTTTGTGTATTGGGGGAGTGTTTGGGTTGGAGATATTGTGGGGGGGTTGTTTGTGTCCAGGTGTTTGTTTGTATTGTGGTATAGAGATCCTTTTGTTTGTCAGTGCAGGCTTCCAGATGATTGATAGTCTGGTGGAGTCATCTCTTTTATTCATACTATTAGGTCTTTTATCAATTTCTGTTGCTTCTCTGATGATTCTGTGGCTGGGGTTTTCTATAGGGACTATGGTTTTGGTGCCATTGAAGTCGATGCTATGGCCTGTGGCTTTCATATGTTGGACTAGTGAGGAAGTGTGTTCCAGCTTTTTTATTGCATTCTTGTGTTCTTCAAAGTGGTACTTATTTTTCTATTGGTTTGTCCTATGTATGTGGCAGGACATGATGCACAGGGTACTTCATATATGCCTTGGTTTTCTAGGTCAATTTTGTCTTTGGGGTTTCTTAGTATGGCTGCTATTTTTTTGTCTGTTTTGAGAGCAGTTTTGATGTGATGTCTGCATAGTATTTTGCTGATTTTTTCTGTTGTACCTTTTATGTAGGGCAGGACAGCTGTTCCATAGGTCTGTTCATCTTTTGGGTCTCTATTGTGTTTTGGTGTGCTTTGGTGCATTAGGGTTGTGATTTTGTTTTTGTGGAAGCCGTTAGCTATCAGTATTTTGGTTAGGGTGCATAGTTCTGTTTTTATGTGTGCCTTGTCTGCCAGGCGTTTGGTTTTAGTAATTAATGTTTTGGCCACAGAGTTTATTTGTGCTGGGTGGTGGTGGTATTGAGAGGTATATATATATATGTAGGTCTTGGTGTATTCGGGTCTTGTCCTGTGTAAGATTGAGAATACCTTGGCAACATTTCGACGAAATCTCATCCGTCATCTTCAGGCTGATGTCTTCAGCTTCGTTCTTCTCCCAGAAGCTCGATAACTTGAAGGTATTCAATCTTACATGGGACAAGACCCGAATACACCAAGACCTACATACCTTTACCCGTGAAAATCTACGAATATATATATATATATATATATATATATATATATATATATATATTGTTTTCGTAGATTTTCAACGGGTAAAGGTATGTATCTGTATTCGGTCTTGTCCCTGTAAATTGAAATACCAGGCACATTCGAAAATCAGAGAGAGCGAAGCTGAGACACCAGCCTGAAGATGACGGATGAGATTTGATGCGTAAGCCAAGGTATTCTCAATCTTACGGACAAGACCGAATACACCAAGACCTACATATATATATATATATATATATATATATATATATATATATATATATATATGTTTTCGTAGATTTTCACGGGTAAAGGTATGTAGGTGTATTCGGGTCTTGTCCCGTGTAAGATTGAGAATACCTTGGCAAAGTTTCGATGAAATCTCATCCATCATCTTCAGGCTGGTGTCTTCAGCTTCATTCTCCTGGGAGAAGTGTGTGATTGTGGCTGTTTTTCCCTTTTAAACTCTAGAGTTGGCTGTGTTGTTACTTCTTGATTGGTTTGTGGAGTTGATGTATGCAGATTGGATGGCTTTTTCCTGAGACCCTGTGTGGCTGAGGTGCTGGCTGTGTGTCTCTCAGCCTACTTCCTGTGAAAGAAGACCCTGTTTGATTGTTAGAATCTGGTCTCTCCTCCCAACCCATCTCCATTCCAATGTCAGCACCCAAGTCAGGTAGTGATGTGCAATCTTCCACTTATAAGGATGGATTTTGGCACTGTGACAGGTTTTGGGATGGTTCCTGTCGTAATGGCTCGTTACACATGGGGTTGATTCTTGTTTGCTGATTATCCTCATGTTCCTCCCCTCCCCTAGAAAAGCATTAGGTATGGGAACTAGAGAGGAACAATTGCGATGTTCCTGAGGTAACCTGGATCTAAGCTGATCAATGTGCCTGCTCAGAGGACTCCATCCTCTGTTTGTACCCTGTAAGAACGAGGGCCTGTGATTTGAGTTATTTCAGCAGGAATCCATGAAGGCTCACCCATAAGGTTCTTAGCATAAACAGAATCAGCCACACTGAACATGCGAACTTTGCTAGTGGAATCTAGTGGTGCTGGGTGCGTAAATGGGATGAAGGCGGTCAAGGGAAGACCTGAAAGTTTCTACCCATCAACAACTCTGCTGGGGATAAGTTAGTTGATGGGTTAGAGTGATGTGTTGAACACTAAGAAGTTTTTCAACTTTCTCAGTGATGTCCCCAGGACCCAATTGCTGAAGCTTTTCCTTGGTAAACGTACCATTCATTCAGCCCGCCATAGCCAAGAGTGCCCAGGGGCTGTCAGGGCATGTCTGATACCCAGTTGTGCTAGATAGGATTCAAAAGGGTTGGATGTAAATTGAGGGCCATTGTCAGAGACAAGAACATCAGGTAACCGTGGGTTACAAAAAGCTTTTAAGCTGCTTGATGACAGCATCAGTTGTGGTGGATGCCATGGGATTACCTCTAGCCATTTGGAATATGCAACTACTATAATAAGGAAGGTGTGCCCTCTGGTAGGGCCAGTGAAATCAATGTGAATCCTAGACCAGGGGCCCCTAGGACATTCCCATTCCTGTTTGGGGGCGAGAGGTGGGGCAGGCCTGACTACCTGACAGTTGGGACAAGATGCAACCCAGTTTTCAACCATTTTGTCAATACCTGGCCACCATACATAACTCCTGGCCAATCCCTTCATCCTTACAATACCAGGATGACCCTCATGTAGCATTTCCAAAACCTCCCTTTGCAGTTTTGCAGGAATAACCACCCTGTTACCCCACAAAATACATCCTCTTAATACAGATAATTCAGTTTGCCTGGATTTAAAAGGTTGGGCAAGGTGAGGTTGATCTTGAAGAGGCCAACCTTTCTTAATCCAGCCTATAATAGGAGCCAACAAAGTCTTTGGCAGTCTCTCTGGCAATTTCAGCAGCGTGTACTGGAAGCTTGGCAACAGTTTCTAGGAAAAAGGTGTGTGCCTCAGGTTCAAAGTCCTCCTTGTGACAAGGAAGTGGACAACGACTCAAGGCATCAGCATGTCCAATGTCCTTGCCAGGCTTGTGGATAAGGTTGTATGAATAAGCAGCAAGAAATTCAGTCCACTTCAGCATTCTTGGTGACAGGATAATGGATGTAGGTTTGTCTCCTGCCACAATGCCTAACAAAGGTTTGTGATCTGTGTCAATGGTAAATGTTCTCCCATACAGATATTCATGAAATTTCTTAACAGCTGCAACAATTGCCAATGCTTCCTTGTCCAATTGGCTGTAATTCCTCTCTGCTTTGGTCAAGGTGCGAGAGTAAAATGCAATAGGGGCTTCTCTCCCTCTGGGAAGCCAGTGGCTCAACCCCCCCCCCACTCCAAAGGGGGATGCATCACAAGTCAGTACAACAGGTAAATTCTCAGAGAACTGTATCAGTACAGCATCAGACGTGATTAGTCTTTTAGTACTGTTAAATGCTGATTGTTCTTTCCTGCCCCAGACCCAAACAGACTTTTTGTCAAGCAATCTGTGTAATGGTTCTGCAATGGTTGCCTTCTGAGGTAGGAACATGTGGTAAAAGTTAATAAGTCCAAGGAAGGCTTGCAAATCTGTTTTGCATTTTGGTCTAGGGCTTCTTTGATTGCTTGAACCTTGGCATCTGTAGGGTGGATGCCATGCTTGTCAATCATATAGCTGAAGAACTCAACCTTGTCAGTTCTAAGAGTGCATTTTTCTTCCTTGACTTTTAACCCCGCTTTCTTGAATCTGGTAAGGACTTCTCTGAGTCTCTCTTGTAATTGAGTGTCATTTTCAGCAGAGATTAACACATCATCAAAGTAAGGCACTACCCCTGGCAGTCCTTGGAGCTTCCTTTCCATAAGGCTTTGGAAAATGCCTGGTGCCACGCTTACTCCAAACTGTAACCTTTTACATTTGAAGGCACCTCTATGAGTCACAATGGTTTGGGCCTCTGTAGTGGCATCATCAACTGTTAGTTGTTGATATGCCTGGGCCAGATCCAATTTGGCAAAGACTGTACCCCTGCCAAGTGAATGTAATAAATGATGCACCACTGGAACTGGATATGCGCTCTGTTGAAGGGCATGGTTCAATGTCCCCTTATAGTCCCCACAGATTCCCACTGACCCATCAGTCTTGACTGGTGTGACTATGGGTGTCTCCCATCTGGAGTGGTCAGTGGGCTCTAAAACTCCTTGAGCTTTTAGTTTATCTAATTGTGCATCAATTTTTTCGTTTAAGGCAAATGGGACCCTTCTGGGCTTTAAGCGAATTGGGGCACCTTGGGATCTAGGTTGAAAGTGATAGGGGTCCCCATATACTTGCCCAATCCGTCGCTGAAGACCTCTGGAAACTCAGACTTCAGGGCCTCCTCCCATTCAGTGTTGCTCACGTGATTGATGCCAGTCACCTCGATGCCTAGTGGCTTGAACCACTCAAGTCCCAGCAAGCTTGGGCAGTCCTTGTCCACGATGGTCAGGGGCAAACGTTTGGTGTGGCCTTTGAACTTCAAGATGAATTCTCTTGTTCCAACTACTGGAATCTTGTTCCCTTGGTAGTCTTTAAGAGTCAGTGCTTGCTTCTGGAAATGCTTCTTCTGAATGTTGGGAAGTAGCCTGTGAATAGTGTCCCATGACACCATAGATAAATAGGAGCCTGAGTCCACTTCCATTTTGCAAGGCCTTCCTTCAATTAGTACCTTCACATGTACTTTTCTGCTTCTTAAGGGTGAAGAATGACCAATGGTGACTGTTTGATGAGTTTCATTCTTCCCATTTGCTTCTGTATTGTGCCCCATTTTCTCACTGAAGTTGTTAGGCTTGAAATCTTTGTCAGGAAACTTCTTTTGTGCTTGGTGGAGTTCTGGATGATTTGCAGACTCTTGCTAGGTGACCTCTTTTTCACAACGGAGACAGATGGTATCAAAAACTTGCATTCAGTCAGGGGTGCCCCCACAACCTCTGCAATAAAAATCTTGCCTCTTCCTTCCAGTCTTTCCTTTTCTTCTCCATTCTGAGTCTATAAATTCCTTCCTCCCCCTCACTACAGTCTGAAGCAGAATCTATTTGCTCTGAATGGGTTGTTGTGGATTTTTCCACATCAGGATGGCTTATGACCTTGTTAATTTTCTTCATGGCTGCTGCTGAGGACTTGGTAGCTTCCGCTGAAGAAGCTTCTTCTATGGCCTCCTTAAGCATGATCTTAGGTTTCATTAATAATTTGCTCTGCAAAACTTGTCTTCTAGGCCTAGAACAAATTGATCCCCGCATGGCCTCTTCTAAGTTGATAAATTCACATGCACCCCCAATGTCCCTTAAACTTGCCACAAAGTCATTAGCTTTCGCTTTCCCTTAATCCCAATGGTAGAATTCGTGTCTCTTAATGAGGTAGATACTCGTGCAGCGTAATGGGCTCTAATAATTTTTCTAAATGGGCCAGTCCATTACCTTCATGTCTGCAGCTCCGCCAATGCCTTAGCCATCTTGAAAATGGCGGACTGCAGTGGTGAGAAAGACCACTTCCTCTTCCGTTGTCGATGTCGTGAGATCGTTTCCTCCAAATACATTTGGAAGCTTGATCTGCATGAGTCCCAGTCTTCTGCCGTCCGGATCGAGCGGGGCTGGGGGCGTTCAGCGCAGCCATCTCTCTCAGCTTGTTTTCAGCGTCGTCTTCTCTTCAGGAAGGATCCCACCTTCGTCGCCAGTGTTAGATTTGCATGAAGAGTCAGACGTGAAGTGCTTCAGTGAAGAGTTTATTAGTGACTACAGCTCATAACAGACCGATTTGGCTGGTCTGCCTGCTACTTAGCCAGCGCCACAGTTGCCAGCCAATCAGAGTGCAGGGTTTTCCCTTTTAAACCAATCATTTCTGACATTTACAAGAACAGTTCAAACTTAACAATGACATTCAAACCTGCATACATAACAGTTGCAGCAACGGAACTGAATTCAATTTTCATGAAATGATGTTTTACTATGTTAGGACCAACACTTGGAGAAAATCTTGCACTGGTTCTAATTTAAAAGAAGTATTCTTATCCCTCATAATCAGAAGGTAGTAAGAATAGCTCTTGTAAATATGTTCACATTTTAAACAAAAATAGGCAGAGGATCTGCTAATATCTGCTA
>CM019153.1:37711283-37772062 GCA_009733165.1 Naja naja
GGTAAAGGTATGTAGGTGTATTCTGGTCTTGTCCTGCAGTAAGATTGAGAATACCTTTGTGCAAAGTTTCGATGAAATCTCATCCATCATCTCATAGGCTGGTGTCTTCAGCTTCATTCTCCTGGCAGAAGTGTGTGATTGTGGCTGTTTTTCCCTTTTTAAAATCCTAGAGTTGGCTGTGTTGTTACTTCTCTTGATTGGCTCAGGAGTTGGATGTATGCAGATTGATGGCTTTTCTGAGACCTCCTGTGGTGAGTGGCTGAGGTGTGGCTGTGTGTCCCTAGCCTACTTCCTGTGAAAGAAGACCCTGTTTGATTGTTAGAATCTGGTCTCTCCTCCCAACCCATCTCCAGCCCAATGTCAGCACCCAAGTCAGGTAGTGATGTGCAATCTTCCACTTGTAAGGATGGATTTTGGCATTGTGACAGGTTTTGGGATGGTTCCTGTCGTAATGGCTCGTTACACATGGGGTTGATTCTTGTTTCTGATTATCCTCATGTTCCTCCCCTCCCCTAGAAAAGCATTAGGTATGGGAACTAGAGAGGAACAATTAAGATGTTCCTGAGGTAACCTGGATCTAAGCTGATCAATGTGCCTGCTCCAGAGGACTCCATCCTCTGTTTGTACCCTGTAAGAACGAGGGCCTGTGATTTGAGTTATTTCAGCAGGAATCCATGAAGGCTCACCCATAAGGTTCTTAGCATAAACAGAATCACCCACACTGAACGTGCAGAACTTTGCTAGTGGAATCTAGTGGTGCTGCGTGTGGGTGTGGGATGAAGGCGGTCAAGGGAGACCTAAGTTTCCTACCCATCAACTCTGCTGGGGATAAGTTAGTTGATGGGTTAGGAGTGATGTGCTGAACACTAAGAAGTTTTTCAACTTTCTCAGTGATGTCCCCAGGACCCAATTGCTGAAGCTTTTCCTTGGTAAACGCATTATTCATTCAGCCCGCCGTTAGCCAAGGGTGCCCAGGGCGCTGTCAGGGCATGTCTGATACCCAGTTGTGCTAGATAGGATTCAAAAGGGTTGGATGTAAATTGAGGGCCATTGTCAGAGACAAGAACATCAGGTAACCCGTGGGTTACAAAAGCTTTTAAGCTGCTTGATGACAGCATCAGTTGTGGTGGATGCCATAGGGATTACCTCTAGCCATTTGGAATATGCATCTACTATAATAAGGAAGGTGTGCCCTCTGGTAGGGAGCGAAATCAATGTGAATCCTAGACCATGGGCCCCTAGGACATTCCCATTCCTGTTTGGGGGCGAGAGGTGGGGCAGGCCTGACTACCTGACAGTTGGGACAAGATGCAACCCAGTTTTCAACCATTTTGTCAATACCTGGCCACCATACATAACTCCTGGCCAATCCCTTCATCCTTACAATACCAGGATGACCCTCATGTAACATTTCCAAAACCTCCTTTGCAGTTTTGCAGGAATAACCACCCTGTTACCCCACAAAATACATCCTCTTAATACAGATAATTCAGTTTGCCTGGATTTAAAAGGTTGGGCAAGGTGAGGTAGATCTTGAAGAGGCCAACCTTTCTTAATCCAGCCTATAATAGGAGCCAATAAAGTGTCTTTGGCAGTCTCTCTGGCAATTTCAGCAGCTGTACTGGAAGCTTGGCAACAGTTTCTAGGAAAAGTGTGTGCCTCAGGTTCAAAGTCCTCCTTGTGACAAGGAAGTGGGCAACGACTCAAGGCATCAGCATGTCCAATGTCCTTGCCAGGCTTGTGATATAAGTTGTATGAATAAGCAGCAAGAAATTCAGTCCACCTCAGCATTCTTGGTGACAGGATAATGGGTGTAGGTTTGTCTCCTGCCACAATGCCTAACAAAGGTTTGTGATCTGTGACAATGGTAAATGTTCTCCCATATAAATACTCATGAAATTTCTTGAAAGCTGCAACAATTGCCAATGCTTCCTTGTCCAATTGGCTGTAATTCCTCTCTGCTTTGGTCAAGGTGAGAGTAAAATGCAATAGGGGCTTTCCCTCTGGGAAGCCTGTGGCTCAACCCCCCCACTCCAAAGGGGATGCATCACAAGTCAGTACAACAGGTAAATTCTCAGAGAACTGTATGAGTACAGCATCGACGTGATTAGTCTTTTAATACTGTTAAATGCTGATTGTTCTTTCCTGCCCCAGACCCAAACAGACTTTTTGTCAAGCAATCTGTGTAATGGTTCTGCAATGGTTGCCTTCTGAGGTAGGAACATGTGGTAAAAGTTAATAAGTCCAAGGAAGGCTTGCAAATCTGTTTTGCATTTTGGTCTAGGGGCTTCTTTGATTGCTTGAACCTTGGCATCTGTAGGGTGGATGCCATGCTTGTCAATCATATAGCCCAAGAACTCAACCTTGTCAGTTCTAAGAGTGCATTTTTCTTCCTTGACTTTTAACCCCGCTTTCTTGAATCTGGTAAGGACTTCTCTGAGTCTCTCTTGTAATTGAGTGTCATTTTCAGCAGAGATTAACACATCATCAAAGTAAGGCACTACCCCTGGCAGTCCTTGGAGCATCCTTTCCATAAGGCTTTGGAAAATGCCTGGTGCCACGCTTACTCCAAACTGTAACCTTTTACATTTGAAGGCACCTCTATGAGTCACAATGGTTTGGGCCTCTGTAGTGGCATCATCAACTGTTAGTTGTTGATATGCCTGGGCCAGATCCAATTTGGCAAAGACTGTACCCTGCCAAGTGAATGTAATAAATGATGCACCACTGGAACTGGATATGCGCTCTGTTGAAGGGCATGGTTCAATGTCCCCTTATAGTCCCCACAGATTCTCACTGACCCATCAGTCTTGACTGGTGTGACTATGGGTGTCTCCCATCTGGAGTGGTCAGTGGGCTCTAAAACTCCTTGAGCTTTTAGTTTATCTAATTGTGCATCAATTTTTCTTTAAGGCAAATGGGACCCTTCTGGGCTTTAAGCGAATTGGGGGCACCCTGGGATCTAGGTTGAAAGTGATAGGGGTCCCCATATACTTGCCCAATCCGTCGCTGAAGACCTCTGGAAACTCAGACTTCAGGGCCTCCTCCCATTCAGTGTTGCTCACGTGATTGATGCCAGTCACCTCGATGCCTAGTGGCTTGAACCACTCAAGTCCCAGCAAGCTTGGGCAGTCCTTGTCCACGATGGTCAGGGGCAAACGTTTGGTGTGGCCTTTGAACTTCAAGATGAATTCTCTTGTTCCAACTACTGGAATCTTGTTCCCTTGGTAGTCTTTAAGAGTCAGTGCTTGCTTCTGGAAATGCTTCTTCTGAATGTTGGGAAGTAGCCTGTGAATAGTGTCCCATGACACCATAGATAAATAGGAGCCTGAGTCCACTTCCATTTTGCAAGGCCTTCCTTCAATTAGTACCTTCACATGTACTTTTCTGCTTCTTAAGGGTGAAGAATGACCAATGGTGACTGTTTGATGAGTTTCATTCTTCCCATTTGCTTCTGTATTGTGCCCCATTTTCTCACTGAAGTTGTTAGGCTTGAAATCTTTGTCAGGAAACTTCTTTGTGCTTGGTGGAGTTCTGGATGATTTGCAGACTCTTGCTAGGTGACCTCTTTTTTCACAACGGAGACAGATGGTATCAAAAACTTGCATTCAGTGCGGGGGTGCCCCCCCCCCCACAACCTCTGCAATAAAAATCTTGCCTCTTCCTTCCAAGGTCTTTCCTTTTCTTCTCCATTCTGAGTCTATAAATTCCTTCCTCCCCCTCACTACAGTCTGAAGCAGAATCTATTTGCTCGCAATGGGTTGTTGTGGATTTTTCCACATCAGGATGGCTTGCGGCCTTGTTAATTTTCTTCATGGCTGCTGCTGAGGACTTGGTAGCTTCCGCTGAAGAAGCTTCTTCTATGGCCTCCTTAAGCATGATCTTAGGTTTCATTAATAATTTGCTCTGCAAAACCTTGTCTTCTAGGCCTAGAACAAATTGATCGCGCATGGCCTCTTCTAAGTTGATAAATTCACATGCACCCCCAATGTCCCTTAAACTTGCCACAAAGTCATTAACGTTTTCGCTTTCCCCTTAATCCCAATGGTAGAATTCGTGTCTCTTAATGAGGTACGATACTCGTGGCGCGTAATGGGCTCTTAATAATTTTTCTAAATCGGGCCAGTCCATTACCTTCATGTCTGCAGCTCCCGCCAATGCCTTCGCCATCTTGAAAATGGCCGGACTGCAGTGGGTGAGAAAGACCGCCCTCTTCCGCTTGTCGGAATGTCGGCGAGATCGCTTTCCTCCAAATACATTTGGAAACGATCTGCATATGAGTCCCAGTCTTCTGCCGCCGGATCGAACGGGCTGGGGGTGTTCAGCGCAGCCATCTCTCTCAGCTTGTTTTCCGCGTCGTCTTCTCTTCAGGAAGGATCCCACCTTCGTCGCCAGTGTTAGATTTGCATGAAGAGTCAGACGTGAAGTGCTTCAGTGAAGAGTTTATTAGTGACTACAGCTCATAACAGACCCGATTTGGCTGGTCTGCGCTGCTACTTATAGCCAGCGGCCACAGTTGCCAGCCAATCAGAGTGCAGGGTTTTCCCGCACTTTTTAAACCAATCATTTCTGACATTTTACAAGAACAGTTCAAACTTAACCAATGACATTCAAACCTGCATACATAACAGTTGCAGCAACGGAACTGAATTCAATTTTTCATGAAATGACATGTTTTACTATGTTAGGACCAACACTTGGAGAAAATCTTGCACTGGTTCTAATTTAAAAGAAGTATTGTTAACATCCCACTCATAATCAGAAGGTAGTAAGAATAGCTCTTGTAAATATGTTCACACATTTTAAACAAAAATAGGCAGAGGATCTGCTAATATCTGCTATTAAATGTGAATATAAGGTCTTCTTATATTTTAATCAAGGCTTTCTTATGCAAATCTAAATCTTCACTGTTTTTTAAGATTTAGCCTTTCAGCCTTAATCTATCATACTGAATTCATGAGTTTTTGCATTCTCCATCACCTCTTATTGTGCCTGCATTGTTTTCATATCATCCATTATAATTTAATGTTGCAACCCAAAGTGGTAATGTGCTTATCCAAAGTACCAGTATTTCTACAAATCCTTGAGCATAATTTACTGTGAGTGGATTTCCTGAGATTACATATTAATTGAATTTTTCCCATCGGCTGGGAACTCAGTTCTTATTCAAAAAGAGCTCCAGCTGCTGCTTGCATTGAATCAGAAGATTTAGACAGCTTTTAGATTTGCAAATGGAATGACTCAAAATTGTAGAAGCAGAGTTTTTTACTATCAAGATTAACTCTTCTAAAGGGAATGGGCAGGGAACACTCTTCTCAACTCAGCAGTGGGATCCTACCTGTTCCACTGCCGGTTTGGTGAACGCTCGTGTGCACACCTAACACACAAGCATAGCTGTGTACACACCAGCTGAGGCCTGCAGCGGCAATCAGCTGAGAGGATAAAGAAGAGAAAAGCTCAGGGTCAGATGGGAGGGCCCATCCTGTGCCTTTCTCTTCTTTCTCCTCTCAGCTGATAGTAGGAGGCTTTTTTTCCTTAACTCAGCTGATCATTGGAGGCTTTTTTAATACAGGTTTGGCCAAACCAGGCTGAACCGGTAGCATACCACCACTGCTTCAACTGAAGAAGGAGATACATTTTAGTATCTAAATTAACTCAATTACCCTTCATTGCTGTAACCCTACCTTCACGTCATCCTACTTGCTTGTTTTCCTCTCTCAAACCGGTTCCATGTAAACAATCTCCACCACGTGCTCCCTTCACCATCCTCCTGGCATGTACCGGCAACCTCCTACCTGCTCCCCAGTGTCTTCCATCCCCCTCAGCTGAGTCCCAGGCCTGTACGAAAACACTTTCGCCTCACAGTGTCTGCTGCATCAGATGCGGAGCGTGGCTTCATAACTTCAGTCAGGAGCAGTTCGTCAGTTGGGAGCTGCTGACGGGTTGACTCGCCAAGACCCGGTGAAATGGCGGACTCTGAGGTAAGCGATGCTGCACTCAGAGCCTAACAGTTCCATTTTAAGTGGCATAAAATATGCATTTCTATATGTAGCACAGCATGCAATTTATCCATTTAGAGCAAAACTTTAAATTGGCTTTTAAAGTATTAATCCTATTGGAGCAATGTTTAAAAAGATGAGGAGAGAAAGCAAATGGGTAGCTACTTATGACTCTAAGCCACCTGAATTTCCTTCAGTCCTAGCCAGCATCGCTAACAGTTTGGCTGTTCACAGAACAGTTTCCACCATATTAATTCTACAACTTTTCATATCACTTTATTACAATTTTGATAAGAGCTTCCAATTTTCTTTACAGAAGTTATAAGTATATTGTTAAGGAAGTTAACATCTCCTTATCAGTACACTTAACAGGGCGAAAGACAATCTTGAATATACTGGCTTGACCTGATTGTGCCTCCATCTCAAGCAATAAAGTATGGATGGAAATGCATTGACTATCTGGTTATGGCCAAGTACAACTTCTATCAGTGCAATCAAAGCTAATGGATGATGGGAGGATTAATATGTCTCAATATGTCAGGAATGTTTAGCTTTTGTAAATATATTTTCCACCAATGATGGCTTAGTGATTGTAGCCAAACATCACCATGCCAGTCCAATTAGTGAAATCATGTTCAGTTAATTTCCAGTATTGGAACCATAAAAACCAATGGACTTTTGACACTAACCAGATCCCCAGATTCTGCTAGTCTCTTTCTCACAATATATTGTAAGATTTCTTTCCAGATGTGGGGATGAAAATTCTGTCTCTATTTCTGCCTCTGGGGGAAGGTTACTGCAAAATCCCCCCTCCCTCCCTCCCTCCCTCCCCCCTCTCTCTGTATACACACACACACATTGAGGAGAGAGAGAGAGAAGCTTTCTCTCTCTTACTCTCTGTATATGTGTGTTTGTGTGAATATGTATGTGTGTGTATATATATGTATATGTATATATACACACACACACACACACACAGACACACATATATACATATTACACATATTCATGTACACACACACACAATTGCACAATTGCACAATGCCAAAGTGCTCCATAGAACTGTCCTGGCTTCTGATTTTAATTATACATTCACACACTTGGTATGGAAATTAGCAGTTTACTCAAGGAGATAACAGCAGACAAGGAATGCAAACCAAAATAGGAATCTGGGGAAAAAAGCACATTTCCTGAATAGTTTTTTTTTTAAATGGGAGCAGGCAGTGAAAGTAAGGGTTTTTTTCACCATTATAATGAAAATTGGAAAGCTTAGGGAAGCTACCTTTTTCACTATTAAATATGGTGCCTGTGTATTTGTGCACAGTAAAACACCATTAATATTAATGATGTAATTTTAGATGCTTGGTACAAATGTAATATTGCTAATATTTAGTTAAATACATTCTACTTCATAGCATGCTATGGGAGAAGCCATTCTGTTTTCATTTATGATTTCAGCAGAACATGGCTAATAATGGTATCTAAGAAGTGAGACTGACAATTTGTCTTTGACCTAGCAATCATTCAATCAGACCTTCCTATTTAAATGATTGTTACATTATGTTGAAAACCTTCAGGAGAAGGTAACCAACCACAAAATGAGGCATAATAGTGAATTGTAAACATCCTGATTGACATAAATGTGTGCAATAAATAAGTTTGTTGTGCTAGGATGTAAGTTTCACCATTGCTTCTATATGTTTTCCCTAAGGCTGCAGTTATATTCTTCTTCTTTTGAAAAATGATGGGACTCCTTTCTAAAATTATGATTATAGGTATGGACAATTTATAACAATTTGACTAATTTTCAACATACTTTGTCCTAAATTTAAAAACATGATGGTTAGATATCTTGTGCTTCCTACTCTGGAAATAATTATCTGTTTCAACTTTCTTCTTCGGAAGAAAAGGAGAAAAAAACGACAAAGGCAAAATAAAGAGAATAGATATCCTCATGCAGTTTTGGCTTTGGTCCAGTTCGGTCTTTGCTTGAGCTCTGTTGATAGATGTACTGTAAGATCTCTGCAGATGAATCCCACCCCCAAAAAAACTATTCACAAAGCAGAAAAAGAAATTACCCACCAACATATCTGAACAGATGTGGAAATCTTTGATAATGTATACATTTTACTCAGTGATTTCCCTGTGTACTGTTCTCCTTCTTCTTCCAATTTAAGTGCATTTATTTGACTTACTGTACTATAACATTCTTTCTAGTGACTGGGTATTTGCCTTAAATGCCTGATCTTCTAATGTTGGGATTGATGTTTAAATTCCTAAGGACAATCAATTGGCTCAGACAAGGAGACTATTGAGAAGCAAAGTTAATTCACAATTGTCAGCTCTCCAAGGTAAAACAAACTTGGATACCAAAGACATGCAAGCTACTACATTCATTGTAAAGATTATTGTGACAGAAACCTGCAGGTCTGAATGCACTTCCTTTTCCTTTCCTTTATCTTATTGAGAAGTAGGGAGAGTCATATTTTAGAGGCTGTCTTAGAGTACATTTCTGCCCTAGACCCAAATTTCTTTTATCTGACCATTAGCTTGGTTGTGTGTTAGAAATTAATCAATCCTATGACTAATTAATTTTTATGGACTGTAAACCCTTGTCTATATATTTAAATTCACCCTGTTCGAGCACACAGACAGGGGCTTCTCCGGGTGCCTTCAGCAAGTCAATGCCGGCTGGTGGCACCCCGGGGATGGGCCTATTCTGTGGTGGTTCCCGCCCTATGGAATCAACTACCCCTGGGGCTCCACCTGGCCCCTGACCTTCGCACCTTCCACCACGACCTGAAAACCTGGCTATTTGAACAGGCTGGGCTGGGCTGATCTCCTGGGGGGGAGGGTTAAATTTTAAATGGTATACTTGGGTTTTAACTTAAATTAGACTTGTGACTATTTAATATTGTTTTAAATTAATTTATTGTTATGTTTTGGTTTTAATTGTGAGCCGCCCCGAGTCTTCGGAGATAGGGCGGCATACAAGTCTAAATAATAAATAAATAAATAAATAAATAAATTATATAAAGAAAGTTGAGCCCAGGTGATTTTAAATCAACATTTATTGTAACCAGCAGTTTAAACAAATAAATATTCAGAATGAATATTACCAGTGTCCTCTTTTCTTTTAAGTTTCTCCTCAGGTCTTCTTAGTTTGACAACTGCCTATGCAGTTGGGGTTTCTGTGTCTCTTCTGTCTCAGAAATATAATAGAAATAGTCTCTAGCCTAGGAATGTCTTTTTCCTTTGCAGCTTGAGCTTTTCTTGAGGTTTCTTGAAGCTGTCTGCCTATGCAGCACAGATATCTTGAGAGACTTCTTTAGAGATGGGACAGCCTGCCTATGCAGCTGTAATGATATCAGAAACCTGTGAGGTAAATGGCAGTTGGGCAGCCCCTTTTATAGTGCAGTATAATTAAGGGGCGTGGTTATTAAAACCAGTACTTGGTATGTCATGCTACGCTGCCATTGGTTGATTTGACTTTTCAAATCTAAACATTGTAAAGTGCACAGCACATTGGAAATTTTTCCAGCATTGTGGTTCTTCTTCCTATTCCTCAAGGTTATTTTTTATGGTGATTACAGTGATAAAATCTCTGCCCCCCTGTGATCTTTAAGACAGCTAATCTGGTTTCCTTAGCAGTGGTGGGATTATTATTTTACTACCAGTTCTGTGGGCGTGGCTTGATGGATGTGGTGTGGCTTGGTGGTCATGGTGTGGCTTGGTGGGAGTGGTCTGGTGGGGGTGGCAGGGGAAGGATACTGTAAAATCTCCATTCCCTCCCCACTCCAGGGGAAGGATATTGCAAAATCCCATTCCCTCCCCACTCCACTAACCTGCTTTCCAGCTCTGTTCTCCTGTGCAGGGCAACCAATAGAAGTCCCAGACAATCAGCTGGGACTAAGGAGGTGGCAAATAGATGGGGGCAGGGCCAGTCAGAGGTGGTATTTGCTGGTTCTCCAAACTACTCAAAATTTCTGCTACCGGTTCTCCAGAACTGGTCAGAACCTGCTGAATACCACCTCTGATCCTTAGTCAAAGAATGGATTCCTAATGTATTTTGACTTCTATTGAATTTAACATCCTAGTAGGCTTGGTTGAAGCCATGTGGCCTTCCATTTTACCGAACCAGTTTTCATTCACATGTGCTAGGTCAATTTAATCATTCAGCATTAAATACTCACAAATGTATATATTTAATAATCATCAGAAATGTATTGATTAAGTGATGAACCACAAGGAAAAAATTACATGTGTCCTTTTCTCCCCCTCTGTCATTAACAACTATTGTCCTTTAGAATTAAAGTAGCAGCTTCCTGCCAGTAAAACTATACTTGATCCAAAATTAACCAATGCACAAATTCTTACAACAGTTGCATTATATTAACCAGTAATTATATTTCCCCCTTACCATAGTCACTGATGAATCACAGGCCAAGAATGACTATCCAATAAAAATAAAAATCCAAAAATTTCAATATGGTTACTCTGTATACCGGTTGATCATTAATATTAAAAATGATTTAGAAAGGCTTTCTATGTGCCTTCTCTGCTGAGCTGTTTATATAATATGGTAGCAACTGCAGCAGTGGTGGGATTCAATTTTTTTTACTACTGGTTCTGTGGGAGTGGCTTAGTGGGCGTGGCAGGGGAAGAATACTGTAAAATCTCCAGTCAGAGGTGGTATTTGCCAGCTCTCCAAACTATTCAAAATTTCTGCTACCGGTTCTCCAGAACTGGTCAGAATCTGCTGAATACCACCTCTGAACTGCAGTTATTTATTTATTTATTTATTTATACTTGAACTTGTATGCCGCCCCATCTCCGAAGACTCGGGGCGGCTCACAGCTAAGAACACAAACAATAAATATTTAAAAAATCATTAAACAAAGAACAAGCCCAAATATAAGACATAAAAACAGTGAACATTAAAACCCTCCCTCCCCTAGGGAGGGGTCACAGCCCAGGTTGGTCGAATAACCAGATCTTTAATTCACGGCGGAGATCAGGGGCCAGGCGGAGCTCCAGAGGCAGTTGATTCCAGAGGTCATTTAATGCAATGTCAAACCATCAACATGTTCTTTGTACTGGCAACCACAAAATTTGATTGAAGGACTGATCCAGGGAAAAAGGGAGGACTTAATTTCTCTCCTTTGTTCATTGCTCAACCCAAATCATGCTTTGAAGATTATTTTAGGAAATAAATGAATTAATGCCTGTAAAAGATCAGTTGAATTGACATGTTTTTATTTACTTATTTAGAACATTTATATAGCTGCCCATCTTATAACGAACTCTGGGCAATTCCCAACCCGAAGTTAAAATAGCATGAAAACCTTATTAAAATTGTGAAACAAAAGACATTAAAATGTTTAAAACTTCATTATTATTAAAATGAACATTAGAATTAAAATGTTCCTTCTGTTGAAAAATCTCAGTGTCTAATGAAGGTCCCTGTTCTTAAAATATTGTGTGATTGCCATTCGTAGATATTTATTGCAAAATAACATGTTGTTTTGGAGCATAATCAATTTTAAAATAATATTTTGGTTGAAAGTTACAAACAGAGACAAAAATCTAGTCCTTCTGTTTTCCTCTCTCCAGCCTGCTTTAATGCCATCTGCTTTCTACTTTTATAGACTCAGCTAGAAGGAGTTTGTGTTGAATGTAATGAATTAAATGATCTCTTTCAGCAATATGCTATAGCAGAGTAATGTTGTGCTGCATATTCTCAGGGGGAAAAATAGAAGAAAAAAACATTAACAATAGAAAAAGAAAAACCAAAATAAAAGGGTTAAAATACTAGTGTCAAAAATATACCATATTAACTATGACAAGCCTGATGAATATGCAAACATGATGCAGATTTGGGCTGAGCGTGGTGTATTCATGCAGAAACAGACAAATGAAACAAAAAGAATATGATAAGGTTTGCATTGCAGAATTGAAAGTATATATACCTAAATATATATTATTTAGTGTCTCTATATCAGGGCTCAATGAGGGCCACATCAGGACTGTGGTTCTCAGGGGCCGAGCAGGCATTGCCAACTGGGTGGGCATGGCCAAATTGACACCACTCCCCAAACTGCTGGCATGTTTCCTCTTTTTATTGGGTAGACCAGGCCAAAGCAATGCTGGTCCAATGTTTCCTCTTTGTACTGGGTAGATTGGTGTTCTGACCAAGGCTTCCAAGACCGTAATTACACACACGCTTATTTTAAAAACAAGTCTTGTTTTATTGCAATGCTGGGAATTATTTTCGTTCCCAGCCAGTAATGAATCTCAAACAGTCACTCGAGGTAAACACCCACCTTTCTTTCCTGTGAAGTGCTGCTAATAACAGAAGTGTCAAATAAACTAGAACAAAAACCAACTGAAGTACAAAGAGCTTCAGGAATGAGTCTGAACTGAACGAACGACTTTGCTTCCTGAAAAGGTTTCATCAACTTTGCATGTCCTTTATGCCTTTTGGGAGGGGCAATTACCTCCCAGCCTTACTCCCGAGTCACCCCTTTTGTTTCCGCTGCTCTCGCCTTCTAGCAGCTCTGTGTACACATGCACTGGGAACAGGCTCATCTGAGTCCTCTGCCTTGCTGCTGCCAGACTCCGGAGGCTCTGGAGGCAGCACCCCACTCCCAAATGGTCCTGGCCCCATCTTTGCATCGGATTCAGGACCCTTGCCCGAGTCCTCCACAGACTCCCGGACTGGTCCCCATTCTTCCCCACTGTCCGATTCCGCTGCCGTCTGCACAGGCTGCCGACGAACCACAACAACTTGGCCAAAGCCATGCTGGATCGATGTTTCCTCTTCTTATTGATGTTTCTGGCACTCAAAATTTCTCTGTAAAATCACTTCAGCTATTTTTGCACTCAGTGTTCAACTTCAAAGCGGTGTCCTTCTTGTATGGTACAGAAAAAAATGTGTAAGAATTGAAGTTTATCTGTTACTTGAGATAAATCATTTTGTGCCATGAATTATTAAAGAAGCAATGTGGTCTGGCCTCTTACATTTCCCAGGATGGCCCAGTGGGCTAGACCTGACCACATTGCAGGCTGGATCTGGCCTGCAGGCCTTGTGTTTGACCTGCTCCAGAAGTGGTATTCAGCAGGTTCTGACTAGGCTAGGTCTTCTTTTGTTGCCCTGCACAGGAGAATGGAGCTGGAAAGCAGGTCAATGGGGTGGGGAATGAATGGAATTTTGCAGTAACCTTCCCCCAGGAGTGGGGAGGGAATGGAGATTTTACAGTATCCTTCCTCTACCATGCCCACCAAGTCATGCCCACCATGCCATGCCCACCAAGCCACGCCCTCAGAACTAGTAGTAAAAAAAAATTGAATCAAATCACTGCCCTGCTCTATATTCTGTTCTACATGCCATTGATTTCATGCATGGCACAGGGAAAGTTTCACAGCTTCGTGATGTTGTTTATTTACATCCGTTTCTTTCTTACATTTATGCTTCACATTTTAAGATGGGTGTAGAACATATAATAGGTGAATTGGTGAAAAAATAATTATTATTTCAAGTTTATTATGGTTTCCTTCTGCTCCACTTCATATTGTGAAATTAACCAGAATAGGAAATCTAAGAACAACAACAAAAACTGCATGATAAATAAGCGAAGTAAATATTTAGCAGGAGATGAAAGCAGCTCACACACAACATTTCTCCATAAAATCACTTCTACTATTTTTGCACTCAGTGTTCAACTTCAAAGAGGTGCCCTTCTTGTAGGGTACAGAAAAATGTGTAAGAATTGAAGTTTATCTGTTACTTGAGAGAAATCATTCTGTGCCATGATTTCTAAAGAGTTTCAAGTCAGCCTTTTAAAAAAAAAAATCAAAAGTAATGGGAAGTTGCTTTCTATAAGCTATTTTGAAGTCCAAACTTAACACCATCTTCAAGTTTAAAGTGTGAATAATTAATAGATTTTCTTCTTCCAAGAATCTTTTTCTTATAGAAAAACTTGGTTTGTGAAGTGTTTGGGGTAAAACCATGCCAACACTCTGACAGGCTGATCAATCTTATTCTTATCTCTGACATCAAAGCAAGTAGGGAAACAAGAGTGAAGTTAAACATAATTGATAATTTGCTTTTTCCTGTACAAAACTGCCTTCTGTTGCTAATTTGACTGTGACACTAATTATCACTTTCTCTCTTTTCCACCCATACCCACCCACGCACACACACACACACACACACACACACTATAGCAATATAGAAAAGTATACTTGCATCCCATTGGCAGTAAATATTACATGAGTATCTTCCAGTCAAAGTCAATGGATCAGTATAAACAGATTATTTTCCTGCATGTATGCATGAAGTTAACCATGGATAATGATTCTAGTCAGTGATTGCCTCTACTGCCACAAAATATTGGTCTAGAGGTCAGAAGTAAAAGTCAACATGTGTTTAATATGCCAGTTAATGTGGGTTTACATTAAACAAACCAAGATAAACCACTTTGCCAAGAAAAATACTTTGATATGTCTATGCACTCACCACCAATTCAGTTTAGCTCAAGAATTCCTACCAATGGCCATCCAATTAGTCGTCTTTCTGTAATTAGTAAACATTGTTTACTATGTTTACTATATTAAACATTGTTTAATATGTCTGCCACAAATTACATGATAGGAATGAACATTCAATAATAAATCAATGCCTAATATTACATCATTTGGTGAAAAAATACTACAAATTTAGAAATGGAGTTCTTTTTGCTGCCTTTATTGACTTAATGGTGGCCTATGACTCCATTCTCAAGGGAAAAAAACAGATAATTCATAGATTGACCATTTTCTTTTTAACTTGATTATTCAGTTACAACCTAATACCATTTTGGAGGCTAAAAGTATTAATTCTGGTGATTTAACAGGGCTTATCCCTGTTCATAATATGGTTAAGCAAGGATATTTATTAGTCTCCCTACCATAGAAGCTTCTGCCAATCCAAATTTCCAACCTTCATCTCCCAACCATCTTCTGTATGCAGCTATCCTTTTCAAAAATTGGGCTACACAGAGGTCTCAAGGAGCTTTTGGGGCATGTGGTAGAAATTGCTTTGAAATAAATTACCAAAAACAAAAAGCTTTGATATTCCACAAAATATACTCTGATAATTCATCAAACTGTACAGTTAAAGGTAGTCCATTGACCAGAAGAAATCATTTCAATACACAATCATTTTCAGTCCTCCACATGCTAGGGTCATCAAACAAGAAAGTTATTTATGGAAGTTCAACACTTTTAACCATCAACAAATTTGAAGGAGAAACAATTTTGTCGCCTCAGCAACAGAACTACACAAGGCCAGAATTCTTGGCATGCTGTAATATGGACCTCAGATGTATGTTTATAAAAACTTCTTGATCCTTGAAACAGAATTCTTTTTAAAAAAAAATCTTAAAATAAATAGCACGTATTCCATATTTTACTTCTAGTGCAAGACACAGATTAGAACTAGGCTGTATCTCACAGACAAGGCTATATTCTCTAATATTCTGGGTGAAACAAATCTTCTGGAAAGCTCATTGATTTTTCTATATGATATAGATCATTCTACTCTGGAAAAAAGCAAATCAACCAAGAACTGAGACAGTGTTGGCTGTCAATGCCCTACCTACCTGTTACAATTAAAGAAGGGGTTATGGCACTTAGATACCAAGGTCAACAGAGTCAAAGCTTTCCATCTATCATACAGACAAATTGTTCTATCTCCTAACCCCTCCCTAATGACTTCTCGAAGATTTTGTATGAAGATTTTGTATTACATAGAAGGGTCTTCTCCCGAGCCAATGTAGATACTAAGGTGATAGCTGCTTAAAATGCCAATCCTCCATATAAAAACTGAATATGTATATGCCCAAATACAGAAGCTGAGTCTGATTTATACATCCCACCAAGTGCCCACTATTTAAGCACTGGTGATCAGAGCTAATATATCCACTTTTTAGTCTGACAAACTTGACTCATGATGAGATTGATGTATTCTTATTAAATGACCAATACCCAGGGGTTATTAAAGTAGTAGCAAATGTTTTATTTATAGGCTTGGTTTATGGAAACAATTTGGTCCTTTCAGTGAAGTGTTAACTTTATAGGGTCTTTTCCTTTATATATGCATGTGCTATACAAAATATAGTTACTTATCCCTGCATTAATCATGTGGCTTATTATTAAATTCTATGACTTGGTCTGGGTTATAAATAAATAACCTCCAGTGATGCTGATAATGGAGAATATTTGTAGCTCAGGGTTGAAGTGAGGGTCCTTGGTGCTCCCCAAACTTGGTTGGTTTCTTTCATTACTCAAACTAGGTAACACCATCAGTGCACTGTTGATGTTACAAGTTTGGATAATGAAACATTTGCAAAAAACAATCAAGTTCAGAGAGTACCAAGGATCTCAAACCTTTACATACACTTCTTCCGTCACCACCTCACCCACAGATGCATCTTAAAGTATGACATTCATTGTGGTTCATCATCAAAGGCTGTATATATAACAGTCTTCCCAATCTGACACGGTTCTCCTTTGGATGTAATCTAAACATTTCTTACACTTCTGATTAGAGGTGATATTCAACAGGTTCTGACCAGTTCTGGAGAACCGGTAGCAGAACATTTGAGTAGTTCAGAGAACCGGCAAATGCCACCTCTGACTGGCCCCGCCCCCATCTATTCTCTGCCTCTCGAGTCCCAGTGATCAGCTGGGTCTTCTTTTGTTGCCCTGCACAGGAGAACAGAGCTGGAAAGCAGGTTAGTGCGGTGCGGAGGGAATGGGATTTTGCAATAACCTTCCCTTGCCATGCCCACCAAACCACACCACGCCCACTAAGCCATGCCCACAGAACCGGTAGTAAAAATAATTGAATCCCACCACTGCTTCTGATGGTTGAGTTCTACACTCCCCAGTAGAACTTAAGCATCTAGACAGTAACATCTAATTTACACCCAAAGGGTAATAGAGACATGGTCTTAAAACAAGTACTTTAAAACTATATAAGCTTCATGTACACCAGTCAGTAGCATTAAAAAAAAAGCTGGCTTCTGAGAAGAAGCTTATATTTCATGCGTATTAAACATAATTGTGCAGAAAAATGCAGGTACTTCAGCATTCAAATGCAGCTTGATACGTTTAGTGATCAAGAATCTGTCCTTATTGCTTAGCTTATTTTAAATGCAGAGTTTGTTTTATCCTGCACTTGACTGAAATGATTGTGAGTTTTTCATTGAATCTTTTGGATGCGATATTGAAGTCAGTGAGGATAGCATAACAACATTGGACCACTTGTGGAGAAAGAATCCAGCATCATTTGGTGAGGGAGCTTTCCAAAGAATCTCTGGTTTACTGAAAGGGTTTCAAAGCTTCCCAGTCACCCAGAAAAATCTAACTGCAAAATGTGTTCAGTGAACATTCTGGCTGTGCAAACATATGGATTCTCTTGTATCACACAATGGTATGAAGTAGCAGGATTTCATCTAGACGCAATCAAATAATATGTAGTAAGCCAGTTTTATTTGGTACAAAATATTTTTCCTCTTTAGAAATATTAACACAAAGTATAAGAACCTGGCCTGAGATTTTCTCACAGGTTGTTGTTGTGGGAAAAATAGGAGGAGGAAGGTATGTTGGATATGTTTGCTGCACTATTTGTAAAAAACATAATAAGAGTGGTATAGAAGGAAGGAAGGAAGGGAGGGAGGGAGGGAGGAGGAGGAGGAGGAGGGAGGAGGAGGAGGAGGAGGGAGGGGAGAGAGGGAAAGAGGGAAGGGGGAAGGGAAGGAGAGAGGCAGGAAGGGAGAAGGAGGGGAAGAGAAGGGAAAGAAAAGGAAGTGGAGAGATGGATGGAGGAAGACGATTAAAGATTCTTCATTTCATATATCAGCTCTGAAGTGGGTAGGCCTTGCTTAAAATAACTAGATTTATAACTCCTTTCTTTTTTGCTTTTTAATTAAAATAGTGAAAAACGAATAACTACGATAGCAACAAAAATGAAATAGGGTAGATTAATATAATGAAAAAAAAAATTCCTATATACATTATAATGATTAAAATAAGCTAAACCGTAAGAAAGGATAAAAAGAATGAATACAAATCAATATATTATCCATTTGTTATCAATATGGGATTAATTAAATCCTTAAAGTTTTAATTAAATGTAGCTCTTATAGAAACATTGCTTCATCTTCTCTTTTTCAAAAGTAAAGACTTTTAAAAAAATTGCTCATATCCCACATCTCTTTAATACCAGAAGTTTCTTCCATTTACATAAAATTATCCCCTTTGCTGAGCTCCAGGGTCAGTAAAGCTCATCATAAAATGACAAATTCCATATTTTAGGGATATAATTGAGCATCAGATTTCCATCATTAACTATCACAGTTTTCTCCAAAACTGTATGAACACATGCCTATAATTTGAAACCAAAATGAACCTATGGCCAGACAAAAATAAAGCTTACAAATTAAAGAACACTCAAGTTTATGACTATGCCAGCACAAGATATCTGATGTCCAATGCTTCTTCTATAGCCCTCAAGAAGATCTAATAGACACAAAATAATGTTTCTGGATGAATAACCTTTTTTAAAAAAATAAGAAATATGTTTCATATTTATTAACACTTAAAGCCATTGATTATCTGTTACTGAATATTCCAATTTGAAAACATATATAAAATCAATATGTTTTTGACAGTGTCCCTCATGTAATACCCTTCCTGGATATCATTCACAGGATACAAAATTCAAACTGGTTAATAGGTCCTGAAAGCACTGCTTTCAGATGTGAAAAGAATGTATATTCGGGAATAAAATTTGATATCACAAAAAGAAAACAAAACCAAGATTGAATAAACACTATTATTCTATTTTATAAAGGTATTAATCTGCAATTTCCAGAGTTCTACACCAGAATAATATGGGACTTTGGGAAATTTTGTTCAATAATTCAGAGAAAATCAAGATAACACATACAAAGCTAAAATGTTGTATATAAAGTGTGGCTAGAATTACTGAATCTCAGTTCAATAGACATACTAAGCCATAATTAATACTTGTTTGATACAAGCTAATTTACTGCTTTTCAACAGAGGGACATTCTAATCCCTTCATATTCATTTGGAATTGAGATTTGAACTTTCTCTTTTTAGTTCAAGGCAAAGCTTTGTTGATACAATAAGCACACTAGATTGGATTCTGTTGATCAGAAAGTCTGTATTTAACATCTAAATGTTTTCAACCAATTCAACTCTAGTTAATAGTCTAAATTGTTCTCATCCCCCTTTGCTTTTTCAATAAAGTCAGTAGTTAAAAATAAATAGTTTTTTAAAAAAGAGAAAGAAACATCCGTTTGTCTTGTGCTAGCCCATAATACTGAAGTTATCCAATATACGAGCCTTGGTGGTGCAGGCTGCTAAATGCCTAGCACTTAATTCCAGCTGCCTGCAATTAGTGCGGCCTCAAATCCCACCAGGCTCAAGGTTGACTCAGCCTTCCATTCTCTCGGGGTAGGTAAAGTGAGGACCCAAGATTGTTGGGGGCAATAAGCTGACTTTGTAAAAATGCCACTTAGTAATAAGCAGGCATATACAATGGAATGAAGGCTATTGCTGAGCACATTGGGTTGTGCTCCAAAAATTGTAAGCTGCCCTGAGTCTCCGGAGAAGGGCAGCATATAAATATGAATTAAAAAAATATATATGGTCATGCCAGGAAATCAATACATTTAACTCAGCAGAACAACATATGAATTCTAATGAATCCTTCACAATAGTTCAGCATCATTTCTTGTAACTAATAAAATTATATCTGAATCTCAAGCAAAAGTGATATCTGCATTCTCAGTAATAAACTATTCTATATCTCTTCTTTCTTTATATTTGTTCATGATTCTTTCTAATGTCAGCAACATTTGTCAACTGTACTTTTTTAAGGCAGGCAATCTAAATTCTTGTCCAGCATTTAGGTGTGATCTCTTTAAAATCTCTTTCTCTTGTTTATGCTATGATTTACTAACTTGATCAGGTTGCTGGAACTATGGGATATGGAAAATTTGAAGAGAATCCATGAAGATTGCCTGTGAATTGGATCAAAAGCCAATCATAAACTTTCTGATAACTGAAATAGTCCATTCAGCTACTATTTCTGGAAAAAAATAAAATGAAATGCAGCATAGATGAGTCTAAATTCTAATGAAGGATAATGAACTAAACCCATTGTCTCACCACAGAATTTCCATACAAGGTATAAGAAATGCAACAAGCTGGACATGAGTGAAAAACAGAATACTATAAATCAGAGCACTGTGTTACCAGGTAGCTAGAGATAGTTTCAAGGTACTCGAAGTAATTCTAATCTATGTATAAAGACCTCATATTCATGTGATATTGAATTTTGAAAACAGACAAAGAAGTTGCAAACAAGAGAAAGTGGCAGAAAAGAAAAGAAAAAGAAAAAAAATATCATTTCCAATTGGAAAGGAATGCTATGGTGCTGTTCTGCTCCTGAGGTCCTATTTTTTTTAAGCAACAGTTGCTCCTTCGAAGAGTCTACATTTCATGCAATACATAAAAATCTGATTGGATTGTCACTCTTTCCAGAAAGCATAGTAGCTGGCTTTCTCATGACATATTGATTTTGAAATTATGCAGGATGGTGTTCCTTTCTTTCTTTGCTGAGGTCACACCACAAGCCCTGATAATGGATCTAATTTTATGTTATCAGCCAGCTTTCTCCTTCCAGCCAGTTTCTGAAACTCAATTCGCAGTTCCTAAGATTAAACTATCTGGTGCTGGTAGCCGCACTTTTTCATCTTATATGTTATGGATCCATTTCCTTCGAAGCTTGACACTGCATTTCAGGCTGAACACTTCATTTGGTCCCCATTTTTTAAGGGCGTTCAAACTTTTAGTCCCTGTGGATTGGGATTTTGCTAAGAAGCCTGTAAAGAACATTCTACAAATCTTTACTAAAGATTCAGTAGAGGGAAATGGTACGAGGAGAAAAGATAGAAATATCAATATAGTAGGCTTACAAATCACCGTGAATTGATTATTTCCTCAGGTTTAAAGGTTCAAATGCCAAATAATGCAAATGCTTTTGTCTTGAAGCTTTGATAGCTGTTGCTTAATAAAGGACAAATAATTTGGGTTGGATGGGAAAAATAACCAGAAGATAAAGAAGTTTCCTGGGTCATGTTCTTTTTTGTTTAAATGCCTACATGTTTTGGATTTTAAAAGATAATCATGTCTTATGTAGAGAATTGTGTTTAGACGATACTGAATGGACCTTAGAGTCACTGAGTTTAGGAATAGCATTGCACAGATTTTGAAAAGCTATGTTTTGTTATTGAAATTACAAACTTAAAAATATTTCTGCTACCAAATTAGCTAAAAGAATGGAATGTGGTTCCAAAAAATATGGTATAAATTACAACAGTTTGCAAGTTATCTAATCACTGTTGAGGAATGCTCTTCAAATACCTAAATCTACAGCATGTCAGTAGTATGTCAAAGCTGTCAAGTACGATCTTGTTATAAAATGTTTGCTGTTTTGGACACTGACTCGTAGTACATTTCATTTATCAGTACTGAAAAATGATATATTGTTGCAGCTAAAATATGTAACTGTAATTTCATATCAATTGTCAAATAATGTTCAGTACTGCACTCTGACTATTGCTTGCATCAGCTGTCAATGACTGGAACATATCAATGTATATTGATAACTACTGCTTGTTCAAAACAGACTTTGTAAAAAAAAGAAATGTTAAAACATGATTAACTCTGAAGTGAAGACTATCAGTCTGGCCACCATCAAAACTCAGAGCTCAATTTGGCAGCCAATTCACCACAAGTCTTCTTTATCAAGGTCAATACATCACAACTGTCTATCGGAATTTCTTTAAGATAGGTCAACAGCAAGATAGCGTGTGATTATAGATAGTATGTAATAATGGTGTAAGTAACGCTTTAGCACAAATAATATTTCTACAAATAACTTCCTACACAGCTACTGTTTGTTTTAATATAAGGTGTTTAAATGTTTCACATAACCATGCATTTTTAGACAATAGAATATTGCAACTTAGACTTTTTTCCCCTTCTAAAATGTCGTGTAGTTTTTGACTGGGAGTGGCTTAATATAGTAAAAATTTCTTCACTTGGCTCAGGGAATCTTAAAATCAGAAAAATCAAGTTTCAAAACTTTTCATAGATCATACCACTGGCCTGAAGGACACTAGGTACAAGTTAACACACCTGAATTCCTGTCTGAAATGACACGGTGTATTCTATATTTTAAATGGTACAGTATAATCTATATTTTGATCCAGTTTATTAAAGTACTTATTAAAGTAATTGCCTCTTTTTCAATGTGGAATGCAAAGTAGAATTCACTAAAACCAAACAAGCACAAAAAAGAGTCTTACTTGCCTCCAAAATAGAAATGCATTAAGATGAAATTAATATTCAGTTGTTTTCTGCATTTTATGTTAACCTGCCTCCTTTCTATCCATAATCTGTAAGCGCTTGTAGATAATTATTAGATTATTATAAATTATTATTTTATTCACCCTTTTTGATATTTCAATTACTTTACATAAAATTAAGCATTTTAATAATTCTTCCCAAAGTAATCTAGGTTCAGGTGCCTGCAGTCTAAGACCAGCAGGCTAGGGAACAGCTTTTACCACACACCTTGCTGAACTCCTCAGTTTGTTTGTCCCCACACATATGCTGATGCTTCCCTTGATAATATATGATGTATTTCGTATAATTCTTTGTGCATTTGTACTTATATTCAATGTATCCATAAACATTTTGTACAGTTGTATAAGTTCATACATGTGCAGTCACACTTACCCTTGTGTGTTCGTGTACATACATTTTGTTGTGTTTTCTATTGGCATATTCATAGATGTCTTGCATATTTGTATACATATATTTATATTTTACTGTTGTTTTGCACTTCTGGTTGGATGCTAACTGCATTTCGTTGCCTGTATCCATGGCAATGACAATAAAGTTGAATCTAATCTAATATCCTAATCATATTTTGTTTGAGACTTCTGAACTCTTGCCAAACTATCAAGGTTCTTTTGGCAATTAGTTGTTGAATATTGATTCTGAACAGGCATTTTTCTGGAGGAGTGATCAGAGTTTGTATTCTTCTGTGATGAAATGTAATGCTCTGCTGACAAAGACTAAAAGTTCATGAGGCATGTATTCTTAAAATAGATTCTCCTTCATAATATTAACCAACCTTCATGGTATTAATTGTTATGAGATGGACCTGAAATTAATTCATTAAATGTGCTTTTACATCCCCTCCTTACCACTACTGTTTCTAGAAAGAAAAGACTTTGACTTTAAACTAATGGTGGTTTATTTGTTGGACTAATATGGATATAAAGGAAAATAAAAAGATGTCTGAATGCTAAGATTCTACTTTCAGAATGAAATGCATGCAAGGGGGAAGGGGCAAAGAAACAGAGCATCAGCTGCAATAAATTTTCAGTTGTTCTGTCCATTTTTCTTGATAAATTAAAGGTAAAGTTTTCCCTGTCCAATCTAGGACATGGTGCTTACTTCCATTTATTGGCTGAGAGAGCCAGTGTTGTCTGAAGACACTTCCGTGGTCATGTGGCCAGAACGGCTATATACCAAAAATGCATGGAATGTTACCTTCCTACTGAAGTGGTATCTATTAATCTACTTGCATTTGCATGTTTTCAAAATGCTAGATGGACTGGAACTGGGGCAAGGAATGGGAGCTTATCCTATTGCATGGCACTTGGTCTCTAACCTGGCCTGTCAGCTCTCCAGCTGACAATCTCAGTATCTTTAACTGCTGAGCCATCGCACCCACTCATTTTTCTTGAAGCAGCTTTCAAATCCTGAAACTAACCAGAGCTTTTAATATTAGTCTAATATTCTCATCTATCCTGGGCCAGTAACGAACTGAAGATATCCAAGCCCTCTGCTCATTTTGAAATGGTGTCTTACATCACTTTGAAGCTGTTAGTGGTTGCACTTTGCTTTTATTGTTGCTATCCGTTGTCAGTTCTGGTAGATGCCATAGCAGTTTAATTCCTCCAAGAAAGTGATATCAATGACACTGACATATATATTTACCCATTAGATCAGTTTTGCAGCAAATACTTTGATTACTCTCATCCTATCCTACTAAATAGTATATGGTGTTGTTTTGTTTTTTAAAGTTCACTAAGAGACAGGGCGGGGGGTAGAGAACAGGAAGTACCATGAGAAGTTCACCAGGACAGTTTGGCAATGAGTTTAAGAGAAGTCCTTAACACATTTTTCTCTAAGTCAAGAATTTGCACTGACTGAAAACAACCTGATATATATTAGAAGGGCAGGGCCATACTTGTACCAGGACTTTAAAACAAAAACCTAAAGGGCAGACTTAGTGGAACAAGCAGGTACTATCTGTCTATCTGTCTGTTTGTCTCTCTGTCTGTCTGTGATCTACAGAGATATTATAACAAGCCCGGATTTCCAAAACGAAGAGAAACAAATGATCTAATCAAAGGGGAAAATGACAAAAACAAGAGACATCAAAAATAGTCTGCAGTGTGGCACCTCCCAGATTCTCATACAAGTAGAATTTTGACTCAGTTGTTTCTTGTCCTTTCAAGAATAGAACCAGAACTGGAATGGTGACTCCATTCAAGGGACAGAGGAAATACAGCTGCTTTGTGAAACAAGATAAAATACATTCCTAGTAGTTTCTCTCATGTGAATACAATTCACCAAAACAATTGGATGCAAGTCAAAGACACTGACTTCTGCAGTGTCCTGTTACAGGCCAGGTTTATGAGGGCAAGAAGCACAAGTGAGAATGAAAGAGTACAGAAACATTATGAACAACTCATTCCTACTGATGCATGCCAACCTTCCTCGTTTATCAGCAGGAAGACTCAAATCCAGGAAGCCAACTTGCACAACATCTGCCCAACAGCTTCAACATTGATTCCCAATGGAAAGCCAAATGTCCAGACATAGGAAGACATATAAATCACACACACACACACACACACACACACACACATACATAAAGATAAGATAAGATAAGATAAGATAAGATAAGATAAGATAAGGAGACTGGAGGCTGAAACATATGAAGAACGGTTATAGAAATTGGGCATGGCTAGTCTAGTGAAGAGAAGGACCAGAAGAGGCATGATAGCAGTGTTCCAATACTTGAGGGACTGCCACAGAGAGGAAGGGGGTCAAACTATTTTCCAGGGCACCTGAAGCCTAGACAAAGAATAATGGATGGAAACTGAACAAGGAGAGATTCAACCTGGAAGTAAGGAGAAATTTTCTGACAGTGAGAACAATCAACCAATGAATGGAAGTTGTGACTGCTTCATCAATGGAAGCTTTCAAGAAGAGACTGGACTGCCATCTGTCAGAAGTGGTGTAGAGTCTCCTGCTTGGGTGGGCATTGGACTAGATGACCTGCAAGGTTCCTTCCAACTCTATTATTCTTTTATCAAGTGCATAAAAGAAATTCAAGAACCCGAAAGCTCAAATGATGGTTACATCTATTTGTAACAGGAAAGAAAATGTAAAATTTTGCAGTCAAATGACTGATCGGGTTTCCAGAATTCAAATGGCATCAGTAACATCTCATCAACACTATCAGAAACATCTACAGTTAAAACATGACAGATTGATAACAAGGGTTTCATACTGAGGGTTGGTGGTGAAAACACTGAAGAAAATATAAACCAAATAAACAAATAAAGAACTCTGTGGAAGGGGGGGGAAAGGGTGATGTTGAAATCATGCGGTATTACAGTGCCTATTAAGTCACTTAATCAAATGTCAGAAAGAACATTGAATCATGAAGATTGTAAGTTTCATTGTCCACATAAAAGTGTTCAGAACACATGAAAAAAATCAGAGTTGTACTGTAATTGAAGATAAGCTTCAGTGTTAGAATAAAAGGTAAATTGACAATAGTTAAAAGGAAGATCTTGTATTTGGCTCTCATGTCTGGAATATGAGGCTATAGGGAAAACACAAATAGTTCTAAAGGAGCAAGAAAACAAAAAAAAGGAAGAGGAATTACATTGAATTTTAAATGCAACCAAATCAGGGAGCCTGTTGATTTTATAAACATCAGCTGAGTTGTCATAATCTGCAGGCAAAAAAAAGTAAGAGCAATGAAATTATTATGGTTTGCTTGCTCCCTGGCCCAGTGCAATTGGTTCACATGTTCTTTTAAATACAAAAGCAAAAAAGGATGACTTAAGGTCTTATTCCAACCCAGCATAATATGAGACAGCAATCAAAGCATATTGAAGAATATTCAAGCAGCAATCAATGAACATTCAAGAGTATAAGACAAGGAAAGAAAGAACCAATATCTCTTCAACCATCCAAGAATTCTCAAAAAGATGACAGGAGTAAGATATCTTTAAATATATAGCATCCTCCTCATCAGTCTTCTTTGAAGTTCCATCCCATAAGAATTTTAACAAGCTTACATAACCAAGACTTGTTCTTAATGGCCTTATTTCATTGGAGGTTGCAAAAGGCAAGTCAATCTTATTTTGTGCTTGGAATGTTTTGTGTATTTTTGCCAAGAATGAAATCAACAAGATTATGGAATTGTTGGTGGTGATGGTGATGGTGGTGAAATCATCTCAAAGCTGGGAATATCTGCTTCTCAATGTTTTTTGGAATGAAAATGAGACAGAACATTATTCTCTACACAGGTGTCCAGCAAGGATAAGGCAGAGCAAAGTATAACCCAAGTATAAATAAATTAATCACTTTATCGGAAATGAATTTAAATTAAATTAAATTAATTTCTGTATCATCACAGTAGTGGTAATTAGAGTTTTACTAAATGGGAAAACAATGATAAAAGAACCTCAGTAAGAATAGGAAGATCTAAAAGCATAATTTCATAAATTTAAATTGAAGAGAAAAATTGATGGGAAGAATATGAAAAAAGGGTGGTTGCATGAAAATCTTAGTGAAGATCCAGGAGAAAAAAAGGCATACAGAAGGCAGAATGAGGATCACTTGAGAAGGCCATACAAGTTATCCAGAATTAGATAGATATTTTTGGGGAAGCTAAATCTTGGGATAAGTTATCTTTAGTCAAGAACCAAAGAGGATTTCTTCTGATATTTTCCTTCAAATAAAAGGGGAAAGAATCAGCAAATCAGCTGGTCAGTCAAATTGCTGACAAGTAGTAGAGAAGAGGGAGGATTACTCAATGTCCTATTTTAGCTTCAGTCTTGTTCATATACAGAGTTTATATATTAATATATTCAAGCCACTGTGAAAAGAGGATGAAGGGGCAAGATTGAACCTTAAGAGAAACATGGTCAGGGAATACTTATTTATCTCATGTCTGATGAGTTGTATATCAAGGCACCCAAGAAATGTGATTATCTTCAGGAAACTTGAGGCAACAGCAAACTGCCAGGAGACTGGTAAAGGACAAATGTCTTTTTTTTTTAAAGGATACTTCAGTGAGCTATAGATTTTTCAGCCAGTCCTTAATGCTTAAAAGATTCTGGAACAGATCATACATTCATTATATGTAAGCAGGATGAAGCAGGAGAGTTTTTAATAGAAATCCAAACGTATCTGTAAAAACAAATCTTATCAGACATCCTTCCCTACCATCCTTTTTGAGTTTGATCTCTGCATGCTAATTAACTATGTATTAGATGGCATGACAATTAAGTAAATACATGGCTGAATAAAAAAATCTTAACAAGTGAGTTCTTGTTAATTGTACTTCATTAAACTGGAGCATAACAACATGAAAGTGCCATGAGGTTTAGTCCTCTATCCTATGCTCTTTAAGACTTTTCTTACTGACATAATGAGTAGGTGGAAAGAATAGCTATCAGATCGTCAAATGATGCAAAAATCAAATCAAATTACCTTAAAGGTTAAAATTCATCTTGATCCAATAGCTTCATTGGGCTGAAAATAACAGAATAACACTTGTTAAAGAAATGCAAAATTCCTCACATGACACAAAAATCCACGTGGATAGATAAAATGGTGGATAAACCATCTTGATAACTATATTGGTGATTCTTGAAATATTGTCTGACTGTTTGACTATAATTTATTTTATTTATTTTTTTATTTATTTGATTTCTCAATTGCTTACAAGATAATAGGTATAAGTATAAACATATTTATGAATACATGGAATGGATACATATAAGAAAAATAAAAATAAAAATAAAAATAATCAATAGGACAGGGTGCGCTTATGCACACCCCCTACAGACCTCTTAGGAAAGGGGTGAGGTCAATAATAGACAGTCTAAGGTTAAAGTTTTTTGGGGGTTTGGGGAAGAAGCCACAGAGTTGGGTAGTGTATTCCAGACATTGACCACTCTGTTGCTGAAGTCGTATTTCCTGCAGTCAAGTTTGGTGCGGTTAACCATGAGTTTGTATCTATTGTGTGCTCTTGTATTGTTATGGTTGAAGCTGAAGTATTCATTGACCTTGCAATGTATGATTTTATATACTATACTTAGATCGGACCGAAGACAGTGTAGTTCTACATTTTCTAGGTCTAGAACCTCAAGTGTGGTGGCATAAGGTATTCTGCAATGAGTAGAGCAGTGGAGAACTCTTCTTGTGAAATATTTCTGAACTTTCTCAACTGTGTTAATATCAGATACATAATGTGGATTCCAGACTGGTGAACTGTATTCAAGTATTGGTCTAGCAAATGTTTTGTATGGTCTAGTTAGTAGTGTGATATTACCAGAGAAAAAGCTATATAGGATTAGGTTAACAACTCTTAATGCCTTTTTGGCTATGTAGTTACAGTGGGCTCTAGCACTTAGTTCATTTGAGATGAGTACTCCAAGGTCCTTGACAGAGTTTGTATCATCAACAACGTCTTGACTATTTAGCCTGTATTTTATTTTCTGATTTTTTTTGCCAATATTTAAGACATAGCATTTATTTGTTGAGATTTGAAGTTGCCATTTGTTTGACCATTCTGATTCATAGTCGAGGTCTTTTTGAAGGGTAGCAGTATTGTCTGTGTTGTTGAATAGCTTTACATCATCAGCGAAGAGAACACAGTTGCTCTTAATATGGTCACAGAGGTCATTTATGTAGAGTATGAAGAGAATTAGTCCTAGAACACTGTCTTGGGGGACACCACTGTTGACAGGTACAGAATTTGATAGGACACTCCCAATTTTGACCATTTGTTGTCTGTTTCACAGGAATGCTTCTATCCAGGTATGCAGGTGACCAGAGATACCATAAGATTTTAGTTTTAGGAGTAGTTTGTCATCTACCACTGAATCAAAGGCTTTACAGAAGTCTATGTAGATTGCGTCTATTGCTTTGCCCTGATCAAGTTGTGTAGTCCATATGTTTTTGCAGTGTAAGAGTTGTAGATTACAGGATAGTTTTTTTCTGAAACCAAATTGTTTATTAGGCAGTAGGTTGTTTGTCTCTAAGTGGAGGATAATGGATTGGTTAATAATTGATTCCATGACTTTACAGGTGATGCAGCATAAATAGATTGGTTTGTAATTTTCAACTAGGCTGGGGTCCCCCTTTTTGAAGATGGGGATGACTGTGGCTTGTGACCATAGTTTTGGCAAGGAGCTGGTCCTGAAAGATTTTTCAAAGATTATGCTTAGAGGTTCGGCTATGGCAGTGGATAGCTTTTTAAGGAAGTAGGCACATATTCCATCCGGTCCAATCAATAGAGATGGTTTTAGATTGTGTAGTGCTTTTTCAACATTGTCTTCTGTAAAATCGATATGTATTAGGTCATTGTAGTTATCTGTGGTTTGACTAGGAAATACTGGGCATGATCCATTGCTGTTTACAAATACTGAGCCAAAGAATGTGTTAAAGAGGTTGGCTTTAATGGTGTCATCATTGCAGTCTTTTCCATTAGGTCCTTTCAGGGGTGGGATGGACCTTGAGTCTTTTAGTTTTTTGTTTACAAAATTGTAAAAAGCATGGGTGGAATTGGTGCCTCTTATTTAATGTGATAATTGGTGCATTCCGTCTTTATCTGGTGGCACAAATTTTTGTATCTGCTTTTGAAGTTGGCAACGTGACCAGATTTGTTTTTCCACCAAAGTGATCTCTTTTTGGATTGAAGTTTCCTTATTGTTATGGGTAATCTGTTTTTTCTGGTTTTGGGAGTTGTTATTGGTACATATAGTTTGATGACTCTTTTGACTTCAAGTAAAAATATGCTGTAATGGTCTTCAACAGTATTGCATCCAGTGAATAAAAATTGCCAATCAAGGGATGAGAGATTGTTGTCTATAAGATCATAGTTGCCTTTTTTGAAGTTATAATTGGGGATCACATCGCTGTGTTGATTTTTGTGTGGACTTATGTTGAGACAAAAGTCAATCATGCTGTGGTCACAGTTGGAAAAGGGTTCTTTAATTTGTATTCCATAAATTGAATTCAAACTATTGCAGAAGATGAGATCGAGGCAATTGTTGAGTCTAGTATTGTTGGTTACTAGTTGTTCCAGTCCCAGATTTGTTACAGCATTGTAGAAGGTTGCATGTATGGGTTCAGTTTTACATTCATTTAGAGTCCAGTCAATGTGAAGTAGATTGACGTCACCAAGAAAGATAAAAGTGTGTGGACAGGAAGTTTCCCATGTTAGTAGTGAATTAAGCTGGTTTACATGTTCGATGTCATAATCAGGGGCTCTGTAACATAGTAAGAATCGAAATGTGATATTTAAGGACAGTTCACAGACAATGGTCTCAGGAAGAGCAAGCTCCTGGGTAACTTGGATGTTTTTTAGATGTAAGGACTTTTTATAGAAGATAGCAACACCACCTCCTCTACGGATTTCACGATCTGATCGGTAAACATTATAGTCTCTTACTGTGGTAATGGAGTCAGGGAGAGATATGTTGAGCCATGTTCCACAGACAAATATGATGTCGAATTTAGCCATATTTAGTAATAGGAGAAATTCAGGTATTTTATTACAAGGCTTCTTGCATTAAGTAGTTTGCATTTAAGGCCAGTTGTAGTTGGAAGGCCAGTTGTAGTTAGGGGCGTGCGTGCCTAGTTTTGAGTGATGGTGGGTTGGATGAGGTAGGGTTGGATGTGGAGTTGTGGGTTGTGCTGTATAGCAACAGCAATAACACTAAAACCTATATACCTCTTCACAGTGCTTTGACAGCCCTCTCTAAGCAGTTTTATATAGTCAATATATTGCCCCCAATAATCTGGGTCCATATTTTACCAACCACGGACGGATGGAAGGCTGAGTCAACCTTGAGCTGTTCAGAATTGAACTGCTGGAGTGAGCAGCGAGTAAGTGTGCAGTACTGCATTCTAACCACTGTGCTACCAAGGCTCTTCATATGTGGGGTGTTTACAAAAAAAAAAGAAGGAAAATGCATATTTAAATTGCATAACATTAAGAATATTTTCCAAATCATTGAAATAGTATTTCTACTTTATTCTTCTCAATCTTGAGCACAATCAACTTTATTGACATTTCTGAAGATATTCATTCATTCATCAAATTTATTCCACCCAATTCAGGTGACTCTGGGAAACTTACAATATTAAAAATCCAGCTATTCGAGTTTCTCTGAATACTTTTTAAGGATGATTGCCAGGAGATTCAGTTTTGGATCTACAATACGAGTGGTTGAACAGTGATAACAGTTAGTCAGAAAAGTAAAGGACTTTCTTTCACTAATCATATTTAAGTAGTCTCAAAAATTGGGGAGGTGAGATGGGATCAATGTTTTTTTTTTAATTTAAACTAGTGCATTAAGTAGCAGATTGGACAGGAAGGCTGAAAGAGACACTTCTTATTCCATAATTCTATTTCTTGAATGTGGAAAAACAACCCTGCCAAAGCACACAGTAGATATTCACACTGTAATGTTTATCCATTTATTTTAAAATTGCCACTTAGCCTGTGAATTTTTCATGCAAAACATTAACACATGGATGATATAATTTTTACAAAAAGATCCAATGATTTATTCATGCTCCCATCATTGTGCTTTGACAACTTTCAGACAGACAGCCAAGAAGCATCACAAATACCCAGATGTGTTGGCAGCACTTCACAACAAGACAAAATGCATGGGAAATGGAAGGAAACGAATCTTTCTCTAGTACTGTGGGGATGAGAACATAATCTTTTCAACACATGTTAATACAGAAATTCTTGCACCTCCTTTGCTTTTGTCCTACAGAATTTGGTTACATGGATGTGGAAAGTCAGGCAAACAAGAAGTATGAAGTATGGGGCAAAGAAGTCTCTAGTTCTTCACTCTTGATGAATGTATCTTTTCTTTTATGTACACTGAGAGCATTTGCACCAAGACAAATTCCTTGTATGTCCAATCACACTTGGCCAATAAAGAATTCTATTCTATTCTATTCTACTCTACTCTACTCTACTCTACTCTACTCTACTCTACTCTACTCTACTCTATTCTATTCTATTCTATTCTATTTTCTCCACTATGTGACATCCAAATGCATTCCAGTAGACAAGACAAATGAAATGGTCTCCAAAAGCATTTAAAAACATATCAGAGAAGATGACAATTTCTCATAATATATCTGATCACCTTTTATTATTTCTCCTGTATGTCTTATAGCAAGACTTCATCTCTCCCCAATCTCCAAGGGATTGTAAAAGTGAAGGTAAAGAATTATACTCAATTTGTATGCATTTAAAATTGTGAAGTCCTCTTCCAAATTGGGTAAAATTTAACATTAGGGTTGCCTCTTTCTGTCTCAACTGATGTTCACATATCAACAGTTTACATCCTAATACTGTTCTTTTAAGATAACTGCTTCCAAAATAATTAAGCTTTTTTTTAGAATTTAGAAACCCACATTATATAATGTATTACAGAGGTGGCCTCTGGAGTGCTAGATGCCTGCAGCCATCTCTGGTGTAACTCATGTTCAGAGACATCAATCACTTTGGTCCTGAGGCTGTTTATGTACCCTGAAAATTTTACTGCCTCATCTAATTTATTTCTGAAAACTATTCATACCCAAAATAATAATTGTCTTCAGGTTATTAATATTATTATCAAAAGAAAGGACAAAAGAATGTTGCAGTATATTAACTCAGTGCTGAAAATTATGGGGTTTGGACATAGCTAATTATTACTTGAATGCTTTCAATCATTTCCCAAATTCAAAACAGCATGCAGAAGGATCCAAGATCTTGGTATGAACCAGAACTGTACCTTCTCAGTTTTGGTATAATGCCTATTTTTCTACTCTTTCCAACTACTATAATGCAACAAATATGGTGCAGATATTGTCATTTCAGTTTATTTTATTTATTTATTTGATTTGTCAATTGCTTACAAGATAATAGGTATAAGTATAAACATGAGTAAGAATACAGGAAATAGGTACAAATAAATGGGGACAATAGGACAGGGACAGGAGGCACAATGGTGCACTTTGCTTATAGACCTCTTAGGAATGGGGTGAGGTCAATAGTGGATAGTTTGAGGTTAAAGGAGTGGGGATTAGGGAATGTAACAACAGAGTCAGGTAGTGCATTCCAGGCATTGACCACTCTGTTGCTGGAGTTGTATTTTCTGCAATCAAGTTTTGAGTAGTTAACATTGAGTTTGTATCTGTTGTGTGCTCTTGTATTGTTGCGGTTGAAGCTGAAGTAGTCATTGACTGGTAGGACATTGTAGCAGATAATTTTGTGTACTACGCTTAAGTCCAACCATAGGCAGCATAGTTCAAGATTGTCCAAGCCCAAAATTTCAAGTCTGGTGATATAGGGTATTCTGTTGCGAGCAGAGGAGTGTAGTACTCTTCTAGTGAAATACTTCTGGACTCACTCAATTGTATTAATGTCTGATATACAGTGCGGATTCCAGACAGATGAGCTGTATTCGAGGATTGGTCTAGCAAAGGTTTTGTATGCCCTAGTTAGCAATTTAATATTTCCAGAGGAGAAGCTTCGTAAGATTAGATTTACAACTCTTAATGCCATTTTGGCAATGCTGGTGCTCAGATCATTAGATATGAGTACTCCAAGGTCCTTGACAGAGTGGATATATAAATATATCTTTCAGATCTTCAAATTCTTGTAAAAATGTATTTGGAACAGATGATGAATTGTTAAGTATAACTCAGCAACTGGTTATTGTAAGTAAGTATTGATCTTTTTTCTCTTTCAAAAAGATTTTACTAAGATCATTTCTACCATTGGCAATAAATAGAGATTCCATTTTGTCCTACGTAGTCGACATCAATCATGTTGCAACTATACTAACTTCATTGTTTTAATGGAAAAATGAACACTGAGAATTAGTTTGATTTACTGATGTAATTGGAGATCAGAATTCAAATCTTTGCTAAAATTTGGAAAATTCATGGCAAGATAAAACTATTTTTTTTAAAAAAAGATCAGCTTTCTCAAAATCGAATTTATATATGTGAAAAAAATGCACTTGTCTGTCAACTTCTCTATACATTGTTAAACAATTGTAAAGATGTTTTATTATCCTTTATTCATTCATCCCATTTCTGCCCTATAAGGCACAAAGGGGATTATCTCAATAATGTATTGTGGTAAAACTCTTGAAGATGTTTAACTGAAGTTTGGATGGATTTATGTCTCCTAGTAAAACATAAAACTATGTTTTACTAGTTTTGCCATTCAGTTCTACATAAAAATACAGCAGTTTCAAGCATTTTGAAAATTCCCATTACAGGTTATTGACAAAACATTTTTCCATAGTTTATCTTCAATCATAAAATGGTTTGAATTAAATATGGTTTCCTCAAATCATAAATATAAACCAATTCATGTCTTCTTTGCATCTCAGTTTTTTTAATTCAAACAGAATTAAGGTTGATCTGACAGATGTTGATTTGACAGAATCAACAGAACCTGTCCCTCAGTCAATCCCAGATAAATCTGTTCACCAACAGCGCTATTATGTAATAGAATAACAGAATTGGAAGGGATCTTGGGGTCTTCTAGTCCACCCCCCTGTTCAAGCAGGAGACCCTATATCATTTCAGACAAAGTGGTGCCCAAACTCTTCTTAAAAACCTCCAGTGATGGTGCACTCACAACTTGGAAGGCAAAGTGTTCCACTGGCTAATTGTTCTCACTGTCAGAAATTTCTCCTTAGTTTTAAGTTGCTTCTCTCCTTGATTACTCTCCATCCTTTGCTTCTTGTCTTGCCTTCTGGTGCTCTTCTTTGTGGAAGCCCCTCAAATATTGAAACAATATTTTAATGTTTTAACAGCTTAGTGTTTTAATGGCTGCCCAGCAATCTTCTTAGAATGCACCATTAGTCTAAACGTAATGAAAAACTGCTTCATAATGGAGCAAGTATTCTGAAAAGCTGTTTGCACAGCAATTCCATTGAACAAACACTTCAATAGCCCTAATGAATTATTTAAAAGACACCATCCTTTCGTTTGGCTAAGGGCTAAACCACTCACACACATACCTACCTACCTTACCAATTTTTCAATCTGCCTTGGCCAGAACCCATTCCTTGCAAGCTTCTAGCTGAAGGTAATGCTACATATATATACATATATATCATTCAACACTTGCCATCTTTCTTCTGCTAAACAAGATGGATGCATTTGCCTGCTTTCATTTGAAAACTAGATAAATGATTTGTCTGCATTCTTTTCTTTTCCCTGTATTGGCAGACTCATCTGTTTCTCGATGCTATCTATTCACTGAGAAAATGACATTTGAGACCAAACTGAGTCATTTTACTATTGACAATGAAGTCAAGCCAGCAATCATTTTTGTCCTTTCTCAATGTGGCCTTCTAAGCTTAGCATGAATAATGAAGACACATGAGCTTGCTTTGATGAATACACACAAGATTGTTGATTGTGGGAGGATGCACATATACTCCATAAAAAATTGTCTCCTTTTTCTGCTTCCTGGAGTCAAGAGCTTCATTTTAACATCTCATGATAGGCAACAAACTCTATTAATTAAATCACTGAAAGGTCACTTTTTCTTCTCTTTCAGGAGTAGAAGCATCTGTGTTTTTCTATCAACAATAAATGAACATCTATATCACTATTCTTTGTAAGAGGCTGCCATTTCTATTATGAACCTACTGGCTACTAAGATCAATAGATGCTGTTCAAGATGCCCAAGGTTTCAGATATATTTCTAGCATATATATGGTGATGTCTGGATGCAATTCACTTCTTATATCCTTGCATTCTGAATGCTGAATCCTGTAAGATTATTGAAATGAACTCTGTTATTTTCCTGGGTTTTGTTTTCTGTTTTCTGGTATCTACCATCAAAAGAGGAGCCTATCTTTTTGCCTGTGTTTTAGAGCAATTGAATCTCTCTTGAACTGATTATTTATTTATTTATTTATTTATTTATTTATTTATTTATTATTTGGACTTGTATGCCGCCCCATCTCCGAAGACTCGGGGTGGCTCACAACTAAAACATACAACAACAATAAATAATTAAAAAGAGAATTAAACAAAACACAAGCCCAATAATAGCTAATCTAAAATTTAAAATTTAAAATAAGTTAAGAGCCTTGGTGGCTCAGGCTGTTAATTGCCTGCACTTAATTCCAGCTGCCTGCAATTAGTGCGGCCTCAAATCCCACCAGGCTCAAGGTTGACTCAGCCTTCCATCCTCTCGGGGTAGGTAAATTGAGGACCCAAGATTGTTGGGGGCAATAAGCTGACTTTGTAAAAATGCCGCTTAGTAATAAGCAGGCATATACAATGGAATGAAGGCTATTGCTGAGCACACTGGGTTGCATCCCAAAATTGTAAGCCGCCTGAGTCTCGGAGAAGGGCAGCATATAAATGTAATTAAAAAAAGAACCATCTCCCCCCACCCCAGGAGGGAGTCACAGCCCAGATTGGTCAAACAACCAGGTCTTCAGGTCGTGGTGGAAGGTGCGAAGGTCAGGGGCCAGACGGAGCCCCAGGGGTAGCTGGTTCCATAGGTCGGGGACCGCCACAGAGTAGGCTCATCGCCGGGGGACCATCAGCTGACATTGGCTTGCTGATGGAACCCCGAGAAGCCCTTGCTTGTGTGCTCGCACAGGGTGATTGGCACTCGATATTGGCAGGAGTCGCTCCCTTAAATATTGCGGACTCATGTCGTGTAGGACTTTGAATGTTAAAACCAAAACCTTGAATCTCACCCAGAGTGCAACCGGCAACCAATGCAGGTCATGCAGGAGGGGGGTAATATGGGAGAATTGGGAAACTCCCATCACCACCCGCATGGCCTCATTCTGCACCAGCTGCAATCTCCGGATGGTATGCAAGGGCAGTCCTAAATAGAGAGCATTGCAGTAGTCGAGTCTGGAGGTAACAAGGGCATGAGTGACTGTGCGCAGGGCATCTCGGTCCAGAAATGGGTGAAGCTGATGAACCAGCCGGACCTGGGCAAAGGCCCCCCTGGCGACGGCCCCCACCTGCTCCTCCAACTGGAGCCGTGCATCCAGGAGGACCCCCAGATTCCACGCCCTATCCACAGGGGAAATCCCCCTATGGCCAGTGATAGATATTCCTGACTGGACCGAGATGCCGGTATGCACAGCTACTCAGTCTTGGCTGGGTTGAATAGAAGCATGTTTCTGTCCATCCAGATCCGTACCGCATCCAGACAAAGGGTCATCACTGAGAGGGCATCACTGATCTGGTTTGGGGTGCAGATGTACAGCTGGGTATCATCAGCGTGCTGATGGTACCTCACCCCAAAGCCACAGATGATCTCGCCCAGCGGCTTCATGTAGATATTAAATAAAAGAGGGGAGAGGACTGACCCCTGAGGGACCCCACAAGTGAGTGCCCTCGGGGCCGACCTCTGCCCCCCTACCAACACCGATTGCGACCGCCCTGAGAGTTAGGAGGTGAACCACCAAAGAACAGTGCCCCCACTCCCAACCCCGGCAAAGGATACCATGGTCGATGGTATTGAAAGCTGCTGAGAGATCTAATAGGACTAGGACAGAGGAAAAACCCCTGTCCCGAGCCCTCCAGAGATCATCCATCAGTGCGACCAATGCCGTCTCCATGCTGAAACCGGGCTGGAAGACCTATTGGTACGGATTCAGGTAGTCCGCTTCATCCAGGAAAAGTGGAAACTGCTGAGCCACCACACTCTCAACCACCTTCACCAAAAAGCAAAGGTTGAAGACTGGACGAAAGTTGTCTAACACAGTCGGGTCCAGGGCAGGCTTCTTCAGGAGGAGTCTCACCACCACCTCCTTCAAGGCAGAGGGAAAAACACCCTCCCCTAAAGAAGCATTGACCACTGCCCGGAGCCAATGTCAGATGGCCTTCCTGGAGGCATAAGCCAACCAGGAAGGACACGGGTCCAACAAACATGTGGTGGAACTCAGATGCCGCATAATCCTGTCCACTTCATCCTCGGAAACAGGATCGAACTCAGCCCAGATCACATCGGACAGACTACTTGCACCCCGTTCCTCAGACCACTGCAAATCGGAGCACAACCCACCCCGAATCCGGGCGATCTTATCCGACAGATATTGACCAAATTCCTCACCCCTTTCCCGCAACGGGTCCACCGCCTTCCCAGACGTAGGAGAGAGCGGGTGACCAGAAACAGGGTGGCTGGGTGGTTATCTGCAGACGCTATGAGGGTGGAGAGATAAGAACTTCTCGCCACCCTCACAGCTACCAGATAAGTCCTAATATGGGCTCTAAGCTGGGCTCGCTCGGACTGGGAGCGGGTGGACCTCCACCTGCTCTCTAAACCCCTCCGATGGCGTTTCATCCCCCGGAGCTCCTCAGTATATCAGGGAGCCATCCGGGATCCATGACGTGTGAGGGGACGCATGGGGACAACCCTGTCAAGGGCATCTGTAGCAGCCAGTTGCCAAGCAGCCGCTAGATCCTCGGCAGAGCTGTGGGCAAGGGAAGAGGGAAAAAAACCCATTTCTGCCTGGAACCTCTCGGGGTCCATCAGGCGTCTGGGGCAGAACCATCTAAGTGGCTACTCATCCCAGCAGTGTGGGGCAGCCCATTGGAAGACCAGCCGCAGGAGATAGTGATCAGACCATGGAACAGGCAGTGTCATAAGACTAACCTGCCCTCTGTCACTACGCCACTGTTCCGAGACAAAAACTAGGTCGAGAGTGTTTCCCCCCTCATGAGTCGGGCCTTGAATCAACTGGGTCAGGCCCATGGCCTCCATAGAGGCCATGAATTCCTGGGCCAGACCCGACGCCCCCCCCCAGGGAATGCAGATTGAAGTCACCCAGAACTATAAGCCCTGGGAACTCCACCACCACCCCTGAGAGGACATTGAGAAACCCAGGCAGGGCTGCTGCCACACAGCTGGGGGAAAGGTATGTCAGCTGCAAGCCCACCCGACCACTAGGCCCCCACCTCAGGAGAAGGGTCTCACTCTTGCCTATCTCTGGGACAGTGACCTCCCTTGGAATCAGGGTCTCCCGAATAACCACAGCCACCTCACCACCCCTCCCCTGGGCCCGTGGCTGGTGCAAAACCCAGAAACCTGGGGGGTATAGATCATCCAGAGGGACTTCTCCCTCTGGCCCCAACCAGGTCTCAGTGATACAAGCCAGGTCCGCAGCCTCCTCCTCAATGACCTCACAGAGGAGGAAAGACTTTAATGCCATGGACCTGGCATTAAAATACACCAGTCTGAGCCCAGGGGTCCTGGTTCCCATGCCCCCTAGGGAGGAGGCCATAGGGTCAGAGCATGTCACCACCCGAAGGTGGCGGGTGCACGCTCCCAACACATGATATGGCCCTATGCCTCATCATCTCCTGCCAATCCCAACCACCCTGGGAATCGCAGTCCCCACCTCGCACCCCAGGGACCCACTGGCCCCCAGCCCCCACCCCCCCACGAACTGAGCTGCAACCCACATCCCCAGAATCATTACCCACCCTCCTCCCTAACCTTCTTAAAAATTTAGTTAAAAATTTGGCTAAAGGGGCCCTAGTGACCCTCTTTTTTATTCTATTAGAGCCCCAGCCCCACCCCATCCCCCTGCCATGCCATCTCTCTGGGTTCCATAACCCATCCTCGAGGTAGGCCAATGACAATGTGGCAGGCCAAACCCGAGAGGGAGGGAGTCCCCTCAGGGCCTGCAACTCTGCTACCATATAAGTTTGAATGGTAAAAATTGAGCATACCAGGGGAACAGGCATAAGGTGATGGAAATGACAATAACAATGACAGTGACAAAGTCTGGAATACAAAACTTGGTTAAGTCCCGGATGCTGTCCGTTGGGAGGTCCAGATTCAGAAAACCAGGCTGCCCTCTCACGGCAGGCCTGTGGCCGATGTTCAAGGCCTCTGTCTGGGCTAAGCCACGCTCTCTCACTGCGGGCATCTCCAATGCACTCCAATTGGACTGATGGCAGAGAGATGTTAAATGGCTACTAAAGGAAAAAGTGTGTCCCTCCTGCTGTTCTCTCACCCCAACAAGGGGCACAATAAAATCCAGTAGCCGTGAACCAAGTTTAAGGGTGTAGAGCCAACACTGGGGTTCCGAACCCAGGCCTCTAGGGTGTCCAAACCCACTTTTCCGTGGCCTAAGGTGCGGAATAGATGGTTCCCTCCCAGTGGGTAAAGTACCTTGCAGTCGAGATTATGAGAACATAGTTTAGATTACTTTATCACTGAGAGGTATTTTTGCTTTTCAGTTATGTCTCAACTTTATGTTTTATACCAACATAAAGATAAAATATTGTTTTATACAAACTTTATGGGATGCCTAAATTTTTAACTTACTATCCTGTGTTTTAATGGGAATTCCAGACAAAATTTTATCCACTGCTTAAAAAATGGTGGGGGGAAGGTTATATATAAAATGGCTAACAGAAGTATGGAAACTGTTTTGGAACAATATAAAGTTATGGACCCATATCACAGTCATAAAATATAGCCCTATCTTTCCCATAGTTACAAATAACAATGTCACAAAATTTCACACCACAAGAATTCAGCTATCATATTTGTTTATTTTGTTTTCCCAAAGGTGCTGAATAATTGCTCAATGGAAGCATATCAAGAAAGGCACATCCAAGCGCTTGATGCTGCTACTGTCACAATATTTAGTAAAGAATGATGAAGACAGGCACAAGTGGAATCTTCTTTGTTCTGGGCTCAAATCTTCTAGTCATCTCAAATCTTCTAGACCAGTGGTCACCAACCAGTGGGCCAGGGACCACTGGTGGTCTGCAAGAAAATTTTGGTGGTCTGCAGAGAAATGCCACATCCAAAGCACCCCCTAAAGCAATTAAGCCAGGCTGCACAGGAACACAAGGCTGTGCTGCCCACATGGCCCACGGGAACACAAGGATTGCTTCACTTGCATTGCGAACAACACAAGGTAGTAAGGGGAGGGGGGAAAGGGTGGAGGGGGGGAACTTGCCCCACTTGCCCCATGCGCCTCGCCTAGCCACCGGCTGCTTCTTTCCACTTCTTTCTTTTTCTGCTTTTAGCTGCATGCAAGGAAAGCAGCAAAAGTCTTTCTTTTTCTCCCCCGAACTCTACCAAAAATGAGTCTTTGGGATCCTGCAAGGCATCCTGTTCCAAGAGGCTATGCCGACATGACAAGTCTCACAAAGACTCATTTCTGGCAGAGTTTGGGGGAGAGAGAAAGATTTCTGCTGCTTCTGGTGCTTTCTTTGCATGAAGCCAAAATTCTCTCTTTCTCTCTCCCTCTTTCCCCCTGAGAATGGAACTGGAGACTGGATCCTGTGATCCCAAATAAAGAATGACCAATCAGTAGGAAAACGGGGTGGGGAATTTTCCTGAAGAGTTTTTGGGGATTTTCCCAGGGACTCTGGTCCACAGGATTTAAAATTATGAGTTTGATGGTCCCTGAAGTCCTGTTCTAGACAGCTGGTTGACAGCTAGAACAACCAAGATTCCATTTTTTAAGAGGAGATCTTTTCAGAGTTTGTGCAGCTAAATTTGTCTGAAGTTTCCCAAAGAAAGAAGATTGGCTTAGCAATCCTTTTACTACACTGCAAGAGGAAGAAAAGGCTCAAGCCAAAAGAAATAAAATAGACAAATTGGTCTCCTTCCTGGAAAGCAGCCAAACTCTTTCCCAGTTTGCTAGAAATCAATGGCCCCATGAATTAGAAGGTATTCTGGCTTGCATTTAAATAAACCTAGTATATCTACTCCTACCATGATGGAGAGAGTTATAGGAAGTTCTGGCAAAACAAAAAATTTCTCTTGGAACTTTATTCCTTAAGTTCCTTTGATGTTTTAAAGACTATCTTGATGTTTTCTTAATGAAGTTAAATGAATCAAATTGGTTTTTGGTCTCTGCAGACTCTTCAAACTAGCCATTTGGGAACATGTATGAAGCACCTCTTTTAAAATAATTAAGAAGACCAGATATTTTTGTGAGGTTGTGGGTATTCAGTAAAAGATGATTGTGGCTTCCCTTCCCAAGCACGTGTATGAATGGCCATTTTGTTTCATGCTTATTGTCATGATCATTTCAACTTTTTCCATATGCCATGGCATGCAGTTCCTAGAAATGGCTTTATCTAGGAATATCTAGAGGATATGGTTTTGATTGTGCTATCATGTTTGCCATGTGGACTTTTGTGACCTGTACAGGACAAATAATGTGCTCCCTCTCTCTCTCTCTCCCTCTCTCCCTCCCTCTCTCTCCCCCTCTCTCCCTCTCCTTCTCCCTCCTTCCCCTTCCTCCCTCCCTCTCCCTCTCATTTCTCTCTTCTCTCACCCTCTCTCTCTCCCTCCCTCTATCCCTCCCTCCCTCTCCTTCTATCCCTCTCACCCCCTCTCTCTCTTTCACACAGACATTCACACACCTGAAATTTACTATAAAGAAACTTGAATTACCCAGCTGAAGGAACATGCTAATACAAACTCTCTGATGACCTTTGAGGGGAAGGAGACACACAATGAAATTAAGTTGCCTTTCCCTTGGTGTAAGACGTAATATGTATTTCTAACCTTCTTAGAAATATAGAATTTAGAAGCACCGTGTTACCTCATAATCATTAATCCCCCCTCAGTGAGAGTGCAGCGGGTTGTGCAGGACTTTGCCCCAAGTCACTATGGTGGCAGAACAGTGACTGGTCCATCTCTACCTGGATCATCGACAGTGGTGAGAGAGCTGCCGATTGTGGACTATTTCCTGACTTTAACATCACCTATCCCTTCATTGTCTTTCCATCTCCCTTTTGTTCCATCTCCCAACTACCTCTTGTATTGTCTTGCCTGAGATATATTTACTATGCCTGCCTATTCCTCATCGGAGCTATGGGCTCTCCAGGTGGTTCCTCTGTCTGGGATGTGGCCCCCTATGCTATCAAGAGCTTACCTTAATGACGGATCCTGGGATCCCGAGAGGTGGCATGCCAGGATGAAGGGGCTAAATTCCAAATCTGATAGGAAGGGGAAACTTTTAAAATTTTTAATTGATTGTCTTAAGGGGTTAGGGTGGGGGATAAATGGGTCTTTGTCCAACCTGGTTCATGGTGGGGGGAGGTGGGGGTCGGGGGCCGGCAGGGCCCTGGGGCCTGAGGCGGGGACCGCGATCCCCAGGGTGGTTGGTGTTGGCAGGAGACGGCGAGGCATAGGGCCATATCATGTATTGGGAGCACGCACCCGCCATCTTTGTGCGGTTGCTTGCTCCGACCCTATGGCCTCCTCCCAGGGGGGCATGGGAACTGGGACCCCTGGGCTTAGGCTGGTGTATTTTAATGCCAGGTCCGTGGCTAATAAGTCCACCCTTCTCCGTGAGGTAATTGAGGAGGAGGCTGCGGACCTGGCCTGCATTACCGAGACCTGGTTGGGCCCAGAGGCGGTGTCCCTCTGGTAGATTTGTGCCCTCCAGGTTTTGGGTTTGCACCGGCCCCGGGCCCAGGGTGGGGGTGGCGGGGTGGCCGTGGTTATTCAGGAGACCCTGTTTCCAAGGGAGGTCACTGTTCCAGAGATAGGCGGGGTGAGACACTCCTCTTGAGGTGGGGCCCAATGGTCGGGTGGGCTTGCTGCTCGCATACCTTTCACCCAGCTGTGTGACAGCATCCCTGCCTGGGCTTCTTGACATCCTCTCGGGGGTGGCGGTGGAGTTCCCGGGTCTTATAGTCCTGGGGGACTTCAATCTGCCCTCCCTGGGGGGTGCGTCGGGTTTGGCCCAGGAATTCATGGCTTCTATGGAGGCCATGGGCCTGACCCAATTAATTCAGGGCCCGACCCATGAGGGGAGAACACTCTTGACCTAATTTTTGTCTCTGAACAGTGGCGTAATGACAGAGGGCAAGCCACTTTTACGGCTGTGCCCGTTCCATGGTCTGATCACTATCTCCTACGGCTGGTCTTCCAACAGGCTGCCCCCACTGCTGGGATGAGGAGCGCTTAGATGGTTCTGCCCCAGGCCTTATGGACCGGGAGCGGTTCTCGGCGGAGCTGGGGTCTCTTCCCTCTTCCCTTGCCCACAGCTCTGTCGAGGACCTGGTGGCTGCTTGGCAGCAGGCCGCATCAGAGGCTCTCGACAGGGTTGTCCCCATGCGACCCCTCACACGTCGTGGATCCCGGATGGCTCCTTGAGGAGCTCCGGGAGATGAAACGCCGTCGGAGGGGCTTAGAGAGCAGGTGGAGGTCCACCCGCTCCCAGTCGTCGAGCCCAGCTAAGAGCCTTTATTAGGACTTACCTGGTAGCTATGAGGGCGGCGAGAAGATCTTATCTCTCCGCCCTCATAGCGTCTGCAGATAACCGCCCAGCCGCCCTGTTTCAGGTAACCCGTTCTCTCCTTCATGTAGGGGAGGGGGTGGACCCGTTGCGGGCAGGGCTGAGGAGTTTGGTCAATATCTGTCGGATAAGATCGCTCGAATTCGGGATGGGTTGTCCTCTGATTTGCAGTGGTCTGAGGAACGGGATACAGGTAGTCTGGCCAGTATGGGGATGAGTTCGATTCTGTTTCCGAGGATGAAGTGGACGGGATTATGTGGCGTCTGAGTTCCACCACATGTTTGTTGGACCCGTGCCCTTCCTGGCTGGCTTATGCCGCCAGGGAGGTCACCTGCGGTTGGCTCCGGGCAGTTGTCATTAAGGGAGGGTGTTTTCCCCTCCGCCTTGAAGGAGGCGGTGGTGAGACCCCTTCTGAAGAAGCCTGCCCTGGACCCAACCGTGTTAGACAACTTTCGTCCAGTCTCCAACCTTCATTTTTTAGCGAAGGTTGTTGAGAGTGTGGTGGCTCAGCAGTTTCCACTTTTCCTGGATGAAGCGGACTACCTGGATCCGTACCAATAGGTCTTCCGGCCCGGTTTCAGCATGCAGATGGCATTGGTCGCACTGATGGATGATCTCTGGAGGGCTCGGGACAGGGGTTTTTCCTCTGTCCTAGTCCTATTAGACCTCTCAGGCTTTCGATACCATCGACCATGGTATCCTTTTGCGCCCGAGGGGTTGGGTATGGGGGCACTGTTGCTTGTGGTTCACCTCCTACCTCTCGGGGCGATCGCAGTCAGTGTTGGCGGGGGGACAGAGGTCTACCTCGAGGATGCTCTCTTGTGGGGTCCCTCAGGGGTCGGTCCTCTCCCCCCTGCTATTTAACATCTATATGAAGCCGTTGGGGTTGGGGTGAGTTTTGGGGTGAGTTTCCATCAGTACGCTGATGATACTCAGCTGTACATTTCCAACCCGAACCAGATCGGTGATGCCCTCTCCCTGATGACCCAGTGTTTGGATGCGGTATGGATCTGGATGAACGGAAACATGCTTTGTCTCAACCCGGCCAAGACTGAGTGGCTGTGCATACCGGCGTCTCGGCCCAGTTTGGAGTGTCCATCTTTGGCCATAGGGGGAGTGGTATTACCCCCTGTGGATAGGGCGCGGAATCTGGGTGTCCTCCTGGACATTCGGCTCTGGTTGGAGGAGCAGGTGGGGGCTGTCGCCAGGGGGGCCTTTGCCCAGCTCCGACTGGTTCGCCAGCTACGCCCTTTTCTGGACCGAGACGCCCTGCACACGGTTACTCATGCCCTTGTTACCTCCAGACTACTGCAATGCTCTCTATTTAGGACTGCCCTTGCATACCATCCAGAGATTGCAGCTGGTGCAGAATGCAGCGGCGTGGGTTGTGATGGGAGTTTTCCAGTTCTCCCATGTTACCCCCCTCCTGCGCTGCCTTCATTGGCTGCCGGTTGCACTCCGGGTGAGATTCAAGGTTTTAGTTTTAACATACAAAGTCCTTCATGACATGGGTCCCCAATATTTAAGGGAGCGACTCCTGCTGACATTGAATGCCAACTGCCCTGTGCGAGCACATAAGCAAGGACTCCTTGGGGTCCCGTCGGCTGGCCAATGCCGGCTGGCGGTCCCCCGACGACGAGCCTATTCTATAGCGGCCCCAGACCTCTGGAACCAACTTCCCCTGGAGCTCCGTCTGGCCCCTGACCTCCGCACCTTCCGCCATGACCTGAAGACCTGGTTGTTTAACCAATCCGGGTTGTGATTTTTTGGGAGGGATGGTTTTTATGGGATAGTTTTTTATGGGATGAATTTGTAATTGTAATGGGCTTATTTAGTTTAATCTGCTTTTAATTATTTATTGTTGTTCTTGTTTTTATTTGTGAGCCGCCCCGAGTCTTCGGAGATGGGGCGGCATATAAGTCCCATTAATAAATAAATAAATAAATAAATAAATAAATAAATAAATAAATAAATAAATAATAAAGTGTTCTTATCATGTTCTTATCAGATGCTACATTCTAGTTGTGAAAATCTTGCTATAGTTTGTATTTCTCAGCTAAGACTTATGTATCATTTCAGAGGGTAGATAGCCTATGACAGGGCCATCAAACTCTCGTCAAACTCTGGGACGGATGCATCATGTGCTGGCCACACCCATGCCCACGCCCAGTTTAACAAAGGGGGAAATAGTCCTGATATGTCACTTGACGATGTGACAACATGAGTTTGGCACCCCTGGCCTATGACTTCATAGGCTTTGTGGTACCTCTGCATTGCTATAAAAAGGAGGCAGGTGATTATTGTAATTGTGCATGTCAATAAGAGATACTTTCTTGCATCTATCTCCAAATACTTTGGTTGCTTATGTGACTTATTTTTTTACCACAGCAAACCAAACCCTCTGGATGGTGCAGAGTTTATCTGTGTGTCATTGATTCTCCTGGCAGAGGATTCAAAAGACTGCCCAAAATAAAAGAGCCCTGTTTGTACACATATTTTTTTTCCAGATTAGGGAACAGGAATGGCAAAGCAGTAAGAAAACCTTGTGTGTTTTCTTTTTTTAGCTTCTGCAGATGCCTATTGATTCTTCAGTTAGCTTTGCCGATCTAGAGAGAATCTCCAAACAAGATAGCCAAAAATGAATAAATAAATAAAAACAAATAACAATAAATATGTGCTATTAACAAGACCTATAACTGTGCAAAGTATTATAAATATAAAGCTTATTTCTTTTATGGAAAGCCCTTGTTGGTATAACTGATGGCCTTGTTCGTAACCTTTTTCCCTATCAATAACAAAAATTGTCTCTGCTGAACCAAATTTATTCCAAAGGAGGTTAGAAAAAAAACTGCTAAACTTGATTTTAAAGTGTTGTGTCCCACTGTGTATAATATTCCTGAGTTAAAAACTATCATTCTCCAATTTCAGCCTTTAGAGAGGGTGTATATTTTTACTGTCATATTATATTAAACACTATATGACATATTAATTTACATTATATTAATATTCTGAATCTTTGATGAAGCGAACTCCATTAAGTCTGTATGAACCTTTGCAAAATTATTTATTTATTTATTTTGTCATATTTATGTTTATTTTAGAGGTAGAACCCCTTTGAGAGCTGTATGCAACATAATTTTATTTTAATGCATGCCGATTAGTGTACATTCAAAGTGACAATAAAGTTATTCTAAGTCTAAGTCTTATTGCGGCAAAGAAATTTAATAAATAAATAAGCTCATCTCCTCTGTATTTTCCAATCTAGAATGCAAATTGAGATGTAATATTTTTCTTTAAAAAATGTCAGTGCACACCTCAGCATAAAATATCCCATCAAATGTAATATATCTACTTACTTACTTACTTATCAGAGGTGAAGGGATAGAAAATAACTTGTTCTAGAAGCCTTGATCTGTTTCACAAACAGATGGCTGGGTTTGTTTTATTGGAGAAAGGCAAAGAAATGCCATTGTTTTTGTTTGAAAGAGGGGAACAAAGATTAATAGTGAATACAGTTGCAGGCTAAAGTTTAGACATCCTTGATCAAATTGTCTGTGAACTCTTCTAGTTCAAAAAATATTCTTTGGTTTCATTGTGTATGTGGAACATTTGAGGTCTCCACATAGTTTGGCCAAAATATTCAAGTCAGGGTATTGTGATGGAATACCCACAACTCTTATTCTTCTTTATTAGAGTTAATTGTTGGATGTTCTTATATGGAGGTAGATTTCATATCAGATCATATATCATATCATATCCACCCTATTTTCAGATTTTGTTTTTTTCACTGACTGAGGTGGCATTAGCTTCCTGGATATTATGGTATTTAGCAGAATCCATTCCTTGTTCCATCTGCACAATGTGGCCACAGACTGCCACGCAAAGAATAAAATAAGTAATATATGCTTAATTTTTGTTTAGGTGTTTTTTTTCTCTTTAAATATTCTATTTTTTCTCTCTCCAAATGTATTTTATGAGGCGCTCACTCCAAATGTTGTTTCATCATTCCAAACACTTTCATCCAAAACATAATTTTCTTTTGCATACATCAGATGATTATGAGGTGAAAGAATAGGTTTTCTTCTGATAATTCTCTTATATAAATCATTGTTCTATAAGAAACATTGGTCTGTGGCATTTAGACAACTTCTTCAATGTCAGCTTTTTTTTTTAGCAGTAATCTGCAGTGATGTATTGGAACTGCTTTGAAATTTTGACTAGCCTTGACATAGTTCTGTCAGAGATTTTTGATGGTTCTTCAAATCTTCCTCGATTTCAACATTTCCATGTTACTTCAATTTCTTAACAAAGTTTCTCGTAGGTAAAATTGCTAACTGGAAGCATTTTTAATTCCTGTAGGAGTGACATCAGCATTTTTAAATGCTCCAATTTCTGCTTGAAAGGACATATGATTGTTGAAAGAAGACAGATCATCACAACCTGAGAAATTAGAAAATTCACAGTATTTGTTAACTTGTAGAACTGTTGATATTGATAGTTTTTGAACATTTTATTATTTAGCATATGGCAAATACATGGACTTATAGTGGTTCAGATATTAATGTCCAGGGTGAGTGAATTCAGAGTGTGGTGGAACTGACCATCAAAAGGCTAAGAGTGCTTTCTTGATGGTAATTGAGTTCTCTTTCATTCTTGGGGCTTTAGAAGGCCCATTTTGTTTACCATTGCCATGTATTTAGAGAGCCAGGATTTCTACAAAGATGTCTGACTGTCAACTGCCATTAACTGCCAATTCTTCAATGTAGTCTGGCTGCTGATTGTTGGTAGTCATTTGGGTCACATTACCGTGCTATCCAGGGTGCACCACAAGGATGCGAAGTAGCATCACAACCCAATTTTGAACATTGTGAACAATTGAATAGAATAGAATGCTTTATTGACCAAGCTGTCTAGACACACAAGGAATTTATTTCCGGTGCATAAGCTCTCAGTAAAACAACAAGGTAATAATAATCATATAACAAGTAATAACAATAATAATGACAATAATAATGATAATGATAATGATTGTGGGATTTTTGAATACAAACAGATCATTATTTAGAACACAACATGCCAGATATCACAGTCATTGAAAACCAAAGTATGTAATTTATTGATATCGCCAGAGTCGAAGAAAAAGAACTAGGAAGAAAATCACAAAATATTGCAACCTGGCCATTGAAGCTATGCAATTATGGATGAAGCATGTGACAGTGATACCCACTGTCATAGGGGCACTTGGTACCATGTCCAAGAATTTTGCAAAATGCATTAAGTTGCAGCTTCCTGTGTAGCGCCAGCACAGCTGCAAAAGACTGTGCTACTCAAAACAACACATATTTTAAGAAGACACATGGTTGATATGTAGGCTGCTGGCAGCAACCATATCAACCATCAGTGCCAGTCAATAATATCTCTAACATTTTTAAATGTTCAGTTGACTGAGTTTCATGTTTAATGAGTAAAAGTATAATAATAATACCAATAAAAGAAAGTAGTGAAATAGATGAGAAGGATAAAGGTAATGCAGCCCTACTAAATGGGTAAATATCCTTAGTCTTATGTCTTAGTCTTCCCAGTATTATGGGAATTAGGTGTTCAGCAGAGAAATAGCACAGGAGCTCCGTTTGGCTCCTGATCTTCGCTCTTTCTGCCACGATCTGAAGACTTGGTTGTTTGAACAGGCTGGGTTGGACTGACCTCCGGGGGCGGGGGGTTAATTTATTTTAACTGTTTTAGTGATTGGGCTTTTTAGGTTTAATTCTTTTTTAAATATTTATTGTTGTGTTTTAATTGTGAGCCGCCCCGAGTCCTTGCGGAGAGGGGGCGGCATACAAGTCCAATTAAACAAACAAACAAACAAGGGAAAAAAACTGCTTCTGTTCTGCTTATGAACAATTGCACAGTAAAATAAATGAATGAATGAATGAATGAATACATAAATAAAAAGTAGCATTCTGCAACATGATACTTTTCCCTTTATTCCAATCAGCTTCCATCTCATCTTTCTCATCTGGTCAAATTCCAACTGGAATTTCCAATGGGAGTTTGATCTATTTTTGAATACATCTTCCTAAAGGACTTAATTGTTTTTGCAATTTACTTTTGCTATTTTTTCTTTCACTTCTTGCCTTTTCTTTCATTCCATATTCCCCTTTTTTCATCAGGATCAATTCCTGATGCTACATAAATAAAATAAAGTAAAGTAAAAAATAATAAAATAATTATATAAAATATCAAATAGATAAAATAAAATAATATATGTTTGTGAGTATGTATGTATATATGTGTGTGTGCGTGTGTGTCCATCCCAATATTGGTGTATGTGTGTCCCAATATTTGAGGGGCTGCCACAAAGAAGAATTCAACCTATTTTCCAAAGCATCTGAAGGCAAGACAAGACACAATGTATGGAAACTAATCAAGGAGAGAAGCAATCTAGAACTAAGGAGAAATTTTCTGAGAGTGAGAATAATCAATCAGCAGAATGGCTTGACTTCAGAAGTTGTGGGTGTCCCATCACTGGAGGTTTTTAAGAAGAGATTACAACCATTTGTCCAGAATGATACAGGGTCTCCTGCTTGATCGGGGTTGGTCTAGAAGACCTCCAAGGTCCCTTCCACTCAATTATTCTATAGTTCTATTAAACCTATATATTCATTTAAACTGACTTCCCATGCTTGACAGCCAAATCCATATACATATTGACATTTCTGGGCCAAACAGGATTTGTAATTTATCTTTTAAGCCAAGCTAATTTTTTGCCCATATTTCCCCTCGATTTATACTTTGATGGGAAGAGTTTGACCTTAGAACATAAGGTGGCCTCCATCAATCAATCAAACTACTCGTTAAATGATTAAATTTTGCAGTCCGGGTGAAAACGAAGGCTCCTTTATTTGCAAAAAGAAAAAAGAAAAAAAAGTTGATTATTCAGGCAAGATGTTAAGCTGGTAATTAGTGTGCAGATGCCAAAAGCCTTGCATGGAAAAATAAGCAACTGAAACAGATGTTTGGGGCACCTGCACTGCTGTAACTGCAGGCATCACTCATCTGAAAACAATACTGAAGTCAGCAGACTCCATCATGGAAATAAGGCAAACAGCTAGAACTGGATCTGGATAAGAAACAAATGTCCAGGTGGAAAAGCCAGGAACATGGGAAGTGAGATAAGCATTCAGGAGAAATCTCTGTAATGCAGTGAGGCATCTCAGAATACACTGTATACATATGTACAAAAGATTTAGAAACAATGACAGAGATAGGTTGTGATGTAGCAACATTTAAAAAAGGAGGCAGCCAAAATATCTTTAAAACAGAACAAAACTCCTTCCAATCTTGTTTTAAAAAGTGATATATATGAAAATGACCAAGAAACACCTTAAAGAGACCTTCCAAGGAAGAGGTCACCTGGCTGGGGGTGGGGGAAGGAATAATGTTAAAAGCAATTTGTTAGCATCATCATCATTTTAACCATTGTCTACCCACTACAGGATGAAGGCTTTTTCCACATGTTTCCAACCAATAACCACATCATTGGAATAAAGAATAGGACCAGAGCTATGGGCATGTGATAGAGAGAGAAATTCTGATTTAGCAAACACTTCAACCGTATTATTCATCTATATGACAGTACTGGGATAAGAGTACAGATTTATTTTACACTTTTTCTGATATTTTCAGTTAGAGCTCTTTTACAATTTATATGAACTTGCATGGTGACATTATCGATTTGTCAATTTAAGAAGGCAATTATCAAAGTTACGGCTAATTTTCTCCAGTGTCTCTCACATCTTAGAGAGTCGAAGCCACCTTTAGGTTTTTAGATATTGACATCTCTCTCTCTCTCTTATTCTCTCTTATTTTTTCTCTATCTCATCCCTCTTATTCTTTCTCTTATTTTCTCTCTCTTATTTTTTCTCATTCTCTCTCTCATTCTCTTTCTCTCATTCTCTCTCTGTTCTCTCTCTTCCTCTTATTCTTTTATTCTATCTCTCATTCTTTCTCTTTCTCTCTTTCTTATTGTCTCTCTCACACATATACACACATTCTCTCTCTCTCTCTCTCACTCTTATTCTCTCTCTTATTCTCTGTCTTTCTCTCTCCTGTCTGTGTGACAAAATAAACCAAAATAATGAAGTGATACATGTAAGGAATGTCTAAATGTTTTGCTTCCACTGTTTTCAGAGGTGAAGCCTAGCTGCTTTTTTAAATCATTTACTAAGAAAAACATAGATATAAAAACCTCATTAGCTCACACAGAACAGATGCCAGTATTATGCAGGTGACAGAAAAAGTTGTTTAATCTGTTTCCCTGTCCACAATATTTAACCTGATGTTTTTTTTCTCGACTGCTTTTCATTCAAGAGGGTTAATCTTTCAAATCAGATAGATACTTTTATTCCACTAAGCTTAAATTTGGGTTTCCAAGGAAGTTTTTCTAAACCACAATCAGTGCTTACTAAATATATATAATTCTATAAATAATACAATTCAGAACTATTCCATTTGAAATTCCAAAGAATTCTGAATGAATAATTAACAAAACAGAGAACACTGTTTCTCCGTAGGGCTGAAAACAACTTGATGGGAAGTTTCAATGAAAAAAATTGTAGAGAAAGTTGAATTGTTGGTTCCCTGTACTGGAAAATGGTTTTCCTACAGAGAAGCAATTTAAGAGCTAACATTATATATGTATATATGCATGCATATATTTTTAAAACTACTAATCACTGAAATGTATATGTACATCTAAAATATATGTATATCTAAATTATAGCACACATGTTTTATTTTTTTAATTCCATTAAATATCCATTGAAACAAATGAACAAAATTTGTTGATTTGGTTTTCTAGTTATCTTAAATAAGAGAAAATGTGCAATTTTGTATGATTCATGATATTTTGAAGGGATTTTTCCCCTTCATTTTTAAAACTGAAAAATGGTACTTCCTATTGCAGATAGAGAATATGCTTAAGTGGTTATCATGGTAGAATAATCTCAAGAGTACCTTCAGCCATAGAAAATCTTCCAATGATTTTGGGCCCTCTCTCTCTCTCTCAGAGCAGCCTGTCTCAGAATGTGGAAAAAAAATGGAGGAGAAAGATCTGTGCAGTTTGTCTTGAGTTCCCAAAGGAAAAGGAACATAAGACCTTTGAAGGCCAAATATGGCTTTTTTAGGCTCGTACTTCGGCGGGCATATTTCCCAATGAGACAAACTGAGACAGGAAGATAATTTTGTTACAATTTATCAGACTATTCAGACAAAAGGGATTCCTCTCAAAGAGGAAACCCTGAACATTAGCTTACATCCTCTTTTATAGTTAACAATAAGAAAGAAATCTGAAAGAGGAAAGTTGATTGGACAGGATAATAACATACATGCTTATTAAAATGAGGTCTGAACGGGTATAAATTGTAAGGAGAAAGGTTGTTTGGAATTCACAAAAGAGATAAGGCAGACCCCAATTTGTAGTAACAAACTTTTCTTATCTGGAGCTAGTCTTCAGCTTGTTTATCAGTTTAGGAATGTTAAAAGCTAATAAATCTGAACATCACTTTAAAAGAGAATGTCAATCAGATTAAAATACAAAATAATTACGTTAGTTAACAAATTACAAAACCCATGTCATTTACCCCTCACCTAACACCTATCTCCTGTCTACAACACAGTCTTTTCAGCAATTTCAAGAAGATTACACCCCCATTTGTACTCTGATACAAGTGATTCTGAGGATACACGTGAATCCCAGTAGCCTCAAGAGCTCTCACGGAGAGTGCTAACTACCAGGTGAATGCAAAGACATATGATCCTTCCAACCCACCATCCTGTCAGAACTAATGACGCTTATTGAATGAGAAATGAAATGTCGTCTTCTCCTTCCTCAAGGATAAAACAGTCCTGCTGATTTTTGAAAAAGCACCTTTGAGATAACTATGACCTAGATGACTGAGAATCTCCACAGATCTGGCTTACAATCATTCAAATTCCCTAAGTGAAGCATCTCTCACCCTGTGTTCATTTTCTTTTCTCATCACGTTTTTTTTAATTCATATTTATATCCCCCCCTTCTCCGGAGACTCAGGGCGGCTTATAGTTTTTGGGATACAACCCAATGCGCTCAGCAATAGCCTTCATTCCATTGTATATGCCTGCTTATTACTAAGCGGCATTTTTTACAAAGTCAGCTTATTGCCCCCAACAATCTTGGGTCCTAACTTTACCTACCCCGAGAGGATGGAAGGCTGAGTCAACCTTGAGCCTGGTGGGATTCAAGCCTGCAATAATTACAGGCAGCTGGAGCTAAGTGCTAGGCTATTAACAGCCTGCACCACCAAGGCCCTATGCTGCTATAATTATAGTGCAGATACTCTGATTTTAGTGTTGTTTTGTTCTTAATTGCATTATAGTTTGTCCACTTTCAGTTATTGCAATAATTGAGCTGCATAAAGCTCTCCAGAACCAAATGCCCACATAGGTCTGAGACTGCATGTAAATGGACCTGACATCACACATATTAAACATGACTGTCAAAATATTATAATTGTATAAACATAGGGAATGCCCAATGATTTTCATGTAGTTTATTTCATTAATTATTCTTCAACAAGCCAGGCAAGCTTTTATTTTCAAACAGAAAATTTAAGTAGCAAATTGCAGGGATTTTAAACGATTTGATTTCCAAAAAGTATTCATTGAAACTCAACTAAAACTTCAGTAAGGTTTAAAGTAAAAATGCTAAATTATGCATAAATAGTGTGAGTGGGGGAGGAATGGTAGGCATGGCCGAAATAGAGACAATATCTAATGTTGTGACAGAAACCTGCAAAACATTTGAAGGTTATTGGATAAATATAAGAAAGGCATATAAACATCCAAGTACGATAAATATGTTTTAGATTTATGATAACAATATCCTCAACTTTTGCAACTCTCAGGGGCATCCCGCAAAACATTGTATCAATAAAAGAATATATGCACCTCAGGGTTGAATCGAATTGTGCAGTCCTTGGTGCTCTCTGAGCTTGATTGTTTTCTTGCAGTGTTTTTATTACCTGGCTAAATAACATGTTTAATGCTAAAAAGGAGTGTTGTTTACTCTTTGTATATATATAATAATTTGCCTTGTCAGTATTGATTAGGATGTGGTTTCCTCCTTGGAAGTTACTTGATTAGAGTGTTGTTTACTAATTGATTGTTTGTCTAAGTTAGTAATTTCTTGATTAGGGTATTGTTTTTTGTTTGTTTGTTTGTTTGTTTGATATTGCTCCTGGTGTTAATTACTGTTTATCTGGGAGTTGGTTACTGGCAAAGAGGTGTTCTGATCTTCCTTTTTAGCATTCTAAATTTCCACTTTTGCATGTTGTGTAAATGTTGTTTATCTCTATGTGCTTGCTGATGGTTGGTTTGTCTGAGTGACAAGTTTCTAGAAATTATTTAGTGTTCTGGGATTTAGCTATGCTAGGATAGTCACAGTTTCCCAGTTGAAACTATGGTTAAATATGTCCAAGTGTTGTGAATTTTTTTATTGTGTCTTCTGACTGCTAATTGGATGTGCTTTACTAGTCTTCTTGGGGTCTTGGGTCTTTTGGTTTACTTAAGAAGTTTTGGAAGGTTTTTGTTGATTTGTGTACTATAATGATGTGATATGGTCTGTTGGGTGTTCTAGAGATTTTGAATGTAGAGGCAAAGCAGCAGAAAGTTGATAAAATATTTGCTCACTGAGATATCCTTCTGAGAGTGAAGGTTGTTTCTCCAAGCTTGTTGGTTGGTTTCCGAACATTTTGTTAAAGGCAAGGTAATATCTTCAGCGAGTTTAGTGGATGTTAGTGTCAGTGTTCTTCTGTTACAAGGGCTTCAGGTGTGGGTGTGTCAAGTGAGGGACTTGTGATAGGGAGGTTACATCAGGTCAGAGTCATTGGGAAATGAACTGCTGATGTGGGGGAGTTGCATGGGTTGGTTGAAGGTCAGTGCTGTTTCTGGTTGGCTGTGCAGTTGATTTGGACTCCAAGGGTTTCATAGGCTGGCTGTAAGTCAATGTGTCTGTTGATGGAATTGCTTGTTGAATGCCAGGCTTTGATGGACTAATGAGCATGGCAGATGGTAGCATGATTTTTGTGTTGTTTCAATCAAACTGGTGCTGTTTGGTGTCAGTGTGGGTAAGGATTAACCCACAAGCTCAGAAAATGAACTTCAGAATTATCCTATACCTAAGCTACAGATATTCGCCATTGTTGCATATCCAAGACATTTTGTAAGTTCTTCATCTGTATTGTATAATGGGTCTCTGATAACAACTTCATGATGAGGAGGTATTATCTATTTTGGGGTGTCCATTAGAAGCAGAGGAAAATGAGTCTACTACTTTACAACTACTACTCTTCTTCTTTTGTGATTTGAACTTCTTGGTTAAGTTATTAAGAGGTCTCTTGAATAGATTGTTCAGGTTCTGTTCTGTATCATTCTTTATTCTATACCAGCAAGGAATCTAATGACTTGCAGGACATATCTGTTGATGGTGTGGATCTTGTTCTTCCCAATCCTAAACTGGCTTCAGGACTTGTCTGATCCTTTGGTGGTACTTAGATGTTGTTATCTAGCTTGCCTCCTCATTGTGTTTCTGTGTAACTGTGGGATTTATAGATACTGCTAGCAGACTGGTATGTCTGCTACGTGGCCTATTGGTAGTTCTACCGCACCAGTATTAACTATATTCTCTCTTTTGACTACCATTTGCCAAACTTCCCAATCTGAATGACAATGCACAGTGAGGACATTGATGTGTGTGTATGTGTGTATGTGTGTATGTATACACACACATGCAGAGAGAGAGAAAGGGGGGAGGGAGAGAGAGGAAGAGGAAGAGTTGGAGAGAGAGGGAGAGAGAGAGAGTTTTGTTTGCATGATTTATTTTCAGCCCCAAGCATTACACTATCTGTACGCACATGAGTAGAGGAGTTGTACCTTTCTCAGAAGTGTAAGGCTTTTCTAATCCATAAGTATGGCCACTTCTACGAGACACATATAAAGTTGCCAGCCATACAATATCCTCTCCAATTGTGAACAATAGCAAATTTCTTACCAATTTCTATAAGTGACAAACTGAATTACTATTACTATTACTACAAGTAACTTAAACTCATGTACTCATTACCTAATATTCTATCAAATTCAGTGCAAATTTCTTCTAAGTGGATATGTATAAATCTATTTTTTTAAGATTGGAATACGTCTACATGCGTATGAGAATCAAGTAACTTTTAATAGTACTTTTTTTTATTTTTCAGTTTCAAAAATACAAACATTCCATTTTTTTCCTCAAAAATAATTTTAAATATGTATTTTATGTTTCTGTTGAAGGTGTGGTGTAATTCACAGCTTTTGTACTTTTTGTAATGATCAATAAAAATACATGCAAGATTTTTCCTGGCCATAATGCATCTCAGTATCATTTTAATGCTGTTATGATGACTACAGACTAATGATTCCTGTTTGGTGCTCAGCAGATAGTTTGAGAAGGCATACTCAAGGTAAAAATAATTTATCTTTGCCACAATATTGCAGCTGGAGTAACAATTGAAAACATCTGCGTTAACACATTCGATTGAGCACTCACTAGTATGCTAACTGCTGGCAATATTGTGACAACTAAAATTGAAACATGCTACCAGTGAATATTAACTGTGACAGGAAGAGGAGGAGTGAATCAATTAGCAACTGTTATAAGGATGCCAAAATCATTTGAATGTGTTCTTATTAATGTCTTTAAATTAGAATTGTAGATAATGGACTGAGAGGCTGGGCAGTTGGTTCCACAAAATCAAAGTGCTGTTTTCCTTGATTGTACAACAGCTGCAGAGAGCTGCTACATAAATCCAGGAAATATAGTTTTGGTTTAAGATCTCATGGTGGTATATATACACTAACACATGCTGTTATCTTTCTTTTTATCACTGTTCAAAATTGGGATTGCTGCATTGCCCCCAGCAAAAATGAATTGCAATTAGATTTTAGGTTTATTATATAAGATATAACAAGGTGATGTGTGTGTGTGTGTGTGTGTGTATGTGTTAAATCAGTATATCAAGACAATTCTAAATAGCAAGAAGTTGTGAACAGAAATGAATTCAGAATTCTGTTAGGAGCAAGGGAACCAACATGGAGAAGATTTACTGAACTTCACAGTAAGTCTGTGGGAGTAATTTTTAAAAAGCCAAAATAAGATTGGACAAATTGCTACCGTGGATTGCATGCTTCCCTGGTTAATATATTTCTACTAAGTACAGGAAGCAATTCATTTGGTTTACAAATTTGCAGTTTCCAGACTTACATGCAAACCAGAACATTCAAGACTTTAGAGACTTCTCCAAATGTTGTGGAAGCAGATTGGAATTCAGCAAATAGATATGAAAATGTGTAATGTGCATTCAAAATGATACATGTTATCTGTGAAAGTGATGCTGAGATAAACATAAGCACATTAAAATGGTAGGTTGCTCATAACTTTTCCCCATTCCATTTTATCAAAAGTTGCTAAAATCTTTCAAAGAACTCTGGAGTTGTACTCCAGGAGCCTAACACAACCTTTTAACACTAAATTCTTCACTTTTCAATTAGGCTGTGCTATCTTTCTTGGGTATCCCATTGCATTTAAATCTTTTTTTTTAATTATTGCTTTTCCTTTCCAAATTTTATCCTTTGTGATTGTTGGATTTTTTTGACCTTTTCTTCCCACTCTTCTATCATAGAATGCAGATATATTTTGGTAACAATATGCTGATTTTTGTTCTTTATTTCTGATGACAAAGAGCTGTGTAGTTAAAGAAAAGAAGATAATAACATTTATAGTTGACATTGAGAAAAAAGAAAGAAATTATGGCCATGTATTCTATTGTATTTTAGAAGCAAAACCTACCATTCAAATGTCAATGCAGGAGAGAAAAGAAGAATGATAAGTGGATAGAAACAGAACAGCACTGCAGATTTGTTAATATTTCAAAACAAAGGAGAATAAGTGACTATTTTAATTGGATAAATATTCATGCACGTAACACCTGAAGACCTTCAGTTCTATTGAACATGGAATTGTTTATCAGTTCAAAGTGAAAGTAAAACAATAATCCATTCTTGAATCAAGCCATTATCAAGCCATTTTTAATTGTGTAATGAAAAGCTGACTATCAAATGCTATTTTCTATGTAAACTGGGATTATGCTCAGTTGTGAGCCTCTCCCAAGATGAAGAAATATTTAAGAAGATAATAGAATGTGCAGAAATGGATAGATTGACATTGAAAATTAAGCAGAAAGAGGACGTAGAATATTATCAAACACGGAACCACAAACAGGAATCCTTGCAGAAAAAGACTTGCTAGAACCTATACAAACCAAATTCCTGTGAGCCATCTTAGCTGCACCCAAAGGGACTCCAAATGCCCAGGTAAGAATTGAGACAGGCATGCCTCAAATTCAGGTAAGAGCCTGGAAGATGATGATCATTCATTGGCTAAAAATTCATTTCTTCCCAGAGGGACTGACCCCTCTAGTACTGACTGATAACTACCCCTCCCCCTGGAAACAGGCAATATACCACAAGCTGGGCTCTTATGGGCTCTCACCAGTATTCTTAATGTCCCTAGGCTTTGACCAAGCAAAGCAAGTAGTAATCAATAGAATGAAGGACATGGAGTTCCAAGAAGAACTAAATAGGTTGGCTTGCCACAGCAGGGACAGAATTAAACAGGGAATGTGGGAGTCAGTGAGATATCTAAATGATCTGATCTTCCCAAAACAAAGAATAGCATTCTTCAGAGCCAGATTTAATATTTTCCCATCAGCACTCCTTCAGGGCAGGTATAAGAAAACACCAATAGCAGAACTGGTATGTGTATGTGGTAAAGGAGAAGTTGAAGATATCTCACATGTTTTATTGTACTGTGAGTTAAACAGAGTATATAGGTCATTGTATATTTTCCCTATACTAGAGAGATTGCCAGGGAGGG
>CM019153.1:37773062-37801787 GCA_009733165.1 Naja naja
TTTATTTATTTATTTATTTATTAGACTTATGCAGCCCCATCTCCGAAGACTGGGAGTGACTCACAATCAAAACATATAGTACAGTAGTTATTTAAAAGAATTAAATAATTTAAGCCGATAAGACCAAATTAAAGTGAATTAAAATTATCCCATGGCCCAGGTAGAGGTAATCACAGCCGATTTGGTCAAACAACCAGGTCTTTAAGTGTGGCGGAAGGTGCGGAGGTCAGAGGCCAGGAGGTCCAGAGGCAGTGCATTCCATGGGTCAGGGACGCTACAGAATAGGCTCGTCGCCGGAGGACGTCAGCCGACATTGACTTGTCGGCGAGGACCCAGAGTCCTTGCCTATGTGTCCGCCGCGCGGGGCCGGTGGCGCTTCGACATCGGCAGGAGCAGCTCCTTAAATATTGTGGACCCATGTTGTGTAGGACTTTGAATGTTAAAGTCAGAACCTTGAATCTCACCGGGCGCAACCGGCAACCAATGTAGGCAGCGGGGAGGGTAATATGGGAGAATCGGGTAACTCCATCACCACCAGCGGCGCATTCTGCACCAGCTGCAACCTCGGATGGTATGCAAGAGCAGTCCTAAATAGAGCATTGCAGTAGTCAGTGGTGAGGTGACAAGGGCATGAGTGACTGTCGCAGGGCATCCCGGTCAGAAACAGGCGAGCTGGCGAACCAGCGGACCTGGGCAAAGGCCCCCTGGCGGCGGCCCCACCTGATCCTCTAGCTGGAGCCGTGTATCCAGGAGGACCCCAGGTTCAGCGCCCTATCACAGGGAACACCACTCCCCTATGGTCAGCGATGGACATTCCTGACTGGTCGAGATGCGGTATGTACAGCCACCCTCAGTCTTGGCTGGGTTGAGCGCAACATGTTTCCGTCCATCCAGGTCGTGCAGCTTCCAGACAGCGAGTCATCACGGAGAGGGCATCACTGATCTGGCCTGGGGTGGAGATGTATAGCTGAGTATCATCAGCATACTGATGGTATCTTACCCCAAAACCAACGGATGATCTCAGGCGGTTTCATGTAGATATTGAATAAGAGAGAGGACTGACCCTGAGGGACCCCACAGGTGAGTACCCTCGGGGTGACCTCTACCCCGTCAACACCGATTGCACCGCCCGTGAGGTAGGAGGAGAACCACAAGTACAGTGCCCCCACTCCCAAGCCCCGGCGTGCAAAGGATACCATGGTGATGGTATCGTAAAGCCGCTGAGAGGTCTAATAGGACCAGGACAGAGGAAAATCCCTGTCCGGGCCTCCAGAGATCATCCATCAGTGCGACCAATGCCGTCTCCGTGCTGAAACCAGGCGGAAGCCCGATTGGTACGGATCTAGGTAGTCCACTTCATCCAGGAAAAGTGGGAACTGCTGAGCCACCACACTCTCCACAACCTTCGCTAAAAAGCGAAGGTTGGAGACTGGGCAGTTGTCTAACACGGGTCGAGTCCAGGGCAGGCTTCTTCAGGAGGGCCTCACCACGCCTCTTTCAGGGCGGCGGGAAGGACACCCTCTCTTAATGGCGTTGACCACTGCTCGGAACCAACCGCAGGTGACCTCCTGGTGGTATAAGCCAACCAAGAAGGGCACGGGTCCAACAAACATGTGGTGGAACTCAGGCGCGCATAATCCTGTCCATTTCATCCGGAAACAGGATCGAACTCAGTCCAGATCGTATCAGCCAGACTGTTTGCACCACGATCCTCAGACCACTGCAAGGTGGAGCACAACCCCCCGAATCCATGAAATTTTATCCAACAGATATTGACCAAATTCCTCAGCTCTTCCCGGAGAGTCCACCACCTCCCCGGATATAGGAGGGAGCGGGTGGCCCTAAACAGGGTGGCTGGGGCGTTATCTCTGGGACGCTATGAGGGTGGAGAGATAGGACCTTCTCCTCCCTCATAGCTACCAGGTAAGTCCTAATATGGGCTCTTAACTGGATTCGATCAGATTGGGAGGCGGTGGCCCTCCACTTGCTCTCTAAACCCCTCCGGCGCTTCATCTCGGAGTTCCTCTGTATACCAGGAGCCACCGGGATCCACGGCGCCTGAGGGGACGATGGGGACAACTCTGTCAAGGCAGCCCCGCAGCCTGTTGCCAGCGCCGCAGGTCCTCGGCAGAGTTGTGGGCAAGGGAAGTGGGAAAAGACCCCAGTTCCACCTGGAACCTCTCAGGGTCCATCAGGCTGGGCTGGAACCATCTCAGTGGTTCCTCATCCCAGCGTGGGGAGCGGCCTGTTGGAAGACCAGCCGAAGGAGATAGTGATCAGACCATGGGACGGGCAGGGTGGTACAGTTAGCCTGCCCTATATCACTCCGCCACCGTTCGAGAGACAAAAACTAGGTCGAGGTGTTTCCCCCTCATGAGTTGGGCCCTGAACCAACTGGGCCAGGCCCATGGCCCCATGGAGGCCATGAACTCCTGGACCACACCAGGCGCCCCCAGGGAAGGCAGGTTAAATCCCCAGGACCATAAGCCTGGGAGATCCACCGCCACCCCCCGAGAGGGGCGTCGAGCCCAGGCAGGGCTGCTGCTACACAGCTGGGGAAAGGTATGTCAGCAGCAAGCCCACCCACCATTAGGCCCCCACCTCAAGAGGAGAGTCTCACCACCGCCTATCTCAGGAACGACCTCCCTTGGAATCAAGGTCTCCCGAATAACTACGGCCACTCCACCACCCCTCCCTGGGCTCGAGAGCGGTGCAAAATCCAAACCTGGGGGCATAAGTCAACAAGAGGACCCCTCCCTCTGGCCCCAACCAGGTCTCCGTGATACAGGCCAGGTCCGCAGCCTCCTCCTCGATCAGCTCACGGAGGAGGAGGATGTATTAGCCACGACCTGGCATTAAAATACACCAGTCTGAGCCCAGGAGGCCCAGTTCCTGTGCCCCCAAGGGAGGAGGTCATGGGTAGGCCGGCCACGCCAAGATAGCTGGCGGTCCCAAAACATAATTTGGCCCCATGCCTCCTCGTCTCCTGCCAATCCCAGCCACCCTAGGGATTGCGGTCCCCGACCTGCACCCCGGTCCCCATCAGCCCCCAGCCCCGCCCCCCCCCACGGACGGGCGTATCCCACCCCCAGCGCCATTTCCCACCCTCCTCCCTAGCCTTCTTAGAAAATTGGTTAAAAATTTAAGTAAAGGGCCCTAGTGACCCTCTTTTGCATTTTATTAGAGCCCGCCCCCACCCTATCCCTCTGCCATGCCATCTCTCTGGGTTCCATAACCCATCCTCGAGGTAGGCCGGAGATAGTACAATAGGGCAAACCCGAGAGAGAGGGAGTTCTCTCAGGGCCTGCAATTCTGCTACCGTGTAAGATTGTATGGTAAAAGCATATTTAAAATGGACATGAGGGTTAAAGAGATGACAACTACAATAGCGGCAACAAAGTCTGGTATATAACTTGGTCTAGTCCGAGATATTATAAGTTGAAGATATCTCACATGTTTTATTGTACTGTGAGTTAAACAGAGTATATAGGTCATTGTATATTCTCCCTATACTAGAGAGATTGCCAGGGAGGGCAGACAATTTTTATGTAGACTTTCTCCTCCAGGATTCAAACCCAGCTATTACGTGTGCAGTGGCAAAATTCTGTGTTGCTGCAATGTCTACTAAAAAAAAATTGGTTACAGAATTATAGCTGTCAATTTGTGACAATTTTTGGAGATAGAACCAACTTTGGAAAATGATATTTACACACATACTTATTGGGTCTCCACTCATATAAACCAGGGAGTGCCCCTAACTGTTTGAGAACATGTATTTTCTTAACAGCGGTTTTAAACCCCTATTAATGTATTATAATGTGTCAGTATTTTTTATGTATATTGTAAATAGTGATGTCTATTGCTGGTCTAAGACCGTAATAAAATTATATTCATTCATTCATTCAAACACGGAATTTATTTTACCAATGGTTGGAAAAAAGGGGTGGGGATTATGAAGATTTAAGAATTAATTTCTCAAAGTAGATATAACAAAAGATTGATGAATAACAGAAACATTACCAATGTTTCCAATTAGATTTTTTTGAAATAACACTTTAGCACTAAATTTTTGAACAGTAACTCTAAAATGGTAGGCAAAAGAAAACAAAAGTAAATTAAAACAAAATACCCTTCATATCCTTAGGATCTTCTATTAGGTTTCTTTAGAGCCATGGTAGCGAAGTGGTTAGAATGCAGTATTGCAGGCTAATTCTGCTAACTGCTGATTGCCAACAGTTCAGCAGTTCAGTTCTTACTGGCTCAGGGTTGACTCAGCCATCCATCCTTCTGAGTTCAGTAAAATGAAGACTCAGTGTCATTGTTCCGAGTATTGAACTCAGGGAGTAGGACTCTGACATGTTTTGTAGGTTCAAGAGATCTTTTATTGACTATCATACCGGCATTTAGAAAGGTGAAGCTAGCTCTAAATGATTCCCATGTTCAAGGATAGTTAAAAGAATAAGACCTCCCCACCCCTCTTTGTCTCTCAGGTCACATGGGCCAATCAGTCCAGGTGTAGGTTCCCATTCAACTTTGACAAATGTCTGTTGAAATGTCCTTGCTTCACACGCCAGCTGGGAGATCTTGTGACTAGCTGGCTGACACACTACATTCCTGATTTCGTCCAGGCTCTGTCCCTCCTTCTTGAATGGCAACCAAGCCTGTGCCCCGGAGACACAGTTGACGGTGGAAAGTGGCTTTCAATTATATGAAAAGCGGACCCTGCATTTGCAGGAATACTCTAGAAAGGAGAATAAGGAGGAGGAGGGGCAAAGGAGAAGGGGAAAAAATAATGAAATGAAAGACCCTCTGCATCCCAGTATGTACTACATAACATACCTTGATAGAAATTTGATCTTCAGAAATGTATAGAACATGACTATGTAGGTAGATTTGCAAATATTTAGTTGATTTTGGAAATCCATTACTTTCTAAATCAATTTCTTATGCGTCACCAAGTCATTGTAATTACAACTTCTTCTTCTTCTTCTTCTTCTTCTTCTTCTTCTTCTTCTTCTTCTTCTTCTTCTTCTTCTTCTTCTCCTCCTCCTCCTCCTCCTCCTCCTCCTCCTCCTCCTCCTCCTCCTCCTCCTCCTCCTCCTCCTCCTCCTCTCCTCCTCCTCCTCCTCTCCTCCTCCTCTCCTTCTTCTTCTTCTTCTTCTTCTTCTTCTTCTTCTTCTTCTTCTTCTTCTTCTTCTTCTTCTTCTCCTTCCTAGCACATTCCCGCAAATGCAGGGGTCCACTTTCCATATCATTAAATGCCATGTTGCATGGTCAACTGTGCCTCTGGGGTGCAGGCCCACCGCTTGCATGTCTTTGTTGATGGTGTTTTGCCATCTCTGTTTTGGATGCCCGCGAGGTCGCCGACCATTGACTTCTAGTTGGTAGGTTGTCTTTGGCAATGGTGGAAGGTGCTGCTTTCTGGACATGACCATACCAGGGGAGCCATCCTTCTCTCATCTCTGTAATTGGTGCCACACCAAAATGCTATTGAATGGTGTCATTTGTGGTGTGATCAAAAAGGGAGATGCCCGATATCCAACAGAGCATTCATTATTTACTTCTAAAATATTAAATGTCAGCAAACATGAAGGTTCAATTGGAACTGATGGATTCTCTGTGAAAGTATTTTAAAAAAGCATAAAAATATTATCATTGCTATTGTTATTGCCACCTATATTTTTCTCACACTCTTTGTTCTCATTTAAAAAACTGATACTGTGTTGGTATTGCTCTATGAATTCAAGTTAATTATGAAATAACTGTTATATTTGCAGATCACTTACTTGCATGGATACATCTCAGTAATGCTGGGTTTTGCAGCTTTTAAAACTATTTCTCCTGCCTGCCCCAGAAACAAGTAAATTACGCTTAAAAAGACCGTGACCCTAACTAGGATTTTCAAGTGATAAAGAGGTAATGAATTTCTTTGGAATTAGTTCTATCTTATTTTCTTATAAATTGTCTTGTTATTTCCTGCTGTTTTCTCAGACATAAATGACAGAATGGAAGAATGTCAACATTTGCTGAAATTTGCCACCTTGTCAGAATTGCTACCTCAGGGCTGTGCTCTGCAATCGTTTTGGCCCCTTGAGCACTTGAGGGGAAAGTGAAAGTTATGAAAGTGAAGGCAAGATGATGTTTCAAGGTCGATCCCAAATGAGAAGGATGCAGCTGCAAGCCAGCTTACAATCAGAGTGGCTGTTTCCAAACATTGTTCACTTAAATTAATTTTTCTTTGATTGGATGATGGGGGACCAGCAATGGGAAATGCCTAAGTGGGGAAAAGGTTTCATTTGGAGTTTTGGCGTTCAAATTCAGTTCTGGCTTTGCACTACTGTATGTCACTTGGCTTCTAGTAAACTATACCTTTCTCAACTTGATTGTGTGTTGTTGTTTTTTTAATTACATTTATATGCCGCCCTTCTCCAAAGACTCAGGGCGGCTTACAATTTTTGGGATACAACCCAATGTGCTCAGCAATAGCCTTCATCCACTTGTATATGCCTGCTTATTACTAAGCAGCATTTTTACAAAGTCAGCTTATTACCCCCAACAATCTTGGGTCCTCAATTTACCTACCCCGAGAGGATGGAAGGCTGAGTCAACCTTGAGCCTGGTGGGATTTGAGCCTGCAATAATTGCAGGCAGCTGGAACTAAGTGCTAGGCATTTAACAGCCTGCACCACCAAGGCTCTTTATTGTGTTAAAGATTGTTCTTACTTAGAGGCTCAAGCTGAGGCAGGTCTGAGATACCTCACCCAAAAATTAGTTGCAGAGAATCCAAGCTGGATGCTTTTTTTTTCTTTTAAGGCATGCTGAGAATACTTATATCCATATTTTGTATTGTGTAATTTCTCTTATCAATGATATTCTGAGTCAGAATGGTTGGAATTTCACCTATGCAAAGTGTAAAAGAATATGATGCAAGCATCATGCCAAAACTATGAGCTGATACACAAAATAAGTGGACTGTTGACATGGACGACATACCATATGTTTTGGCAAGATTGGCCTTAGGAAATTTGTAGATTTTTTTCTTTTTTTCAACTAACCTGCCTTTTTACAGTCATTAGTTTTTAGCAAACATGATCAGAAAAGAAATTTCACAGTTCAGATTGTCATCTGGTACCTCTTTTCTGCTAATATTATATTGCAGAGAGATTATCAAAATGGAGGAAGGACACTCCTTCTCTGGAATATCTGATTCCTTCCTTCCTTCCTCCCTCCCTCCCTCCCTCCCTCCCTCCTCCTTTCAACCATTTGTCTGAATTTTATAGGGCAATGCTGGTGAATCTTTTCAGCACCGAGTGTCCAAAGTGCATGCACATACCCAAAATGCAAAGTGCATGCCCCCTGCACATGTGAGACTGCCCCCCTATGTGTGCCCCTACCCCATGTATGCTCCCCATCCCCTGTGCATGCATGGCAGAGACCCGAAGGTCAGCTGGCCAGCGGGAGGTGCACGTGCATGAATGGTGGAGCTGAGCTGGAGTGATGGCGTGGTTGCCCATAGACAGGGCTTTGCATGCTACCTGTGGCACGCATGTCATAGGTTCACAACCACGGGTATAGGGGGTTGGATTAGAAGACCTCCAAGGTCCCTTCCAACTCTTATTTTGTTATTCCTTCCTTCCTTCCTTCCTTCCTTCCTTCCTTCCTTCCTTCCTTCCTTCCTTCCTTCCTTCCTTCCTTCCTTCCTTCCTGATAGAGCTTAGTGTATACAATATATTTTCTGCCGTCAATTTTCACTTGACAAACCAAGCTTCACCAGGCAGAGATATTTAATTCAGACCAACAATGGTTAAAGCTTAATCCCATCACAATGGCAATGTAGCATTTCACATTTATCTTCACAAAAGCCACCACATAATTCTTGTAATAAAAATGCAGAGAACATAAAGCAAGATCCCACCCAGTTCATGACAACTGAGCATAGCAGTTTTTCACATTTGTCTTACGCATGCTTATAATAAATATTTCTCTGGCTTTCAGTCTTTTTAAAAGCCTTTCCTTGATGTTGGGAGGAAAAAAAAAGAATAATGGTTGTTTACAATATTTCTAATGTTTAATTCATTTTTTCCTGCCTTGTAATTATATTGCTCTTTGTATGCAATAGAACAATTTGCAGGGGGCAAAAAAACATTTAAAATAGGTTTTTTTTTAAAGCTTTACAGGGAATTGTTTTAGGAAGAGAATTATTTTTAGGTCATCTCCTGCTTTTCATGTATGTAAATGGACAAAAGAAATGTATTTGTAAGTAGAATAATCTAGCTGTTGTTGTTTAACATACACAATGGTAAATTTTATGCATTTTCTGCTTGAGGTTATTGCATGATTACGCTGTCCGCTGAATTTTACCTCAGCATTTGAGCGTTGGAACCGAATGCTCCACTGGATTTGAAGAAGAAACAAAATACGTAATATACAAAGCTGCAATCTGAAATATAAGGACACAAGAGGAATCTTCTCTGCTGTTACAATGCAAGAGAGGAAATGACATGATTTGTCAAATTAACTTAAATTATTCGTAGAACACTTTATTGGTTCTCAGCAACTTCCATAATGATTCTACCCAAATTATAAAATTGGGCTATTGTTCTTGGAGTGTTGCTTGTAGTCATTATTATCAGGACTTTGTAAAGGGATTTGGAAGAATGGTTTCACAATGCACAGAAGAGGTTAAACAATTTTCAGGATATAGACCAGGGGTGTTAAACTTAAGGCCCGCGGGCCGGATCCAGCTCAGGGAGGCTTAAATCTGGCCCATGGGGTCAGCCTGGAAATATCAAAGGACCGTCTCCTGGTGCCTCGGGGGGCTAAAACAGGCTGTATATGGCCCTCATGTGCCTGCATTTTCAGCCCCCAAAAGGGGCCCAAAAACAGACTGAAAATGGGCCAAAATGGGCTGGAAAACAGCTGGCAGAGTCTTTCATGGAAGGTGAAAATGAAGTTTGGCCTGCAAGATGCTACAAAAGGCATCCATCCCACCCACTCCCTGCTGCCCCTCTCCCTGGCCTGCAGACAACTACAATGTTGATCCAGCCCTCGAAGAAATCCACTTTGACACCCCTGATATAGACAAATCAATCTGATTATGTAATGTCTATGGAAAAGGTGCTTTTTTTTTCAAAAGCCAACTGGACTTTCTTGTTCTTTTTCCCCTTGAAAACAGTTCTGAAGAAGCTTCTCAGAAGAGAAGCAAAATATTTTCAAGCAAAAACAAAAGAAGGCGGTTGCCTTTCGAAAAAGCACCTTTGAGACTGATTCTGCAATATTTACTTATTTATTATTTTGTTATGCCTCCCATATCACTATAAAAAGCAACTCTGGGTGGCTTTGATGCCAAGCAAAACTTTCAACAGACAATGAAAAGTTAATACTTGGAGCCTCCGGACAAGTCTGAAAATATTCCTACTTGAAATCCTAGAGACTGTTGCTGCTAATCACCACTGCCAACAGTAAATTAGGCATTCTAATGGTGTGGTGACATAAGAAAGCTTTGTATGTTCCTGAAATAAGGAGTTATTAAAAGAAATGGCGGATTCTGCTGTAATATACATACATACTTACATATGTTTCAAGGGCATCAATGGGATTCAGTGTGAAATTTTATTTTTATTTTTATTTATTTATTTTTATTTATTTGATTAGTCAATTGCTTACAAGATAATATGTATAAGTATAAACATAGTTATAAATACATTGATACATATAAGAAAATAAAAGAAACAATAGGACAAGGACAGTAGGCATTTTGGTGCAGTTATGCACTCCCCCTACAGACCTCTTAGGAAAGGGGTGAGGTCAATGGTAGACAGTCTAAGGTTAAAGTTTTTGGGGTTTGGGGAAGAAACCACAGAGTCAGGTAGAGTATTCCAGACATTGACTACTCTGTTGCTGAAGTCCTATTTCCTGCAATCAAGTTTGGTGTGGTTCACCATGAGCTTGTATCTATTGTGTGCTCTTGTATTGTTATGGTTGAAGCTGAAGTATTCATTGACAGGTAGGACATTGCATGTATGATTTTATATACTATACTTAGATCGGACAGAAGATGGCATAGTTCTAGGTTTTCTAGGTCTAGAACTTCAAGTCTAGTGGCATAAGGTTTTCTGCAATGAGTAGAGGAGTGGAGAACTCTTGTTGTGAAATATTTCTGGACTTTCTCTACTGTGTTAATATTAGATACGTAATGTGGGTTCCAGACTGGTGAGCTGTATTCAAGTATTGGTCTAGCAAATGTTTTGTATGCTCTAGTTAGTAGTGTGATATTACCGGAGAAAAAGCTACGTAGGATTAGGTTAACAACTCTTAATGCCTTTTTGACTATGTAGTTACAGTGGGCTCTAGCACTTAGATCATTTGAGATGAGTACTCAAATAGATGATATTACATTCCATCATTACTCAGATTCATTGGGACCTAATGAACATTATTTTCCAAGGTTCTTCTGTCAGTGGCTGCTACTTCAAATCCTTTTAGACTTGTGTCATCAGTGATATATAATGGAAAACTTAAATCTAAAGATGTCTCCATAAACATGGGAAAGATATGAAAAATATCTTCCCATGATCTGCTGTGTTTATGGAGAAATCTTTAGATATAGTATAACTGGGTTTAAAAGAATGGTTTAATAATATGCCTCAAGATTTCCAATCAAGAATGGAAAATTGGGGTTGAGGAAGATGGTGATTTCTTTTTATACAAGTATCATTTTTCATCATATCATTTTTTTCATATAAAAATGTATGCCAGCATAAGACTCATCAAATCTGTCTCACAATGAGATGATATCTAATTCCAGCTCTTGTTTACTCTTTCTTGGAAACTGATGCCTAAGCAATGCTAACACAAGTGCTATTCATAACCACAAAGAAGTGTCTTTTAGTACAATTGTGTCTAATGACACGCGCTAAAGTAATTGTAGTCTTTTTCTGCATTTTGTAATTACAGTCTAAGCTTTGATTATTACAGCAGAACAGTACATATTATTATTTTTTTAAAAAATGGACACTAAATAGAAATTATATGATATAACTCCGTATTGTAAACACTGGTTGTTCAAAACTGCATGTTGGATACTAGAAAATGTACAGGTAAATATTTATATATTTAATGTTTGATATTAAATAGATAGTGGCAGATTGGTAGATCAATAGATAGACAATAGATCGATAGGTAGGTAAGTACCTACTGAGGACCCAAGATTGTTGGGGGCAATTAGCTGACCTTGTAAAAATGTCGCTTAGTAATAAGCAGGCATATACAATGGAATGAAGGCTATTGCTGAGCACATTGGGTTGTATCCAAAATTGTAAGCAGCCCTGAGTCTTGGAGAAGGGCAGCATATAAATGTAATTAAAAAAAAAAAAAAGTAGGCAGGTAGGAAGGCAGGCAGGCAGGCAGGCAGATAATATTCCCTAATAAGGTTTCAAGCAATGAATAAAAAATAATGACCATATGAAGAAAAACAACCTCATGATTATTTTTTTAAAAAACCTGTCATTTGCTCTTGCTTGTATAATGATTTTATTTTATAGATTTTTTCAAACAATGTTAGCGTAGTGAATAAGTATAGTTTATTTTTGTTTCTTTCTTAAAATAAAAAAGAAATGTTCCTGTAATGATTTCAACATCATCATTTTAGCCATTGTCTATCCACTGCAAGATGAAGGCCTCTTCCACATGTTTCCAACCAAGTAATGATTTAAAGTATATAAATATATAATTAAACACTGTATTTAAACATTAAAAATTTTGAAGAAAGTAAGATTGTTCAGAAAGTCTCTTTAATCTGCTTCTCTGATTTTTATTTTTAATACTCACATGATAATGCAAGATTAAATATGTATTTCTGAAAGTATGTTCTTCGCATTCTAATTCAGTCCTTAATCTTGGAATCAAATCTGCTTCTACTTAAATTTGCAAGTAAATTACTCAAGCATCTCTATGTAGCTCATCTGTAGACTCAGCCTTCTGCTTTATCCATTAATCCATTTATCCTCCAGTCTAGTACATAATGGGTATCGGCACACTGGGATTAAATTGTCTACCATTCCATGAGGTAAGAGAACCTTGTTTTAGGATAATTAGGATGTGAAAAGTAGCATGAAATGTAAAAGCTGCACCACCTGGTTAGAATCTGCTCTCTGCAACACCCAAATGCATGCACGGAATGCTTTGATTTCTGACACTTTTTGTCAAGAGAAACATCTTTTATTCAGGATTCCACGAGTAAAATAAAAATTGCTTCCTTGGTTTTTAGAAATAGAAATCATTAGAAGTTCTATTTCTCACAGGTTTTTTTCTAGTAGGAAAAATAAGGTAATTTGGGTGTCAAAAGGTCACTTCTGAATTTACTGACTGTTCTGGTGTGTATTTCAGGTTTAGAGTGATTTTTATTGCTGTAGAATTTTATATATGCATAATATATATATATATATATATATATATATATATATATATATATATATATATATATTATTCACATTTATATGCCACCCTTCTCTGGAGACTCAGGGCGGCTTACAATCTATGGAGCACAACCCAATGTGCTCAGCAATAGCCTTCATTCCATTGTATATGCCTGCTTATTACTAAGTGGCATTTTTACAAAGTCAGCTTATTGCCCCCAACAATCTTGGGTCCTCATTTTACCTACCCCAAGAGGATGGAAGGCTGAGTCAACCTTGAGCCTGGTGGGATTCGAGCCTGCACTAATTGCAGGCAGCTGGAGCTAGGTGCTAGGTGTTTAACAGCCTGCACCACCAAGGCTATTCTTCATTTTATATGTGCTGTGGACCATCCTCATCCTCCAGCTCTGCTGTACATGCAGGATGAGCTTCCCTCAATGGCTAACCAAACCCTGGACAAACCAGTTGTTAAGTGAATCTCACCTGCTATCAAAATGGATCCTGGGTGCTGCGCTGCAATGGAGAAATGAGCAACAGAGCAGCTGGCACCATGGAGGGAGGAGGAGCAGGGAGAAGCAAGAGAGAAAGTGGCCTTATCTTTCTCTCATGCTGGTTGCTCCATTGCCCATTTCTACATTTTGGAGCAGCACCCAGGATCTACTTTGATAGTGGGGGTGGGTGGTGGGGTTTGGATAAGTTAACAACTGGTTCGCTCGAACTAATGCGAACCGATTGAATTCCACCACTGTATATATGTACATATACATACACACAAACATATTTGTACTGCACTAAAATCACATCCCTCCCTCTCCTTCTCCCCCCCTCTCTGTGTATGTGTATTTATGTGTATATTCATAAACATACGAATCTCTCTCTCTCTCTCTATCTCTGCTGTTATGTGTGTATGTGCATGTGTGTATACATACACACACACACACATTTATCTATCTATCTACAGTATCTATCTATCTATCTATCTATCTTGTTTTCCACTTATCCCAAGAGGAATAGCAGAAACTGACAAGTATTTGCTGTGAATTATTTCTCCTACAAGATCAAAATAAGATCAAGGGGGAATAAAACCATTATTACCCACTACAAGCTTTCTTATGCACCCACATCTGATCCTTTTAGGTCAGGTTTTAGAATCTCAGGTTCTCTCTTAGTAAGAGTGATGGGTGGTGGTTTATCCAGTTAGTAACTTCACTTATATTTCCCCATATTAAGTTTGTATGGATGGTATCAGATACTAGCCTCATTCATGAAGCAGGAATGAAGCCTCATTCATGAAGCAGGATTTGTCAATGATGACAGTGCAAAGCATCCTGGGAAGTTTCCCCTGAACTAGAAGGAAATATGGCTATCAGGAAGATGCCTCAGAGCAAGGTGCAAGAGAACCAGGTTTTTTTCACCTTCAATATCTCAGCAGCAACAAAGATTTGGTAGCTATCATTTGTCATATGAGGCGAAGTTCTTAGGAAATGAACATTTAGCTACTCTAGATAAAGACTCAGGAATGCAGCTGTGAAAGTTGGAGGGAAATTTACCACCATAAATGGATAGGGTTTTTTTCAGCCAGTTGTTGTGTTTTCCTCCAAAATAATAGATCTCACTGACAATATTTCAAATGAATTGGTCCTGCTGTGTGACAACAATAACTTGTATGCATGACATCAAAAAATAAATCATGGGATATTAAACTGAGATTTTTATGATTGGGAATTCAGCATAATTGAGCAATTCTGGATGTAATTTTTTTTATTCTTTTATATGATATTCTGTGGATATTAGCAAACACCTCACAGGGACAGTTCAATAAGATCAGGTTAATAATATGTGTGCTTGAATCGGGGCCATCAAAAATATAAACCTACACAAACAACAACATATGCAAATGTTGAATAAAAGAGTAAATTGCATAAAATTTTAGGCAAAACACACAGACTTTTCCATTGAAGTTGAGACAAGAAAAAATAAATAAATAAAACACTTGATTGCATATGGACTTCCCACTGCACTGTGAGGTTCATTTTAGCAGAAACAGTAGCCTGATTGTTAAGCTGACCTACTGATTCATTTTAAAGAGTATTGGAAATTATTCCACAACAATAATGGTTTCTATGGAAGCAACATTTTGAGAAGTGGTTCTTCATATGAAAACAATGCTTTGTTCAGAATGTTTTGCTTCTGAATAATTTCACAGAAATGCTGTAAGAAAAGAGGTGCTGCATAACTATATTATAGTCCTTGACCTGGTGGACAGAAAGGATTAATTCATTCAGAATCTAAAAATAACCATTCTGGTTTGATATAGCTTTGTCACATATTTCCACTGGGCTATGTGGAGAAAAGGGAGGATGAGAGGGGGGAGGGGGAGGGGAAGGAGGAGAAGGAATTTAGTCACAAATGGCTATGATTTTGATTCACTCTTTTTTTAAAGGAAAATATAGTACCCATGTAGAGGCTTCATTCTCTACAGTCTCTGTGCAACATTATCAATTCAATTCCACCCCAGATTCCATAGGGATCTCTCCTGTTTTGTTGGGGAAATCAAATTCCTCAAGAAAGACTGTTGCTGTGTGTTGTTAATCTTTGTTTTCATGTGGCCTGAAATCCAGTGGTTTGAAGTAAACTGCCATGGGGTTTGAAAGGATATAGGAAACAGAATATTTGGAAAGGGAAGAGAACTATAGGAACAGATTTGGAAAAAAAATGTAGAAAGTTGGCTTAGTTTAGTATGTGCTTGTGTTTACAGCTATACTATTTCGATACCATCAACCATGGTATCCTTCTGCAACAGCTCCGAGGATTGGGGGTGGGGGGCACCATTTTGCGGTGGTTCTCCTCCTTCCTCTCAGGCCATTCACAGTCGGTGTTGGTGGGGGGGCAGAGGTAGGCCCTGAGGCCCCTCACTTGTGGGGTGCCTCAGGGGTCCGTTCTCTCGCCTCTCCTGTTTAATATCTACATGAAACCGCTGGGCGAGATCATCCAAGGTTTTGGGGTGAGGTATCATCAGTATGCTGATGATACCCAGCTCTATATCTCCACCTCAGACCAGATCAGTGATGCTCTCTCTGTGATGTCCTGGTTCCTGGAGGCAGTACGGGTCTGGATGGGGAGTAATAGGCTCCAGCTCAACCCCACCAAGACTGAGTGGCTGTTCTTACTGGCATCTCGGTCTTCATTGGATGTACCATCTTTGGTCATGGGGGGAGAGGTGTTGCCCCCCGTGGATAGGGCGAGGAATCTGGGCATCCTCCTGGATTCACAGCTCAGTTTGGAGGAGCAGGTGGGAGCTGTGGCCAGGGGGGCTTTTGCCCAGGTTCGGCTGGTTCACCAGCTCCGCCCTTATTTGGACCGAGATGCCCTTGAACGGTCACTCATGCGCTTGTCACTTCCAGAATCGACTACTGCAACGCTTTTTACAGGGGGCTGCCCTTGCGGATTACCCGGAGGTTACAGCTGGTGCAGAATGCGGCCACGCGGGCTGTGATGGGAGTATCCAGATACTCCCACGTTACACCCCTCCTGCGCGGCTTGCATTGGTTGCCGGTTGTCTCCCGGGTCACCTTCAAGGTGTTAGTAACAACTTATAAAGCCCTAAATGGCTTGGGTCCAGGGTACTTGCGGGAACGCCTCCTGCCAGCATCACTTTCCGATCGCCCTGTTTGCTCTCATAGGAGGGGCCTCCTTGGGATACCATCAGTCAGGCATTGTCGGCTGGCGGTTCCCAGGGCTAGGGCCTTCTCCGTGGGAGCGCCTGCCCTCTGGAATCAGCTCCCTGTGGATCTTCGTTTGGCCCCTGACCTCCACTCCTTCCACCGAGACCTTAATTACATATAAATGTAATTTAAAAAAAGACGTGGTTGTTTCAACAGGCCGGCCTGGAATGACCTGGGGGGGGGGTGATGGTTTTAATTTTTTCTTAATGTTTTAATGTATTCGGCTTGTTTTATTTAATTGTTTTTATTGTAAATTTGCTCTGTTTTAATGTTTGCCGCCCTGAGTCCTTAGGGAGTAGGGCGGCATACAAGTCGAATAAATAAATAAATAAATATTTTCCAAAGCACCTGAAAGCAGGCAAGAAGCAATGGGTGGAAACCAATGAAGGAGACAGCCAATCTAGAACTTAGGAGAAATTTCCTAACAGTGAGAACAATCAACCAGTGGAATGGCTTGCCTTCAGAAGTTGTGGGTGCTCCAACACAATAGGTTTTTAAGAAGTAATTGGACAACCCTTTGTCTGAAATGGGATAAGGTTTCCTACTTGAGCAGGGGGTTTGACTAGAAGACCTCAAAGGTCCCTTCCAACTCTGCTATTCTGTTGTTCTGTTATATTGCATCTGTAAGGAGACTGTTCATAGTATTGTATACAACAGGGGAGGGCCAAAAAGCCAATCCCCCTTTATATATGTGTGTGATGTTGATATAAGAACAAAGAAATGGCACTTTAATCATGATTTTTGACTTTGGCTTTTGAAACACCATTCCCTGGAACCTTCTGGATATATTACATTATTATTGTATCTTTGTTATATTTTTTGATATGTTTATAAGCTGTTCCCTAATGATATAAGGCTTTTTGGCTTGATACTGGAAAAAAGGCTAGGTGACAAAGAAATCATCACAAGTTATAGCAGTACTAGTATATAAAAATATAGCGATGATATTTTAAGGCAGTGTATTTGGCCATCCAGACTATGCAACTTCTAACTATATAGATTTCAGTTTCATTTTAGGAAATGAAGTTGTCATATTCCATCTGTGGCCAAAATAATTAAAGCAATATCACTAGCACAACCTGGATGAATGAGTCCAAACAAAGATTTATAGATCATATTTTCTTTCATTTCCTGACTATATCCCTAAGGCTTTCTGTCACTTGAAGAGGATATGGAATGAAATTGGAAGAATTCTAAGGGGTGGATTAGACTGAATACAGAGCCAAACTATCTTTAAGACTGATTTCATCCTCTACTCCATGGAAATAGATGCAGTGAAGAGAAATTACTTCTCTGCTTTTGCAGCATCTGCACATAAAATATTTTGTTTTCTATGTTGTGCGGTGTTTCCTTCATCAAGATTTTGATAAATTGAAGTTGAGTACTTTGAGGCTTGCAATCAGCAATTTTCTTTCTTTTTTTTCTTTGCAGACAAAACCTGTGGGATTTGCCTCCATTACAGGGCAGGACCCAACCAACATTTAAGATTGTGAGATAATTCCTATAAAACGTGTTTCCCAGATATGATGAAAACCAGAGCACCGGTGGAATGACTTGCCTTCAGAAGTTGTGGGTGCTCCATCACTGGAAGTTTTCAAGAAGAGACTGGACATCCATGTATCTAAAATAATATAGGATCTCCTGTTTGAACAGCGGGTTGGACTTGAAGACCTCCAGTGTCCCTTCCAACTTTGTTATTCTGTTGTTCTGACATGAACCCTGCTAATTCATCAACCTTCTTGGTGGCTTTTCATCATCAATGCACTTTCCATGGGAGTATCCTTTAGGGTTTTACAATAATTGCTGTTGGATCAGAAGTTACAATTAGTGCAACATGCTATATCTACAATTTCTAACTGGTACAAAGTACAGGAACAATATATGATAGCTGTACTGAAAGATCTTCATTGCTGCCAATTGCATACAGGCAAAATTCACTGTTGCCTATAAATCTCTAGATGGTTTAATGAGAAAAAAAGTCTTTTTAAAGATGTATGCACTGTTAAAAGCTTGACTATCTAGTGTATGAGAATACATTATCCCATGTTGCTTGTTGAAGGCCTTTGTTGTTCTGCCTTTAGAGATGTGCTCACTCTCTCAATGTTTAGAAAAATAACTCCCTCCCTCCCTCCCTCTCTCTCTCTCCTATCTGTCTGTCTGTCTGTCTGTCATCTACTATCTATGTAGGGTCTTCTGTTTGGGCCAGAGGTTGGACTACAGTAGATGACCTACAAGGTCCCTTCCAACTCTGTTAATCTTATATAATCTACTAATCATCTATCATTTCTTCTTCTCTCATCTATCTAACCAATCTTTTAATTCTATCTTAATTCCAATTGCATTCATATTATGTGTGTATAATATATAAAATTGCCTTTGCTCATAAAATTAGAAGGTTTATAGTTATAGTATTGATAAAGTCAGTCAAAACTTATTTTATTTATTTGCTGCAGTGCTGTACGGAAAGATTTTCACTGCTGCCAATTGTATTCAGGCAAAATTTATAGTTGCTTATACATCTCTAGATGGTTTAGTAGGGAAAAAAACAACACTTTTGAAGATGTGCCCATCCCTAAAAGGTTGTCTGTCTAGCACAGGGGTGTCCTCGTCTACCCAATGTGAAGAGGAAAGATTGGCCCGGTCTTTCCATTGGGAAGAAAGATCAGGCCAACATAGCTTTGGCCTGGTCTACACAGTGTGAAGGGAAAGATCAGGTCAGTGTGGCATCAGCCCAGTCTACCCAGTGCAAAGAAAGATCAGGCCAGCATGATGTTGGCCCAGTCTACTCAATGGGAAGAAGAAACATGCCAGTAGTTTGAGGAGTAGCATCAAGCTGATTATGCCCATCCAGTCAGCCATGTCCAGCTGGTCCCCCAAGGTAAACCACAGCCCTGATGTGGTCCTCAATGAAATTGAGTTTGAACCCCTTGTCTAGCATGAAAGTCCATTCTCCTGTGTTGCTGAAGTCCAGGGGAATTGGTTGCCTTGAGAGATATGCTGGATCTGATTCTCTCAATGTTTAGTAAAATAACTCTCTCTGTGTGTATCTCTTTCTGAATCTGTATGTCTGTCTGTCTTTCTTTCCAATCTTTAACTCTATCTGAATTCCAATCGCATTCATATCAAGTATGTATAATATGTATAACTGCCTTAATGGCTCATAAAATGAGAAGAAGTTATATAATATGGATAAAGATAGTAAAAAAAATTTCATTTGTTTATTTTATTTGCAGCAGTGCTGATGTTTCCCACCTCTTGTTGTAGTTGTCCTGTTAACAGCAAACATTGATTAAAATATTTATTCTTTGGATTCTTCTCATTAATTAGCAAGTGCTGAGATGGGAAATGTTAAAGACATACAAAATACTGTTTATTAATGGTAAAGTCTGGCTTGCATGCAAACCCACCCACCCACATGCTCTCACTAACAGAGCTGAACAGTTTGCAGGTAAACAAGTACAAAGTAATTAAGAGATGAAAAAAGCTCATTATTTTCTCTCTTTATGAGACAAATGGAAGTAAACGAATGACATATATTAGTTAAAGACATACCAGGAACCTGAATTAAACTCAGATTATTCATTATAAATAAAAGGCCTTGATCTTTCACTTTCTCTGGAAAATTTATAAAAAGTTCACAGCTTATTTTTAAATATGCTAGAGATAGAACAGTATTTTCCATGTCAAAGTCTGGCTCAAATTTTTAGATTTTCTATTCTTACATCAAGTTTGTAGCTATCCTCAGCTCTGTTCTTAGATCCAGAGAAACTTCCTTCAAGATTCATCATTGTTTCAGATTTCTTATTTATTTGTATGCCAGCTATCTTCTTGGGTACATTCTCTCTTGATGCTATAATTTAGAATAAACCTTTGATAGGGTTTGATCCCTTTTTTTGTCAATCTATTGACATAAGATTATAAGAAATTGCCCTTGGTTGGTGAAATTGCTACCAGAAAATGAAAAATTAGGAAACAGACTTTATTAAAACTATGGATATGGTTGCATTGTGTATCTGGACATTTCCTTTATATGGTCTTGTAAACCTTGTGGTTTATATTGACCTTTGAATAATTCTGTCATAGATTCAGATTGGTTGATTGTTTTACTTTGCTTATTACTTTGATTTGCATAATTATAATGCTACACATGTAAATAAAATAAGCTTCAGATTTAAGGATCATTACCAAATGAGTTCACGATGCTTAATACATATTCATTTCCAAAATCCCATTGAACAAGTTCAAAAAGAAAATAGTCTTCGCTCTTCTTTGGAATATGCAGATTGGCTCTAGTTATTGTGTAATTTAATGATGCAGATAGCACAATGAAAGTAGCTGGGTTAAAGGGACCAAATTAATGGCGAACTTTATACAGGAATAGTGTTATCTGTAGAAAACATGCAGCTTAAATGTTTTAATGGTTTGAATCAAGAATAGAACCTTCCAAACTTACTATAGATGAATTGGAAAATAATATGTTCAACTGCTAGTACTTTTCCCCCCTTAATTAATAACTATTAATTATGAACTTCATTAAGATTAGCAACTGATGCTTTGCTCTGTTTTCATTACTGAACTACAAGAGCCACAGCTGATGAATAGCAAATTTTAAATTCTTAGAACAGGGATGTCAAACTCATTCCATGATGTGGTTTGATCTGGCCCATGCGGCTGCCCTGGAAACAGCAAAGGGCTGGCCCTTTGGCACCTTGGCCCTGGCCCAGGCTGGCTGGGCACTGATCTAAAATTTGGTGGTGGCCATCCAGGCCAGAACGCGGTCAGCCTTAGATCTGCAGAGCTACTCTGGAGCTAATGAGGGGCTGCCTTTCCCACCCCCTGGGTGCATGTTGGAGACAATGGATCCCCCAGCCCCACTCGGGCTGCCACAGGCACCCTCGATGTGAGCGATGTTGAGCTGGCTACCCCCACCATGCCAATTCCCACCCAGCCGCCCCCACATGGTCCTTCAAGGTCAACCACTACCCTGATGTGGCCCTCAATGAAATCGAGTTAAGACACCCCTGTCTTAGAACCTAACAATAAAACAACTATAAAATAAAATAATGTACAAAAGTCAGATAAATTTGAGTTAAGATAAAAAATAATAAAAAAGAACATTCAGAAGAGAGAAACAAATACCTTGTGTGTGTGTGTGTGTGTGTGTGTGTGCACTACATACTTGTGGGTTTCACTCAAACATAACTGAAAAAAAGATATTCAGTATTTTTTTACCTTTTAATTATATATGCTCTCTCTGTGTGCATATATACATACTGTACATACATACATACATACATATATAACATACATACATACATACATACATACATACATACATACAATATACTGGTACAAGCTACCTTCAAATCAGAGGTGGTATTCAGCAGGTTCTGACCAGTTCTGGAGAACCAGTAGCAGAAATTGTGAGTAGTTTGGAGAACCGGCAAATACCACCTCTGACTGGAGATTTTACAGAATCCTTCCCCTGCCATGCCCACCAAGCCATGCCCACAGAACCGGTAGTAAAAAAAATTGAATCCCACCACTGCTTCAAATGTTCCTTTGATCAAATGTCATTTAAATACCATCTGGAAAAAAAGTGTTTTTTGTAGTAATTCATGACACTACTAAAGGCATGTACTGATGTAGTGTTATACTTTGTGTTGTGCATCAGTTGTGCCCTTTCTTGGATTGACAAGTCCTGCATGCAGTTTCTCATAACCTAGTCATCTCCTGGTTGGACTACTGCAATACACTGTATCCTTGAACCTTTTTTCATAATCTATAACTGGTAAGAACACAGCAGTTCAGAAGGATGTGAAGGCCCTTTCAGTGGCATATATGACACAGCTGTTACACCAGCTGCATTAATTGTCTCAATTCAAAGTGCTGGTCAACATCTTTAAGCACTTTATGGAATGGGGCCTGAGTGTCTTAGAGGTTATCTCATCCTGATAGGATTAGCCTGGCCCATTTGTTCCAGCACAAATGATCTACTTAGGATCTGTCAAAGAACTTCAGCAAATGGGGGTCCAGGAGAAAAGTCTTTTGTTTTGTGGTCCCCACTCTCTGGAATATTCTTCCCTTGGAGGTGAGGTCTGCTGCCATATACCTGGTCTTCTTGAAGAGCCTGAATATTTGTTCCTTAATATACATCAGGAATATCTGAGATACTCAAAAGAAAAGTGAATGATTTTAGGCTACTCAGTATACTTGAGGAACACCTCATTATCTTCTTTCAGAATAATTCACTGGCTACATACACAAATATACAGTGAAAACCAAGGACATATTTGTAATGGAGCAATGAAGCTTTATGTTCCAACTTCTCTGTAGCATTTATGCACCTTGTTGCAGAGCTTCAAGAGAGTTACCATAGCAACAAAGTCATCACAGATGAATGTGAAAAAGATGCTGCTGTTTATGATCCAGAGACCTGAAAAATACATGAGAGAAATGATGGGTGATGGGATTATCCAATTCTTGATCTTTCTATCACCACCCCTCAGTAATTCCTACCAATTTCACTTTGTCATTGAACTACATGGGTGAAAAGATTTCATGGTTTCTTTTTTTAAAAAATTGCCCTTATGCCTTGATGTTGACAGAACATGGGTTGCAACCCTTCTAGCACTTCAAAATGTACTTTTGGGGGGGGGTCATGTTGAAATACAGAAATGGTCCCCACATTTTTGGGGTTCTTTTACATCTTTCATTTCCAGAAGCTATTAGATGTTCAGGTATTGAAATCATGACCAATCTGAAGCTCTTTGGATGATTTATGGACAGGAGACAATAATATCTAAGTCAACCAGTCTTAAATCAGTATTTTCTAGATCACAACTACCATCTTGAATCATGCCTAGAATTCATAAATAGCTAACGAGGTAGCCTTTATGGAAGAACTACATACTCCATTTAGCACTACAATGGGAGAACATATATGGCCATTCTAGATAAGGACACCACACTAAGAAGAAAGGAGTTAATCTGTACCAATCTAATCCCTAGGATTTAAAACAATTCACTGTTCTAGAGATGCATACATATATTCTGGACAGGTTAAGTTTCCCATTTGTTTCCCCATTGGAAATAAGACATAACAGACTTCAATTTAACCTAATAAAAATTTAAAAATAATGATAATAAAAACCAGATCAGATAATATACAATGTACATATCACATATTATATTATTTGTAACAATTTTATTAAACTTTACAAATTAGAGGATAAAAAATAATATGAACTACAGAAAATATTTTTTAAAAAAAGAAAAGATAAAAATACAAATGTATTGCATGGAAATAAAAAAAGATGTTTAAAAGAAGACTCCCTCTTTCCTCTAGACAAGTAAATATTTCAGTAGTTTAAAACCTTATCAATAACAATAACAATTTATTAAGGATGAAACAGTGGATCATCTTATCAGTGGCTGCAGCAAAATCTCACAAACTAATTATCTACAACAGGGGTGTCAAACTGGTGCCTGCAAGCCAGATGTGTCACACACAGGCCACGCCCACCTCAGCTCTGTGAAGGGGAAAAATGTCATGATACATCACGTGACGGCAACATGACACAGCAAGTTTGACACCCATAATCTACAATGTCATGATCAAGTTGCCAAAATCATACATTGGAAGATTTGCAAGAAGTTTGGGTTTGAATGCAGCAAATATTACTGAGAACACTAAATTGACAAAGTTCTTGAAAATGAACAGGTCAAGATCTTGTGGGACTTTTGAATCTAAACAGACAGACATCTGCCCCAGTACACCCTGTCTTGACTATTCTGAAAAAAAGAAAAAAATGTCTGGCAAAACCAGGTGATGTACAAATTGAAGAAAAACAACTAGAAAAAAATAAGTTCTGCAAATCTTTTACATTTTGGAGTTTCTAAATCTATTTTCAGATCTATCTATATTGATTATCATTTATAATCCATTTTTTAAATTCAAATCCACATTAAAATTAATCTTAGTCTCTGTTATTCTACATCCTCTATTATAGCATCAGACAATCTTGTAAATAATTTCTAGGTACATTGTTTCCAAACAGACTTAATTTATTTTATAGACAAATAGTATTGTTCTTCTGTATTAATATGTCACGTGTATAAATATAATTGTTTGCTCTGTCTGTTTTTATCTCATCAACTTTCAAATTACCTCTTATATTTATTTTTCAGTTCACAAAACTTTTCCCCAGGTAGCATTTTTTACAATTAATTTCAAAATCTTTCCATTTTTTTTAAATTTTAAAACACCTCATAGAAAATATTCTTTAGAGTCCATCTATCCTCCTAATTTTCAAAAATTAATACTCTAGTTTCCTTGTTGCTATTCTCCAAAAATAAAAACTTATCTTGCTAATTCTTAAAGTTTAAACTAAACTCTTGGGCAAAAAGGAAATTTCCCAGTGTAATCTAGCTTGTCTTTCAGAAGGTTCTTAACATTCAAAATTTGTTAACAAGCAACTTCCTAAATTAATCAAGAGAGGAAGCAGACAAGCCCAGAATCCCTTTGAAGGTGCTGAATCATGATTTAGGCAGGATGTTTTCTCCCCTGGCTTTCAGAGCTCTCAAACTCACTGAGGATTGTTATATTACAATCTCTTTGCAGGCAGAGAGATTGTTTATTACAGTCTCTTTGAACAGAGCAAACCTGCCGGAGAATCTAATCAAATCCAGAAAGGATTTCTTAGAAGATAAGCCATAAAATGTGTTATGTATGTAGGTTTGAATGTCATTGGTTTAGTTTGAATTGTTCTTGTAAAATGTCAAATAGGATTGGTGTAAAAAGTGCGGGAAAACCCTGCACTCTGATTGGCTGGCAACTACGGCTGCTGGCTATAAGTAGCAGCCATAGCCCAGCCAAGTTGGGTCCATTCGAGCTGTAGTCACTTAATAAACTCTTCACTGAAGCTCTTCGCGTCTGACTCTTCATGCAAACTTAACACTGGTGACGAAGGTGGGATTCCCCTGAAGAGAAGACGACACGGAAGACAAGCAGAAGAGCGAGATGGCTGCGCTGAACACCCCCAGCCCCTTCGATCCGGTGGCAGAAGACTGGGAATCGTATGCGGATCGCTTCCAAATGTATTTGGAAGGAAACGACCTTGCCGACATCGCCGAGAAGCGGAAGAGGGCGGTCTTTCTTACGCACTGCGGTCCGGCAGTCTTCAAGATGGTGAAGGCATTGGCGGGAGCTGCAGACGTGAAGGTAATGGAATGGCCTGATTTAGAAAAGCTTTTAAGAGCCCATTACGCCCCACAAGTATTGTGCCTCATTAAGAGACATGAGTTTTACCGTCAGGATCAAGGGGAAAGCGAAAATGTTAACGACTTCGTGGCAAGCTTAAGAGACATTGGGGGTGCATGCGAGTTTAACAGCTTGGAGGAGGCCATGCATGATCAGTTTGTCCTAGGCCTCAAAGACAAGGTGCTTCAGAGCAAATTGTTATTAAAACCTAAGATCACATTGAAGGAGGCCATAGAAGAGGCCTCCTCAGCAGAAGCCACTAAGTCCTCAGCAGCAGCCATGAAGAAAATTAACAAGGCCTCAAGCCATTCTGATGTGGAAAAGTCCACAACAAGCCATTGTGAGCAAATAGATTCTGATTCAGACTGTAGTGAGGTGGAGGAAGGAATTTATAGACTCAGAATGGAGAAGAAAAGGAAAGACCTTGGAAGAAAGAGGCAAGACTTTTATTGCAGAGGCTGTGGGGGGGGGCACCCCTGCACTGAATGCAAGTTTTTAAACACCATCTGCCTACGTTGTGAGAAAAGAGGTCACCTAGCAAGAGTCTGCAAATCATCCAGAACTCCACCTAGTAGGAAGAAATTTCCTGAGAAAGAATTCAAGCCCAACAACTTCAGTGAGAAAATGGGGCGCAACTCAGAAGCAAATGGGAAGAATGAAACTCATCAAACAGTCACCATTGGTCACTCTTCACCCTTAAGAAGCAGAAAAGTACATGTGAAGGTACTCATTGAAGGAAGGCCTTGCCAAATGGAAGTGGACTCAGGCTCCTATTTATCTATGGTGTCATGGGACACTATTCACAGGCTACTTCCCAACATTCAGAAGAAGCATTTCCAGAAGCAAGCACTGACTCTTAAAGACTACCAAGGGAACAAGATTCCAGTAGTTGGAACAAGAGAACTCAACGTGATGTTCAAAGGTCACACCAAACGTTTGCCCCTGACCATCGTGGACAAGGATCGCCCAAGCTTGCTGGGACTTGAGTGGTTCAATCCACTAGGCATCGAGGTGACTGGCATCAATCACGTGAGCAACTCTGAATGGGAGGAGGCCTTGAAGTCTGAGTTTCCAGAAGTCTTCAGTGAAGGATTGGGCAAGTATATGGGGACCCCATCACTTTCAACATAGATCCCAGGGTGCCCCCAATTTGTTTAAAGCCCAGAAGGGTCCCATTTGCTTTAAAGGAAAAAATTGATGCACAATTAGACAAATTAATAGCTCAAGGGGTTTTAGAGCCCACTGACCACTCCAGGTGGGAGACACCCATAGTCACACCAGTCAAGACTGATGGGTCAGTAAGAATCTGTGGAGACTATAAGGGGACACTGAACCATGCGCTGCAGCAGAGCGCATACCCAGTTCCAGTGGTGCATCATCTGTTACATTCACTTGGCAGGGGTACAGTCTTTGCCAAATTGGATCTGGCCCAGGCATATCAACAACTAACAGTTGATGATGCCACTGCAGAGGCCCAAACCATTGTGACTCATAGAGGTGCCTTCAAATGTAAAGGTTACAATTTGGAGTAAGCGTGGCACCAGGCATCTTTCAAAGCCTTATGGAAAGGATGCTCCAAGGACTGCCAGGGTAGTGCCTTACTTTGATGATGTGTTAATCTCTGCTGAAAATGACACTCAATTACAAGAGAGACTCAGAGAAGTCCTTACCAGATTCAAGAAAGCGGGGTTAAAAGTCAAGGAAGAAAAATGCACTCTTAGAACTGACAAGGTTGAGTTCTTCAGCTATATGATTGACAAGCATGGCATCCACCCTACAGATGCCAAGGTTCAAGCAATCAAAGAAACCCCTAGACCTAAATGCAAAACAGATTTGCAAGCCTTCCTTGGACTCATTAACTTTTATCACATGTTCCTACCTCAGAAGGCAACCATTGCTGAACCATTGCACAGATTACTTGACAGGAAGTCTGTTTGGGTCTGGGGGAGGAAGGAACAATCAGCATTTAACAGTATTAAAAGACTAATCATGTCTGACGCTGTACTGATACAGTTCTCTGAGAATTTGCCTGTTGTACTGACTTTTGATGCATCCCCTTTGGAGTGGGGGGTTTTGAGCCACAGGCTTCCCAGTGGGAGAGAAGCCCCTATTGCATTTTACTCTCGCACTTTGACCAAAGCAGAGAGGAATTACAGCCAATTGGACAAGGAAGCATTGGCAATTGTTGCAGCTGTTAAGAAATTTCATGAATATTTGTATGGGAGAACATTTACCATTGTTACAGATCACAAACCTTTGTTAGGCATTGTGGCAGGAGACAAACCTACACCTACTATCCTGTCACCAAGAATGCTGAGGTGGACTGAATTTCTTGCTGCTTATTCATACAAACTTATCCACAAGCCTGGCAAGGACATTGGACATGCTGATGCACTGAGTCGTTGCCCACTTCCTTGCCACAAGGAGGACTTTGAACCTGAAACAACACACCTTTTTCCTAGAAACTGTTGCCAAGCTTCCAGTGCATGCTGCTGAAATTGCCAGAGAGACTGCCAAAGACACTTTATTGGCTCCTGTTATAGGCTGGATTAAGAAAGGTTGGCCTCTTCAAGATCTACCTCACCTGGCTCAACCTTTTAAGTCCAGGCAAACTGAATTATCTGTATTAAGAGGATGTATTTTGTGGGGTAACAGGGTGGTTATTCCTGCAAAACTGCAAAGAGGTTTTGGAAATGTTACATGAGGGTCATCCTGGTATTGTAAGATGAAGGGATTGGCCAGGAGTTATGTATGGTGGCCAGGTATTGACAAAATGGTTGAAAACTGGGTTGCATCTTGTCCCAACTGTCAGGTAGTCAGGCCTGCCCCACCTCGCCCCCACACAGGAATGGGAATGTCCTAGGGGCCCATGGTCTAGGATTCACATTGATTTTGGTGCCCTACCAGAGGGCACACCTTTCTTATTATAGTAGATGCATATTCCAAATGGCTAGAGGTAATTCCCATGGCATCCACCACAACTGATGCTGTCATCAAGCAGCTCAAAAACTTTTGTAACCCACGGGTTACCTGATGTTCTTGTCTCTGACAATGGCCCTCAATTTACATCCAACCTTTTGAATCCTATTTAGCACAACAGGGTATCAGACATGCCCTTACTGCCCTGGGCACCCTTGGCTAATGGCGGGGCTGAGCGCATAGTGCGTTTTACCAAGGAAGCTTCAGCAACTGGGTCCTGGGGACATCACTGAGAAAGTTGAAAACTTCTTAGTGTTCAGCACATCACTCTAACATCAAATAACTTATCCCAGCAGAGTTGTTGATGGGTAGAAAACTGGAGTCTTCCCTTGACGCTTCATCA
>CM019153.1:37802787-37858970 GCA_009733165.1 Naja naja
TAAACTCTTCACTGAAGCTCTTCGCGTCTGACTCTTCATGCAAACTTAACAAAATGGCTTCTCTGTTTACCACAATCATCAGATCCACTCTCACAGAGCCATCTTTATACCATTAGTATTTCCCTGAATGTTCCTCATATATTACATTGCTTCAGTGAGTTAGGTGAGGGATATTTTTTCACTATACAATCAGATAATTTCATCCAAATAGTATTGTAAAGCCTTTGAAGGCACCGAAGGCAGAGCCTTCTCTGCTGTGGCCCCTGCACAGGAGAATGGAGCTGGAAAGCAGATTAGTTGGGTGGGAAGGGAATGGGATTTTGCAGTAACCTTCCTCCAGGAGTGAGAAGGGAATGGAGATTTTATAGTACACTTCCCCTGGAGTCGGGTGGGAATGGAGATTTTACAGTATCCTTTTCCTGCCATGCCCACCAAGCCATGTCCACAAAGCCACACCTACAGAACTGGTAGTAAAATTTTTGAATCTCACCATTGAATGTGCTAGCTTCACACTGGAGTGGTCGACTAATGAAAAGCTAATCCCACCTCCCCCTTTTGTATCCCTCCTTCACCACTAGTAATAGCAATAGCACTTAGACTTATATATCATTTCTTTCTGTGGTGGCACAGTGGTTAGAATGCAGTACTGCAGGCTACTTCTGCTGATCTCCGGCTGCCAGAAGTTTGGCAGTTCGAATCTCACCACCTCAAGGTTGATGCAGCGTTCCATCCTTCCGAGGTCAGTAAAATGAGGATCCAGATTGTTGGGGGCAATATGATGACTCTGTAAACCACTTAGAGAGAGCTGTAAAGCACTGTGAAGTGGTATATAAGCCCACTTGCTATTGCTTTCTGCTTTATAGCCATCTCTAAGCAGTTTACAGAGTCAGCATATTGCCCTCAACAATCTCATTTTACTGACCTCAGAAGGAGGAAAGATCAAGTAAGCTTTGAGCCAGTCAGAATCGAACGCCTGACAGCAAGCAGTGAGTTAGCCAGTGGTACTGCATTCTAACCACTGTACCATCATGGCTCCATCTTGTGTTAATGATTTTATTTTATCTGATTCGTTATCTTATATTTGATTATTTTAATGTTTTTATGGGTAGAGTCATTTGACATGAGATGAGTGACAAATAAATTCTGTAAATAAATAAATAAATAAATAAATAAATAAATAAATAAATAAATAAATAGTAAAGAATGATTTTCATCACCCCTGAGAACTAGGTATCCACATGCAGCCTCAGAGTCAGAAATGCCAAATTCCTAGTTAATGTTCTTCAATATAAAAGTAATGACCTTTTTACTTATAACTGTAGTTAAATATTAAAAGTGAATATGTATGGGTATGGGAATATCCTGCCTTATGCCCTTTAGTACTTCAGGCATTTAATAAATATATGCCAATCAGTACATGAATCCTCTGCCAGGATTTTAATGAACATATGTGGGCCAAGAGGTGGATCCTCTCAATTCCAAATGCAGATCATTAAAGTATACACCTCAAATCCCTGCACATGATTTATGATCCTCTCTGCAATAAATAACAATCCCCTGGAAAAAAAATTCCTTCTAGAACAGAATGTTAATTTCAAATATTTTAATTCTAACTCAGTCTTCCACACCTCAAATATGGGAGCTTGGTTTCTTAATTATGGTATGTGTACTAATATATGTGTGTTTAACAATTAAGTGACAATTCATAATGCCTGTTTCCTAATCTTCTAAAATTGTAGGAGAACAGGATCAAAGTAATCATAAAGATGGATTGTCTGATATATTTGAAGGAGAGATTAGAAGTCTGAAGGCTTGAGCCCCTTTGTTTAAAATTAAATTGTATTGCTTTTCATTGCTCCATTAAATTCATTCAAGATGCAGGAAACTCAGACTGTTATTACATAAGGGTCTCACAGATTATATTTCACACCTACATTAAAGTTTGGAGAGGTTATTTTCTCCTCCAGTTTTCCTTTAGCAAACTTCATACCATCGCAGAATGATGTATGATTAAAAACTCATGAAAAGCTTTGGGCAAGAGAGAGGAGGGGGAGACAGCAGCTGAAGCAGAACTTGCTGCAAAAGGGCACAATAAAAGTAGCAACACAATGGAATAATTTTTATTTCCTCAGCATCAGCAGTTCTGTAGATCAGAGATGATTCTTGCATATCTTAAGACAAGAAACAAATAGACAGACAGAGCAAAATGTCCAAACTAGGCTGAGCAAAGAAGCTTCTTGGATGAGAAGAAGATGACTTCAAAGAAAACAAACAAACAAACCAGAAAGTCTAGTTGCCTCCCAAAAAAGGCACCTCTGGGACAGCCATGACCTGGATAACTGAGAATCGCCTCAGACTTTTAGCTAAACAATTTGGGATGAACACCCTTCGAATCGTATGGGGGTATGAATGGATTTCCAGAGGAAAAAAATGCAGACCACAGGAACAATTCCTACTCAGGTAACCCTGAGGACACTGATAAACTTCCAAGTGACCTCAACATCTCTCTAAAAAGGATGCAAATGACCAGCTGTCTGCAAGGAGTATAAATCCTTCCATTCCCCACCATCCAGTCAGAGCTGAAGAAGCTTCTTCGATGAGAAGCGAAACATCTTCAGAGAAAAAAAAACAAAGTCCAGTTGCCTCCTGAAAAAACAGCTTCGGGACAACCCTGACCTGGATCCCTGAGAATCTCCACAGACTTTTAGGCAGAGCAAAATTCCTCGATTTACAGTTATTTCTTTGGTGACCATTCAACAATATAACAGCACTGAAAAAAATGTGACTTATGACCATTTTTTTCATTTACAACCTTTGCAGCATCTCCATGATCATGTTTAATCTCTTTTTAAAATTGTATAGTATTTATATTTACATTGTTTTTATGATTGTATGCCGCCCCGAGTCCTTTGGGAGATGGAGCGGCATAGAAATCCAATTAAATAAATAAATAATAAGTGATCATGTAATCAAAATTCAGATGTTTGACAACTGGTTCATTTTTATGGCTATTGCACTGTTCCAAGGTCATGTGATCTTCTGGATGAGATCTCCTGACAAATGAAGCCAGGTTTACTTAGCAACTGGGTTACTAATTTGTCAACTGCAAGAATTCAAGAAAGGTCACAAAATGGGGCAAAACTCACGTAACAAATGTCTCACTTAACACAGAAATGTTGGACTCAGTTGTGTCATAAGTTGAGAACTACCTGTATTTGTTTTCTGGAATATTGGATTTCTCTTTTTCCTCTGGTTTGGTTTGCCCTACCCTGAGTTTGCGGTGGCTCAGTGGCTAAGACGCTGAGATTATTGATCAGAAGGTCGGCCGTTCAGCGGTTCAAATCCCTAGCGCCACGTAATGGAGTGAGCTCCCATTACTTGTCCCAGCTCTGCCAACCTAGCAGTTTGAAAGCATGTAAAAATGCTAGTAGAAAAATAGGGACCACTTTGGTGGGAAGGTAACAGCTCTCCATGTCTTCGGCATTTAGTTATGCTGTCCACATGACCATGGAGACGTCTTTGGAGAGCGTTGGCTCTTCAGCTTTGTAATGGAGATGAGCACTGACCCCTAGAGCCAGAAACAACTAGCACGCATGTGCAGGGGAACATTTACCCTTAGTTTCCTGAATTTTATTTCCTTTGTGAGAATTGCTAAACTAATTCTATAGCACACCAATTAGCCCCATAGAGAATCCTTCATGTGATTTGCCCATATAAAGTTATTGCACAAAACTATCAACATACCATAGCACAATTCCCCCTACCCCCAAAATAGCAACATTGTTGTACTCTATGAGCTTTTTTGCCCAATCTTTAATTAATATGTGCATATGTTCCTGGACACTGGAAAACACGAATAGTTACTGTTTATTTATTCACACTTTTTATAGGTTATCCACAAATACTTTTTGGAATGACTCACAACTAGAAATTAGGATATTTAAAAATCAACAGTGATAAAATAATTATTATGGTTGGGGCACTTTCAGGCAGATGTTCAGACTGGATTTGGCATTTTTCTCCACCTATTGAGTTCTTCTCAAGGACCTGAGATAGGCAAATGTTGATGTTTTATGGTGTTAATATGGTTAATGGTGTTTATGGCATCATTACAGGATGTGAGCTGTTCTAAGTAAAACCACCTTTTGCAATTGACTGATGGTGATTTTTTTTGTCAGTGATAATAATGTTCAAGCGATGCCCAGAACTTCATTTTTTTTTTGTCAGGCCTACAGAATGAAAACAGAAACTCACAAAATAAACAGTATCCACTTCTGGCTTGTATTCTGGCTTCAGTAAAAAATAAAACATATTTTCCCATATAGATATTTATTGCATTTATTTCAAGAAAGACCTCAAGAACAGAAGCTAGGTAATAGCATTTAAATGAAGTATAAGACTTTCTTCCAGAAAAACAACAGATTAAGGCATAAAATATTTCTCTATTTGCACTGGCCAGTCTTACCATGTTTCAACAAACTATCTGTTTGTGTTCCTATACTGGTTCAAGGCATATAAAACAATGGTACTATTGTTACTTATTTCAACATTTTATTAATAAAAATATTTTCCTCTCCCCAAGCCAGCAATATACAAGAATAGGTATCAGATACTATAAAGATTTCCCAGGGCACAAGGAGAGACAGAGAAAACAAATCAAAATAAGCTTGTCCCCAAACTAGGTTCTCTAGTTGAGAGAGAGAGAGAGAGAGAGAGAGAGAGAGAGAGATGTGAAATTTGTTTTAAACAACAAACACATGCTTTTCTGCATTAGCTTAATTGTAATTGAACTTCTGCAAAGATTCTTGGCTCATCAGTCACTTACATATTATTTTGGAATGGGCTTCTGAGCATAGACTTTCCAGACACAACCTAAATAAATCAAGTGGTTTTTTATTATGGTTACTATTTTTGCATTTGTTTGTTTTTATGGCAGATAAGAATAAAAACACATAAACATGGAATATTTGCCTATTTCACCACACAGAAATAAAAATGCATGTTTGTGGTTACAGTCATACCTCAGTCTCTTATTTGATGTAGGGTGGAAAGTGAATATTTAGGCATCTACATGTTTTCACTTGCTCAATGGGTCTGTCATTAATGTCTAACCTGATGGATTATCAGAATATCTTCTGGAAAAGACAGTAACGTTTGTTATTTGGTGTTTTTATTTGAAGGTATTTTCTATCTATCTACATTGAAAGCACATTGAAAGCTTTACATAGTCCTTTTTTTTTAAAACTGAAGGAATTGTTGCATCATTTTCTTGCATTGGATGAGGAGAGCACATCTTTCTCCTTCTGTCCTGGCCACTTTTTACAGAGGCACGATTGAGAGCATTTTAACAAACTGCATCACTGTTTGGTTTGGTGGCAGCAGTGCCTCAAATAGAAAGTCCATACAGAGAATACTGAGGACAGACGAGAAGATTATAGGAAGCTCACTTCCTGTTATTCAGGATACTGCTTATAAGTGCTATGTGCTTAGAGCTCAAAGCATCATTAGAGACCCCACACACCCACTTTATGGTCTGTTTCTGTTGCTCCCCTCTGGTGGAGGTTTCAAAGTATGTCTAGCAGGACTACCAGATTTTGTAACAGCTTTGTTCCCTATGCCATCCATCTGGTTGAACTAGACTGTGCTGTTTCTCTGTGTCATGCAATATATGTGGGTGTGTGCACAATTTTGTATTTATTTATTTATTCATCTTGTCATGTTTATGTAGTGTAAAATTGAAAGGGGTGACCCTTTAACAGCTGTTTGCAATGAAATTTTATTTTTAATGTATGCCAATTAGTGTAATTCAAAGCGACAATAAAATTATTCTATTCTATTCTATTCTATTCTATTCTATTCTATTCTGCAGAAGAATGATCACATTGAGAATCAACCATACAATCCTATTTTCATTTGCTCATTTAATGTGACCCATTCAAGGTGGATTCTAGAATGGGCCATTAGTTAACTGGTTCACAGAAGCATTGTGTGAAGTAATACTATTCTACATCTGATTACACCCACAGTAAGGCAGAAACCATATAACATGAATAAAATAAGTTTCACAATAGATGCCCATAAAAATGTTTGTCAGGAAAGAGTAAGTTATAAAATAAAAAGGGGAGTAGGAATATTTTAAACTTCAGAAATGTATCAATAGAAACATACAAAAGCAATGGTTAACTTTCTAGAATGTTTACTTTTAAAGTAATATACATTTGAACCAGTCTCTTTGATATTTATAGTCCTCAGTCAACTTCAGAAGCATTAAAAACATGATCCTCTATAGCTCACAGTTCTTAGTATTATAGTTCACAAGTTCTGATTCTTGGCTGTTGCTTCCTCAGGGGACCATCCTAAAAGAAAAAAAAACATAAAAAAGAGCTTTCTAAAATCCTTTTCCTTGCAGCTAGCAAGTGAATACATATTTGGTCTTTCTTTCTTTCTTTCTTTCTTTCTTTCTTTCTTCCTTCCTTCCTTCCTTCCTTCCTTCCTTCCTTCCTTCCTTCCCTTTTTTCTTCTTTCTTTCTTTCCTTTTTTTCTTCAAACTCTACAAATAGATTTTGTTTATTCATTTTTTTAATGGAATGTGTTTGGTAACTGGAGAAACAATATTGAGAGGGGTTTAGTAGAAAACACTCAACTTCAAAATTATTGCCTTGGGACTATCAGTATAGTATTCAAAGACCTAAAAATATCAAAAGTCAGAAGCAACAACTGCATCAAACTCAATCCAAAAACTTCCAAACCACAAAATGTAGATAGCATCAATCTTATTCTTTTCTTCCATAAAGGTTTTGAACATATACAAACAAACCTGGTTAGTAATGTTTTGAATTGTCCTATTCAACCCCACCCCACATTTTTAATTCAGGATATTCCATAATGTAAGATTATCTGTATTAAAAAGCCTATCTACATCTCCTCTCTCCCTCCCTCCCTCTCTCTCTCCCTTCTTCCTTCCCTCCTTCCCCTGCCCTATCCCTCTTGCTCTCTTCAGAGGTAAGCCTGAAAATATAGAAATTCAAATCCTGGCAGTCAGTTATAATTTAGGTAAGTAAATTTACAAAAACGATTGTTAAAGGAAATTAATAAATCCCCTTAATGCGAATAAATAAAAACATAATGAAAATAAATTTATTATAATTCATTTATCTTCTTCCAAATATACAAGCATTATGGACCATCTGCCCAGAACTTCTTCATTTTTCCTGATTTTTCCTGAAATTGAAATTATGTTTACCAGTTGAGAAATCTTTCTATAAATCATTATTTCAAGATCTAAAAATCCAAAGAAAACTTATTAAGATTCAATTTTATACAATTATGGCAATTTATACAATTGCAGCAATTGTATAAAATTGAACCATAATAAGTTTTTATCAGATTTTGGATTTATACAATTGCAGTATACAATTTTATAATTACTACAAATAATGCAAGATACCTTGAAAACCTGGATTGTATCTAAACTGGAAACTTAGTAGAGTTGAAAGATGGTATATCCACGTGCTAGACACAACTATACCATGACCTCTTCAGCAAATTGAATTTTAAAGATAATTATCTTAGATCTCCTGTATGACTGAATTCAATACAGTGAGCCTCATTATGAAACTGTTAAATATTCTGCAGCCTGTTTCAAAGCTATACTAGTAACAAATGGTTCTCTGGAGCACCCTCAAAAGGGTTTAAACCTAATTAATGGCCGTGGAACTAGCTGCTGCTATAAATTAAAACATCAGTCCGATAATTAGTGGACAATGGAAACAAGTAAGATTTTTTTTGAAAGTTTACATGTGTGAAGAATTACATTCTTTTTTGTATAGCTACCTCATGTCTCTTCAACCACAATGCCTTATAATATGAAGATGGAAATGGCATGCTTCAATTTCATGGATTTACAGAGACTCAGGAAGATTGTATTTCTCTATGAAACCCTTGGGACTTCATTCAGAAAAGAAATATACCTGTGCTTATGTTAAATTTGAAAGGAATCATCCAATTTGTCTTAATAAATCACTCTTTAGCACTTCATTCTGGCTGGTGCTGTAGAAATATGCATGTATGTATGATACAAGTTTTAAACAATGTGTAAAGAAAAATATATTCCTGTTAGTTAAATATTCTCATATCTCTAATCAGACACTATTATACACATTGTTCAGTGTCAGATGCCCATCTTAGCAATTCCAAACTCCCAAGATGCACAACTGCTTCAGAAAACTGATTTATTCCAAATATGGTCTCAGCTTTAAATGCTTTGCTTATCCTTTTTAATGTTACCTCCTTAAAACTACACATAAGCTAAGAAAAGATATTTGTTTGCCCATTGCTTTTTCTCAACTCACAAACTGTACAGAACAACTATTAATCACAATGTAAAATAAAGCCTTCCATCTCAATATTCGATTCAAATTTCAAACTTTTGATAACACTGAACAGCAAGTCTAGACATGCCACTGTTTTCTGATAAAAGTGGAGCATGAAAATACCAATCAAAAAATATTCTTCCCTACCTTTGTGGTTCAGTTGTTGGAGAATTAAACATTGGGGGAGAGAAGTGGGAGAATCATGTCAATGAAGTTGTGGTTGCGCATACATCATTTTTTGGAATCTCCTGATGTTTTATCATGATTGCCAGAGACAAATATAAGTTATTTTCTAGCTAAAGAATTACTGATACTGAAGATGAAGGAAAAAATAAGGAAAGAAAATATAGGAAAATTCTGCTCAGTTTTTTTCCCCCTTAATAATGGATGTACTACAACTGCTATCAATCCTATAACACTGTAACAAATTAATTGGAGAAGTCAACAATGCTAGGAATGGTTAGTGGAACAAGAAGAGGGGGCAAGCAAAGAATACACTGGCTTCATAACATCAAATCTGATACAAAGAGGAACATCCAACAACTGAAAGAAACTATGTTTGGCAGGATAGCATGAAAAGCACTTGCCTATAAAGTAATCAGCTGCCTACAACTGCTGTAGGCTCGAATCCCACCAGGCTCAAGGTTGACTCAGCCTTCCATCCTCTCGGGGTAGGTAAATTGAGGACCCAAGATTGTGGGGGGCAATTAGCTGACTTTGTAAAAATGCCGCTTAGTAATAAGCAGGCATATACAATGGAATGAAGGCTATTGCTGAGCACATTGGGCTGTATCCTTGTAAGTCGCCCTGAGTCTCCAGAGAAGGGCGGCATATAAATGTAATTAAAAATAAAATAAAAAAAAAATCAGTAGTTGGATATGACTAAATGATTAAAACAACAACAATAATACTGTAACAAGATGGATTTTTTGGTTGGTTTTTGGTCCCTTAGCTGTTTGCTTTATCAATATACAAATCACAATGAAGTAAGCATGAGAAAGCAAAATATAAACTTTTAATCGATCTCTCTAGGTCTCTAGGAGCAACTGTTTTCAAACTTCTCCACATTTTAAAGCACTGAAAACATATAGCAATGGGGCAGGGAGAGGGAGGGGGGGAGAGAAGAATGAAGGATGAGGATTCATCTCAATGCCTAATTAAGATGAAATCTGTGACATTTCAAAACATTAAAGTCTAGTGAACTTGCAAATGAAGGATGGCAATATGATACAGAGAAGAGTTAAATATATAGAGCTAGCAGGCGAAACCACAATTTAGTGAAATGCTCAAGAGAGATATAGCAGATGATTGGCAGTTACCAATGAGGAATGCATGAAATATAATCTTCACCAACATGGAGGAGAAGGTCATATTTATTTCAAAGAGAACAAGAAATAGCTGTAGGAGTTAGCTGGGAAATGAGGCATATAGTTCTCAATTATATCCATATGTTATTATATCATGAAAATAAGAGGAGGAAGATACGTTGGATATGCTCACCACCCTGGGTTTTGTTTTTTGTTTTTGTAAAAATATTAAATGACAAGGTACAAATAAAAAAATAAAAAAAACAAGGCATTGTTATTTAAAGAATACCTTGCTTCAATAGAAGAATTAAATAAATTCATGCAAACATGGTACATTCAGCATTTCACTAGGATTTAGCAGAAGTACTGTAGTGTTGGAAGAAATATCCATCTCGTTCAGTTCCAAGCCAGGAGAAAGGCATTGGAGACAAAATGGAGGTTGGAGGCTGTTTGGAAAGAGGGTCCACTTATTGATGAAGGAGAACCACCAAGCACGTGTGATTCTGAGCAGCTGACCACATGGAGTTGAGAGTGAGGGTTTTTTATACCTTCTCTTGGGCTTTGGACTTGAGCTTCCTGTTCCTGTGCAAGAACATGTATTCTATTGGCTGTAGGTTGTCTGAGCTAAGTTTGGTTGAATTTTGAACTGCTGTGGGTGGTGCAACTGAGATGATGCAGTGAAGGGGCTTTGGGCAATTCCTGTTGTGGTTGAGGGCTAATCCTAGCTTTGTTGGATCTTGGATGAAGGTATTTGCTTATGAATAGAGCTAGCTATCTCTTTATCTCTTAAGTGCTGACATCTGCTATGGACTATTAAGGAAGGTGGGGGCTGCTTTCCAAGACCATCCAGGGAAATATAACATTCTACCTTTTTAATATTTCTCAAAATATTTCATTCTTCTAGAGGGGTGGATGCTAAGTTTTTACAGTAGATACGTTGCATTATACAATTCACAAATGATTTGCAGAAGTGGTTGAACGAGTAGAAAGATGGTGGAAAACATATTTCACATTGTGCATGAATTGAGGGAGAAGAATAATATGATAAGATTTTATAATACATTGGTTAACCAATATCACTCCAGAATGCAATCTCAAGGAAGTCGATAATAAGCAGAATTTTCCAGCCTAATTAATTGAAGAAGAAAAAACAGATGGTTTGAGAGATATACTGCAAACCAATATTCACAGTGAGGTATCATCAATATTCTAATGGTAGCCAGCACTAAGTATCTCTACTCTGAATTGAATTGAAGGTGGTGGTGGTAGACATTTTAACTAAAAAATTAGGAGGTCATCAGAGATTATATGGCAAGAAGCAGGCTAAGATGTGTTCCAAGTAAAATAGGGTATCTGTTAATTCAGAAGCCTCCCAGTCACTGTTGATTGTTGCACTATGTCTAAAAGAGCAGGTACATAATATGGGGTACTTCCTGAAAAGAAAGTTTCTTATCCTGTTCTGATTTTCTTTTTACAGCCTCTCCTGGAGCAAGGGACATTGAGTATCGTGACTCCTGCCTTTGTCACTTCTCAGTTGGACTACTTGTTTATCCCAGGACTACTTTTCTGGCTTGGCAGACTGACAGGAAGGAGAGGGAGAAAAGATTGTTCTGTGTGAGTGGCAGGCACATGTGTGAGCAGTGTCAACCTGCAAAATGACTTCAGCTAAAGCCATTCTTTGTCATACTTAACTCTTTTTCATTTCTTGGTTGCCATTCACGGAGGGAGGGAGGGTGGAACTTAGGAATGCAGTGCCTCAGCTGCTGGTCAAAACATCCAACAATCAAGGCCATGTCAAGGGATACCTATTGAAGCTGAGTGGGAACCTGTGGCTGATGGCCCATGTGACCTAAAAGACACAGGGGAGGGGAGAATCCTATTCTTTTAACTATTTCTAAGTGGGGAAACTATTTAGAGCTAGCTTCACCCTTCTAATTGCTGACACAATATACTCAATAAAGGACTTTCTGAACCTTTATTGTGACTCCTGCCCTTGTCACTTGTCAACTGGACTATTGATTTATCCCAGCTGTTCCTAACTTTTCTGGCTTGGCAGACCAGCAGGGAGGAGAGGGAGAGGGGATTGTTCTGTGTGAGTGGCAGGCACATATGTAAGCAGGAAATGATGACTGCTCACACAAGTGGAGCTGCGTGCATGTGTGTACTCTTACCCACCACTTTTGCAGCCCAGTTCCAAATGGGCCACATCCCAGGGGTTGAAGATCCCTGATTTATCCCATTCTTTTTTTTTTAATTACATTTATATGCCGCCCTTCTCCGAAGACTCAGGGCGGCTTACAATTTTGGAGCACAACCCAATGCGCCAGCAATAGCCTTCATTCCATTGTATATGCCTGCTTATTACTAAGCGGCATTTTTACAAAGTCAGCTTATTGCCCCCAACAATCTTGGTTCCTCAATTTACCTACCCCGAGAGGATGGAAGGCTGAGTCAACCTTGAGCCTGGTGGGATTCGAGCCTACAGTAATTGTAGACAGCTGGATCTTAAGAGCAGGCATTTACAGCCTGAGCCACCAAAGCTCTTTCAACATTCTAAACAACATCTGCTCCGCTTGTTTCTGTACTGTCATGTTTCCCCGAAAATATGACCTACTCCGAAAGTAAGTCCTAGCTTAATATTTTTTACACACGTGCCCAATATATTTATTTATTTATTTATTTATTTATTTATTTATTTATTTTTATTTTATTTGACTTGTATGCAGCCCCTCTCCAAAGGGACTCGGGGCGGCTGACAACTAAAAACCAACAATAAATTAAATTACCTAAAAATAACATTAAACCTTACAAGCCAAATTGCACTAAAACCCACCAATCCTAACTAAATTTAAAACCCCTCCCCGGAGGTCAGCACAGCCCAGCCTGTTCGAAGAGCCAAGTTTTTAGATCATGGCGGAAGGTATGGAGGTCGGGGGCCAAACGGAGTCCCAGAGGCAGTTGGTTCCATAGGGCAGGGGCTGCCACAGAATAGGCCCTTCCTCGGGGGGACCGCCAAACGACATTGAGTTGCAGACAGCACCCCAAGGAGCCTCTATAATAAAAGCTCTATCCCCAAAATAAGCCCTAATTAAGACCCCACCCACCCCAGGGTGCACGGGTAAAATTAAGATAGGGTGGGGATGGGGGGGATGGAGCTGCGCTATTACTTACCTTTGGACAGTTGCAGCCAGGCCTCTCACAGCTCAGCCCATTTTTTCTGCAGCTGGCAAGGCCTTCCTGTAGCTGTAGCTCCAGATTGATCCAGAGCTCTGTTATCAGCTGCAGAGGCCTTCAGGAAAGACTTGCTGGCCTTGCTGGCTGAAGAAGCTCCTGAAGGCCACTGACAGCAAAAAGGAGTCTAGGGGCCATGCATGCAAGTGAGGTGGGTCAGTGGCTGACAAACCTCCCCCTCAAAAAATAAGACCTGCTGCCTTTTTTGGTAGCAAAAAATATAATACCAGGTCTTATTTTGGGGAAAACATGGTAGCTTCTTTCATTTTTTTGGTAATTAGTTGTTAACATACTGAGAAGTTTGAAGCTGCCATGAGATTGCAAGATAGATGAAATAAAATCCCTACAGTTATGTCTTTCGTGATTCCTGACTAAGAGAGTATCACTTGTGTGTCCCCAAAATACATACTTCGTAGAAAATCTCTAACAAAATAACAGCACACTAGTGTTATGACGCTATCTGTATCTGTTAGACCAAAAGTATTTCTCTTGCTTATTTTTGTTGATACTTTTCTTTCAGTTTAGCTACATTTTAGTGGTTAACTGCCAAAAAATATTTTCTACAGTTTACTTACGAAGCTATATGACCACATACATAGCATTTCTTCCCATTTGCATTCCCATTTTGGCGTTTTTCAGCCAACTCTAATTTACAGTGAAAATATAGTGAAAAAAGCGTAATGAAAATTAGGATTCATAGATAAGAAGAAAATCTGAGCCTCATGGCTCAGGACCAGGTTATCTCCAGGATCATCTCCTACCCTCTGTCTCCCTGCGACCGGTAAGATCCCACAGAGTTGGTCCGGGTTCCATCAGCTAAACAATGCCGGCTGTGGGCCTGAGGAGAGGGCCTTCTCTGTGGCTGCTCCGGCTCTCTGGAACCAGCTACCTCCTGAGGTCCAGACTGCCTCCACCTACTGACCTTCCGCAAAGCAGTTAAAACCTGGCTTTTCCGGCAGGCATGGGGCTGTTGATCTCGCAACTGAGATCTAGCGAGATCCGGCCCTTCTGTTGTTTGTTGTTTTTAAATTGTTTTTAAATTTTTTATAATGTAATTCTTTGTGTTTTTCTTGTTGTGAGCTGCCTGGAGTCCTTTGGGAGTTGGGCGGCATATAAGTTAAATTAACGTTAAAGTTAAAGTTAAATTTAATGTCTATGGGGATTCTCAGTCAGTCATCCACCTCATGGTTGTTCCAAAGATGCTTTTCAAAAAAGCAACTGGACTTACTTGTTTTTCTTTTTCTTTAAAAATACAAGAAGACGCTTTCTTGGATGAGAAGTGAAATGTTTTCAAAGAAAAAAAGAAAGGAAGTCCAGTTGCCTTTTGGAAAATGCACCTTTGCGATGCTTTTTCTATCCACCATTAACCATTATTCTTGGCTAGTCAAAGACTGCTCTTTCCCAATGAGATGAATAATACAGGTAGTCCTCGACTTACAAAAGTTCACTTAGTGAACATTCGAAGTTACAACGGCACTGAAAAAAGTGACATACAACCATTTTTCACACTTACGAATGTTTCAGCATCCCCATGGTCATGTGACTTACATTCAGATGCTTGACAACTGATTCACACTTATGATGGTTGCAGTCATGCGATCAGTCTCTGCTACCTTCTGACAAGTGAAGTCAATGGGCAAGCCAGATTCACTTAACAACCGGGTTACTAACTTAACAACTGAAATAATTCACTTAAGAACTATGGTAGGAAAAGTTGCAAAATGGGACAAAACTCAGTTAACAAATGTCTCACTTAGCAACATAGGTTTTGGGCTCAATTGTGTTCGTAAGTTGAGGACTACCTTTATAGCCATAGCGTTCTTTTTCATTTTTAAGTACACCCTGATTCTTTCTCACTTCTTTATTAAACTTATCAAACTCTTGTCTTGCCCCAAAACATCCCAGGAGAACAAGCAACAGGACTCCATTTAAGCAGTCTGAATTTTTATATTTCTTACTCTGTATCTGCATGTTCCAATTTCTTTCTCACCTGCAGGACAAAAATGCATTTCTCTCTATTTTTTTAACCCAACCCTTTTTAATCTAAGAAGGTCATGCATAAAATTAAAAATCAATCCTATACTGCAAGAAGAAAAAAATGGAAACAGAAGCTAATGGAACAATGAATGATATGAAAGGATAAGAATGTTTGGTGGATAATTTTCCCCCCAATGTGTGTTGGGGGAGAGGTACTTAGTATGAACAGCAGGGACCCACTTATTGAGTCTTGTTTTATAAAATTAAAAGGACATTTTGACCTTTCAGCTATCCTTTTATCTCAAGAGATTGATGGTATGATTGTATCATAATTCACCAAGTCTGTTGTTTGTCTTCCTTAAATGCTTATTTATTTTCATTATCTTTTTTTCTCTTAATGCGGCAGCAGATGTTTGCTGAGATTTTTTGACATAATGAATTTTCTAATGTCCAGGACCCGTGTATTCAAAACAATACATTAATATCATCGTATTACTTAAAAGGCACTTTCTACTTTAGCTCCTATTTCATAGGTTTCTGTCAAAGCAGAATCCATTATCATTGTGTTGAAATGTCTGGGGAGTCATATCACTCTCCAATGATCTACTGAAAGCATCAGAGTTAACCATACTCTTATCTTACTTTGAAAATATGAAAGCCAGAATATTTTCAGCAACTTTATCCAAGCCATCAACAGCAAAATTGATGATTTTCATTCATGTTCCTATTAGGCGGGAGAGATGCTTCCTGAGCCGCCCTTCTTCTTCTTCTTCTTCTTCTTCTTCTTCTTCTTCTTCTTCTTCTTCTTCTTCTTCTTCTTCTTCTTCTTCTTCTTCTTCTTCTTCTCCTCCTCCTCCTCCTCCTCCTCCTCCTCCTCCTTCCTCCCTCCTTCTTCCTTCTTCTCCTGTTCCCCTCCCCTCCTTCTCCCCCTCCTTCTCTCATTTCTCCACAAGTATAATAAACAGCATATCAAATTTCATTTTGGTATACGCTTTTATTATATTTGAGAATAGTGCAAGTCAAGTCACTGTTGGAAAATCCTTGCCTGTATAATCAAATACAGGGTTCACATTCAAAAATTCCCAATGGTATCAACAGAAACTCCAAAATATGGTAGAAAAAAAGGCTTGCCTGAAATCTTCAGAGCCGCTGCTAGTCATAAATCTTCAGAGCCACTGTGTATAACATCAAGCTAGTTAAATTAAGAATCTGATGTGGTCTTTTTACATTCCTAATGTAAGTCATAGAATGTAGCCACTATAGTCTTAGATTTTAGTAGTGTGAATTGCAGAGTTCTTTGCTATGTATCTTAGTCCCAAAATCATTCAATAGCTTTAGAAAAGCAAGCACTTTTCTGGTTTTACCTAAATACCATGTAGTGGCACATACACCCAGAGAGAGAGGGAGAGAGTATAAATAGAAAGCATTTTGAAGAAGAATCCAAAATATCTGTATAAATGCTAATTTAAACCTGCCAGAAATATATCATACTGTACACATAGGTTATAAAAGAAAAGTATTGTACAAATGTTACCTCCAACATTCTTCATCATTTTAGTCCAATAACTTTAGATATTGGACATCTTAAATGATTTAATTAATTAAAGACCTCTGAAAGTGAAAGTGTAAAAAGAAAATATAATTATTGAAATCCTATTACAACAGATAACTGAATTTGATAACTGCAGCAAAATTATTGTACAAACAAGATGGAAAGATATGTCATTATTCGCTGTGGAAGAATGATTAATAAAGTTGATACAACTGAAGGGTCCTTGGTGTTCTTTGAACCTGGTTGTTTTCTTGCAGATGTTTCATTACCCAAACTAAGTAACATAATCAATGTAGGTGATAGAACTTGCTGACGTGGCTAAATTGACTGTTTTGATAGATTAGAGGAAGAAGAGAGTTACGTTACAACCATAAAGTAAGATGTAAATAAATTGTACTTATAATTGTTGTAAAGGATATTGGAAGCCACCTCTTCATATCTTTTTTTTCTATTTTTCTTTTACCTTTTCCCCTTCTTGCACTTTTGGTTTTCTCTTTTTCTTTATTTTCTTTCCCTTACTTTATATTAGTTTTTAACCTCCTTTTTAAAAACAAAAACAAAACGTTTTTTAAAGAAAGAGAAATTCCACCACATAAAGATTGCTAAATGATTTTAAAAACTAAAGGGCATTTAAAAAAAGTTGGTTGGAATGCAAATTTGCTTGATATCTTTTCTACAAGAAAATATCAAGCAACCATTTTAGTGACAAATATTAAAATACATTCTTTCAGCCTATGAACCTACTAGCATCCTCTCCCAAGTAATTTTCATGAAGTTCATTAATTATTATAATAAAGATTTCAACAATCCATGGAAAGATATGAAGGTGGTTGGCCAAGCAATCATCTAAATACTTGATGTTTAATAACAATAATATGGCTGGAAAAAATGTTTGGCATTCACATATTTGTTGCTTTTGTTCAATCATTTGGTTGGTTCTGATTCTTTGGACCATGATACACATAATTTCAATGGGCTTGTCTGTCAGTAATTGCTTATTTAAGTTCTTGAAGCCCAGATTTGTGACATTAGTGATAGGATCTAACTGTCTCATCTATCAGCTTTTTTTTTTAACTGTCACATTTTTTTTCCAAAGAAAAGTGTTAAGTTTGCATAGAGAGGCAGACACGGAGTGCTTCAGCTCTTAAGTTTTATTGTGACTTCAGCTCAGAATGGAGCCGATTTGGCTTAGCCGAGGCAGCTATATATAGTCGGCTGCCTCGGCTGACAGCCAATCAGAGTGCAGGGTTTTCCCGCACTTCTAAACCAATGAATTCAAACACTTTACAAGAACAACCAATCAATTCAAACTCTGCATACATAACAAAAAGGATCTTCTCCAGTGATTTTTACCTTCACATTAAATGTCCAAAACATTTAAGCTTTAGTTTCATTATTGGTTTATCCAGTGAGCAGTCCAGTTCTGCTTCATTTAGTACTAAATGATTTGCTCTATGGTACAAGAAACTCTGCACAATTCCTACAGCATCACCAAAAGACATCCATTGTTCTTCATTCACCTCCTTGGGGTGCCGTCGGCCAAACAATGTTGGCTGGCGGTCCCTAGGGGTAGGGCCCTCTCTGTGGGTGCCTACCTTGTGGAACCAGCTTCCACTGGAGCTCTGTTTGGCCCCTGACCTTCGCTCCTTCTGCCGTGGCCTAAAGACTTGGTTATTTGAACAAGCTGGCCTGGACTAAATGGGTGGGGGGGTTGGGTTAGTTTTAAATGTTTGTTCTGGTTTTAGATAATTTATTTGGTCGTATTGGTTTAATAATTTTTTAACTTTTTAAAATTTGTTACTGTATGTTTTTTATGATGTGAGCCACCCTGAGTCCCCAGGGAGATAGGGCGGCATATAAGACCAAATAAATAAATCAATCAATCAATCAATCAATCAATCAATCAATCAATCACCCTTTTGGGTGTTCAGCTTTCCCAGCTATAGGATACAATTGGGAAAACTGTGACCTTGATAATAAAATACCCTTTGCTGGAGATATGATGCCTCTGCACTTTAATATTTGGTTCAAATCCTCCATACTAATTCTTCTAAGTAGAAGACATCTTGTTATTTGATGGCTTTCTGTATTATGTATTATCTCTGTATGTTTGAAATGCAGGAATATTAAAATTGTAATTCCTCCAACTTTATCCTTCCCTGTTACTATTAGGTTGGACTTAATTGTTAATTCCAGATAGATAGATAGATGATAGATAGATAGATAGATAGATAGATAGATAGATAGATAGATGATTGATTGATAGATATATGATAGATAGACAGATGATAGATTTAACAGGAAAGTCTTGCCCAATAATAACACACAGACACAGACCAGACACAGACACAGACACACAGACAGACACACACACACACAATGTATGCACACAAACACACACATGGCAAAATCAGCATTTGCTCTGTTAACATCTCCTTTTTCCAAAGTGGCACCCTCAGCACATCTGAAGTGGCTGATATTTCACCTAGCAATTTCAGTTCCAAATTTCTATTTCTTCTACTCCAGCATTTCCATGATGTATTCTGCCTTTAAATTAAATAAGTAAAGTTGATGGGATTCAACTCCAGTACACTCAGTTCCCTATTTTGAATCATTTCATTACTCCATATTTGGACTAAATATTGCTTTCTCGTCATCATAAAAATTCAGTAGGCAGATGAAGTGACTGTCTTTGCTGTGTAATCATATGGAATATTGCTGTTGGTTTGATTGTTTAATTTAGTTTAAGCTGTAATTGTGCAATGAGCCATAGTCAGCACCGGCCCTTTTTGCTGACTGAGCAGAACTTCTCCATTTTTTGCTTGCAGACAGTATGGTTAATTTGACTTTAATGTTGGCAATGTCCAGAGTCATTGTCTGAATTGTTGAAAAAGCTTTGGATTGATGGTTGGATTGACACATTTAGCCAGTTTTCAAACAGTATTTGAATTTTATGCCATGTTTTGTCTGTGTGACTTGGAACATAAATGTATTTCTATTCTGTAACACTAGTATTATTGGAAAGCACTATTCTAAAACTGCACAGTGCCCATGTTTAAAAGTATGCTAAAGAGAAAGGAAGGTTATAGAGTAAAGCTGAAGATGTTTCACTTTGTTTCTTGGACCTTCATGTCCATGCTTGATTTTCTATTCATCTGCACGTTAGACTGGACTACTTTTAAATATAGGTTTAGTACTATTCCAAAATAGTTGTAAAACTGGGTCTAGAAGTACTAAAACAATTAGCTTTGGGATGTACAGTTCTTCATGCAAAACCCTGGAGCAAAAGCACAGGAAGATTGACCACCTATCAAAATGTATATTCTTTATAGATCCAGCCATATCCCCATCTCATTAAAGAAAATAATTAGTGGATGATTTACTGCCAGCTGTTAACATTTGGAAGAAGTGAGTGGAAAAAGGCTGGGAAATTCATCATACTTTGTCTTTAACGTGTTCTATACACCATAAATAAGGACAAAACTTTATTTTTATATTATTATTATTATCGGTCAAGGAATCTCACCTGGTAGGTCTAAGAGTCTTTTCTGCCATGGCTCTCACCTCTCATGCCCCCAAGGTTAAATCCAGACCCATTCTTTTGGCCTTTTGAAAAGACTTGAAGATAAGGCTGTGCCAACTAGCCTAGGGCCCCAATGAGGTTGTGGCATTCTGGAGGTAGCTAATGGCACCGCACCTCCTCCCCATGCCATATCTTCCCCTCTTCTTCTTTATCTTGGTCAATTTAATCCGAAGGTGCTTTTTCTAGATGCAACTGGACTTTCTTGTTTTTCTTTGAAAACATTTTGCTTCTTGTCCAAGGAAGCTTCTTCAATCATGAATGACTGAGAATCTCCATAGACATTGGATTTTAATTTAATTTCAGTTTAATTTTAAAGAATAAAGAAACTTAAATTTTAAATTTAAGATCTCTACTTATTGTTTTAATATTTTATATGGCATTTTTATTGAATGATTGTAAGCAGCCTAGAGTCCCCTTTGATGAAATGGGTAGCATCTAAGTTTAATAAATAGATAATTTAAACAATGCAGCCAAAAGACAAACAGAGGTAGATGCAAGCATTTTGTATTGACTGATCAGTACCTACATTACAATAACACAGTTAAAATCAGCCTCAAATATAAGATCTAGCAAGAGCATCAATTAAGCCTATAACGTATGCAGGAAAGCAACCATTGCCAAACCTTATGCCCATGGGAGGCATAGATTGACATAAAGCAATTTCTGCACACACAAGGGGGGCTTCAAATGGTTAATGGCAACCACCTCAGCAAAAGGCAGGTAATGAGAGTTCCTATGGCACAGTTGAACTTTAAATGCAGACTTTTGATCCACCTGGTGACCCGTAGTTAGTAAGTGTCTCACAATGGCCAAATAAGACATTTTATATTTTCATGATTTGCTGTTGTTGTTGGATTACTCAAGGCTCTTTGGACCCATTTCGGAAGATGCTCCTTTATTCTGAAGCCAAACACAAAAGGCTTGCCATTGGTTGCTTTCCTGCATACATTATAGGCTTAATTAATGCTCTTGCTGGATCTTATATTTGAGGCTGATTTTAACCGTGTTATTGTAAGGTAGGTACTGATGAGTCAATATGAAATGCTTGCATCTACCTCTGTTCATCCTTTGGCTGTATTGTTTAAATTATTAAAAAGGACTAATTGTTTCAAATAGATAATTGTGCATTTGAAAGAATAGAGATCAACACAGAGGACAACAACAGTTTCTGCTAGTGAATATACAGTATAAATAATAATGTAGCATGGAGTAAGTAAGAGATCTATGATCCTGTTCAGAATTTTTCCACATGTCCCTTTAGCAACATGTTGATTTTCCTGAGCATGCCTACCCTCTTAAGAATGGGGTGAGGTCCACGATAGACAGTTTGAGATTGAAGCTGCGAGGGGTTGAGGCTGCGAGGGGTTGAGGCTGTAACAATGGAGTTAGGTAGAGCATTCCAGGCGTTGACCACTCTGTTGTTGAAGACATATTATCTGCAATCGAGTTTGAAGCGGTTTACCTTGAGTTTGCATTGATTGTTTGCCTGTGCATTATTGTGGTTATAGCTGAAGTGGTTGTTGTCAGGCAAGATGTTGTAGCAGACAATTTTGTGAACTATGCTTAGATCGGACTGCAGGCGGTGCAGTTCCAGATTGCCCAGGCCCAAAATTTCAAGCCTGGAGGCATAGGGAATTCTATTGTGAGTGGAGGAGTGGAGTACTTTTCTTGAGAAACACCTCTGAAGCCAGTCAATTGTGTTAATGTCTGATATACAGTACGAGTTCACCTTGTACATTTTTTTCTAGCCAATTTCTAGTTCAGGAACATCTGCAAGTTCTTGCTGAAAATTATGAAAACAATATTATTGTGTCCTGCTGCCAGTTCTCCTCCTTTGGGTCATGTGAGCATTGCCCCATGGAGAATGCTTTCATATGTTACTTATTGACCTATTCACCTATCTCTTTTAAAGATTCAGAAAAAGAATTTACAGTGTTACTGACACTATCCAATCAAAATGAATCATTTTTTTAAATGAATTCTTTTTTAAAGAAGTTTGACTCTCCCTTATTCTTCATTCTGTTTGGTGAAAAAGTGAATCAACTTCTTGAAATGGTCTCATTATATCTTGTGGATTAATCTCTTCTTAAAATTGAACTTTAATTTTAAAACCACACAAATTCAATCCACTTGCTAGTGAATCTCAGATTACAATCTCAAATTAAATCATGCCTTCTTTCAGACTTCAGTTTCCATAAAATCAGAAATGAGTCACACTGATATAAAATTACAAACCCAATTTTCTCCTAGCATCCTACTTACTTTGATCTATCCTTGTTCTCTTGACAGTAAAGAAATAAAGAGATCATACTTAACTGATGTTCACCTGGAGGCAAACAGGATATGGACTAGGATATTCAACTTGATAAAAAGCATAACTGCCATTACTAAATATAAAAGTATTCTCCCGTTTTCAATACCCTGAACTCAAAAATAAACTACAAAACTGGCATATCTTTGTAATAGGTGCCTACACAGAAACAGAAATAATGGGAAAAGTATTTACCACCTCTTGAAAACAATATGTTTAATTAAACAATGATAATCTTGTTGGAAGCACTTCAGATTTTGCTTCAATAGCTGAGCTGGAAAAAAAATGTAGTTAAGGACATTTTGAATAATGTGACCTAAATTGTGATTTGGGTCAGAGTTTTAATAATATATTTCCTTTCTGGATGAAACTGCTCTCTAGGAACACCCACCAATCAGAAAAGCTTTGAAATATTACTCTGGGTGAAATACGTGAAAGCCCAAATGTTCTCCTGCTCCCTTGCTTAGCTTATAATTATTAAAATACATCTTAATTTCAACTGAATCATCAATTTTTCATCATTTGCTCTGTGTCTGCTATGACCTACCTTGGCCTAATTTCTACATTCTGAACAGCTTTCTATATTTCCTTCAGCTATATATTTAAGAGGTAGCTAAATAGAAAGTTTTAGCTAATTGGAGTCACATTTTCATGTTTCTGAATGATACAAGCAGGAAGGAGTACATCCATAATGTTGGACCCAATGTTTTGTTTAACCATATATTTCTGACCTATGGATTTATTCTTTCTACCCCATTTTTATTCTAAATGAGTTTTCCACACCCTGGTATCATTCCCAATGGCTGGATAATATCACTTACAGATTATAAGGGCTGGATTTGACTCATTTGAAGGGCACCAGGGTAATTAAAGCCCACATTACTCATTCTATTATTTTGCACATCATGGAAGTAAAACTGTCATTATATGAGATCCCACTATGTATATTGATGCTTTCTCGTAATTCAAATAATTTTTCATTGTTGAAAAGTGTGAGTTGAAATTTCTTGGAAAAGCTTGTGTCTTGTCCTCACTTTCTGTCAAGGATGACATTTTTCATTGTAACATAGTATTACTTAACAGCATCAGTATAACAGAATTGGAATAGATCTTGGAGGTATAGTCCAACCACATGCTCAAACAAGAGACCATGGAACCATTCCAGACAAATAGCTGTCCAATTTCTTCTTAATTTAGAATAGATTAGCATAATAGAGTTGGAAAGGACCTTGGAGGTCTTCTAGTCCAACCCCCTGCTTAGGTAGGAAAACCTATACCATTTCAGACAAATCATTGTCCAATCTCTTCTTAAAAACTTCCAGTGTTGGAGAATTCACAACTTTTGGAGGCAAGTTGTAGCATTGGTTGATTGTTTTAAAATTGTCAGGAAATTTCTTCTTAGTTTTAGCTTGCTTTTCTCCTTGATTAGTTTCCATCCATTGCTTCTTGTTCTGCCTTCAGATGCTTTGGAGAATAGGCTGACTGCCTCTTCTTTGTGGCAGCCCCTGAGATATCGGAACACTGCTATCAAGTCACCCCCAGTCCTTCTTTTCATTAAACTAGACATACCCAATTCTACCAACCATTCTTTATATGTTTTAGCCTCCAGTTCCCTAATCATCTTTGTTACTCTTCTCTACATTCTTTTCTGTATATTTCTAAATTTGTTAATGCAATTTAAAGGGTGCTCAACTCACAATAATTCTGGGCAACTTAAATTAAAAAAGTAAGGAATAATCCAATCCGCAAACACATAAATAAAGTCCAAAAAGAAACCCTAGGCTTCCCAAAGGCAAACGTTAACCTACAACCTCATCTATGAGATGCTCAACCATCACAGGGGAATATCATTGCAGAAGGCAAGAATTACAACAGAGAAGATACATTTTCTGGAAACCTAAATCAATAGATAAAGATATATATACCTAGAAATGCATAAGAAAGTACAAAAATTAAAGATATTTAGGAACAGGGAGGAAAGCTTTATTTGTTATATGCAAGATTCATATCACTCTTATCCCAATTCTGCATATGACATCATTAAAAAAAAAAAACAACCTTGTGGAAATGAAGTTAAGCAAGTCAACTTCCCCAAAGCAGATAACTGAAAGCAGCAACAAACTAAAGTCATCAACTCTTTTTAAAATACATGGAGGTTTCTAGACATGGTTCTGCCACTCAACCTTGCTGAGAGTTTCTATCCAACATGGATTTCACTGCATGAGAAAGAATGAAGCTCATAGTTAGTTCTCTTGCTGAATCAATGAGTCTTAAAAGTGCTCAACTTTGGGCCAGGGAAAAAATGTAGGAACTGTACAATAAAACTTTATATTGCAAGCAATTGTGAAGACATATAACTTGATGCTGCCTACAGCTCACACAAGAGAGCTACTCTGAATTGTTCAGTACTAAATCATAATAATTTTGTTCCTTGGTGACTTGCTTTAGAGATTAAAGTGTACTTTAAAATTATTCTTTTATACATTTATCTCTAAAAATGCAATCTATGCACAATCGTTTAGTAACATACCCGAATTTTATGGTTAAAAAGGAAGTACCATGTTATGAAACTGCTTTTGATTATCATTATTGTTTCATTAGAAGCACTTTGTAAATCAATGTGTAATTATTCCAAGTCCCAGAGAATTTATCAAGTTCATTCTTAGATGAATCTGCATTTGAGTTGATGGAAATGGACTTGGTCAAATTATAATGTTTATGCAAGAAATGCAGCTTTGAAATTGGCACTCAGCCTGATGGGACTTTGCAAAATTACAGTGGGACACAAAACTTAAGTCATTCATTTATTTGGCTGTGGAAGACAAACTCAGGATTAAAAAAGAACTTGACAGACTTGAACAATGGGACCTATCCAACTACATGAACTTTAATGTGGAGAACAGCAAGGTTTATACCTGGGCAGGAAAAACCAAAAGTACAAGTACAGATTAGGTGAGACCTGGCTCAAAAACTGTGAGAGGAATCTTGGGGTCCTAGTGGACAATCACTTAAACATGAGCCAGCAGTGGGCGCAGCCAGCCCAAAAGCTAATACAATCCTTGACTGTATAAACAGAGGCCTAGGATCAAAATCACATAAAGTATTAGTACCACCTTATAAAGCCTTAGTAAGGCCACACCTGAAATACTGCATTCAGTTTTGTTTACCACATTACAAAAAGGATATTGAGACTTTGGAAAAAGTGCAAAGAAGAGCAACTAAGGTGAAAGGCCTGGTGACAAAAACATATGAAGAATGGTTCCAGGAATTTGGTATGATCTGTCTAGAGAAAAGAAGATCTAGGGATGATATGATAGCAGTATTCCAGTATTTGAAGGGCTACCACAAAGAAGAGAGGTCCATTTATTTGCCAAAGCATCAGAAGGCAAGGCAAGAAACAATAGATGGAAACTAATCAAGGAGAAAAGCAACCAGAAATTAAGGAGAAACTTCGTAACAATGAGGACAATTAACCAGTGGAACAGCTTGCCTTCAGAAGTTGTAGGGGCTTCATCACTGGAGGTTTTTAAGAAAAGACTGGACAACTATCTATCTGAAACGATGTAGGGTCTCCTGCTTGAGCAGGGGTTTGGACTAGAAGACCTCCAAGGTTCCTTCCAGCTCTATTCTGATTGATTGGCCAGTGCAATCACTGAACTGCCAAACAAACACTGCAAAGGGAAATGTGTCCGGTGTTTCCAGCATCCCTCATAGCTTATAATGAGATGTATATCATAGCTGTGAGAATCAGCTGAAGGAAAATTGAAGACCGGGCAAATATACAGCATATTTGCAGAAAGAATCTGTGCTGTGTCAGCTAGCTTACCTGCAAGGTCCTGCCCCACCAGTCTTCTGAAGAAAGCAGAACTCTTGAAATGAATGGCATTTCAAAAGGAATTTTTATTGGAAGATAGAGACAGCAGAGAGAGTGTAGGCAGAATCTGAATTTCACATGCTGGAGCATTAGTTTAAACTGCTCCTTTCGAGGTCCCTCCCAATGTCCAGTTCATCTTTGAGCCAATCCCAAGGTGCAAAGTTGTTGTGAGAACTTTGGCCTGAGAAGGTGAATACAGGCAGTTCTCAGGTGCAACGACCTCTCTCTTCCAGTGGTGAGACAAAACAGATGGCCCCAGGCACATTCTTTTTCCCAATCCCACCATCCCAAAGGGTGCATCAAAGCAGAAAAAAGGAACAAAGAAAACCCCATGCCACCATAACCCAAATCCTCCCCCCTCCAACCAGAATGGCAATAGAGATCTATGGGACCTGACATTACTACTGTAGTAGAATCAATTTGGCTTTTGAGGAGCTGGGAAATCAAATTCTACTTAACTGACCTCATATACAAGTAGGACTATGCTAAGAAAAGGCTATAGAGACTCTAGGCCAGCCGTGGGCAAACTACGGCTCGGGGGCCGGATCTAGCCCATTCGGCTGTTCTATCCGGCCCACAGAACCGAAAGAGTGGAGGGTTCTCTTGCTCTCCCAGAAGGCTACGTGAAGTAATCTAACTTTGAATTTATATTAGTTCACACAAACACTCCATCCATGCTTTTGTTCCAGCCCTCTGGTCCAGTTTAAGAACCCATTGTGGCCCTTGAGTCAAAAAGTTTGCCCACCCCTGCTCTAGGCCTTGGAATATTTCTGAACTGCTTGTGCTATGGACCTTAATGCATACTTGATATATACTTAAGCATGCAGTTTCTTCTCAGACTTCGGTTCTATAAGTTTGATTCTATGGCCTCGTTGCAACTCAGAAGCAGTTACATGGTTAGCTTCCTTAGATATTGAACTATAGCATCTATAGTTCAATATCTAAGGGTAAAAGTGTGACAACTATATTGTCACAGTTTTACCCTAATTTAATATTTTATCTTGTCTATCGAATGTTCGTACACTTTACATCCATGCATAGGCTGATGCTTTATTTTAAAATTATATTTGTGTTTGTACATATAATGTGTTTTATTAGTGTTGTATATCAGTGATAATATGACCTCTGTAGATACCATGTGTTAAATAAATAAATAAGAGTCTTTGGTTTGTGTAATTAAATGAAAAATATGAAGCATCTGACACCAGAGCATAGAATAACTCAAAGAAGCAGTATAAGAAATCTGGCCCATAGAATCACCAGGAGTCGGATATGACTTAATGAATAACATCATCATCATCATTATTATCATCATGAAGCACTTTAGAGAGAGTGTAGGCTGTCAGCGGAATGAGTGTGGGCAGTCAGAGGAATGAACTCAGTCATTCTCTCTCAGGCTTATGTAGAAAGCAATGACAAGCCACTTTCAAAACCTTGCCAAGAAAATTGCAAGGATTATTTCAGGAAGTTTTCTGATGTCAAAACTGACTTGAGAGATTAAAAAAAAACTTGTTAGAATTACAGCCTAACTACTTCTACAGCTTTCTTTCTTTTTTTTAATTCATATTTATATGCTGCACTTCTCCGGAGACTCAGGGCGGCTTACAATTTTTGGAGCACAACCCAATGTGCTCAGCAATAGCCTTCATTCCATTGTATATGCCTGCTTATTACTAAGTGGCATTTTTACAAAGTCAGCTTATTGCCCCCAACAATCTTGGGTCCTCAATTTACCTACCCCGAGAGGATGGAAGGCTGAATCAACCTTGAGCCTGGTGGGATTCGAGCCTGCACTAGTTGCAGGCAGCTGGAACTAAGTGCTAGGCATTTAACAGCCTGCACCACCAAGGCTCTACTTCCAAAGTAAATGTTTCTTCTAGTTTATTGGAACAGAGGTGGTTTTATTGGAGGGATCCTGGGCTTGCCAAGGAAGAGACTAATGGCTAATGGATGTGTGTGTGTGTGTGTATGTGTGTGTGTGTGTATACATTTTTCTTAATATACATAAATAATTCTATACCTCTGTGAGGAACATGTTGCTGGTGTTACAACAATAATCACAATGGTAATCATAGTGTATATATCAATAATAATCCCATAGTAATAGTACAATTAGCTTATCCATACTAAAAAATATGTATATATAATTAATTATCCTTTTAATCTTTTTAATTTCTAACCTCTGTTTCTATTAGTTAATCATTGGTAAAACAAGTCCCATGTTAGGAAATGTTCTGTTTTTTTCATTTTCTTTTCTTTCTTTTCTTTTTTTTATAAGAAGTTTTTTTTATTTTTATAACAACAACAAAAACAAATAAAACCTTTCTGTTCAACAGTGTATCAGTTGGGTACATATATCTTTGTGCACATAATAACATTATCATACATATTTTACTTATATATGTTTATAATCGTTCTAGTCAGTATTTTATATCATATGTATCACTTATTATATTATCCTTAACATTGTGATTATTGTCTTTCAATGACAATTTTTTTTGAACTGAGCTTGTTTTATTGTAGGGATCCTGGGCCTGCTAAAGAAGAGACTAATGGCTAATGGCCTTGAGTGATCGAAAGGTGAAGTGAAATATGGCAAACATTAGATAGCATTCTGCTTCAATGCAAATAAAACTATCTTACTTGACTATACAGTATTTTTCATCAAAAGCAGATAGCTCCAATCAATCAATTTAGAAATGATTTTTTAAACTGTTCATCTTAACACTGGTTCTATTTTAAGTCAACTCCCTGTTTATATTTTCTTTATTGTTATTTTCTCCTTTCTTTACTTTTGCTCATTAATTTTAACTTTTTTTGTCTTTTTAATTGTATATCGTGTTATGACTTGTGAACATAATAAATTGATTGCTCCTTTCTCTGAATTAAGAAGTTCAAATTACATCTCCCTTCCATTAAGCCCCTACATAGAAGTAATGCTGATTCCTTAAATGTAATTTAATTTTGAAACTATTGGACCATTTCGATCAATTTAGGAATTCTGAAAAACATGTTTCTTTTTGACTCAAATTGTTTCATGAAATTGTGTTTATTCATGTTCCTTCTATTATGACTACCTTCCCCAAATCAAGGAAATTCCCTAAGCAATAATTAGTAGATTTTATCATGCCAAATGCTCGAACAGTTGGGAGAATAACTAGCATGTAAAGTACACCTTTGAAATTAAAATAAATGAACTGTCACCTGGCAGAACACAACAATATGCAAATTAAAAATAATTTTAAATTATGCAAGTAGTATCTTGGAAGCATGGAGAAAAAGCCCCTAGGATAAAGACACACACAAAGAAATAATTATAGCTTAATAATAATAATGAGGATGGAAAGCACTGATACAACTTAAAAAAAATAACAGGCAGACAATAAATAGGATTCCAATTTAATTGACACCTTAATTATGGAAGATTATGTGACATGTGGATGCCTGTTTTTATATATCTGATAGATAGATAGATAAATAGATAGATAGATAGATAGATAGATAGACAGACATACACACACATATATACATATGTGTGTATGTCTATATGCATGTGTATTCATTCTTTTATTATGGTATTCATTTTTAAATTAAAAGAGTCTTATATAGTAGGGTAGCATCTAACTCTAATAAACAGATAAATAGACCAGTTAAAATAACGCCATACTTTTATGTCCTGTAACTTTTTTTTTTTTAATTACATTTATATGCCCTTCTCCGGAGACTCAGGGCGGCTTACAGTTTTTAGGATACAACCCAATGCTCAGCAATAGCCTTCCTTCCATTGTATATGCCTGCTTATTACTAAGCGGCATTTTTACAAAGTCAGCTTACTGCCCCCAACAATCTTGGGTCCTCAATTTACCTACCCCGAGAGGATGGAAGGCTGAGTCAACCTTGAGCCTGGTGGGATTCGAGCCTACAATAATTACAGGCAGCTGGAGCTAAGTGCTAGGCTATTAACAGCCTGTACCACCAAGGCCCATTTTGATAGATTCAAATGTTTCTTCTAGTTTATTGGAACAGAGGTGGTTTTATTGTAGTCCTTGGTGGCTCAGGCTGTTAAATGCCTGCTCTTAAGATCCAGCTGTCTACAATTACTGTAGGCTCGAATCCCACCAGGCTCAAGGTTGACTCAGCCTTCCATCCTCTCGGGGTAGGTAAATTGAGGACCCAAGATTGTTGGGGGCAATAAGCTGACTTTGTAAAAATGCCACTTAGTAATAAGCAGGCATATACAATGGAATGAAGGCTATTGCTGAGCACATTGGGTTGTGCTCAAAATTGTAAGCGCCCTGAGTCTTCGGAGAAGGGCGGCATATAAATGTAATTAAAAAAAGGTTTTAATCATTGATTTGATTTCATCTAATATAAGAGATTATCAGCTACGGACAACTCATATCTCTGTGCCCTCTTTAATTCTTGAATGCACTTTACTTAATTCAGGTAAAACCCCAATTTATTTAATCAGAAACTTGTGAATATATATAGGGTTTCTACTCTGAAATCTAAATCTTTTCTATGAAGCATGTACAAAGACTCATTTTTATGCTGTTTTCTCCCTAGAATTCTATTTTATGTTTATTTCTTTTCATTTTTGAACATAGCTGCTAGATAGGTATGTTTTGTAGGGAATTAATCTGAGTGAGAATTTTCATTCACCCTACCTATATGATTTACAGTATCCTTGCCTGTTTCTATGTCAGCCTCTTTAATCTGTACTATCAAAATAGAGCAGATTGTTAGCACATTTTCTGTTTTCATTTTTGGGTCACTGCAACTTCACTAATTCAAGTGCAAATTGAATTTTATCTCATAAGGTTTATAGGTTGAGGTCCAGTTGGAATTAAAGTTCCTTCACTCTTTATTCGTTTCTCTATAGGGAAACATTTAGTTTTGTTCTAAAGCTGATGTTATTCATGTTTTAAGGATTTCTCCATTTTGATTTCTGTGCTTTGGGAGAGCTTTTGCTCTTCAGTGCCACTGAGAAATAACAAACATAAAAAAATGAATGTTGATCAATAAAATATCATGGTATATGAAATTCTCAACACTATTATCCTATTTTGACTCCGTCTGAAGAAGGGGAGAGGGAATCACTTTTGAGAAAAATGGAGTGGAAAAAGGAACATTTTTTAGTGAATCTATATAAAATGGCGTAAAATGTTTTGGAGACCTAGATCTTCTTGGCAGTGTACTTTCACACAGACAAATAAATAATTTCACGAACTGAAATTCTTGATACCAACATTGGTCCAAAGGCCATCAGCTTTTCATTGGCTTCTCAATGCACTTACAGAAGGGAATGGCGACTTCTATCCAGATTAAAGCGAGAAAGATTAAAGACCATTTTCAGATGATCTGTCACTGGCTGGTTCTTCCAATGGTGCACTCCTTTTCATTGTAATCAAATCTATACATTTTGCAGCTGGTCATCTTCTTTAAATTTAATCGTAGACCCGTATTTCTGCTTTGCTTCTTGATTTTCATTACTAGAGCTTTTAGACTATTTGCATTTTCATCTATCAAAGTAGCGTCATCAGCACAGAACAGATTATTGATGTTTCTTCAACCAATTTTAAAATCACGCTCATCTTCTTAAGTACTGTTTCTTCTCTCCTTTAACAGCTTTAGAATTTTTTTGCTAATTGCCCCTCTTCCCCCAATGTCTTTCCCAGTTTTGGCTTCCTTTCTCTTTTCTGGCAGCTTCTATCATTAGTTTTCTGAAGTTACTTTTTTTTTCAGTTTACTGGTCTTTGGCAGTCATTTTTCACATTCAACCTTAATGACTTCTTTGATGTCATTCCACAGATCCTCTGATTCTCTATTAATGAAGTTCAGGACTTCAAAGCCCTTCCTGAGATTTCCCTTGAGAGTAAGGGGTATATTATGTTCAAGATCATATTAGGAACACTGGTTCATCCTCCTTGGCTTTTCTTGGAAGCCCATGACTTTAGTGTTATAACTAAGCTCTTCCACCTCTCTGTAAAAGTAGTATTTTGTTTCTGTGTATGCCATTTAATGATTATGTACTGTATATAGGTGTCATTTTGTTGTGTAAGTAATGAAAAAAAAACTGGATTAGCATAAATCTCCCAGATGTTTAGCTTCATTTCTGTTTCTAAAGACAAATCATGCAACTATGCTTTCTTAGTATCTCCTGCTTGGCTCAGCTTAGCTTGATTTGATTCCATTTTATTCCATTCCATGGGCCACTGAGCCATGGTACTGCAGGCTACTTCTGCTGACTGCTGGCTGCCTGCAATTTGGCAATTCGATTCTCATCAGGCTCGAGGTTGACTCAGCCTTCCATCCTTCCGAGGTGGGTAAAATGAAGACCCAAGATTGTTGTGGGCAATATGCTGACTCTGTAAATTGCTTAGAGAGGGCTGTAAAGCACTGTAAAATGGTATATAAGTCTAAGTACTATTGCTATTCCATTCTAAATATTATTACAGTAAAAATATATGATTCTATTTATATTTTATGATGAATTCACAGTTACGGTACATGTATCCTTTCTACATAGTGTAAAAATAAAATTGAACTATTCCATTAATTTCTTCAACCTTCAAAAATGGGAACAGCTGATTTTTCCAATATTAAAATATCGATCTCTATGAATTTTGGTTACAAATATATCTAATTTATAACTCCCAGCTGAATATGTAAATTGGAATTTTATTATACTGAAGGTTAGGCTTCACAGTGACTGAATATTCTTATATAACTTTTGGCATTAAAAATAACAGAAATATTATTTCCAATTCATACTTTGAGAAAAAATATGCATTTTAAAATATTAAAAAAATGAAATGTTATTTACAGCACAGAGAGAAGGGAATTATTATATTTCTGAGCATGGGCCAGCTTTTCCCTTTTTTTATTATGGCCATGCCTGGTTTCTGTTATATCAATAGATAGGATTAAAAATAGTCTGAAGATTGGTGTTGTTGTTATAAGAATATAGAAGTCTTGCTCATGTAAGCAGGGATAATAGACACAAATGGAAAGGAACATGTTAGAAATAGTATTCACTGCCTGAAAGCTCAACTTGGTGAATTGAGTTGAGAAATAACAGTCATTTTGAATCCACAGGACCAAACATATAAGATCTAATAGGTATTAATGTGCATCACTAACCACATCTTGAAACATCAACAGAAAATTGTGACCAAAGTCACTTTGGGGAGATAGCTTTGGACTAGATGTATGTCTGTAAATAACTAGAAGAAAAGACTTTCCTTTCTTTCCCTCCCTTCCTCCCCAGAGGTCATCCTAAAACAAAGCATACCAAGAAACTGGTTTTGCTTCTCATACAATTATCACACTCAGATTTTCCTAGTGTCACTGGAAAATAAACATTTGGACAGGTGATTTGCAGAGAAGCTAATAACCAAAACATCTTGGTTTCCTTGCAGGGTTTGGGTAAATTGTTTCACAGATTAATGAATAAAAAGTATATATGATATGTCCACTGTCTAGGTATGGTTCACCGTAGAAGTTATTATGGCTTCCTGACTTCCTCATATTAACCTTCTTGTTTGAATGAATGAATGAATTTTTATTGGCCAAGTGTGATTAGACACACAAGGAATTTGTCTTGGTGCAGATGCTTTCAGTGTACACAAAAAGAAAAGATACATTTGTCAAGAATAATAAGGTACAACACTTAATGACAGTCATAGGGTACAAATAAGCAATCAAATCATATTAGGAAACAATAAGTATAAATCATAAGGATACAAGCAACAAGTTACAGTCATACAGTCACAAGTCATTTTTACAGTGACCAGAGTCAAAGGTAGACTTACTCTTAATATTTGGAAAATGTGGAGATATATAAGGAAATGGCTTGTGGGAAGCCCCCCTCCTGAAGAATGAAATATTTTGGGAAATATTAAAAGAGGAAGAATATTATACTTCCCCAAGAAGAAAAGGAGAAACATGTTTCAGCCCCAATTTCCTGCAAAGTAAAACAGCTTCCAGCAGAAATCTTAAGAGATGGAGATTTGGGGTCCATTAAGAAATCCCCGCAAATCTATTCAAAAACAAATCATTTTCAGCTCTAGGGTAATGGGATTAAGAAGGTCAGGACATGACCTTTTAGGGCATAATAACCCACCACCATTTAGCAAAATACATAAGCTCCTTCATTGCACAATCCCCAGAAGAGTCCAAACTTCAAAGTCACAGAAACCTACAAAGATCCATCCACTCATTCAACCATTTGGATCAGCTGCCCCAGAACTGCATGCTTTGGTTCTGTTCATCAATAAATAAGAGTCTTTCTTTCCAATCAGCCTCCATGTTATTTCCAGTGCCTTTCTCCCAGCTTGGAACTAAACCAGATGGATTTTGCTTCCAACAGGCTGATGATGGGAAATGGAATCATTCTGCCTGCATTTAATCAGTCAGTAAAACATTTTTAAAAAAGGGAACAATTTTGTGTTTTGTTTCTCCACCCCAATTATAAATAAATAAACAGTTGATTTGTACAATTTTTGAAAAAAATTGTCCAGATTGAAGTTAAGTTTGTGCAAATCAGAAGTTGCATTCTCTAAAATGTAAGCATTGCTCTGTCAAAATTTATTTATTAGTTTTATTTACCTCCCCTCTCACCTTGAGGTGATTCTGGGTGGCTCCCCTCTTGCCTTGCCTATTCCACCATTTTTTAAAACTCTAATATTCATATAAGCGGATTAATATGATTGAGAAAAACAGATTGGAAAAAAATGAATGTTGCATGGAGAAAACCTTGGTTATATCATCTGCATGAGGCAACAGACCACTGATTTCTTAGTTAATTAACAAAAAAGTTTTCCATTTGCTGAAAGCCCTCAAAAGAATTGTGTGCCTCATCTATGAATTACAGGTGAAACTCGAAAAATTAGAATATAGTGCAAAAGTTCATTTATTTCAGCAATGCAACTTGAAAGATGAAACTAATATATGAGATAGACTCATGACATGCAAAGCAAGATAATTCAAGCCGTGATTTGCCATAATTGTGATGATTATGGCTTACAGCTCATGAAAATATGACATGCAATCAATAAAACAAGGATTGTACATAGAACAATATTGAATCTCTGAAAAGTATAAGCACGCATATGTACTCAGTACTTGGTTTGGGCCCCTTTTGCAGCAATTACTGCCTCAATATGGCGTGTGGCACTGCTGAGGTGTTATGGAAGACCAGGATGCTTCAATAGTGGCCTTCAGCTCTTCTGCATTGTTCGGTCTCTTATCTCTCATCTTTCTCTTGGCAATGCCCCATAGATTCTCTATGGGGTTTAGGTCAGGTGAGTTTGCTGGCCAATCAAGCACAGTAATCCCATGGTCATTGAACCAGGTTTTCGTGCTTTTGGCAGTGTGGGCAGGTGCCAAGTCCTGCTGGAAAATGAAGTCAGCATCCCCAGAAAGCTCATCTGTAGAAGGAAGCATGAAGTGCTCCAAAATCTCCTGGTAGATGGCTGCATTGACCCTGGACTTAATGAAGCACAGTGGACCAACACCAGCAGATGACATGGCTCCCCAAATCAACACAGACTGTGGAAACTTCAGACTGGACTTCAAGCATCTTACAGTGTGTGCCTCTTCATTCTTCCTCCAGACTCTGGGTCCTTGATTTCCAAATGAGATGCAAAAGTTGCTCTTGTCTGAGCAACAGACCAGGTCTGTTTTTCTTTAGTCCAGGTAAGACACTTCTGACGTTGTTTGTTGTTCAGGAGTGGCTTGACAAGAGGAATATGACGTTTGAAGTACATGTCCAGGATCCATCTGTGTGTGGTGGCTCTTGATGCACTGATTCCAGCCTCAGTCCACTCCTTGTGAAAGTCTCCAACACTTTTGAATGGCCTTTTCCTGACAATCCTCTCCAGGCTGTGGTCATCCCTGCTGCTTGTGCACCTTTTTCTTCCACACTTTTCCCTTCCACATAACTTTCTATTAATGTGCTTTGATACAGCGCTTTGGGAACATCCAACTTTTTTTGCAATTACCTTTTGAGGCACAATGATGGTTTTGAACCACAGTGATGGTTTTCTGCACAACTGTCAGGTCAGCAGTCTTTCCCATGATTGTGATTCCTACTGAACCAGACTGAGAGACCATTTAAAGGCTCAGGAACCCTTTGCAGGTGTTATGGCTTAATTAACTGATTAGAATGGGACACTTTGAGCCTAGAATATTGCACCTTTTCACAATATTCTAATTTTCTGAGATTGTGGATTTGGGATTTTCATGAGCCGTAAGCCATAATCATCACAATTATGGCAAATCACAGCTTGAACTATCTTGTTTTGCATGTAATGAGTCTATCTCATATATTAGTTTCACCTTTTAAGTTGCATTACTGAAATAAATGAACTTTTGCACGATATTCTAATTTTTCAAGTTTCACTTGTATGTGCACACACATGTGAGTGTGTACACCCACACAACCAACACCCATGCACCACAAATTATTTCTATGTGTTGTATATTTTTTTCAGTCAAAAATTCAAACTAAAAAGTTGAGTATTTATCAAAGTACTTCTCCTGGAGCTAAACTGCTGCTTAGTAAGTAGCAATAGAATACCAGCTGTGATATTAATTTGCATGTTGAGGTCTTGCCACAAAATTATACCTCTTAAATTGCACCACCTCCAACTAGATATAAACTGCCTAACTATATATAGGTTTTCCAGTTGAAATCTTTTAAGTCTGCATGAAAGCGTTATTTTTCAGGCTATATTCTCAAATTATGAGGGCAACTTGCATTTGCTTCTTAGCATCATTAGGTGTTTTTTTTTCCTTGTTGTTTTTATTTAATTGAAAATTGGAGTCCTCCAATGTAGTCATAATCTCTTTCTTACAAAGGTTTTTTTTGTAATATCGATGCATCAGTTTGTTTCCTTGTTGTCTCTCTAGAAGGATTTCTATGGAAACAAATAACAGATTAAATACTTAGGACAACTTTTACAGCTTGTCTATATGTAGCTGCAGTGTGAAAATTTCCCACACATTTTCAGTTTTACCTTTTGCCAACCCATCTCTGAAGCAGTCTGAAGTAAGTTTTAGGTCTTTGATTTTTTTTTAACAGAATAACAATATAACAGAATTGGAAGGTACTGGGCGGTCTTCTAGTCCACCTCCCTGCTCAAGCAGGAAAGTTTATAACATTTCAGACAAATGGTTGTCCAATCTCTTCTTTAAAACCTCCAATGTTGGAGCACCCACAACTTCTGGAGGCAAGTCTTTCCACTGATTAATTTTCCTAACTGTCAGGAAATGTCTCCTTAGTGCTAGACTGATTTTCTCATTGATTAGTTCCCATTCATTGCTTGTCTTCCATTAGTTCTATCCACCCATTTTTTTTTCATGTAGAAAATTTGAGGCCAATAGGGATGAGCGCTGTCATGACATTATCCTGAATAGTGATGTTCATCTCAGATTGTTTTGATAGGTTGCTGCAGAAACTCCCACTTCCATCTTTTAATGGAGCAATGGACCTGTTCTGCAGGATTGGTTTGGTTACAAAGGAGACTGTAAGTCTAACTTTGATTACTTTAATTTCTCTATTTTAAAGGGAACATTGACCTATAAGATCTACAGAATAGTTCCTGTCTCACAATATGAGCAGAAATAAACAAGAACATCTCCCAACTGAGTATCTTCTGCATGCATACCAAATATTCCAACAATACTCCCAACTTTACCACACTTGTTTAAAAGCTGCATAGGAGTTGCAGTGATCTGTTTCACTAGATGGCAACAAAATATATATTTTTACTAATTGTTGCCCTCTAGTGTCTAATAACTTGATAGGTCAATTCTTGATGTGTTGGAATGCCTAGGGAATATAAACTCATTCTCCGTGGTCATTGGTGACAGCTTCTCCTGCAAAATTGTTTGGAAATTAAGTTTTAGCTGCAGAAATCAGCAACCATTGTCCTTACAATATTGTACATTAGAACTATATAGATGGCAGAATAAGATAAACTTTTCTGGATCGCCATTAAGGGGCCATTGTGATGACAGCATGATTCATATTGACATGACTTCCAGTTCTGATAACAGGAAAAAAAACCTCACAAAGTGATGTCAATATTAAGCTTCCAATATGACAACTCATTAGAAGCCAAAAACTAGTCAAATGTATACATTGGTGTTGACTGCCCATTAGTGGACATTCTCATCATTGAATGTTTTACAAATGAACAGAGACAATAAAGATCTTTGAAGATTGCTAAAGTTGCTATCTAATCTCTTTCCTCTTCAATAAGGGAAATACTATCTCAAGCTTCGGCTACTATTAAGCATTCCATTGATTGTCCATCTCAAGTATCATCGCACTCTTAGTAAGATATGCATCGTAAGAGGCAGTCTTGGTAAGATATGCAGGGAGGTAGAGATCCAGAATCAGTGACAATTCTATTCCCTCTTCCATCTCCTTATAGGGAATGAGAGAACAGAAAAGGAAAAGTGCACCAGAAGAATTTTGTATATGCAGATCTATTTGGGAGTAGCACTGGAACTTCAGGGGAATGTAGCAGTGGTGGTATTCAGCCAGTTTGTACTGATTCAGGCAAACCAGTAGCAAGGATTTGGCATGGATCTCTGAACTGGTAGTAACTTCTGGCTGGCCACGCCCCCAACCCAGTCACCCGGTCACCCGGTCACCAGTGGCTTTCTTGCCCCACCTGCCTGATGCTCGCTCACCCCTCCAACGCTAGCCCACCCAGTCATTAAGGTATTTCTTTTTTTCCCCTCCCAACAATCAGCTGTTCCTACGATCAGCTGTGCCGGGATTCCCCTCACTTACTTACTGCTTCACTCAGGAGACTTCCCTGAGGCCCAGGAAGGCAAAAAACTCCTCTCTGCCCCCCTCCATTTTTTGCTTTCCTGGGTCCCAGGGAGGCCCCAAAACAAAGTGTATGTGGGTGTGGGTGCTGTGGGCCCCCCCGGCTCAATTTTCTGCCTTCTTGAGCCCCAAGGAAGCCTTCTGGGAGCAAAAAAGCCCCCCCAGGAGGCTTGCCTGAGGCCCAGAAGGCCCCCGAAATGGGGAGGGTGCTTCAAAAAGCAAGATGAAAAAGCCACACCCACCTAGTCGCATGACCACACCTCCTAGCCATGCCCCCTACCACAGAACCAGTAGTAATTTTTTTTGAATCCCACCACTGAAATGTAGCTTAAATTTATACCTTACTTGTCTTCATGGCCAAGTCTGCTTGCCTTGGACCTTGTCTACTGCTAGAATTTCCTTCCCTGTCTGTTTTTTTTAATGGAAGGGAAAAGAATGGGGTGTATATAAGATATGAAATAAAAAATTAGTTACTGCATAAAGGTAAAGTTTTCCTTTGTCCAGTCATATCCAACTCTAGGGAAAGGTTTCTTAGCTGAGGGAGCCAGAGTTGTCCAAAGACACTTCAGTGATCAGGTGACCAGCATGGTTATACACCAAGCACATGGAATGCTATTACCATCCCACCAAACTGCTAGGTAGGCAGGAGCTGGGACAAGTAATGGGGGTATTATGTGGTTCTCACATCTTGAACCTGGGCTATCAGATAACAAATAATCAGAGTTGGAAGGCACTTGTAGGTCATCTAATCCAACCCCCTGCCCAAGCAGGAGACCCTACACCATTTCTGACAGATGGCAGTCCAATCTCTTCTTGAAAGTCTCAAGTGATGGCACTCCCACAACTTCTGAGGGCAAGGTATTCCATTGTTTATTGACTGTCAGAAAGTTTCTCCTTCTTTGTACACTCTATTATCAAACCTCTTGTATAGGCCTTCATCGTGTCCCAGAGAGTCTGTAAAGATGTATCCTCTTTTTATTTTCTTTAAAAAAGAAAACCAATTCTCTCTCAATTTTCTGTTTAAAATCTTTTTCCTTTAATATTGTATTATTTAAAGTCCATCTAGATCTCCTCTTTTGTCCTTTCCAGATAACTGTCATTGGATTATGATCTGCCCAAGTACTTGTTTCTGTTTCAATTTCTCGTATATTAGAAAGTAATTCTGCTGACATCCATATCATATCTATTCTAGACCATGATGCATGTCTATTTGAATAAAAATTATATTGCTTATTTTCCACATTTCTCTCTCTTCATGCATCTTTTAGATTTATTTCTTCTATCATTCGAAAAAAGGATTTTGATAATGTCTTTCTAATTCTCTTTGTTGATTTCTGTGTTTTATAATCTAATTGCTCATTAATTATTCCACTGAAATCCCTCATCATACAAATATTGACATAGTCCAGTTCAATTATTTTCATATGTAATTTCCTGTAGAATTCTTCTTGATTATCATTTGGAGCATAGATTGCTATTAAAAGTGTTTTTACATTATATGGTCCTTCTCTTAGCTGACAAGCTCAGCATCTTTAACCACTGAGCCATCATGCCTCCAGTTATCATATAAAATAACAAATAATTGGTAGCCTATATGGGTCTCTGCATGCTTATTCTTTATTTAGAATCCAACTGTAACATTTTTTCTCTCTCTAGAGAATGCAGAGGGCCCTATCTGAGCTGGTCACGATTTATATTATGGCTGTTGTAAGCTGTCACAATATAAATGTGAAGCCTGTAATAAGGTCATGTGGATTTGCCTGAAAATGCAGTCTCACTGGCATTGATGGAGCAAAAAGCAACCACTTTCATCTGTCTTTATGGTGAACGGGAAGAATGTTTTAATAGTTCCACTAGGTATGTGAAGTTTAGTCAATTTAAGATGAGTCACTGATGTGCAGGACTTCAATATTTTACTAACCAGTTCTAAAGACCAGATTTATAGATGAGAAATCACATTTTTCTTTTCAAAACTGAAAAAAATATAAATAGATGATAGATAGATAGATAGATAGATAGATAGATAGATAGAGATAGATAGATAGAGAGATAGATATAGACTTACTGTAGATATAGATGATATAGATATAGATGATATAATTTGCATGGCAAAGGAAAAGCTCCAGTCTTGTTGCTTTTTCCACTGCAGTGAAAATACTTCAGTAGTCATATGTTTTCCATTCATAAGGCTATTTTTTAACAGATGCCCCTGTTCGTGGATCATAGGTAAATTTCTTGACAATTTTTTCTTCAAGCAAAATGCTTGGCTTCTCCCACTTGTTTTGTTAACATCCATCTACCTTTTTTGTTCACATTAAGGCAAAGATTCTTTCCTCATATCTGATAACTCTGATTTATCCTTACTTAAACCACCTGGTGTTCTGCAGAGAGAAGAAGGAGAGTAAATGCCATTATGTGTTTCACAACATCAGCATGCAACAATATTTGGAATTATACATTTTGCATCAGTTTCAACTGACTGACTCTTCCATGGACTACATCTAAAGTCAGACCAACTATATCAGCGACTCTATAAAATAAAACTTCAATCATATTTTATTGCTGATCACAGGCCCAGACTTCATTACTATGGAAAAAGAAAAAGAGCAAGTACTTTTTTTGAAAGAGGTTTTTTTAATCATAATAGTGACCAGGAAATGAAGAAAATGAATTTGATTTCCATTTTATAAAAAATACAAGCCCTTCCACAATATAACATAAAGGATCTGAATAGACTTTAGAATACAGATACAATCTTTGTAAACAACATGTTAGGCTCCATTGATTGCTAGCAAATATGGAAGTAGAACAATAGACTTGTATCCCATTTTTGCAGAAGGGTGTAGGCATAACACTGAAAATAAATAAAATAAACGCTTCTAAGACTGTAAGGAGTTTTATATGTGATGCCTGCTATTGCAGTTCCAACAATATTCAGTAATCTACTTCATGCTTTCCTTCCAGAGGAAGAAAAGATTCTGTTTATATTAGCAGAATCAGATAATATCAAATATTGGCTGCCAATGCATTTTCATGAAGCTGAACTAAGTATCAAAGGCATGGCTTTGTGGGGAAAACATTCATCTGGCTAAAGAAACTCATCCTGTTTTAAATAAATTAAGAAACATCACAAACCAGCTTACTCTGATCTGGATTTTGGTTAATGCTGGTTAATGTGACTTTAAAAATAAAGTATTGGATAGTCACATTCACTATACCAGATCTTTTTAATGTAATATATCCTATTTCATTGCATCAATAGACTGACATCTCCTTGAAAAAAAATTATAGGAATGATTTTAATATCAAGAGATGCTAAGTTTTGATCTGTACAGAACTTCGTGTCTCATTTGCAGTAAAATGATATTTTTTTCTTCTTCCAGAAAACTAATCCTGCAACAGTAATTACCTTAATCTTTAGACATTTCTTTCATTTTGAGCTTTAGATGACCTTTGAGAAAAGTTATTTTATTGTGAAGGAAACAAACTCTGGTCTTGGGGAAAAATAAGTTGGATGAAATTAATTTTTAAAGGATGTTACTTAATTATGACCAGTTGCTAGGAAGTTATATTCAAATAGCTTTTAGTTTTAGAATGAACATAGAACATAGACTTGGAATGGAACTTTTGAGGACTTCTATTCTAATTCCCAGCTCAAACAGGTGACTATACCATTTGAAACAAATGGTTATCCAATCTCTTTGAAAGCCTCCAATAATGGAGCGCCCAAAACTTCTGAAGGCAAGCTCTTCCATTGGTTAATTGTACTCGCTGTTTGGAACTAAACTAAATCTTTTGGAGAGAGATATTGAGACTTTTATAGAATTAGACTTAAATGGTGCAACCTGCACATACTAACTTTTCAGTTACTTCTGATAGTCACATATTGTATTTAAGTTCTCTGATCTCTGCAGTGTTATTCTGAAATAGCTGCCATTGTTTATATTAATTACAGAGATGAAGCTTAATAAACAACAAAAAAATAGAATTATATACAGTTAAATTAACCCTTTGGTGATAATAGAGGAATCTGGGTCAAATGGGAAGTTATAAATCGATGGATAGTGACTTAATGCTGATATCACAAAGAGATTTGTAAAAAAAATATGAAATGTCAAATCCTGTCAGACAACAGTTTAGCTTTGGAACAACAGTATGTAACATATTGATTAGTGTTTCAGAAATACACATAGTAAAGAAAATTGTATACAACAAGTGCACATTGCCAAGATTGCATATAAGAAGCTGCCCAATAAGCATAGTCACTGAAGTGGCATATAAGTCTAGGTTGGAAGGATGGTGGGGAACTAGCATACCTTAAGATGATCAATGTAAATTTGGAGGAGGGAATTACCTTTCTTTAAAAAAAAATAAACGTTATATCTGGAGGAAAGGAATTCTATGGAAATCAGTGCAAAATTTACAAAGACGTATCAATATAATCTATTTTTTCAGAGAACTTTTTTTTCTTTAAATCTATATAAACAAAAGAAAGGATGCCATATTTAATGACTGGGAATATCTTTCTGATTAACTATGTTTCAAAGATATACAGTACATGCTCACCTTCGTAAGGCAAGTAAACACAGCACATGTTCTTTGGTTCACCTCAACAACTAAAGCACCATTGCTGATGTCATTGTTCCTACAACTTAATCGTTAATCCTTCCTTCTGTTTCTAATTCAAAATGCTTTTTTTTTCTTGTGGCCATCTTGCCTCTGGTCTCTTACAGTCTAGTTCTTTTTACACAATTCTCAGGAAGTGGTATTAGTTGACATACTGCTCTCTTATTCTGTTTTGTTTTCCTTTAACATCTAACAAACTCATATGCTAATAAATCACACATTTTATATCTAACTCAAGAAGACATAAATATTATGTATTTGCTTCTAAAACACTCTATTAAGGGATTAACTCATCAATTTGAGTAATCTAAGTAATTATTTCTAATTTTATCTTTTTTTCAAAAAAATATTTTGAAATTTATGTACTGATTTTGCAATACAAATGTAATGTTCCCCACTGATCTACCAATCAAATAGATAAATTTAAAAACTGCATTCTCTTTTTAGGTAGACCCAACATTATGGATGATGATGATGATGATGATGATGATGATGATGATGATGATGATCCATCTGTTAAAATACTGAAGTTTGCAGATGACACAACAGTGATTGGTCTCATTCGAGACTACGACGAATCCACAAACACATAGGAGGTTGTACAACTTGCCTTGTGGTGTAACCAGAACAATCTGGAACTGAACACACTCAAAACCATAGAAATGGTGGTAGACTTTAGGAGAAACTCTCCCATACTACCACCTCTTACAATACTAGACAACACAGTATCAATAGTAGAGACCTTCAAATTTCTAGGTTCTATTATATCACATGACCTAAAATGGACATCTAACATCAAAAATGTCATCAAAAAAGCACAACAAAGAGTGTTCTTTCTGTGCCAACTCAGAAAACTCAAACTGCCCAAGGAGCTGCTGATACAGTTCTACAGAGGAATTATTGAGTCTATCATCTGCACCTCTATAACTGTCTGGTTCGGTTCTGCAACCCAACAGGACAGACACAGACTTCAGAGGATAATTAGGACTGCAGAAAAAACGATTACTACCAACCTGCCTTCCATTGAGGACCTGTATACTGCACGAGTCAAAAGGAGGGCTGTGAAAATATTTACAGACCCCTCACATCCCAGACATAAACTGTTTCAACTCCTTCCCTCAAAACGATGCCATAGAGCACTGCACATCAGAACAACTAGACACAAGAACAGTTTTTCCTGAAAACCATCACTCTGTTAAACAAATGATTCCCTCAACACTGTTCAAGTATTTACAAAGCCTGCACTACTATTACTATTAATCTTCTCATCACTCCTTATCACCCATCCCCTCCCACTTGTGACTGTATGATGGTAACTTTGTCGCTTGTTTCCTTATTTATTTATTTATTTATTTATTTATTTATTTATTTATTTATTATTAATTGGACTTGTATGCCGCCCCCTCTCTGCAAGGACTCAGGGTGACTCACAACTAAAACACAGTAGTACAAACAATAAATATTTAAAAGAAAATTAAATCAAACAAGCCCAATCTTTAAAACCCAATTAAAATAATTTAAAAAAAAACCCGGAGGTCAGTCCAGCCCGGCCTGTTCAAATAGCCAGGTCTTCAGATCGTGGTGGAAGGAGTGAAGATCAGGAGCCAAACGGAGTTCCAAAGGGAGCTGGTTCCACAAGGCGGGAGCCGCAGCAGAATAGGCCCTTCCCCAGGGCGCCACCAGCTGACATTGTCTAGCCGACTGCACCCCGAGGAGTCCCCGTCTGTGTGCATGCACAGGGCGATCAGTGTTTGATATTGGCAGGAGACGCTCCCGCAAGTACCCTGGACCCATATCGTAAAGGACTTTGAATGTTAACACCAGCACCTTGAATCTCACCCGGAGGGCAACCAGCAACCAATGCAGCTCGAGGAGGGGTGTAACATGGGAGTATCGGGAAACTCCCAACACAGCCCACGCAGCCGCATTCTGCACCAGCTGAAGCCTCCGGATAGTATGCAAGGGCAGTCCTAGATAGAGAGCATTGCAGTAGTCTAGACGGGAAGCCACAAGTGCATGAGTGATCGTGCGAAGGGCATCTCGTCCAGATACGGCTAACTGGCGAACCAGTCGGACCTGGGCAAAAGACCCCTGGTCACGGCCCCCACCTGCTTCTCCAAACCAAGCCATGAATCCAGGAGGACTCCCAGGTTCCAGGCCCTGTCCACAGGGGGCAACACCTCTCCCTCTATGACCAAAGATGGAATCAATTGACTGTGCTGAGATGCCTGTACGCACAACCATTCAGTCTTAGCCGGGTTGAGCTGCAGTCCATTCCTGCCCATCCAGATCCGTACCGCATCCAGACACTGGGTCATCACAGAGAGGGCATCACTTATGATTTATACTAACTGTTTCCTAGTATGATTTGATTGCTTATTGTACCCTATGACTATCATTAAGTGTTGTACCTTATGGTTCTTGATTCTTGACAAATGTACCTTTTCTTTTATTTATACTGACAGCATTTGCACCAAGACAAATTCCTTGTGTGTCCAATCACATTTGGCCAATAAAGAATTTGGTTCTATTCTATTATCCACCCATCAAGTCCTTCCCAAGAATCTGGGATAGGCAGGTATTATTTGATATCATTAAAGATATCATCACAGCTGTTTCAAGTAAAGCTGCCTTTGCAATTGATTGGTGGAGATTTTATCAGTGCTGATGATATTCAAGAAGTGCTCCAGATGCTTGGAAACACCACCATTGGCACATTTGCTTTTTTGCCACAGTAGTTCTATATATTGGGCTACATGTACTACATATTTGATGACTTCCCCTTCTATCCCCTCATCCAGGCTCTATATGAAGATATTGAAGAGCACTGTCCCCAAGACAAAATCTTGAGATATCCCACTGCATACTTCTCTCTGCATGCTCAATTCCATTGAGAACCACACATTGAATGTGGCTGGTCAGCCAACTGTCTGGTGGTGATACTGTCTATCCCACATTATTCTATCTTACTAAGAAGTAGATGGTGGTCTATTTTATCAGATGTCTTACTGAACACAAAGTAGACTACATCAACAGTATTTCCATGATCTACTCATCTAGTCATTTTATCAAAGAAGTCAATAAGGTTTGTTTAGCACAACCTTATGCTGACTTCTAGTAATGAGTTATTTATTTCTAGATGTTCATAAATCCCCTACTTGATTATTTTTTCCAGGATTTTCCCAGGTATTGATGTTGAGCTGATCGATCTATAATTTCCCTGGACTCATTCCTCCCATCCTTCCTTCCTTCCTTCCTTCCTTCCTTCCTTCCTTCCTTCCTTCCTTCCTTCTTTCTTTCTTTCTTTCTTTCTTTCTTTCTTATAAGATCTTTTCCAGTCCTCTGGCAGTCCCCCTTTGCTCTAGGACAGGGATGTCAAACTCAAAGGGGTTGTTATATATCCAGATTCTAACATTGCCCCAATCCCTTTGAATAAAGCATGGCATATATATTTCTAATATACTGTACTCTCATTGCTGTCAAAATCCAATCTAGCAACCACTTATATGGTTAAATACAAATGTCTCTTTTTCTCTTCATCCTTTAGCTGTGTTTTTGTTGCTATGTGGTGCTATTCCACTTTTCCAGGATAACTCTACAAATCTGGTGGATGTCCTTGTCATTCTTCTCATTTGGCTGGGCTAATGAGGTTGAGCCACCTCTACTTCAGTACTTATTTTAAAGGGTTGATTAAACTTGCCTATTCTTGATTCCATTGGGGGCTGTTGATGCTCATTATCTCTTCATGTTAATCAACTGAAAGTTTCTGAATAATCTCATTAGGGGAAGGTTGAATAAGAGGATAGTTTGAAGTAATTTTTACTGGAAAAGCACAAAAGCTACATGCATGTTTCAATAATGTCAAAATAATCACTAATGCTTCCAGACTGAAAAAAGATGGAAGGAAAATACTGTCTATTAAGTCATTAATTCTACAGAAGATAGCAAATTGCTCAATTTTTGATCAGAGTGTTATGTAATTGACTTTTTTCAATTTTATCTTTGTAGATCCTAAAGTAACGATCACAATGACATGTAAACCATTTTGCAAACTCATCACTGAAACTGAAATTTGCATGCAACTCTATAGCTTGTCTTTAAAGATAATGCAGATGGTGCCTTCACTTTAAAATCTCCTTCCCATCTGGGCTTGGTTTATATGCAAATCAATGAACTAATTTCAGATAAGAGGATTCCATTCAAGTGCAAAATTTGAACGAGCCCAGCTTCAGACAAAATAGAACTTTTTATGAGTGCATTTTCCTAGACAATTGCACTTTCATTAAAACAGTTTGAATCCAAAGCCTATGAATTCCATTTACCAGATGGAATGCTACTGTTTGAAAATTATTGCATTAAGAGAACATTTTGTCCTAGATGAAATTTCAATAGAACAGATTTAATGGGAACTCTTTTTTTTCTGGATAAAATCCACTTGCCTGAGAATGCAAGATTGCTTGTATATATCATATTTCTTTGTTGTTCATAATTTACATTCATATAAATGTACATTGTGTCAGGGGTACGATTCAACCAGTATAACAACCAGTTAAGTGAGCGCACACTTTGCACGCTTTGCATGTTTAGCTCACAGGAATGCCAAGCACGTGCTGTATGTGCTCCACATTTTAAAAAGCTAATATTTGCCCTCAACTGCAGCTGAAGAAAACAGCTGAGCCACAGGCAAACCGCTCTGCTGCACGAATCAGCTGTGATATAACAAAAAGACATAAAGGACAGGAAAGAACAGGGGTGGGCGGGCAGGTCTATATGCTCATCGGAGCGAACTGGTTTGGAGCCAGCTGATTGTCGGAACAAGGGGCTCACCTGAACCGATCCAAACCAGGAAAATCCCACCCCTGCACTGTGTGAATGTGTATGTCTATACATACAAACAAAGAACGAGATGTAAGACTATGTTTATGTATTTATATACTGCCGGATGGAACTTCTTTATAATGGCTTGCATTACAAATAAAAAAACTAGGGAAGGGGAGAGAATCCAATTCAAACATTAAAATGTATAAAACAACAATAATAATTATAGAGTAATAGAATTATTATTATACAATAATAAAACAATAGCAACAGTAATTCTGATCTAATTGGCAGCAACTTTAACTTGAAAATCTCCCTGATATAATTATGTTTGGGTCATCATACAGGGGTGTCAATTGGTTGCTGATGGGCTGGATGCATCATGGCCATGCCTACCCTAGCTCCACGAATGGAAAAAAATGTCATGAAATGTCATGTAACAGCACCCGTTTGACACCCATGATGTAGAAGGATGCTTGACTTCTCTTTTGCTTCACAGCACTTGATGCCTGATCTGAAAATGGGGAACACTTTTAGCTTGCATAAGTCCCCTCCCTGTTCCTTTCAAGCTAGATCTCTGAAGTGTTCACATCTGTCTTGAATAAGCAATAGCAATAGCACTTAGACTTATATACTGCTTTACAGCCCTCTCTGTATCTGGGTCCTCATTTTATCCACCTTGGCAGGATAGAAGGCTGAGTCAACCTTGAGGGTGATGAGATTTGAACTCTCAAATTGCAGACAGCCAGCAGCCAGCAGAAGTAGCCTGAAGTACTGCACTCTAACCACTGTGCCACCATCACTCATTATAAGGAGCCATACTAGATGTCTTAAAGGGGGATGATGGAGCCACTTTTTCTGGAAAGGCCTTTCCTATACCCAGTCACCCTGGATAATTAGCCCTAATTTTCATCTATCCTCTTTAAAGAAGACTGTCATAGCACTGATGAAGCTTCAATTGCAGTGTTGAGCTGCCTTTAAGGACTAATCAGAAGCTTAAAATGATGTAAAATGCTGTAGTCTATGTGCAGACAAGTGAGAGTTCATACGGCCACATTATGTCAGTGTTGTGGGGGCTGCACTGGCTGTTGAGTGGATTACAAGTAGAATTCCAAGTTTATTTTAAACTCTACATAACTTGTCTCCTAGGTATCTTCAGAGATACCTTTCTGTAGAATCATCCTATCCTACACACTCATCCTACTGTAGGACGAGTAGCAGATCCTGAGGATGGAGTCAAAAGGGGAATCAGTCTAGAATCTCTACATTTCCACAAGTAGCCTAAGTCCATTCCCTCTAGAATTCCATTAACTATGATCTAGTGCCAAAATAGTTCTAAGAATTAGTTGAGTAGTTTCATATGCATAAGCTTAAGTAATAAATCAGTTTAACTGGAACTTAATGTGTAGCTCTGATCTTTTGTGTCTGACACCAGAGTAATCCTTGGTAAATTAGATTTTAAAAAAAAATAGCTAACTGACAATAGTTTTCTTCCACCTTGTATAAGAAATTTCCCCAAGAGATTTGATTGGTATTCTGGAAGCATTTCAGAAGACAACGTGCTATATTTTTTCTATAAGATTCTAAGATGTCAATTATTGTTGTATCTGATAATTAGAGCTGGTATCTTGGATTGGTTTTTTAATTATACATATCATGGTTTTGTCGTATTGTGAAATATTGGGAGTTGCTTTGGATTATAATGGTGTATTAAGTATGCAATCAGAACACAGTACTATAAATATTAAGATGACCTCAGGTAAGAACTGCTTAGATAACCAGCATTCTATGCATCATTATTTGTCCTTCCCTTGCAAATTGCATACTTTCTCAGTAAAGAACAGGAGTTCTTCAAAAGACACATTAGCATTAGCACATTAACTAAGATCCATAACAAAAGGTTGGTGGGAAACCCTTTGGTGTTCTGTGCCTATCTTTTTATATAGCAATATATAAAAATATATTTTATATATTAAGGACAATTAACCAGTGGAACAGATAGCCTTCAGAAATCATGGGTGCTCCATCACTGGAGGTTTTTAAGAAGATACTGGACAATCACTTGTCTGAGATTGTATAGGTTCTTCTGCTTGAGCAGGGGGCTAGACTAGAAGACCTCCAAGGTCCCTTCCAGTTCCTATCCTATCCTATTACTATTGCTATTGCTTTTGCTATTGCATTCCATTGCATTGCATTCCATTCTATTCCATTCCATTCCATTCCATTCCATTCTATTCTATTCTATATCAACAAGATTGGTATGGTTGATTTCCTCCAGAAATTGGGAGGATGATTTTAGTCCAATGTTCATAATGGTTTGCTTATTTAGATTTCTTGTTTGTAAAGCAATAAATTATTACTGTATTAGTATGCTAATTTTGTAAAATATTTTTTTTTAAAAAACATATAACTTAGAGGTACACTGAATTTGAAATAAAACGTAAACCATTTTCAGAATTTCTTTGAGCTTAAAACAGCTTAAGGATTCTGAAAAAAATCAAAATAGTTCCCATTTTAATCTGAGTAAAACCATCTCAATTTATTTGATGTGCCTCAAACAGGCATTCTATTTTGATAGTCATTCATTTTCTCATCATTCATTCAAAACATTAAGGTATTTATATACTGGGTTATATGTTCACCTCTTCTTAAGAGTATTCATGCTTGTCAGTTACCACACACAGATATTTTCATTTATTTATTTATATTTCTAAATCTTGGAGATAGTGCCTTAAAATCACTCAGTTTCAGTAAAACATATAGCCTTTGATTAAAAAAACACCAAAAGACAGATCACATAAATATCAACATAATAAAACTTCTAGACAGCTCTGCTATTTTTATGATATGAACAAAAACAGTCCTATAAATTCCACCTAACATTAGGTTAAAAGTAGAATACTTCCCTGATAGTAAATGACAGGTTTTCAGATATCTTCATCACAATATATGGCTAATGGCAAGCATCTATGTAAAGGAAAACTACTGACAGATCGTATCTATGTTCATAAATCAGCACTTTCATCTTTTACATGAATATATTTCTTTTTTAAAATATGGCCTGGAACTATTTGATTTAATTAAATTATCTCAAAATTTATTGCACTGCATCTCAAATGAACACCTCTCTCTCTCACACACACACACACACACACACACACACATATACACACACACACACAAGAATACACAGCCACAGCCACACACACATACAAAGATACATAACGAACTAGAACAGAAATCAAACAATTGTTAACAATAAAAGAAATAGATTCTTCAGAATTTTTCTACATTTTAGCATTCCCAATTTTTAATCTGGTTACAGACATAGATTGCTGAAATTATTTTTGAAGCACAAACAGTTTTTATTTTAAGAAACCATGGTCTACTAATAAACCATGGATTACTGTCAAAACAGTATTTGTCTGCTTCAGAACAACTCTTTTTGTTCTACACTGATGATATCAAATGTGTATAATATATTCATTCGTATATTTTAAAAATATTTTTAGTCTTCTCTGTTCTTTTTTCTTCTTTTTGAAGTTTTATTCTAATTAGTTAAGAAAGGTCATTTGCCTAATCCACTTTTTAATTTGAATTATTTTGTCTGAATTCCAATATACTTTTTCATCAAAGAAGATCAGGCTTTTGTTCGACCCTAATTAATTGACATTATAATTATAGTTAAAGAAAATGGAAATTTGTTCTCTTTGGTTTCTGTTCTTTGTTCTGATTCTAAAAATGTGGAAATTGCTTAAATTATTTAATACTAATTTGCTCTTTTTTCCTGTCTCTTCTTATAGTATAATTAAATTGTAGAAAAGTTTTAGATTTTCAAAATTGCAGCTATGTCTCAGAACCATGAGTGATTATTACCTCATGTAGAAGGTGATACCCTTAGTATCTTGCGATTTCAAAAGCAGCTGGTACGTAACTAATTCTAACAAGAAATGTTGGAAAACATTGCATGAAAGCTTAAGAACTGGCTTGTTGGAAATATTCATATTCAGGATTTCTGAGGTAAGTAGCATCTTCTGGTAAAAGACACTGTGACACACTGATATACGTTTGCCTTTGTTATGGATTGTGTTAAGTTTGCATGAAGAGTCAGACGCGAGGAGTTCAGCAAAAGGCTTTATTAGTGACAACAGCTCGAATGGACCCGTCCGGGCAAGGCCACGGCTGCTTCTCACAGCCTGCAGCCGCAGCCGCTAGCCAATGGGAGTGCAGGGTCTCCTCCCGCACCATCCAAACCAATACCATTTGACATTTTACAAGACCAGTTCAAATAAACCAATAACATTTAAACCTACATACATAACACCCCTCCCCACTAGGTTCAGTCCACACCAAACCCCAACCTATCTAATGTACTCCTCCAAATAGGTGGGGCTCTTAGTGCACGAGACCTTCGTGGTTCAGAATCTTTATTGTTCTCACCCAGTGAGAGGGGAAATGTGTCTGCTGACATTTCCCTGTTAGGACCTCCTGTGAAAGAAGACCCTGTTAGACTGTTAGAATCCGGTCTCTCCTCCCAACCCATCTCCATTCCAATGTCAACACCCAAGTCAGGTAGTGATGTACAATCTTCCACTTCTAAGGATGGATCTAGGCATTGTGACAGGGTTCGGGATGGTTCCTGTCGTAATGACTCTACTTCTAAGGGTGGATCTTGGCATTGTGACAGGGTTCGGGATGGTTCCTGTCGCAATGGCTCGTTACACATAGGGTTGATTCCTGCTTGCTGACACTCCTCCCGTTCCTCCCCTTCCCCCCTAGAAGAGACATCAGATGAGGGACCTAGAGAGAGACAGGGGTGATGTTCCTGAGGGAACCGGGATCTAAGTTGGTTAATGTGCCTGCTCCAGAGGAGGCCATCCTCTGTTTGAACCCTGTAAGAAAGAGGGCCAGTGATGTGAGTTATTTCAGCAGGAATCCACAAAGGTTCACCTGTAAGGTTCCTAGCATAGACAGAATCTCCACACTAAAAGAACGAACTTTGGAAGTGGAATCCAGTGGTGTATTGGGTGCATAAGTGGGATGAAGTCGGTCAAGGGAAGACCTAAGTTTCCTGCCCATTAATAACTCTGCTGGGGACAAGTTAGTTGATGGGCTAGGGTGATGTGCTGAATACTAAGAAGCTTTTCAAGCTTCTCAGTGATGTCCCCAGGACCCAGCTGCTGAAGCTTTTCTTTGGTAAAGCGCATACGTTCAGCCCGGCCGTTGGCGGGGTGCCCAGGGGCTGTGAGGGCATGTCTGATGCCCTGTTGAGCTAGAAAGGATTCAAAAATGTTAGACGTGAATTGAGGGCCATTGTCAGAGACAAGGACATCTGGTAACCCATGGGTTACAAAGAGCTTTCTGAGCTGCTTGATAACAGCCTCAGTAGTAGTAGAAGTCATGAGAATAACCTCTAGCCATTTGGAGTATGCATCTACAATTACTAGAAAGCGTGTGCCCTCTTGTAGGGCCTGCAAAATCAATGTGGATTCTAGACCATGGGCCCCTAGGACATTCCCATTCCTGTGTGGGGGCGTGAGGTGGGCAGGCCTGACTACCTGGCAATTGGGACAAGAGGCAACCCAGTTTTCAACCATTTTGTCAATACCTGGCCACCATACATAACTCCTGGCCAAACCTTTCATCCTTACAATCCCAGGATGACCCTCATGTAACATTTCCAAAACCTCCCTTTGCAGTTTTGCAGGAATAACCACCCTGTTACCCCACAAAATACATCCTCTTAATACAGATAATTCAGTTTGCCTGGATTTGAAAGGTTGGGCAAAGTGAGGTAGATCTTGAAGAGGCCAACCTTTCTTAATCCAGCCCATAACAGGTGCCAACACAGCATCTTTGGCAGATTCTCTGGCAATCTCAGCAGCATGGACTGGAAGCTTAGCAACGGTCTCCAGGAAAAAGGTGTGAGTCTCAAGTTCAAAGTCCTCCTTGTGGCAAGGTAGTGGGCAACGACTCAGTGCATCAGCATGTCCAATGTCCTTGCCAGGCCTGTGAATCAGTTTGTAGGAGTAGGCTGCAAGAAATTCAGTCCACCTCAGCATTCTTGGTGACAGGATAATAGGTGTAGGTTTGTCTCCTGCCATGCCAAGCAAAGGTTTGTGATCTGTAACAATGGTGAATGACCTGCCATACAGATATTCATGAAATTTCTTAACAGCTGCAACAACTGCTAAGGCCTCCTTGTCCAATTGGCTGTAGTTCCTCTCTGCTTTGGACAGCGCATGAGTAAATGCAATTGGGGCTTCCCGGCCATTGGGGAAGCCTGTGGCTCAAAACCCCCACTCCAAAAGGGGATGCATCACAAGTCAGAACAACAGGCAAATTCTCAGAGAATTGAATCAACACAGCATCAGACGTGATTAGTCTCTTAATACTGTTAAATGCTGACTGTTCCTTCCTCCCCCAGATCCAAGCAACCTTCTTATCAAGTAAACGATGTAAGGGTTCAGCAATAGATGCTTTGTGAGGTAGGAACATGTGGTAAAAGTTAATAAGGCCAAGGAAGGCTTGCAGATCTGACTTGCAACGAGGTTTAGGGCTTCCTTGATCGCTTTAACCTTGGCATCAGTGGGGTGGATGCCCTGTTTATCAATCATGTACCCAGGAACTCAACTCTGTCTGTTTTGAGAGTGCATTTGTCTTCCTTGACTTTCAAACCTGCTTTTCTGAATCTGGTAAGGACTTCTCTGAGTCTCTCTGAAGCTGAGTGTCATTCTCAGCAGAGATTTCCCATCATCAAAATAAGGCACTACCCCTGGCAGTCCTTGCAACATTCTTTCCATAAGACTTTGAAAAATGCCAGTGCAACGCTTACTCCAAATTGTAGTCTTTTACATTTGAAGGCACCTCTATGAGTCACAATTGTTTGTGCCTCTGCAGTGGCATCATCAACTGTTAATTGTTGATATGCCTGAGCTAAGTCCAGTTTAGCAAATACTGTACCCCTGCCAAGGGAATGGAGCAGATGATGCACAACAGGTACAGGGTATGCGGCTCTGCTGCAGCTTTATGGTTAAGTGTCCTTAGCAGTCACCACAGATTCTCACTGACCCATCAGCCTTGACTGGTTGTGACTATAGTGTTTCCCCATCTGAGTGGTCAGTAGGTTCCAAAACCCCTTAGGCGATGAGCTTATCTAATTGTGCATCAATTTTTTCCTTTAAAGCAAATGGAACCCTCCTGGGCTTTAACAGAATTGGGGGCACCTTGGGTCTAAACTGAAAGCAATAGGGGTCCCCATATATTGCCCAGTCCTTCGCTGAAGACCTCTGGAAACTCAGACTTCAAGGACTCTTCCCAGTCAGAACTGCTCACGTGATGGATGCCAGTCACTCGATGCCAAGTGGCTTGAACCACTCAAGTCCCAGCAAACTTGGGCGATCCTTGTCCACGATGGTCAGTGGCAAACGCTTGGTGTGGCCTTTAAACTGCACGTTGAATTCCCCGCCCAACTACTGGAATCTTGTTCCCTTGGTAGTCTTTGAGGGTCAGTGCTTGCTTCTGAAATGTTTTTTCTGAATTTTTGAAAGAGTCTGTGATAGTGTCCCATGACACCATAGATAAATAAGAGCCTGAGTCCACTTCCATGTGGCACGGTCTCCCTTCAATAAACACCTTCACATGTACTTTTCTGGCTATTTAAATGTGAAGAATGACCAATGGTT
>CM019153.1:37859970-37909654 GCA_009733165.1 Naja naja
TTTGACATTTTACAAGACCAGTTCAAATAAACCAATAACATTTAAACCTACATACATAACACCCCTCCCCACTAGGTTCAGTCCATACCAAACCCCAACCTATCTAATGTATTCCTTTAAATAGGTGGGGCTCTTACGTGTACGTTGAGACCTTCGTGGTTCAGAATCTTTATTGTTCTCACCCAGTGAGAGGAAATGTGTCTGCTGACATTTCCCTGTTAGGACTTCCTGTGAAAGAAGACCCTGTTAGACTGTTGAATCTGGTCTCTCCTCCCAACCCATCTCCATTCCAATGTCAACACCCAAGTCTGGTAGTGATGTACAATCTTCCACTTCTAAGGATGGATCTAGGCATTGTGACAGGGTTCGGATGGTTCCTGTCGTAATGACTCTACTTCTAAGGATGGATCTTGGCATTGTGACAGGGTTGGGATGGTTCCTGTGCAATGGCTGTTACACACATAGGGTTGATTCCTGTTTGCTGATATTCCTCCTGTTCCCCCTAGAAGAAGACATCAGGTGAGGACCTAGAGAGAGACAGGTGTTTCCTGAGAACCGGATCTAAGTTGGTCAATGTGCCTGCTCCAGAGGAGGCCATCCTCTGTTTGAACCCTGTAAGAAAGAGGGCCAGTGATGTGAGTTATTTCAGCAGGAATCCACAAAGGTTCACCTGTAAGGTTCCTAGCATAGACAGAATCTCCCACACTAAAAGAACGAACTTTGGAAGTGGAATCCAGTGGTGTATTGGGTCATAAGTGGGATGAAGTCGGTCAAGGGAAGACCTAAGTTTCCTGCCCATTAACAACTCTGCTGGGGACAAGTTAGTTGATGGGCTAGGGTGATGTGCTGAACACTAAGAAGCTTTTCAAGCTTCTCAGTGATGTCCCCAGGACCCAGCTGCTGAAGCTTTCTTTGGTAAAGCGTACCATACGTTCAGCCCGGCCGTTGGCGAGAGGTGCCAGGGGCTGTGAGGGCATGTCTGATGCCCTGTTGAGCTAGAAAGGATTCAAAAATGTAGACGTGAATTGAGGGCCATTGTCAGAGACAAGGACATCTGGTAACCCATGGGTTACAAAGAGCTTTCTGAGCTGCTTGATAACAGCCTCAGTAGTAGAAAGTCATGAGAATAACCTCTAGCCATTTGGAGTATGCATCTACAATTACTAAAACGTGTGCCCTCTTGTAGGGCCTGCAAAATCAATGTGGATTCTAGACCATGGGCCCCTAGGACATTCCCATTCCTGTGTGGGGAAGTGGTGGGGCAGCCTGACTACCTGCAATTGGGGACAAGAGGCAACCCAGTTTTCAACCATTTTGTCAATACCTGGCCACCATACATAACTCCTGGCCAAACCTTTCATCCTTACAATCCCAGGATGACCCTCATGTAACATTTCCAAAACCTCCTTTGCAGTTTTGCAGGAATAACCACCCTGTTACCCCACAAAATACATCCTCTTAATACAGATAATTCAGTTTGCCTGGATTTGAAAGGTTGGGCAAAGTGAGGTAGATCTTGAAGAGGCCAACCTTTCTTAATCCAGCCCATAACAGGTGCCAACACAGCATCTTTGGCAGATTCTCTGGCAATCTCAGCATGGACTGGAAGCTTAGCAACGGTCTCCAGGAAAAAGGTGTGAGTCTCAAGTTCAAAGTCCTCCTTGTGGCAAGGTAGTGGGCAACGACTCAGTGCATCAGCATGTCCAATGTCCTTGCCAGGCCTGTGAATCAGTTTGTAGGTAAGGCTGCAAGAAATTCAGTCCTCAGCATTCTTGGTGACAGGATAATAGGTGTAGGTTTGTCTCCTGCCACGATGCCAAGCAAAGGTTTGTGATCTGTAACAATGGTGAATGACCTGCCATACAGATATTCATGAAATTTCTTAACAGCTGCAACAACTGCTAAAGCCTCCTTGTCCAATTGGCTGTAGTTCCTCTGCTTTGGACAAAGCGAATAAGTAAAATGCAATGGCTTCCCGGCCATTGGGAAGCCTGTGGCTCAAACCCCTCCCACTCCAAAAGGGGATGCATCACAAGTCAGAACAACAGGTAAATTCTCAGAGAATTGAATCAACACAGCATCAGACGTGATTAGTCTCTTAATACTGTTAAATGCTGACTGTTCCTTCCGCCCCAGATCCAAGCAGCCTTCTTATCAAGTAAACGATGTAAGGGTTCAGCAATAGATGCTTTGTGAGGTAGAAACATGTGTAAAAGTTAATAAGGCCAAGGAAGGCTTGCAGATCTGACTTGCAACGAGGTTTAGGGGCTTCCTTGATCGCTTTAACCTTGGCATCAGTGGGGTGGATGCCCTGTTTATCAATCATGTACCCCGAAAACTCAACTCTGTCTGTTTTGAGAGTGCATTTGTCTTCCTTGACTTTCAAACCTGCTTTTCTGAATCTGGTAAGGACTTCTGAGTCTCTCTTGGCTGAGTGTCATTTTCAGCAGAGATTAACACATCATCAAAATAAGGCACTACCCTGGCAGTCCTTGCAACATTCTTTCCATAAGACTTTGAAAAATGCCAGGTGCCTTACTCCAAATTGTAGTCTTTTACATTTGAAGGCACCTCTATGAGTCACAAGTTTGTGCCTCTGCAGTGGCATCATCAACTGTTAATTGTTGATATGCCTGAGCTAAGTCCAGTTTAGCAAATACTGTACCCTGCCAAGGGAATGGAGCAGATGATGCACAACAGGTACAGGGTATGCGCTCTGCTGCAGCGCATGGTTAAGTGTCCCCTTGTAGTCACCACAGATTCTCACTGACCCATCAGCCTTGACTGGTGTGACTATGGGTGTTTCCCATCTGGAGTGGTCAGTAGGTTCCAAAACCCTTGGAGCGATGAGCTTATCTAATTGTGCATCAATTTTTTCCTTTAAAGCAAATGGAACCCTCCTGGGCTTTAAACGAATGGGGGCACCTTGGGGTCTAAACTGAAAGCAATAGGGGTCCCCATATACTTGCCCAGTCCTTCGCTGAAGACCTCTGGAAACTCAGACTTCAAGGACTCTTCCCAGTCAGAACTGCTCACGTGATGGATGCCAGTCACCTCGATGCCAAGTGGCTTGAACCACTCAAGTCCCAGCAAACTTGGGGTCCTTGTCCACGATGGTCAGTGGCAAACGTTTGGTGTGGCCTTTAAACTGCGTTGAATTCCCTGCTCCAACTACTGGAATCTTGTTCCCTTGGTAGTCTTTGAGGGTCAGTGCTTGCTTCTGGAAATGTTTTTCTGAATTTTTGGAAGAGTCTGTGGATAGTGTCCCATGACACCATAGATAAATAAGAGCCTGAGTCCACTTCCATGTGGCACGGTCTCCCTTCAATAAACACCTTCACATGTACTTTTCTGCTATTTAAATGTGAAGAATGACCAATGGTTATTGTTTGGTGAGTTTCACTCTTGCCATTTGCTTTTAAATTTCGCCCCATTTTTCCAATTAAATTGTTGGGCTTAAAATCTTCCTCAGGAAATTTCTTCCTAAATGGTGGAGTTCTGGATGATTTGCAGACTCTGGCTATATGACCCGTTTCTCTAGCGTAGGCAAATGGAGTCAAAGAACTTGCATTCAGTGCGGGGGTGGCCCCCCCCACATCCTCTGCAATAGAATCCTTGCCTGTTTTCTCAGAGTCTTTTCTTTTCTTCTCCATTCTGAGCTTAAAAATCCCTCTTCTTCCTCACTGCTATCGAATCAGAGTCTATTTGTTTGCAATGAGTTGTTGAGGATTTTTCCCCATCAGAATGGCTTGAGGCCTGGCTCGAGGCCTTGTTAATCTTTTTCATGGCCGCAGCTGAGGACTTGGTGGCTTCTGCTGAAACAGCCTCTTCAATAGCCTCTTTAAGCGTGATTTTTGGTTTCATTAACAGTTTGCTTTGTAAGATCTTATCTTTAAGGCCCAAACAAACCCGATCACATGGCCTCTTCTACGTTGGTGCACCCCAATGTCCCTTAAGCTTGCCACAAGTCATTAACACCTCTATCCCCTTGATCCCGACGGTAAAATTCGTGTCTCTTAATGAGGCGATACTTGTGGGGCGTAATGGGCTCTTAAAAGTCTTTCTAATTGGGCCATTCCATTACCTTCAATTCTGCTGCTCCATAGCATATATTTGAAGACTGCGGACGCAGTGTGAGAAAAGACCGCCCTCTTCCGTCTCTGGGATGCCGGCCGAATCGTTCCCTTCCAGGAACATGTGGAACCGGTCTGCGATTCCCAGTCTTCCGTCGCCGGATCGAGCGGTGCTGGGGGTGTTCAGCGCAGCCATCTCCTCAGCTTGTTGCGTGTCGTCTTCTCTTCAGGAAATCCCACCCTCGTCGCCAGTGTTAAGTTTGCATGAAGAGTCAGGCGCGAGGTTCAGCAAAAGGCTTTATTAGTGACAACAGCTCGAATGGACCCGTCGGCCCTGCACGGCTTGCTTCTTATGCAGCTAAGCCAATGGGAGTGCAGGGTTTCTTCCGCACTATTTAAACCAATACCATTTGACATTTTACAAGACCAGTTCAAATAAACCAATAACATTTAAACCTACATACATAACAGATTGGATTTGAGCTTGTCCCATTCATTTATATATGTTTATCCCTTTGAGTTAGTATTGATTCCTGGTGACTGCCCCAATTCATCTCTACAGTTTTCTTGGACAGTTTCAGAAGTTGTTTGCCACTGCCTCATTCCTAGGTTGAAAGGAAGTGACTAGCTCAAGGTCACCCAGCTGGCTTTGTACCTAAGGTGCAACTGGAATTTATGGTTTTTGGTTTCTATCCTGTTGCTTTTAATTTAAAGTGGCTCTCTTGATTTATTATACTGAGGCTAATTTATTTTTAAGAATTGTATGATGAAGAAGCAGCTACATCCCTTTGTACCTGAGTGGTCCTGCCTTTATGGTTGCTAGAATGAATGACATGCTTAACAGAATAACGGAAGAAATGAGTTTCATGTTAACACCAGTAGCAATTGTCTGCAGGCTACATATCTAATCTGGATTTCCAGCAGGTTCACAATACTGTGGATGTTTTAGAAAAGAGCAGTTGCTAATAGAAAAGAATACAAAAGCTCAAGGTTGAACTGTGGAGTCCTTAGTGCTCCCTGAACTTGGCTGTTTGTGTTCAGTGCAATGATAATGTTACTTAGATGGATAAAGAAGCATCTGTAAGCAAACAACCAAGTTTAGAGAGAACAGTGGACTTCAAATCTAGTAGCGCTTCAATAGAAAATAATTGATTGCCTTGTAATTAGTAAATATAACTATATCAACCTTTTTTTTGTCTGTAGATTCTAATTAATCAGCAAGAGCTCCCCTCTTCTTTCATGTACTGCCCATGGGGCTCCATTTGGCTCCGGATCTCCGCTCTTTCCGCCACGATCTGAAAACTTGGCTGTTTGAACAGGCCGGGCTGGACTGACCTCTCGGGGGGTGGGCGAGAGGGTTAAATTGATTTTATTTGGGCTTGTGGTGTTTAATTTGCTTTTAATGTATTTATCGTCTATATTTTTAGCTGTGAGCCGCCCCAAGTCCTTTCGGAGAGGGGGCGGTATACAAGTCCGAATATAAATAAATAAATAAATGTATACTAGTGATTAAGTTTTGTACAAGGACCGGGGAGATAACAGAATAATACAACTGGAAAGGTTCTCAGAGGTCTTTTAGTCCAAACCCCTGCTCAAGCAGGAGATGCTGTATCAGTGATGGTGAACCTTTTTGGCACCGAGTGCCCAAACCAGAACATGCATGCATGCACATGCATGTGTGCGTGCCGTAGCACCAGAAAACTGAAGACCAGCTGGCCGGTGTGTGCATGCCTGGTTTTGGGGCATTTTAAAAATGGCCTGAAACACAGCCTGAAAATGGCCTGGAAACATCCCCCAAAAGCCTGAAAATTGGCCCAAAACAGGCCATTTTCTGGGCTGCTTTTGGCATGCTAAATGGCCTGGAAACAGCTTGTTTTTGGCCTGAAAAAAACAGCCTGAAAACAATTTGAAAAAGGCCTGTTTTTTTGGCCAATTTTTGGGCTGTTTTCTGGTGCTCCGGCACCTGTGAAGACCAGCTGGCTGGCACTCATGTGCCTGCCAGAAACCAGAAGAGCAGCTGGTGACAATGTGCATGCCCACTGACTGGGCTCTGTGTGGCATAGGTTCACTATCACGGCTCTATATCATTGCAGACAAATGGTTATCCAATCTCTTCTTGAAAATATTCAGTGTTGGAGCACCCGTAAGTTCTAGAGGTAAGTCTTTCCACTGGTTAATTGTTCTAACTGTCTGGAAATTTCTCCTTAGTTCTGGTTTGGTTCCTTTTTTGATTAGTTTCCATTCATTGCTTCTTATTTCACCTTCAGGTGCTTTGAAGAATAGGTCGTCCCCCTCTTCTTTGCAGCAGCCCCTTAACATTTTCCCTTAGCCATGAAAACTTACTTAGTCCCTCTCAGCCTGTATATGCATATACATATACATATACTTATACATATACATATACATATACATATACATATACATATACATATACACATACACATATACACACATACACACATACACACATACACACATACATACATATATGAATTAAAACATAAACTAATTGTTTTATTAGGGAACACAGATATAAATCATATCTATCCAAATAATCCATGGTATTATTTACACTACTGGCTTTTTTTTCCTTCCTGGCCTATTGTTATAAATTCAATGAGATTTTTTTTAATAGAATAGTTTATAGACAATTATGAATGAAATTTCATCAAGAATAATGTACATACAGCAAATCTACCAGGTTGCATTGTTCCATTAATACAGAGATAATGTGAAATTTGACAAAATAACTTGTTTAAGGAATTTGATATTTGCAATTTAGAAATCTGAGGATCTGAGGCAGAATCCTGGGTCAATATCTTAATTTATCTTTCAAGCACCCCATCCAAAACTACAAGGGTATGATTCCCTTTTCCCCCTTTTAAATCTGTAGGGGGCTTAACTTTTAAAAACAGTTTTTTCCCAGTCTGGAATGCAAATTGTGCACTGATCAACATTTAAATCATAGCACTATCTAGGATCCTTGCCTTGCCTTGCCCTTGCCTTGCCTTGCCTGCAAGAGATTTAAAGCTAAAAAATAAATATATACTATTTCTATTAGTATATATTAGTATATTCTATTCTATATGCTTGCTTTATACACAACTGTATATAGAAGGATAAAAATCACAGAGCCAATGCTTTGCAATCCCACCCACCACACAATAACTTGTCACATAAAACCCCAATGTCAATAAGAAGGAGTATTTTGAATATTTACAGGTACTGAAGGAACCTCATTATATATACAGTAGTTTGGGTTATATAATGTCAAAAGGTAAAAATGTGACCCTACATTAGAGTTACCAATTCTGAAAAAGAAAAGAAATCTACTAAGATTAATAACATTACCAAACTGGGATCAACATATGCTCTAGTTGCATGAGATTTTGCCTAAAGGGAATTTCAAAGAAATTCTGAAGATATTTCCAAATTGATATAAGTACATTTATCATGCATTGCAGTTTTCCTCTGGTCAGCATCTTGTTATCAAGGGTGAATTTAGAATTCACAGGAAAATTAATTAATAGTTCTATATAGTTTTTTTGTAAATATATCTTACTGAATTAAAGGATTTTCCCCTTTCTCTCTGTTCTTTTCAATATTTTTTCATCTGGCTAAACTAAGATCCTGCTAAACGAAGCTTAATATTTATAACTGTTAAATCACCAATGGGACAAAGTTATGTCAAAATTATGCAAATAGAGATTAATGAATCCCTAATTGGCTCCCCTACCAGCCAATTAACTTACTTTTACTTGCATTTATTCAAACTTAAAGTTTTAAAAGGTCATATTTCTAAAACAAAGCCATTCTACTTTTCCAAGTCTAATATAGAAATAGTTGATTTGAAAGATCACCCTACAGTATAAATAAAATGCAATGAAATCTTATTTTTAAATTATATATGAAACAAAATATATGGATTCAGAAAGGTCAGTTATTTCATATGCCATATTTTTTACCCACCAGATAACAAGCAACACATTGCAGAAGGACACTGATTGTAAAAGAAAGCAAGTATAACCAAGAAACCAAATAGAGAAGAATGTTCAGTTTAGTGAACAATATGTTAAATTTATTAAATCATTTGTCATTTCTGCATCCTTTTCTTTATAAATCTTCAGCCACGAAGGAAGATTTTCATTGGCTTAATGTAAGCCAATGGTTAAAATAATTACAAGTATCTGGGGAGGGCATATTTTATGGATATTATAAACAGAAGGATGTTTATCAAAAAAAGTATTATGGAAATAGAGGAAAAGGCTCTTCCTCTTTTGTGAAGCTTCATGCTTCCTTTACTTTAATGAACTACCAAATGAGGGAGGTAAGAAAAATGTTGGGAACTACAAATACATTTCCCATCTTCTAGTGGGGAATATATATATCAAAAGAAAGCTCAGGACCGTATTGATTAGAAACATGGGAAAGAGGCCTTCATCCTGCAGTAGATACACAATGGCTAAAATGAAGGTGGGAGGCTCATTAGAACTCAACCACCATGGTGTCTGTACTGCAGGATAGACATATATTAATAAGTATTAGAGTTGCTCTTCTTGCTGAGATCAAATTCTATCCACCCCCTTGATTCCAGTTCTGAATCCTACAACATGCCAGGTTTCTATTCCCTTTCTGCAGAAGCAACTAATTTTATAGCAGTACTAACTTAAATGAAAAGAAAAGCAATGAAAACTATCAGATATAACATTCATCAATTGACATAAGCAGTTAGAGCTGGATGAAAAGTAAAAGATTACATACTAAATTTACTATACCATTATTTCCCATAATTTTTTCTTTAGTTTTACTATTACTTTTTCTGTTTCTTTTTTTTATTTTAAAGCTTGTGTTTTTATAATTGTGTTTGGCCACCCTGAATTATGCAATTTTTAAATAAATAAATCTTGACATCATGGATTGGAAAAGAGTCAGCAATCAAAATAATGCATCTCTCTCTCTCTCTCTCTCTCTCTCTCTCTCTCTCTTCTCTCTCTCTCACATACACACACACACACACACACACATATGAGAGAGGGGGAGGGAGAAAGAGACACAGCCAATCACAGCACCTTGTGCATATTCATGCACATGTCATCATGTCTAGCCACCCATCCACATATATGTATATCCACACATACTCACAGATTTACAAATGCATACTCATGCTCTTTTAAACAATCCCTTATACCTCTTATTTCCCTTCTCACATTCACTTCTTACCCATTGATTTGAGTACAGTCACCACAAGCAAGTATAGAGTAGAGTAGAGTAGAGTAGAGTAGGGTAGAGTAGAGTAGAGTAGGATAGAATAGAATAGAATAGAATAGAATAGAATAGAATAGAATAGAATAGAATAGAATAGAATAGAATTCTTTATTGGCCAAGTGTGATTGGACACATAAAGAATTTGTCTTGGTGCAAATGCTCTCAGTGTACATAAAAGAAAAGATACATTCGTCAAGAGCCAAGAATCATAAGATACAACACTTAATAATAGTCATAGGCAGTGGTGGGATTCAATATTTTTACTACCAGTTCTGTGAGTGTGGCTTGGTGGGCATGGCAGGGGAATGATACTGTAAAATTTCCAGTCAGAAGTGGTATTTGCTGGTCCTCCAAACTACTCAAAATTTCCGCTACCGGTTCTCCAGAACTGGTCAGAACTTGCTGAATACCACCTCTGGTCATAGGGTACAATAAGCAATCAAATCATATTAGGAAACAGTCAATATAAGTCATAAGGATACAAGCAACAAAGTTACAGTCATGCAGTCACAAGTGGGAGGGGATGGGTGATAAGGAGTGATGAGAAGATTAATAGTAATGGTAGTGCAGACTTTGTTGGACAGTGTTGAGGGAATTATTTGTTTAGCAGAGTGATGGCATTCAGTAAAAAAAATCTGGCCTTGTGCCTAGTTGTTCTGGTGTGCAGTGCTCTATAGTGTCGTTTTGAGGGTAGGAGTTGAAACAGTTTATGTCTGGGATGTGAGGAGTCTATAAATATTTTCACAGCCCTCTTTTTGACTTGTGCAATATTCAGGTCCTCGATTGAAGGCAAGATATTTTTACTCCTTTGCCCTGATACTTTGCTATTAGTAATAGAGAGAACTGTTTGGCTTTCTTATCATCCAAACCAGCGGTCTCCAACCTTGGCAACTTTAAGACTTGTGGACTTCAACTCCCAGAAGCTGAAATGCACAAGTCTTCAAGTTGTAAGGTTGAAGACCCCTGATCTAAACAACCAATTGGCTTGATCATATGTTAATTAGCCTAGTTTATTAATTTAATAAATATAAATAATCCAGACTGCTAATTTTTAATTTGCCTTAAAAGTATGAAAAGTGTTTGGGGTGGTAAGTAACTGTTGAACCAATATCCAAAGTAATAGCTCTGTGTTTTTAATGTCAATCTGCCTATAACAAATCTTCTCACTTTCTTCAACCTCTAAATCCATACCTCTGCCTCAAGAAACTCAATCACATGTACCAATAAAGAACATTTGTAGCTCAGGGGTTGAAATTCGGGGTCCTTGATGCTCTCTAAGCTTGTCTGTTTTCTTGCAGGCATCTCATTACCCAAACAAGGTAACAGCATCAATGCACTGATGATGTTATCTAGGTTGGATAATGAAACATCTGAAAGAAAAGCAACCAAGCTCAAACAGCACCAAGGACCCCTCAATCACATGTCTCCAATCATCTAACAATCAAGATTGATTCAAACCAGATCATAGTTTAACTAACTAGCTAAATCAACAGTAAGTATAATATAAACTAGACTACTCTCTTTTTACAATCCTGTAATCCTTAATTTGGGGGAGAGTTGGGCACCTGTATGGAGCCAAGTGTTTACTGGCCAGGTGCCCTTCCTGGCACCCTGTGTAATTTGCAGCAATTTTTTCTTTGTGTCCTAGGAAAGAAATATCTGCTGCTACCTAGGATTGAACTCTCAACCTTTGGAATGGGTGGCAAGCATCTTCACCGCTAGGCCACCACATTGCTCTTGCAACATGGCAGGGGAAAAAAACAAAGAACTGATTCAAGTCCCCAATATTGCTGCATATAAAACTCTATCTTTTCTCTTGCCACTGCTTCCTATGTCAAATATATTCATGGCTCAGAAAATAACTTTCTTATGTCATCATGGCATGATACTAGACTCAAGATAAAACAGAAAGGAAGGATATATTTACATTTGTGATGCATAATTTGATTCTTCATTTCTTTGTTTACTTACTGTATGTCTATTTAGAATCAAAGTGAAGTTAAGAAGACCTTTATTTTTCTGTTTGCTCCAACAGGCTGAAACATTGCAGGGAAATTCTTCGTATAAATCAGTCAGGCTACATGATGTATAAATAAAAAGTATTGCTTATGCTTTTCCCCCGCTCTTTCACATCAATTGCCAGAAGGGAGAAAATCCTGAGGATTTCTCCTACTCCACATTGTGAGGTCATATTCTTCTCAGAGATCTAAGAAACTTTTATTACTGGGTTTCACCTTTGAAGGAAAATTATCCCTTCATAAGACAGATAAAATAGGACAAGAGGTAGGTATGATGATATGATTTATATTTTGTAGGAGATGACCAGGTTGAGCCTGAAGGAGGGGTCAAACAGGTAATCAGTCATGAGTCCCTTCCCACCCACAAGAGATCCAATTCCATTCCATTTTGAATTCCTTCTACTCTTATCTCCTGCTAATTTCCCTCGGTTGTTAGTAGTTCAGATTCTTGTAGAGAGCTGAAGCTTATAATAATTTTTACACCCATTTGAATCGTCTGGATCTCCTTGGCACTTGACATTTTTCCTTGAACAGTCACAGGCTTTTTTTAAATATTTCAACAAAATTAAATGACATCTACACATCTAATTTTAGAGAAATACATCTAATTACAGTGCATAACTCTGAAACTTGAGCAACATAAAAACAAACAAACCCTGTTGGACTTCCATCCAGTTATCCCAAGGAAGTTGAGAAATTGATCTGGAATGAGATATTTCTATTTTTGTTTTATTGTTATCACCATGTTCTGTTAAAGATGCACTCTTGGTTGGAATCAATAAAAAAATTGGTTTCTTTTCTGCAGAGTCAGTGCTTTTACATTCTCTGGGTGGAAATAGAAACAATAAGTCTGAGAGTTATGAAACAAAAACAAACTGCAAATTGAAAACCACTTAGACTTTAATTGGCATTATAGAGGAACTGCTGCTATTTTGTAATGCAGCTTTGCTTCACTTCTTCATGTTTAATATTATACAGTAATGGAATGTGCAGATACTGAAAAACACGTTTTATTCTACCTTCTGCTTTGACAGGAAATATTTTTTTAAATGGGTGCTTTCTTCTAAAACATTTTTTAAAAGGAAAAAAAATTGTGAGGTTGCACAGGTGTGAGTAATGATTCCAGTTTTCTTTTTTAATGTACAAATTAATGCCAGTCAGGGAAGTGCCAGAGAAAACTGAATCCATCTGTATGCAGATTTTATTTGCAGCTGGAATTCATCTTTTAATCCCATGTCACTTCCTAAAGGAATTTTAAACTATAATTATACTTAAAAATAATAATTATATTTAATAAGTATATAATTGTTCCAGTTTCCAATAGCACATCACATTGTCAAGCTATGTATTTCTCCATCTCTATCAGTCAGCAATACACACACACATATGATGCAGTGATGTTAAATTATTAGTATGGTTCATTGCACAGTCAGCCAGATGTTCAGAGTGGCTTTGGCATTTTTGTCTACCTATTGAGTCCTTTCCAAGGGTCTGGGAGAAGTAGATCTGGATGTTTAATCATGTTACAGATAACGTCACAGGATGGAAGCTGTTCTGAGTAAAGCTGCCTTTTGTAATTGTCTGATGGTGAATTTGTCAATGCCAATGGTGTTCACGTGGTGCTCCTGTTGTTTTGGGATTACACCCAAGGCTCCTATTACTATTTGTACTATTTTTACCACAGTCATTCTATTTATTTAAATATAGATATGGAGATGGAGAGAGGGACAGACAAAGATAAATAAAGATAGAGAAAGATAGAAAGAGATAGATAGAGATAGATACAGATATAGAGAGATGGAGATGGAGATAAACAGAGGTAGAGGTCCAAGGTCCCTATTACTATTGGTATAAATTTTGCTACAGTCATTCTATTTATCTAACCATATAGTTATGGTATAAATATAGATATGGAGATGGAGATAGAGATGGAGATGGACAGAGGGAGAGGCAGAGATAGAGAATAAAGATAGATTAGATGATAGATAGATAGATAGATAGATAGATAGATAGATAGATAGATAGATATGGGCAGAGGTAGAGGTAGATATGGATATGGACACAGACATGGATATAAACAATATAGATGTAGATCAAGAGTGGGGAACCCTGTCCCTTTTATGACTTGTGAACTTCAACTCCTAGAATACCTGAACCACTATACTCAGAACCATGCTGGCTCAGGAATTCTGGAAGTTGAAGTTCACATGTCATAAAAGGTTCCCCACCTTTGTTATAGATATATGTACAAGTCCTACTGGATGATAACAGTACCAGGAAATCTTAATCAAATTAGTAAAGTAAAATATAAATAAAATAGAATGTTTGTCTTGGAGTTGAGAGTTGGGTGGCATACAAATTATATTGTCATTATTACTGTGTACGTTCCTGGCAGGACTGACTGATTTGGCCAATCATGTAGCTCACACACCAATGGATCTTTTGTAGCACTTTATTTTGAATAAATTGGCATAAATAAGTTTGTATCACCAGGAGTTGAGATATACTTTCCAGGTCACAAGAAAAACAAATCCCAAGACTGCTTTTCTTTTACAAGTCTCTTATAATGATGAATTTGCATATGATTCTTTGAATTAGTCTCAAGGGCCATACATTACTTTATTAATTGATTAACTTTAGTACATAACTACTACTTAAATTACTTCAAGCAATGCTGTATTGAATGCAACTTCTAATTTATGTGACATTGTAATAGCCGAAAATTTTCAATTAGTAATAATAGTGTTCTGGATGAGTTTGCTGGTGGTCTGTATAATTCTATGAAAAAAAAATGTTTCTTATTAGTTTGACAAGACAAGGTCTAGCATCAATTACAGTATACATTTCTTATAGCATAACAACTATCATATTTATAGCTGCATCTTCTTTCTCCTTCTCAGTTTCTATCCTATATTTCTATCTCCATTTCTATCCTATATTTGTTTAACCATTCAATGCATTTGATGAAGTGAGCTATAGATCATAAAACCTCATGGCATTCAATAAAATTGGTTCATCTGAATAAAGTCCTACCAAATTTCTTCTGATTTCTAGTTATGGTAGATGAATATGGCTGTCCTCCTACAAAGTCTACAGAGACAATAAAGTAATTGGTTAACACCAGTTTTAGTCCTAGTTTAGTTAGTTCTGGGTGACCAGCTTCAATGAAGCCATTTAGAATTTATATATTAAAGGAACTAACCATGTGAGGTTTGCTTTCTTGTCTTTTGGTTATTGGATCAAGAAAATAACATCTGCTTCATCATCGAACAGGTGGACCTTATAACTAGCATATGAATGCCTATCATTTGGGCCTATCCTGGCATTAAAATTGATTACATATGCATCAATCTGTTGTTAATTTCTATCAGGATACTTTGTCTAAAATAGATTGTCATGTCCAAGGCAGGTTGTTAATTAAGAATATCTTACTAATCACACTTAATGAATACTTCTAGCACTCCATAATTCCCTGCCTTCTTATGCTAGCTATTTCTTACAAAGAATATGAGCTCACAGTATTAATCTAGCTCAATAGATGGCTAAGTTTACTGAACCATTATTATATTACTTTAGAAATGAAGCATGCCCTCTACATGCTTTTAAGGATACCATTCCAATTGCATTACAAATGCTGACATGCATCTTAAGACGGGTATTCTGAAATGGAAGGCTGGAGGATATTCAAGACACATTAAGATTTCCCTTTGGGCTACTTGTCTAGCCTTGAAGATTATATGTCTATGGAGATTCTCAGTCATCCAGGTCATAGTTGTCTCAAAGTTGCTTTTTCAAAAGACAGCTGGACTGTTTTTTCCTTGAAGAAAAAGTCACAACTGATGAAGCTTCTTGGTTAAGAAGTGAAATGTCTTCTTCAAGACATTTCACTTCTCAACCAAGAAGCCTCATTAGTTGTGATGAATGGTGAGGGGATGGAAGAACAGGTTCACCCCCACCCCATGAATCAGTTACAACTGATGAAGCTTCTTGGATGAGGAGCTAAACTTCTTCTATTTCTTCCTCAAGGGAAAAAAACCCAGTTATCTTTTGAAAAAGCAACTTTGAGACATGTAGATTATAATCTATCTGAAAGATATGGCTGTAGTTACTCTCTTTGGGATAAGAAACTAGACCTGTTCCCTTAAATATGGAATAATGGATATACAACATCAGATTGCTTTTAAAGGATGCCAAATACCGGTTGTTGTTGTTGTTTTTGCTAACATTGATATATACCATCTATAGCAGTGGTCCCCAAACTTTCTGGGAAGGGGAGAGGGGTTAGTTCTGTGTGAGTGGCAGGCATGTACACAGCTCAATTTGCACTAGCAGTGGGCATGTGTGTCTGTGGCTTACACAAATGGAGCTTCACATGCATGCTTGCCCACTGCTTATGCAAGTAGATCTGGGCACATGTGCTTGCCCACCACTTCCACAGCCCAATTCTGAATGGGCCATGGCCCTGCACTGGGCCACTGCTCAGGGTTAGGGGACCCCAGATCTATAGCTTACTTTATCTCTCAAACCACAGACACATTATTTTAGCATTTTCTAATGGTTTTCCTTCAGTTGTTTTGGAGGGAACCCTACTCAGAATGTTTATTCCACTGTGAGTTTAACTTGAAGGCAAGTAAGAACTCATAGAGTTACCCAGGGGTGGGATTCTACCGGTTCGCACCTATTCGCTAGAACAGGTTGTTAACATTCTAAGCAGTTCGGAGAACCGTTTGTTAGAAGAAATTACTGGCCTAATCCTGTAAGGAAGGCAGGAAGGAAACATTCTGGTGTTGCTTACAGAAACTGCCTCTCTGTTAACCCTTATTACATTCTTGGCAGGACTAGACTTCCTGTCTCAGGAACTTCTCTGGAGTTCCCCTGCCTTTGCTAGTACTTTGCTTGTGTGGAGTGGCCATTCAAAGTTACAATGGCACTGAAAAAAAATGACATATGACCGTTTTTCACACTTATGATTGTTGCAGCAACCCCACAGTCACGAGAGGCCAGGCGAGGAGATGCGTGCCTCGATGTGAGTGATATTGAGTTGGCCACGCCCAGTCAGTCACATGACCCCCAAGCCATGCCCACCAACTAAGCCACGCCCACAGAAGCAGTTGTTAAAAAATTTGAATCCCACCCCTGGAGTTACACACAATATGAAATACATGGATAGAGGCAAGTTTTTCTTCCTCCAATGTTCAAAGCTGAACTTACCCATTAAAATTACATGCTGATCTGGTGCTGGCTCCTTTTAAAAGAAAACAAATTCAAGTGAAATTTTGTCTATGAAGAGTTACTACTTCACAGGCAGTATAACATAAACCCCAATTAATAAAAATGTTCAATGTAAGACATATATTACACTCTGAGCTCCTAAATTCATAACCTTGGTACCAACTCTGGAACATCCTGTCTTCAGAGATGCCCTCAGAGAAAATCCCAAATAACTTAGCCTTCCCCAAAGGGGTCAAAACTTGACTCTGCAGCCTTGTGTGGGGAACACAGAGGCCCAAACAACCATGGGGCTGGCTGACCCCTTATACCTTTAGTAACAACTGCTAACCCATCTTGGAATTTTTCATCTTTTTAAATGTTATACTGTTATTTGCATAATTTTAAATTTTAATCTTATATTATTCTGATTTTAATGCTAATTTTATTTATTGTATTGTACACTACCCAGACTCCTATTTTACTATTGATGTATTGATGTATGTAGCCAAAATAATTGCAGTTGCAAAAATGGCAAAGATGCTATGTTTGATTTCCGTTATTAGATGGAATGGTCCCAAAAGTCCATGAAAACTACACCAGACTCCTAACTATCCTAGTACTGTAACTAATCAACACCTGGTTTAGTATATGATAGATTAATATTTCCAGAAGAGAAAATTTATCATGCTTTAAAAAGATTTTGGTCTACACTCTGATCATGGTAATAAAAAGAGGATTTAGGCTGGAGGAAATAAAAGAACCAGGCAAAAACTCTAACAGACTCTATTCTTTGAGGTAGATATGAAGTTTGGGAATAAAGTTATCACTGAGGAAAGATTTAGGAATCAAAGAAAATCAAGCACAAGGATTATAAAGAAAAATGTGCTGGGTCATGGGCAATATTAAAGCTATATGGAAAACTTTTCAGAATACTATTTGAATCATTGAACTTAGTTTTTTTTTTCCTACATTACTCCTGCAAAATAAGTTCCCAAAGTAATTTATGCATTTAATAGCATTTTCATACTTCTGCAATTGTCGTGACTCTTGGCATGAATGGAACAACTTACACAACACCAAGGCTATTTGCACCATGTATCTTTGTCTCTAGGTTCAAAGCTTAGATCTCTTTCCATGAGCCAATAGATATATTTCTGGAGCAGCCACTTTTTTTTTTATTCTATTAGCAAGTATAGCTTTGTCCTTGACACTCATAAAGCCTTAATTCAGCGAATGCTAATTCAAGTTTGGTATTCAACTTGTCTATTAAATTTCCTTTCTTGGTTGCTTCATGCCCTTTTAATTGCATATGTGAATAAGTAATGAAGAGTTTCATTTCGGCACTTACATGATTTATGCTGCACACATTACTGTTACTAAACGAAAACAGATCAAAATGAAAACAGTGCATTACTCTGCTAACCCTGAGGTAGTTATTAGTTGATCTGTTTAATGCCATAATGTAAAACAAACACTGGTAGGCACTGCATAATTGATGGGAATGTCAATGCTCCAGATAGACATGGAAGAGAAACATTTCAGAAGGTGATCCAAATAATTATTTGGCACATGAACCCAGAGGAAGACTGATTCTACCAAAGAAAGGAAATATAGCAGTAGACTTGGCTTTAAAAAATAGAGTTATGTATGTGATATATGAATGTAGTTAAGGATGGTGGTATACAAAGTAATTATATATGAAAAAACTTTCAATTAATTGGAAAGCCAGACTAGCAGATTACAGACAACAGATAGATAACAGATAACAGATAATCAGAGTTGGAAGGGACCTTGTAGGTCATCTAGTCCAACCCCCCCCCACCCAAGCGGGAGACCCTACACCATTTCTGACAGATGGCAGTCCAATCTCTTCTTGAAAGTCTCAAGTGATGGCGCTCCCACAACTTCCGATGGCAAGGTGTTCCATTGGTTGATTGTTCTCACTGTCAGAAAGTTTCTCCTTATTTCCAGGTTAAATCTCTCCTTGTTCAGTTTCCATCCATTATTCCTTGTCTGGCCTTCAGGTGCTTTAGAAAATAGCTTGACCCCTTCCTCTCTGTGGCAGCCCCTCAAATATTGGAAGACTGCTATCATGTCTCCCCTGGTGCTTTTCTTCACTAGACTATCCATGCCCAGTTCCTGTAACCGTTCCTTGTATGTTTTAGCCTCCAGTCCCTAAATCATCCTGGTTGCTCTTCTCTGTACTTTTTCTAGAGTCTCAACATCTTGTTTATAATGTGGTGAACAAAACTGGATGCAGTACTCTAGGTGTGATATTACTAAGGCTTTATAGAGTGGTATTAGTATCTCCCTTGATCTTGATTGTATCCCTCTGTTAATACAACTTAGGATTGCATTAGCTTTTTTGGCTGCTGCTGCACACTGCTGGCTCATATTTAGCTGGTTGTCCACTAAGACTCCAAGATCCCTCTCACAGCTACTGCTATTGAGCCTGGTTTCACCCAGTCTATATGTGTACTTTTGGTTTTTCTTGCCTAAGTATAGGACTTTTCTTTTCTCTACATTGAATTTCATTTTGTCAGATATGGCCCAGTGTTCTAGTCTTCAAGATCCATCTGGATCTTGGGTGTTAGCTATTCCTGCCAGCTTAATATCATCTGAAAATTTGGTAAGTTCCCCTTTTATTCCCTCATCTAAGTCATTAATGAAGATTTGAAGAGTACTGGGCCTAAGACGGAACCTTGTGGCACCCCACTGCTTACTTCCCTCCATGTAGACTTAGATCCATTAAGGACTACTCATTGAGTATGGTTTGTCAGCCAGTTGCGAGTCCATCTAGTGGTGGTGCTATCTATTACACCTTTTTCTAGCTTACTAAGAAGTAGGTTGTGGTCTACTTTGTTGAATGCCTTGCTGAAATATAAATATATTATGTCCACAGTATTTTGCTGGTCTACTAATTTAGTCACTATATTGAAGAATGAAATAAGATTGGTTTGGCATGATCTGTTCTTAACAAACCCGTGCTGACTGTTAGTTATTACTTTACTTGTTTCTAGATGTTGGCAGATCTGTTTTTTTTATTGTCTTGTCCAGGAACTATAAGTTTCATTAGTAATGCATAAAAGTAACAAACAAACTTTTACATTTTGCAAAGTGATCATCATGGATGTAAAGGAAAATAAGGATGAAAGAAAACTAATTTGTATGATAAAATCCAAGTATGAATGCAATAGCCTAAATGGCATTATATTCAGATATGTCAACATAGTCTTCAGGAATCAAATGTGACATTTATTAATTTAATTATCATCATCACCACCACCAGCATCTATTGTCAATGCATAAGAAACAAAAGAATTTACACATTTTACTGGATTAGGAGGAGATGGTCTTTACAGCAATTGTATATACACTGGTCATTTGTAGGAAGGATTTCAAATATAGCTAGAGAATTTAAGATATTAATTCAAAAAGGATTTGTTTGAAGCATAACCACTGATCCATTATGTTATAATGTGAAACTTTAAATCCTAAAATATTATATTTAAATAAATGGGCATATTTCCAAAAAAGCAATTTAGAACTGGGGCACCAGTTAGAGCACCATCAGATAGTGAAAAGTATGTAAAGATCTCAGGATGTTTACTAACATTTGGTAATATTTATTACCAAAGTTCTTTCTTTCTATCCATCCTTCCATCCTTCCATCCATTCATTCTCATCTCTCTCTCTCTCTCTCTCTCTCTCTCATCTATCATCTTAAGTTACAAATTGAAGTAAAAGTTAGAAACATTGCCAAAACAAATCAACTAAAGGATTTTATTATAGGAAACTATTCTTAATATCCAAATTTGATTAGTAATCTGGAGATGGGAGAAGATTAATGGAAAGATAGCCAAAAGCAATTTTTAAAAAGTATACCCCAGAAAAACAGACACATCAAAAAACAGTTGATTGAATTTTCAGAATAAATACTTATTATTTATAGATGTTGAAAACAATCATTTTCTATTCACAAGGGAGCTGAAGAATGAATCTTGTCATGTGTGAAAAATCTAACCCCATGAACTATTAACACTAACACCATCTTTTAAAGGTTTCATCTGAAGGACTAATAAATTTGGTTCAAAAGTTACCCTAAGCAAATTTTAGTGGTAATCCAGTGATATATTGAATACCCTCTAGAAAGAAAATAAGGGAAAAAACATGGCTTCCCTTCACATTATTATTAATGCTTTGCTGATGAAAAATCCATGTATTTATTTCTAGTTTTGCCTCAAAGAAAGCAGTCTCCACTTTACAGGAAAATAAAGTCTCTTAAGTTTTTTGGGAAATTAAGTGGGATATCAATATAACATTTAAAAAAGGGGGCTGTGACAATATTTACAGACTCCTCACATCCCGGACATAAACTGTTTCAACTCCTACCCTCAAAACAATGCTATAGAGCACTGCACACCAGAACAACTAGACACAAGGACAGTTTTTCCCCGAATGCCATCACTCTGCTAAACAAATGATTCCCTCAACACTGTCCAATTATTTGCTAAGTCTGCATTACTATTACTATTAATCTTCTCATCACTCCTTATTACCCATCCCCTCTCACTTGTGACTGCATGACTGTAACTTTGTCGCTTGCATCCTTACGATTTATATTGACTGTTTCCTAGTATGATTTGATTGCTTATTGTACCCTATGACTATTAAGCATTGTACCTTATGATTCTTGACTCTTGACAAATATATCTCTTTTTTAATCTAGACTGAGAGCATTTGCACCAAGACAAATTCCTTGTGTGTCCAATCACTCTTGGCCAATAAAGAATTCTATTCTATTCTAAAAAAGCATATGTATTTCAGTTAAGGTGAAACATAACACTCAAAATCTCAACATCTGGCAATTATTGGCTTTGTTATTGTGATGTCAGAGATGTCCAAATATCAAGTTCCTTGACTATTGTTCATTGTGCTGTTTTAATTTATTATTATGTATGGCCGTGGAAACTTTGGGCCACATTTATGACAATGTTAAGGCAAAATTAAGACCTCTACATAATCTTTGAGTAACTACAGAATGATGTAAGTGACTAGGGTCCCCATTCAATAATGGTGAATGGAACTCATGACCACCAAGAATTAGAACATAGATCATAGAATAATAGAGTTGGAAGTTCTAGTTCAACCTTCTGTTTAAGCATGTGACCCTGTATATCATTACAGATAAATTATTATCTGTAATTGAAAACCTCCAGTGATGGAGCACTTACAACTTTTGAAAGCCAGTTGTTCCACTGGTTGATTGCTGTCACTGTTTCTCCTTAGTTCTGGGTTACTTCTCTCCATGGTTAGTTTCCATCCATTGTTTCTCATCTTCCTTTTGCTACTCTGGAAAATAGTTTGACCCTCTCAAAATAACAAGAACCTTCAAACAATTTAGGAAACTTAACTGCCTTTTTTTCCTCAGCCAGTCTGGAAATATGAACAGCTGCAATATGTAGACAATGTGTGGTGCAGAAGTTGGAAAGGCATGCAGTATAGCTGATAGAGTTCATGAGTGTGCTGGTATAATGAGCCATTGAGAAATATATTTGCTTAAACAGGCATCTAGTAAATTATGCATCATGACTGGCAGGCAGAAAATCTTTATGAAAATGAAAAACAGAAACAAACAAACAAAAACCTTGAAAACTAACAAAGTATTCAGCTAAATCAAAGCAAGCAGCTGTTTGCATAAGATACAAAGTTAAAGCAGTGTTTTGCAGATGAATAAACATAGGAGGAGGAGGATAAAATCCTCAAGTGTTACAATCAGTAACAACAACAGTGAATTGGATAATCTAATTCAATAATTACATGTATAATGAGGAAAAGCACCAGTTAGTTTTTGCATAAAATATGCTATTATTAGTTTCAGATATAATACTCCTTACGGTAGTGAGTAAGAGCAGGGGCAACTTAGAATACTATATGCATACCAATGGCAAAACCATTTTATTATTTAATATATGTTGATTGTACAATTAGCCAGAAGACTACAATGTTAGTAGTAGTTATTTAGCTGCTGAAGAGTGCTAGTCAATTTAGTTTGTGCTCATGCACTTACCCAGGGGTGAACTAGATCCACACCAGAAGAATGAGCATCATCATCTGGGACCTTCTCTTATCACCAACGTTGAGTGGTAAGAGTATCACAGTTGAGTTTTGTATCTGGGCAGGTTCAGTACTGGCAGGGATCCGATCATCCTCCTGAAACACCACCATCTTTCCCACCAAAGTGGTACCCTATTTACCTACTTGCATGTAGCAATCTTTTGAACTGCCAGGAGAGCAGAAACTGAGGCAAATGATGGGAGCTCACTCCATCAGACAGTGCTAGGACTCAAACCAACAGAGGAGAGAATTTCCAGCATCATTAAGGCATTGACTTACTATGCCTTAACAAAACCATAATGAACAGGTCTTTTTGCAGAATGCAACATTCTTATTGCTAATCTGCTCTGGTGAAATAAAGTAGGACCTCTGGTCCTGGTTCCATTATTTAAAAATAAATAATACAGTTCAAGATGTTTTCTTCATAATGGTAAATTATTGTATGCTAGGAAAGCAACAGCAAAATTCCTAACAAAGTGTAGCCTTTAGTTTTTGAAGTCTGACTTTAAAACTTTCTACCATATTTACTTGGGATAAAAATTGAGTTTTTTTTTCTTTATTTCTTCAATTGAAAATACAGTGGTAGAGTATTTTCAAATTTAAAATACAATTAAAAACCAAGAAATGATGGAAACAATATGTGCAACCCAAAGAAGCATGGAAAAGAGTCAAGTGGTAATTTTCACCTCAACAAGGACACATTACTTGTGTCCTTCTCTTGTCATCTTCTAAGTGTGGAATATCGCTATCTTCAGTGGAAGATCTTTATGGAGACCTTCTATTTTAATATGTTTCCAGGAAAATCAGATTAAAAATCAATAGGGGTCATAAAGATGATAAGCTGTTGATACTTAATACTCACACATGAATAGGAAATAGATTTAGTGGAACCTACCTTTCACAGATGATAAGCACATTGGCCTGAGAGATTACTTGGTTTTTGTAAAGCTTTTGGTTAGGGTGAGGAAGGAAGTGAGGGAGGAAGGAATAATGAATCCAATCATCAGGAACCAGCCTGAGGAAGTCTTTTGCAATCATGTTTTCTAGACTTCACCTGGAAGACAACCAAAATGTTCAAGGACACGTCAGATAAGATGTCTTACATTGTAAGCATTTACAAACAATATTGAATGCAAGTAGCTAATAAAAGTAATTTGTAGTTAATGTTAATCAAATACAGCCAGGCTTTTGATTGAATTTAATCAAAACAGTTAAGTCACTTTATATTGCGGTGTTTGTTTATCTGTTTTTGTTTCAATATATGGTGCCTGTAAGAATGTCATATTTTCAAAAAATTGTCACATTTAAATAGTTTTTGTGTGAAAAACAAATAAAGCTAATTTCATTGGAAATTAAGAACCCTAATACAGGACTGTTTGGTGTTTAAGTCTTTTTATAACTATTGGGGCAGGGGCGGTATCATCTTAAATTCAGGTTTGCAGTCCTTTTAAGTGATTTGATATATTGGTTCGTTTTTATGATCATATAAAAAAGCGAAGTAAAATTCAAGCAATGAATGTGGCATCTATTTATCTTGAAAAAATTATTTTAAAAATAGAGAAGAGGAGTTTTCTCTCATTTTAAACTTTGAGCTAAGGGCTGATTTATGCATTTGCATTAGTTGATTCCTCACCCTTGCTTACTCAACAATGACAAGTCAGTCTGTAAATACAAGTATTGTTTGTTATAGAGCTAGTATCAAAATGATTTGTCTTCTTTGGAATGTCATATGGTTTCAAATTTTTCTTAGGCAATATTTTATTGATGAGGAAGTATTTATAGAGCTATTGTGATGTTAGGTGCTGCAGCTATTAAGTAATTAAGATAAATGTATAATGAGCTGAATATACATATATATATATATGCCCCAATATGTATGATTGCCAGTATAGCTGATTGCATGTGATGGTAGAAAAATGTAACACAGATCGCAGCTGACTGCTATAATGCAGGCGTAGAAGACAATTTTAAAACAAGATAAGATGTAAAGCATTGGGACAAATAAAAAGAATATGGATATCATGGTTCAGTGCCCAATTTTTTTTATTTATTATATTTTTATACCATCCATCTCCTTTCTAAGTTACTTTTGGAAAGTTTGGGTTAAAAAGATCAGGTAATGGGAAAGATGAGCTTGATACCCTGAAAAAGGAGCCTTGGTGGTGCAGGCTGTTAAAAGCCTAGCACTTAGTTCCAGCTGCCTGCAATTAGTGCAGACTCTAATCCCACCAGGCTCAAGGTTGACTCAGCTTTCCATCCTCTCGGGGTAGGTAAATTGAGGACCCAAGATTGTTGGGGGCAATAAGCTGACTTTGTAACAATGCCGCTTAGTAATAAGCAGGCATATACAATGGAATGAAGGCTATTGCTGAGCGCATTGGGTTGCGCTCCAAAAATTGTAAGCCACCCTGAGTCTCTGGAGAAGGGCGGCATATAAATATGATTTTTTTAAAAAGAACTAACATGAACAATATTCCTAATTCTCCCACCCATAGTAATTCTCTGGACAACAATATATATTCTGGCAGCAGTGATTTCATGTTATGAAGCTTCTTGGGACAAATTGGCTAGAAAATAAAGGTTTAAAATAAAGTAGAAATCATGAATGAGAGAACACTAATCTTCCCTTACTCACCTTAGTCTAAATCCCCTAAATCCTATATATAGAAGACACTCTATTCAAAACATGTTCAATGTTTTAAATGGTCAAATCTGTCACTGCATTTCATTCTAGACAGTAAAATCAATCAGTTAAAAATGTATATTCCAAGAATTATGGCAATTCATTTGTTTTTCCCATTTTCTACTGACTTCAGTGACAAAAGGAATTGAGGATATAATACATAAGCATAAGAGAGATGGGAATGAAATGTGGTAGTAGAGACTCTATGAATGTTGTGCCTCCAGATTCTCAGAACATACACACACACACACACACATACACAACCAGTGGTGGGATTTAAAAATAATTTACTACCAGTTCTGTGGGCATGGCTTGGTGGGTGTGGGAGGGGAAGGATACTGTAAAATCCCCATTCCCTCCCTACCCCACTAACCTGCTTTCCAGCTCCATTCTCCTGTGCAGAGCAACAAAAGAAGACCCAGCCGATCAGCTGGGACTTAGGAGGCAGCAAATACATGGGGGTGGGGCCAGTCAGAGGTGGTATTTGGCGGTTCTCTGAACTACTCAAAATTTCCACTACCAGTTCTCCAGAACTGGTCAGAACCTGCTGAATACTACCTCTGTCACACACATACACATACACACAGAGGGAGGGAGGGAGGCTAATGCAACGTAGCAACTTCTTAGAAGCTGAGAGCCCTCAGGTCAACATTTCTGTATATAAATACAAAATTCATCAGACTCATTTCCATGTCATATCTGTTTTTTTTTTGTTTAACAAAAGCTTGAAGGACAAAGCAAATTTAGAACACGTCCATTTCCTGTCTTTATGTATTGCTGCTTTGAACTGGCAGATATCAAATCTGCAGCTAGAATAAATTCTAGAAAATTCTGGAGAATTTCATTAGCTACCACCCTAATCATAAATGCATCACAGCAAACAAATATGTAATACAACAGGACTGCGAGATAACTACCCACCATGCTCAACGCCACCCACAATGCACCCACAGTGCAAAACTTTGGCAACGAGAATCACAAGAGAGCAACATCCTCCAATTATTGCAAGTACTTCCATTTCGTTTACATGTTGAGGATAAGATGACCCCTCTCAAGATTAATAGAGGAATGATTAAAAACGGACAAAGCTTTGGCTAAATGGTTTCAGTGACTTCTATGAAAATACACTTAGACTAATGGGTTTCATCATTGTGGATGGCTTCCAGGGTCCCAAGTGAAGACAAGTGCAGCATACATGGAAGTCCATGGATAAAAGCTCCTTCCATTCATTAAAATCGATGATATGAATCACCAATAGTGGTGACTTATATCGTAATAGAGTAATGGAGACATCCTTACTCTTTTTTGCCCCTTCTTCTATTTAAAAGCTTTGTATAAATAGTCAAAATAATGTTCTGTAATTGTTGCACAACCAAAGGCCAAAGAAGACACAGAATTAAGTGATGCTTTATTTCCTACTCTTCCACAAGGAGGCATTTCCCCTCATTAATTTGTTTTAAATAAAATAATTTGTTTTTCCTTTGTAACTGCTCAGATTTTTTTTTCAAACAAGGACCAAATGGGGCTGCAGGCTGTATACAAAATCATTTGTACAGGTTGTGTATCTTTATCCCAAAATGTTTCACAGTGACCAAAATAAAACAGGCTGACTCCTTCAATGAAATCATGATGATACTGCCCTCAGTTGCCAAAGACAATGTTCTGGTCCCAGCAGAATAGTCTCTTCCTTCCTTCCTTCCTTCCTTCCTTCCTTCCTTCCTTCCTTCCTTCCTTCCTTCCTTCCTTCCTTCCTTCCTCCTTTCTTTCTTTCTTTCTTTCCTTCCTTCCTTCCTTTCTTCCTCCTTCTTTCCTTCCTTCCTTCCTTCCTTCCTTCCTTCCATCCATCCATCCATCCATGTATCATCTATAAATCTATTATTTTCCTCTTGGAAGGGGTCCTATGTGGGTGGGGGAGGGGAAAGTGTCAGTTTACAGAAGATGAAATAGCAAACCAAATAAAATAGCAGCCCAGGCTAAGGAAGGAAGGAAGGAAGGAAGGAAGGAAGGAAGGAAGGAAGGAAGGAAGGAAGGAAGGAAGGAAGGAAGAAGGAAGGAAGGAAGGAAGAAGAATTTCAATCCCATTGTGATTTGCAAGGAGACATGAAGAACGTGGATGATTTCTTTAGAAGAGTTTGTAAAGAAGACATATTGGCCTTTCTCGCTTTCCTTTTCTTTCCTTTTCTTTTCTTTTCTTTTTTTCCTTTTCTTGGAATTAGGGATGCTTTGTTAGGTGAGTGCATTAAGTCTATTTAATTCTAATTCATGTTTATTTTATCTTAAGGAGTAGTGATCCGATTAAATTTCACTACAACAATTTGGGTCTGCTGAAAATTACAAACCAGTGAATGCAGCTTACTACCAAGGTTTAGATATATATATAAGGAGCAATCTAAATGCTAGCACCTTCCTAAAACTTTGATTTTCCTTCTAGGTATTAGCTTTTCCGTTCATTACATATTTCAGCTAGGAAGGCTTACAGTGACCTTAGCCTTGAGGGCAAAAAGGATAATGCACCCAAATGTAATTCTATGCCCAAATTACCCATGATATGTTTTATTCTTGTATATACCTTCTGCAAAAACTCTGGAAAGAGAAGGATATAATTAGTAGATATATTTACATTTTTGTTCCCAAAGGACTGCAAATACTATAATAATATAATAGGGATTTTTTCCCCCATGCACAAAATATATGCAGCTTGATTTTAGAAATTGAATGAGCAAGACAAATGTAACATTTATGCAACATAACTAACTCTGGATAGATACATGATCAGACCATGCATTAACCATGACATGCAAGTAAAATTCTCTATCTTTGGATAAATAGAAACCAATCTGAATTTCAAAATTAAAGATAAAATCTCTCAGCCGCAGTGCAGTGTTTTCACTATAATAATGTCAGTGACTGCGTACTGTTTCTAATGGAGAAATCCCAGGTTTAAAAAGCAACAGTAACATGAATGTGAAATTAATACAAAATTCTGTACAAAAATATATATTGTGAATGTTATTATGAGGTACTTGGGCCCAGTTCTCTGAACAGAAGAAAGTTTTTATTTATATGAGGGTAGGGTGGGGTATGTGGGACCCAAACTCTGATTAATATGGAACACCATGAATATTTTGCACTTACACGAGTCCCCCAAAAAACTGACAAGATACCAAAATAATACTCAACTATTATAATAAGATCTGTACATTGTTTTGTGACTGCACAAGATGGACCAATAATTCAGATAGAGCTTCGACCTTGCCTTTACCTTCAGATGCCATAACAAAGATCTTTAGGTTAAAGATATCATGATCTATACATCTTTCACATTTAGTCCCAGATGCAAAGATGTTAGAACTTTCTCATCTAGATGAACCTCAAAGTGGTTTCTGAATCTTAATATTCTGCCATTCTATACTGTCACATATATTATTTCGCTTCATAGTCCTGCCAGTATGACCAACTGAGATTGGAATTCCATACTTATTTATTTAAACTTTAGGTAAATTGGTCTCATTCGAGATGGTGAATCTGCATACAGACGGGAGGTTATACAAGTTGCCTCGTGGTGTAACTGGAACAATCTGGAACTGAACACACTCAAAACTGTAGAAATGCTGGTAGACTTTAGAAGAAACCCTCCCATACTACCACCTCTTACAATACTAGACAACACTGTATCAACAGTAGAGACCTTCAAATTTCTAGATTCTACTATATCACATGACCTAAAATGGACACCTAACATCAAAAACATCATCAAAAAGGCATAACAAAGAATGTTCTTTCTGCACCAACTCAGAAAGCTCAAACTGCCCAAGAAGCTGCTGATACAGTTCTACAGAGGAATCATTGAGTCTGTCATCTGCACCTCTATAACTGTCTGGTTTGGTTCTGCAACCCAACAAGACAGACACAGACTTCAGAGAGTAATTAGGACTGCAGAAAAAACAATTACTACCAATCTGCCTTCAATCGAGGACCTGTATACTGCACGAGTCAAAAAGAGGGCTGTGAAAATATTTACAGACCCCTCACATCCCAGACATAAACTGTTTCAACTCCTTCCCTCAAAACGACGCTATAGAGCACTCCAGAACAACTAGACACAAGGACAGTTTTTTTCCCAAAACCATCACTCTGCTAAACAAATAATTCCCTCAACCCTGTTCAACTATTGCAAAGTCTGCACTACCATTACTATTAATCTTCTCATCCTCCTTCTCATCCATCCTCTCCCATTTGTGACTGTATGACTGTAACTTTGTCACTTGTATCCTTATGATTTTTATTGACTGTTTCCTAGTATTATTTGATTGCTTATTGTACCTTATGACTATCATTAAGTGTGGTACCTTATGATTCTCAACTCTTGACAAATGTATCTTTTCTTTTATGTATATTGAGAGTATTTACACCAAGACAAATTCCTTGTGTGTCCAATCACACTTGGCCAATAAAGTATTCTATTCTATTCTATTCTATTCTATTCTATCCTATTCTATTCTATTCTATTCTAAATCTTTTTACAAAAAAAGATTCCCTGGAGATTTCAGTTGCTCCACAGCTAAGCCAGAACTATATTATATCAGTTCTTGAATGCCACTGACAATATGGGGACATAGAGATGTAATGTTGTTTTCAGATGTACTAGACTACACAAATAAAATGCCTTCCACACCTTTGATGAGAGGAACACTAGCTTATGCGTAATGTATGGTGGATTTATATGAGATCTTTGCCTTTGAGACTTTCAAGAAGAGACTGGACTGCCATTTGTCAGAAATGGTGTAGGATCTCCTGCTTGGGTGGGGGGGTTGGACTAGGTGACCTACAAGGTCCCTTCCAACTCTGTTAATCTAATGTAATCTTTTTGTCTGTGTATGTCTGTATGCTAAAGCAGTTCCGTACTGTTCAGTTTGGGCTTTCAAATGTACTATGGAGGCTATTAATAAGCTGTGAAAAGGGGAGAGTACATACTCTCTTCCTGATTCTTCAACAGAGACCTGATTTTCAGAAATCAGCACATTAAAAAGCTTTTGATAATATGAAGAACATACAATAATGTGCTAATTGCTACATATTAAGCTGCTTCAAGGATTGGAAGCTCTCCCACATAGTCTTGCTACAAAGTTCATCAAGGTACTTTAGCTCTGCCTGCTACTCTCAAAAGCCCGCCCAGATTTGGGGTGGGTGGGTGGGGATGCTTGAACTCGAGTAAATGAAAGCTGAGCTTTAAAAAAAAAGGCTGATTAATTTCTTGAAGTAGAAAAGTGAATGTCAATTTTTTTCCCCTTCATGAAAGTGAACCCTAAACACTGATATGTAAACTGCTTAGTTCCTTGGCAGAAAATAGCATATTGTCAGCAAAAACCTGCAAAGAACATAGATGCATTTAGGGAATATCAGAAATGTTGCTTATGCAGCATCATCAGTTCAGCTGCCTCAAGGCTAGTTTAATTAGGCCACAACTCAAATGCCAGCGAGTAGTTTTGTAATTACCTTCAAATGACCAATTCTTATAAAACTCTATAGGGGATACAGTACTCCCCTCTACAATAATGAACCACACAAAGATGAAAGTGGCTGGAACGTGTCACCCATGCTATTTGAAAGAATGAAAAAAAAATTCTGGAAGCATAAATCAGTCACTAAAAACATTTGTATTTAAATACAATGACAATGAATACAGCTTTATAAGTGATAGAATCACACACATACAAATGGGCTTGATTAGGCTCCATGCTACGTTTTATATATATAAGTATGTACGTTATATATATAAGTAAAATAGTTTAAACCTTTAACTAACTGTAAAAACCTTTACACAGCACAGCACTTGGAATAATCAGGGAACACTTTGCAAAAAAACATGATCCAATTAGAATCAAAATCACATGAAGTATTAGTACCACTTTATAAAACCCTGGTAAGACCACATCTGGAATACTATGACCAATTTTGCTACAAGAAAGATGTTGAGACTTTGGGGAAAAAAGGTTCACAGAGGAGCAACTAAGATGATCAAAGGCCTGGAGACTAAAATATATGAAGAACAGTTGTAGGATTTGGGTTTGGCTAGTCTAAAGAAAAGAAGAATCGGGGTGACATGATAGCAATATTCCAGTACTTGAAGGGCTGCCATAAAGAAGAGGGGGTCAAATTATTCTCCAAAGCACCAAAGGGCAGGACAAGAAACAGTGGTGGGAAACTAACCAAGGAGAGAAGAAACCTGGAATTAAGAAGAAACTTCATAACAGTGAGGACAGTGGAACAACTTGTCTCCAGAAATCATGGGCACTTCATCACTGGATGTTTTTAAGAAGAGTCTGGAGAGTCACTTATCTGAAATAGTATGTTCTCCTGCTTGAGTGGGACTAGAAGACCTCCAAGGTCCCTTCCAGCCTATTCTATTCTGTTCTATTCTATTCTATTCTATTCTATTCTATTCTGTTCTGTTCTGTTCTGTTCTGTTCTGTCTGTTCTACTCTACTCTACTCTACTCTACTCTACTCTACTCTACTCTAATAATAGAACATAGAGTTGGAGGTCTTCTGTCCTGCCTGCCCAAGCAGCAGCCGTATACCATTTCACACAAATGGTTGTCCAGTCTTGTTTTGAACATCTCCAAAGATGGAGCACTCACAACTTCTGAAGGCAAGCTATTGCATTGGTTGATTGCTCTCACCATTGGAGAGTGATATATTACATTCCATGTTTACCATGTTTAAATGCTTTCCATGTAAACATTTCATGTTTAACAAAGTGATCACACTGTGAAAGTGTCTGGTCCCATTTTATGGAACACAGTCCAACAGGAAGTGTGATTAGTTATTACCATACATGTACTATATCAACACGATTCAGCAGTTCAGTGGGTCCTGGTGGATTTCTGAAGCACATTTCCTTTTTGAAAAGGGATTTAAAGCTTTGATTTATTTTTTGGATTGCTCGTATGTGCCATTCAGAATCATTCACGTTGGACAATGCTATAGATCATAGAATAACAGAGTTGTTAGGAGAGACTAGGAAGTAGGAGAAAAAGAAACTATCCTAAAAAAAACAGGAAAACATGTGCTGACATGAGTATGTCTGTGGACTCACCAGGAGCTGAGTTGAACTGGACAATCTACCATTATAATGTGGACTTACGTGTATATAAAAATTGAGAACACACACATTTCCCTTTAAATTTTTGCAAATGGTGGTGGAAGGGGGAAGTAAAATGAATTTTTACATCTTGACATTTCATTTTGGTGACAAGATTGAGACAGGGAGGCCACAAGGGTAGAAGAAAAGGAATAGGACATAATTAGCCCTTGGATCAATTGAGGACTTTTGGTTTAAATTGCATTAGCTTGGGATTTCTCCCGCTAAGAGTGTAATTAGGAATCCTTATCATAAAATTAAAGTTAGACTGCAAATTTAAAGTCTTAAATGCAACTTTTCAAAGGCAGTAACAAAATAGTAATCTTGCTTCAACATATGATAAACTGCACCTTAGTTGTGTTGCCTGAAAAATGCTTATATGTTTGCTATATGTTTTATCAACAAGAATGAAATGCCAAACGAAAAACATACCTCCAACACCACAAACAAAAAAAGGTGGAAAATGTGTTCGAAATATCAAATAAATCTATCATTAAACATACAGAAACCACCCCAGCTGAATGCTGAGAAAAAGAAAACGAAAAATCCTGAAAAATCCATGCCGCCTTATGTTAATAGGTTTACAAATAGTTGTAAGCTTTCCCATCTTTATTGAACAAATAAGCAAATATTCCAAATGAGGGAATCTCTATCTGAAAATCAAGTTGACCCAACATCTAATCATAATATATATTTGAAAAATAGAAAAAAAGCAAACAAAAAACAAAAAAAACCCAGCAGGTTAGCCCAAACATTACATGAATCTTCAAATCCCTCTGTTAACTATCTGTTATTGTATTTAACATATAGAAAATCCACAAACAGCTTCCGGTCTGCTCTCTTATAAAACTGTCAAGTCATTATCTCTAATCAAAGCAGTTAGTTTCATCTCTGTCAGTTTTCCATTTCATGCTAAATTTCATTCTTAAGTTCAGTAGTGTGTAACAGGATCTGATTAGTGGTCACACTAGCTTTCCACAAGTGCAGCCATGTTATTGGAATGAAGACCTTGTTCCGTTCTCACTAAGGGAACAATTTTGGTTGGTGGTTGACACAGTTTGAAAAAAAATAATTTATATTCCCACAGTTTAGACCCTGAAGAATAAACTTCTTTATGGTAGACCCAAGGTGCTTTTTTCATGAGGCAACTGGACTTCCTTGTTTTTTTCTTTCTTTGAAGATGTTTTGCTTCTCATCCAAGAAGCTTCTTCAGCTCTGGCAGGAATGGAAGGATGGAATGGAATGGAATGGAAGGATTTATATTCCTTGCAGTCCTTGAAATCCTTCCATCCCATAGTGTGGGGTTTCCTGCCTAGGCAGGGGTTGGACTAGAAGACCTCAAGGTCTTCATTCTATTCTATTCTATTCTATTCTATTCTATTCTATTCTATTCTATTCTATTCTATTCTATTCTATTCTTATCTGAGCTTGGAAGCTGTGCAGGGGAGATATGAAATAATGTTTATTCTTATATATCGATGCATTTTTTTAAAAGTCTTTCAGATCTTTTGGTTCAAGTGTTGCTCCTTAAACAATGCATTATTGAGATGGAACATACTTGTGACATAGAAGAAACTTTATTTTGCTAATGTATGATGTCCTTCCTTCAGCCATACTAGAGGTGTTGAAATATCTCCACAACTATTGTGTCCTCTTGGGGATAGCAAGGTAGAAACTACTGATTAGCTGTTACTCACTGTACAATATTACAGCTGTGTATGAAGAATTTCAGTCACACCACTGCTGGCAGATTTCTCAAGCAATTCTAAGCATTACTACACATATTTATCATAGTCTGATAACTGTAGTGGAATCTCCAGCTAGACTGGGGGCTGATGTTAGGAAGAGGCTGGGTTTACCATTTTTGAACCATAGAAAGCAACACAGCCCTGGTCTCCCCTAGAATTGTTGAAGCCTTATCCAATTGTTCCCAAGGGAATGCAGTCATGAATGAAGGCAAATGTTTGTGTCCCAGGATAATGATGTGAGATCTAATCTGGATCAGTCTCTGGGATCAGAGATTTGATTGGTTGTCATTTCCTTGTGCTGTCTAGCCCTCAGCTCCTAAGAATCTGATAAGCTGGTGGTAAAGCAGCATTCCTGCTAACTGACAAGGGGCCCATTTCCCAGACTTCAATCATTTCCTTGGCTACCTTTGTACCTGCATGGCCAACAATCTTAGTAGCTGTGAAATTAAATGAGTGTCCTTGTTCATTGCAATGTAATGAACTGAATGCAGTCAGTCTGGAGAGATTCTTGTTACATAACAAGACTAGCAATAAAACTGTTTGAGACTCTTCATGACTGATTCTGGTTGCTTTCGCCTGAGAGACACCACATATAACCACATAATATGGGGAGCGTTATCATGTAAGATCAGTAAAATTCTAGTTCCTCAAAAATGGTACCAATAATATTTTTTTCTCTCTCAAACTAACAACCCTATCAAACTTTACTCAGCAAGTAAATCAAAGAAGAAGGAGAGTAAAAATAAACACAAAAAGCATACATGTCAAACTCTCTTCAATTTTATTACAGATCCTCTGCTGAAGCCTTGATGTTAACAAATCTTTGCAATATTACATAAAAACTTTATCAGCAAGCAAAAATATAATCAGCATGGAAACAGTTGGATTGTCCAGGGATTGTTGTTAAAAGGGGCAGAATAAGTTTTTGATGCAATGCTATATAAAACTAGCAATGTAAAAGAACATGTGTTATTGATTCTACCTCTTGTGAGTCACAAAGATGGAGAAAATAAGCAATGGGGCATTCTCAATATCTATCTTGTAACATTGCTACATGGAGAGTTGTTCAAGGAGATCTGATAAAAGCTCCATGGTACCTTGGGTAGGCCAAATATATGAAGCAATGCCTCTTCAATTAAATATTTTTTGTTAAACTTATCAAAAGCAGAAAGTCTGTTCCATTATACTGCAGCCTAATTTTAATTAACCATTTATCAATCAGCCTTTTAGCCTAGAAACAAACATGGCTAGAGAAAAGTCACATAAGAAGATCTCCTACTTAAGGGTCTGCTTTCAAGTAGATTTGAAAGCATTAAATGCAGACTGGGGTAGCTGAGGGAATTAATTAATTTAAGCCAATAATCAAATGTTGTTTCTTCTTCTTCTTCTTCTTCTTCTTCTTCTTCTTCTTCTTCTTCTTCTTCTTCTTCTTCTTCTTCTTCTTCTCTCCTCTCCTTCTCCTTCTCCTTCCCCTTCTCCTCTGTAATAACTTTAAAAAAATACTTACTTAGTAAGAATAGTTCTTCATGCCTACTTTTGGTTTTAGCAACTTTTTTTAGATTCTTTAGTTAAAAGCACAGCAAAATGATTTCAAATGGGAATGATTACAATTTCCAGGTAACCCAAAAGGTCAGAATCATGACAGCATCATTTTTATATAAAAACAATTGTATATAGACAGAGAATGGAGGTGGCTGGCTTTTTCTATGTAATCCCAAGAGGTTTAACAGATTAACAGAGTTGGAAGGGACTTTGCAGATCATCTAGTCCAAACCTCTGCCCAAGTAGGAGACCCTAAATCATTTCTGACAAATGGCAGTCCGATCTCTTCTTGAAAGCCTCCAGTGATGAAACTCCCACAACTTCTGAAGGCAAGCTGTTCCATTGGTTGATTGTTGTCACTGTCAGAAAATGCCTCCTTATTTCTAGGTTGAATCTCAGATTTCCAGGCATATAATTTGTTGATCAGCACTTCAGAACTAGAGTATTTCTGTTCCATAAATTTATTTTTTCTATTCTCCTGTTAACTAAAAGCAATAGCTTCCAGTCATCCTATGAAAAGAGAATAATAATAACAATTATAATAGCTTCAATAAAGTTCATATTTATAGCTAATAATCTTTGGGTATGTACTACTAGAAAAAATGTGAGATGCTAAGTGTGTTAAATGTACTCATATAATTTCCTTAATTTCATGACATTTGAATGTTGCACGTTAAGAAGATTACATAAATATATAATAATGCCCAGGACACTAGACTGAAAAACAGAAAAAAACTTCCAATTTCTCTTTTAAATAAATTAACACAAGATCAGAAACCAACTAATTTATTTATTACTAGGATGAACTTTTAAATCCCTTTCCTGCTGCTTTGGTTGGAATCTAGACCAAAATTTTCTCGTTTTCCTTTCAATCCACCATGCTGTTTTATTACTTGTAACTCTCCAATTGTGATTTCTCTTTTCTTCTCTCTTTGATCAATTTTACACACATTTTACTTTTCTTTCTGGGTTTTCTTGTGACATTTGGTCTCATAAAAGCAATGATGTAGAAGTATCAGATTTCATACACCTGTCATTTCTGTAATTCAGCTTTTTATGTTAGCAGTGTTAGAAGGTTTGGGGAAGAACAAAGGAGAGACTGAATAACATTGGTTGTTCAAATGGATCAGCAAGATAGCTATTCATAGACCTTGAACAAGCTTTGTAGGTCAGCTGCTTTCTTAGACAAGAAGTTATTTGGTTGATAACAGTCTTATTTATTAATACTTTGTGATTCTGTTATTATGCCAGTGTAAAAATGTCTACTGGAGGAAAAAAGATAACTGCTAACTTTGTACCACTGTTTAATTTAATGTTTGGTTGAAGTTTGAAAACTGATTTCCCTCCATGCTACTGTTATTATTACAATTGTTTCTAACAGTGAAAGCAATCAACCAATGGAATACCTTCCTTTCAGAAATTGTGGGTGCACAGAAGGCTTTCTTTTATAAATATTTTTTTTATTGTTTTGTATCACAAATTCCATTTCTATACTGAACAGTGTGTTTTCTAGGTGTCTAAAGTGTTAAAATATAAATAATCATAATCATGTACATACAAACATGTTGTGGCCCCGCCTCATGAGCCTGTGCTGACAGAGGAAGAGGACCTGGATGATGAAGAAGAGGAGGAACGGGCAATGCCTTCTTCACCAGGGCCTTCCTCCCCAGGATCTAACTCCCTGGCAAGGTCTCCCTCCCCAGGACCTTCCTCCCTGGCAAGGCCTCCCTCCCCAGGACCTTCCTCCCTGGCAAGGCCTCCCTCCCCAGAACCTTCCTCCCTGGCAATGCCTCAGGTTTCTTCGGAAAGCCAAGAGGAACAGCCTGAGAGACGCGTATCGGTATGGCCACATCGAGGGAGGGAGGAGGAGGATTCCTGGCTTGATCCCAGGCAACGTCGGAGGGAGAAACGTCAGCAGCAACGTAGGGGGCGTGGGAGGGCCAGAGATTGATCTGGACCACACCCCACCAGGTATAAAAGTGGGTGTGCCTACATTACAAACTCTGTACATGACAAAGTGTGGAATAAGCCGAGGATTCCGTCTGTGTTGTAGTTCCTGATTTGGTTTCTGGACTTTGTGGGTAATTCATTTCTTGTCAGCTCCAAATTTGGCAGTGAGAGCCTGGGTGACTGCCAACACTCTTATCGGGAGAGATAATTTGGATTTTGGAGACAGGCCAGCGTGACTCTCTGTGCTAGTGTTGCTGCCAAGTTCCTTACCTTCTGGGGAAGGAAAGGGGAGACAGAACACAAACATATATAAGATAATATTAATTGTTACTAAAAAGTATACTATCTTCCATATTGACAGTGATTATATAATCATCAAAATATTTATTAATCAGTTTTTCTTTCTCATGTAGTCCATATTTCACATAAATCCATGCATCTAACCTCTGTATCTATCAAGTAGCCATTTGTAGAAAAGTTCCCATGTTATAAAATATTCTGAATCTTCTTTTTCTTTAATTTTTACAGTTAACCTATCCATTTCTGCACATTCCAGAATCTTTTTGATTGTATTATCATCTGTAGGCGTTTCTTCATTTTTTCAGTATTGCACGTATACAATCCTGGCTGCTGTTAGAATATGTAAAATTCAATATATATTACCTTTTTAGAGTTTTCTGGTCTCAGGTTTCAAGTCTTTGTGTTGTTTTGTCATAGTTTCCAGCCATATGTGAATTTTCTTCCAATATATATATATATATTTGCTTTGGGACATGTTCACCACAAATGATAATATGAACCTGGTATTTGATTACATTTCCAACATTTAACCCAACATTTGCACTGAAGGCTTTCAAAAAGAGACTGGACAACCATTTATCTCAGATGATAAAGGATCTTTTGCTCAAGGCTTATGATCCCACCAGTTCTTTGCTACAGGCAGATGATAGTTGTGGCATTATTATTATTATTATTATTATTATTATTATTATTATTATTTTACCATTCAAATATTTTGATCTGTGTATATGGTAAATTTTCAGCAACATATGGGGCTAGTTTTCAAAATGGTAAAATACGGTCACTAGAAAACTTATTCTGTGTAGATTCTATCTTATCTTTAGACATGAGATGTCCCAGGAGCAAAAACGTCTTTCCTTCCATCAACATTATTCATTGGCTGTAAAAGAAATATTTCTTAATTCAGCATCAAGTGGCACTGAATGTGTGTGTGTATGTGTGTGTGTGTGTGTGTGTGTGTGTTGATTAGGAACCAGTTGCTGACACATTTAGTTTGCTTAAGTTGAATATTTGCTGAACTGCAAAGGCAGCGTTGCTGCCTAAGCTATATCTTCCAGAACACATGCAAACATTAATTTCAGGCTTTTCATCTAAATGCCATTCTCTATCTGGCTGTGCCCCTTCTGAGTTCTATAGCAAGTGATTTTGGTTCCATAGCTACTTATTTTTAAGAGAATTGCCACAGAGCAATTTTACTTCAACTAAACTTATTTTAATTTCCCTATAAGCAAGCTAAGAAGATTAATAAATATCAATTTCTCCAAAGAGCAAGTCACATAGCAATTCTTCATTCTCTCACCCTCTTAAAGGAGATCCCAATATGCAAAACAACTCTTCAAAAGCTTTCCAATAATTGGGGTTAGAGGCAGCAGCCAAATCCTTTGTCATCAACCAGTTCTGCTCCATTTCATTTCAAATACCACCTTAAAGTCCAGTTCTGAGATGCTGTAAATGGACACCACTCTAGCTCATGTAAAAAAGAAAACTGGCATTAAAGAATTTGATTCCCTCAACAAAACAAGAGAAATCCCTATGTAATCTGAGCAGAATTAAATTGACCATATTGCACAGTGACTGTAGAAAATGCAGCCAGTTAATGAGTACCATATTTTCCTTTTAAAAAAAGTGAATCAATGTCAAAGCCATTTGTGGTTAATCTTCTTCTTCTTCTTCTTCCTCCTCCTCCTCCTCCTCCTCCTCCTCCTCCTCCTCCTGTTTCTTCTTCTGGTTCTTCTCATTCTGGTTCTTCTTCTTCTTCTTCTGGTCCTTCTTCTGATTCTTCTGCTGCATTTTCTTTCCTTCCTTCCTTCCTTCCTTCCTTCCTTCCTTCCTTCCTTCTTTCTTTCTTTCTTTCTTTCTTTCCTTCTTTCTCTTCTTGAAAATTTACGCTGTTATACATCTATCCCCTGAACATTGAAAGATAAGAATATTTAATTGCTAATGGTGGTCAGAGTTGCAATTCAGAAAGCAGCATGAGAGCAAGCTATTCAACATTATCACAGGATCTATTTCCTGAACAGCACCATTACTTTGCTCCCTTGCCAGAGTTCACTGATTCAATTCACCCAGGCATTCACGAATGAGAAGTCTCTCGATGACCGTAGCAGCCGAAAGAAAAATCACCATAGGCTTCTACATTTTCAACTTTGTAATGCCATTCACTTGTTCACTCATTCATTCTCTAGCAGCTTTTAGTTTCGTCAAGCAGCCGAGAGGAACAAGCAAAGATGGAACACCAGAAGAAAGCAATTGTGTCTAGAGAATAGACGATTGCACAATTGGTGCTGGTGAATAGCCCAGAGAGACTGCAGAAGGGACTACAATGCTGGAGTGCCCTTAGTTTTCAATTCAGATACCCAGTATCACAATCACCAGAAGCTTCTGAACAAAGACCAGCTAAGGTTGCTGCTATGAATAGCTGCCCTTGAGTAGCTGTAGGAATTCACTGTAATGAAAGAAGAATTCCTGGTCTGTACTACAAATGGAGAATCATGATATAATAATAATAATTATTATTTATTTATTTTATTTATATTTATAATTGGACTTGTATGCCGCCCCCTCTCTGAAAGGACTTGGGGTGGCTCACAACTAAAATACAACAATAAATATTTTAAAAAGAATTCAACTTAAACAAGCCCAATAACTAAAACTAATTTAAAACTAATATAAAATTTAAAACTAATTTAACCCCTCCCCCCAGAAGAGGTCAGTCCAGCCCGGCCTACTCAAACAGCCAGGTTTTCAAATTGCAGAGGAAAGAGTGGAGATCAGGTAGTTGGTTCCTCAAGGTGGGAGCTGCGACAGAGTAGGCCCTTCCCCGGGGCACCGCCAGCCAACACTGTCTCATGGATGGCACCCCGAGGAGTCCCCCTCTGTGCACATGCACAGGGCGATCAGTATTCGATATCAGCAGGAGACGCTCCTGCAGATACCCCGGACCCAAGCCATGAAGGACTTTGAATGTTAATACCAACACCTTGAATCTCACCCGGAGGGCAACCGGCAACCAGTGCAGCTCACGCAGGAGGGGTGTAACATGGGAGTACCGGGAGACTCCCATCACAATCCGCGTGGCCGCATTCTGCACCAGCTGAAACCTCCTGAAACTGGCGAACCAGTCGAACCTGGGCAAAAGCCCCAATAATAATAATAATAATAATTATTATTATTATTATTATTATTATTATTATTTAATAATATTTAATATTTAATAATATTTTAATAATAATAATAGTAATATCAACAACAATAACAATAACTGGGATCTGCTCCCATAATCCACCAATATATCACGCAGTCCTAAATACTTGGGAAGTGTTCGACTAGTGATTTGTGATACGAAACCCAGCATAGTTATCTCATTTGCTGTGTATACTGTCATTTTTGTGTATAATAATAATAATAATAATAATAATAATAATAATAACAATGATAATAATAATAATGCCAAATGTTTGGATCTGAGTATAGTAACAACTACTACTGGGAACATCAAGTTGAGAAGATTCTGGAGAATGAAAAAGTCAAGATCTTGTGAGACTTCAGAATTCAGACAGGCAGGCATTTCGCCCACAACATGCCTGACATAGCAATAGTTGAGAACAAAAGGATTTGATTCATTGACATTGCAATTACCTGGTGATGCACGAATTGTAGACACGCAGCAAGAAAAAATCACAAAGTATCGGGACTTACAAATTGAAGTTGAGCTACTTTGGAAAAAGAAATCATGTGTTATCCCAATTGTAATTGGGGCCCTTGGAGCAATACCTAAAGGGCTGCCTCGCTATTTGGAAATCCTGAATATATCAGACTTAAATACCCTGATTTTACAAAAAACCACCTACTTGGAACAGCTTATATTCTCCAACCCCACCTGAACAGTTCCTATGTCCTTGGTTAGGACTCGAGCTGTTGAGCTACCAACCAGCTCTCACTAAAGATTAATAATACTAATACTAATACTACTACTACTACTACTACTAATAATAATAATAATAATAATAATAATTTAATATAAGAATATAATTAATAATAAAATAACAAACGTAATAATATTCATAGGGTTAAATAGCCATAGGGTATATATTCTATTTACTATATACCCTATGACTATATGACTATTATTAAGTGTTGTACCTTATGTTTCTTGATGAATGTATCTTTTCTTTTATGTACACTGAGAGCATATGCACCAAAACAAATTCCTTGTGTATTCAATCACACTTAGCTAATAAAAAATTCTATTCTATTCTATTCTGTTCTGTTCTGTTCTATTCTGTTCCTTTATGGAAAATACAGAAAAGTAACTGGTTTGGAAAAATTGGAAACAAGGAATAATTTTACTAGAATAAATCTTAAGGTAACTGGGAAGAATATTTACTTTGAGTATTTTATAATTGTCCAGATTGTAGCCTGCCCTATAAGCAGCCACTGAAAACAGCAGGAGAAGGAAACTATAATAGATTAGAGAACAGATGAAATGCAAATGAATTATGATGGTTCTCCAAAGGATGGTTTATAAAGTTCAACTAAGTGTCAGTCTCTGTTTGTTTGCTATGTAAAGATATAGATGGAACTTTTATAATTGGGAGATGATGTGAATCTTCTTGTGGTTTTATTTTATTTTTGCAATTATACATTTGTAAATCAGTTTCAGCCAGTTTCTGCAATAATCTGTAGTCTGTGTGTTTGTGTTTGTGTGTATGGTTGTGTGTATGTTTAAAAAGCATTTGAAAAAGTGTTTTTCAACCTGTTTTATGTGCAGTGTGTCAACTAAGAATAGCTTTCTACAGATAGAAATATGCATGTTTGTTCAAGTTTTTTGAGCCAATTTGAATAGCAAATCCGAGAGATATGCAAAACTTTATTTTGGAATGTGCATCAAGTGAATGTTTCTTAAAAATAGACTAAAATCTGCTAATGACATATTGACGTTACATGTTGTAATACACTGAAAGTTGTTCTTAATATTGTCTTTTTGTATTTGAAAACAAACCCAGAAAATTCAAATTCTTCAGTGGATTTATATCTTCAGATAAATGCCTGTGGAGATTCTGAGACATCCAGGTTATAGTTGTCTCAAAGGTATTTTTTCAAAAGGCAACTGGACTGTTTTTTTTTTCCCCTGAAGAAGTCATCCAAGAAGCTTCATTGGTTCTGGCAGGATGGTTGGTTAATGGAAGCAGGGGTTGGCTGCTGGGGGTTTGCAGGGCTTCAGGAGAACCCCTAGCTAAGATTCTAAGCAGTTCGGAGAACCCTCAAATCCACTACTGGCTGGCCTCGCCCACCCAGCCAGGAGTCCCCACGGGGCCCATTTTGGATGCAGGTAAGTGCAGGGTGCGCACGGAGGCTCAGGGAGGCCAAAAATGTCAGGAAATTTCTCCTTAGTTCTAGGTTGGATCTCTCTTTGATTAGCTTCCATCTAAAGTTTCTTGCCCTGCCCTCAGGTGCTTTGGAGAATAGGTTGGCTCACTATTCTTTGTGGCAGCCCTTCAAATATTGGAACACTGCTATCATGGCACCCCTGGTCTTTTTTTCACTAGACTAGCTGTACCCAATTCCTGCAACCATTCTGCAACCATTCATCATATATTTTAGTCTCCAGGCACCTAATCATCTTTTGTTGTTCTTCTGTGGAGTCTTTCTAGAGTCTCAACATCTTTCTTACATTGTGGTGACCAGAACTGGATACAGTATTCCAGGTATGGTCTTACTGAAGCTTTGCAAAGCAGTACTAGTATTTCGTGTGATCTTGATTGTATCCCTCTGTTAATGCATTGTAGGATTGTTTTGGCTTTTTTGGCTGCTGCACATACTGATGGGCTCATATTTAACTAATTGTCTACTAGGACTCCAAGAACCTGCCCACAGGTTTTGCTCTTGAGCCAGGTTTCACCTAAGCTGTGGCTAGAATAATGCTTGAGAGCTTGGGACCTCCAACTTACCCTATAATATGACGAAAATAATTACCTACCCAATTGCAGACATCATGACATTGCCATTCCTGGAAGTTGTCATTGAACACATACATTAAATAAGTAAATGTGGATCTAGATTGTAAGCATATTGCATCCTTTGTACTACAGGAGGTGGAGATGTACTGGGGGAAGGGGACAATCAGGAAGGAAAAATAAATTGTCATTCCTGTTGCAGCAAAAGCAATTACTCTGGTGTCACATTGTTCCAGAAACAAGGTGTGGGCCTTTAAAGGAACAATATAAGGATTGAATTCCTATCTTCATTTTTGGACTTACGTGACCTTCCCATCACTTCTCCACCTCTCCATCCCTCAGTGTAGCATCTTATCTAACCAAGAATTAAAAACATGCCCACCTATTATGTGACAATTAGGCTTTTCTCAAAAGAGAATTGTCCAAATATTCATGAAGGATGCACCTTTGACTTATTCCTTCATTTCATCTTCTGGTTTTAAAATCAGCATTTCCTCCCTTGTTTTCTTTTCTTTTCCCATTCAGCCAATGAAGCCTCATCAAATAGAGAGCAACTTCATCTATCTGTATTGTAATGTATGCAGAGTTAATGTGATTGGTTGTTGAAAATATGCAGAGTTCAATCTGATTGGTTGTTAAAACAGCAGAAATTCCGAATACTGCCATTGGCTACAAGCCGGCAGCCGGCTATATAAGCTGCCGAGACCAAGCCATTCTGGCGTAGTTCTGAGCTGTAGTCACATTATTAAAATGAGCTGAAGCACTTCGCATCCTGTCTTCTTCCGAACTTAACACTGGTGACGAGGATGGGATCGTAACGGACAAGAAGACAACGCAGAAGAAAGAAACAAGATGACTGGGCTGAACACACCACCAGCCGAATTTGATCCAAAGAATGAAGACTGGGAGTCTTATGCAGATAGATTCCAAATATTCTTAGAAGGAAATGATCTAGCTTCAATTTTTGAACAACGGAAAAGAGCTGTTTTCCTAACACACTGCAGCCCCGCAGTGTTCAAGATGGCAAAGGCTCTGGCTGCACCAGCAGACGTGAAAGCCATGGCATGGGCAGACTTGGAAAGGCTATTGAGGGCGCACTACACACTCCAAGTATCGTGCCTGATCCGCAGGCACGAATTCTACCACCGCGATCAACGAGAAGAAGAAAGCATCAGTGACTTTGTGGCCAGCTTACGAAACCTTGGGGGAGCCTGTGACTTCATCATGCTAGAAGAAGCCATGCGCGATCGTTTTGTCTTGGGGCTTAAGTACCAGACATTACAAAGTAAACTACTCATGAAACCAAACATTACACTAAAAGAAGCCATCGACGAGGCAATAGCAGCAGAAGCCACAAAAACCTCCGCAGCCACAATTAGGAAGATGAACAGAATAACCAACCATCCAGAGGGTGAAAAAACTGCAACAAGGCATTTTGACGAACTAGAGTCAGAATCAGAGTACAGCAGAGAAGAAGAAGAGATAAACAGACTCAGAATGGAGCGGAAATGGAATGCCCAAGGCCGGAAGAAGAGACTTCCGAGGATGTGGAGGAACCACCCCACAGAGAATGCAGGTTCCTGGAAGCCATTTGCCTCCATTTGAGAAGAAAGGGCACATCGCAAGAGTCTGCAAATCATCCAGAACTCCACCAAACAGAAGGAAGTTCAATCCAAATAACAAGGACAAAGAAGTAAAACCCGGCAGCACAAGCGGGAAAAATGAAATACATCAAACTGTAACAATTGGTCATTCTTCTTCACTGAACAACAGGAAGGTGCATGTCAAGGTCTATATCGAGGGAAGACCATGCCAGATGGAGGTAGACTCGGGATCATATCTATTCATGGTGTCATGGGACACTATACAGAGACTCATTCCAGAGATACAGAAGAACCAATTCAATAAGCAAGCACTAACCCTCAAAGATTACCAAGGAAACAAGATTCCAGTAATCGGAACAAGAAAATTCAACGTGAAATTCAAGAATCACACTAAACTTCTACCATTGACCATCGTTGATAAAGACCGCCCAAGTCTTCTAGGACTGGAATGGTTCCACCCCTGGGCATCAAGTAACCGAATCAACCATGTCAGTGAATCAGAATGGGAAGAGTCATTGAAGAAAGAATTCCAAGAGTCTTCAGTGACAGATTAGGCAAGTACTCGGGGACCCCTATTACTTTCAATTTAGACCCCAATGTACAACCAATCCATTTAAAAGCCAGACAAGTGCCGTTTGCACTCAAAGCAAAAATCGATGAACAGTTAGACAAACTGATAGCTCAAGGGGTACTAGAGCCCACAGACCAGTCCAGATGGGAAACACCCATAGTTACCCCTGTCAAACCTGATGGCTCTGTAAGAATTTGTGGGGACTATAAAGGGACATTGAACCATGCACTGCAACAGAGTGCATATCCAGTTCCAGTGGTACATCATTTGTTACACTCCTAGGTGGGGTACTGTTTTGCTAAATTAGACCTTGCCCAAGCATACCAGCAGTTAACAGTAGATGATACGACTGCAGAGGCACAGATTGTGACCCATTGGGGTGCCTTTAAATGCAAAAGGTTGCAATTCAGAGTAAGTGTGGCACCAGGCATATTTCAAAGCCTTATGGAAAGAATATTACAAGGTTTAAAAGGGGTAGTACCTTACTTTGATGATGTCTTAATCTCTGCTAAAAATGACACTCAGCTACGTGAGAGACTCAGAGAAGTATTGATCAGGTTCAAAAAAGCAGGACTAAAAGTCAAAAGAGAAATGTACACTAAGAACCGACAGAGTAGAATTCTTAGGTTACATGATTGACAGACACGGTATTCACCGCACAGAAACCAAAATTCAGGCAATCAAGGAAGCCCCAAGAGCTAAATGCAAAGCTGACCTTCAAGCATTTCTGGGACTTATTAATTTCTACCATATGTTTTTGCCGCAGAAAGCAACAACTGGAACCCCTACATAGACTGCTCGATAAAAAAGCTACGTGGGTCTGGGGCAAAAGAGAAGCAGCAGCTTTTAACAGTATTAAGCATCAAATCACGTCTGATTGTGTATTAATACAGTTTAGTGAAAACCTGCCCGTGGTATTAACTTGTGATGCTTCCCCTTTTGGAGTGGGGAGAGTATTGAGCCACCAGTGGAAGAGAAGCTCCCATTGCGTTCTATTCAAGAGCATTGACAAAGGCAGAGAGAAACTATAGTCAGCTGGACAAGGAAGCGCTGGCAATAGTAGCAGCTGTCAAGAAATTCCACGAATACGTTTATGGAAGAAAATTCACCATTGTCACCGATCACAAGCCTCCTCGAATAGTGGCCGGCGATAAACCAACTCCTATCATCCTTTCACCCGAATGATGAGGTGGCCGAATTCTCACTGCATACTACAGACTCGTTCACTGTCCGGGAAAGGAAATAGGGCATGCAGACGCATTGAGCCACTGCACATTACCTATGAACACTGAAGATTCAGCACCTGAGACTTACACCTTTTTCTTAGAAACAGTTGCTCAACTACCTGTGGATGCTGCTGAAATTGCAAGAGAAACCACTAAAGACAGTTTATTGGCACCTGTTGTCGATTGGATAAAGAAGGGTTGGCCACAGCAAGGACTAATGGACATCTGCAAACCATTTAAGTCCAGACAAACCGAACTATCTGTGTTAAAGGGGTGTATTCTATGGGGAAATCGAGTGGTTATTCCTGAAAAGTTACAGAAGAAAGTATTGACTATGTTGCATGAGGGGCACCTGGGGATTGTCAGAATGAAGGGGTTAGCTAGGAGCTATGTATGGTGGCCAGGGATTGGCAAAATGGTTGAAAACTGGGTTGTTGGCTGTACGAATTGTCAGGAACTGAGGCCCACACCGCCTATCGCCCCTAAACAGGAATGGGAATGTCCTAGGGGGCCATGGTCCAGAATTCATATTGATTTTGCTGGGCCAACTAAAGGGCATACCTTTCTGATTGTAGTAGATGCATATTCCAGATGGCTCGAGGTTATTCCCATGTCATCCACCACTGCAGAAGCTGTTATCAAACAGCTAAGGAAACTTTTTGTAACTCACGGGTTGCCCGATGTGGTTGTTTCTGACAATGGTCCCCAATTTACTGCCACCCTTTTGAATCATACTTAGCACAGCAGGGCATAAGGCACGCCCTTACGGCCCCTGGGCAACCCTCCACTAACGGCCGGGCTGAACGTATGGTTCGGTTTACTAAAGAGAAACTTCAACAGTTGGGTCCAGGGATATTACTGAGAAAGTAGACAAACTGCTCAGTATCCAACACATTACCCCAACCCTCCACTAATTTAAGCCCTGCAGAGCTCTTAATGGGCAGGAAACTCAGGTCAACCCTTGACACCCCTTCACCACTTACCCAAGAAACCTGTAGATTCTAGTAGCAAAACTCGCATTTTTCAAATAGGGGATTAAGTTTATGCTAAGAACCTTGTGGGTGAGCCTTTATGGATTCCTGTGGAAATTACCCATGTAACAGGACCCAGGTCTTACAGGGTACAAATGGAGGATGGGGTCACTTGGAAAAGACATATAGACCAATTAAGGTCCAGAAAGTCCCTAGAAACTTACCCTGGCACGTTTCAGGACTCATTACACACAACCCAAGCCATGGGGGAAGGGGGAGACCTTTTGAATAATGAACAAGTAATAGTCAACCCTCTTAAATGGAATAACACGACAAGAGCCATCCCAAGCCCTAACACAATCACAACAAATGCTAACTCCAGTAGAGGACAGCACAACTTCACCTATTCAAGGGGATACCAATGGGCTGGGAGTGGACTGGGAGGAGAGACCAGGTTGGAGTAACAGAGCCAGATCACCCGCCAAAAGATTCCAAATGAGGGGATTCCAACAACTAACATTCCTTCAAAACAAATAGAAGTTCCTAGAACACCTGAACCACGCAGGTCCAAACGTAACGTAAAAGCCCCACCTATTTACAAGAGTACATTAGATAGATGGGGTTTGAGTATGAGCTGGACCAGGTGGGAGGGGTGTAATGTATGCAGAGTTAATCTGATTGGTTGTTGAAAGCGGCAGGGAATTTGAATACTGCCATTGGCTACAACCGCGGCAGCCGGCTATATAAGCTGCGAGACCAAGCCATTCTGGTGTAGTTCTGAGCTGTAGTCACATTATTAAAATGAGCTGAAGCACTTAGCATCCTGTCTTCTTCAAAACATAACATGCATAACTTTACATGAATATGTAAGGAAGAAAACAGTATCTACAATCTGTAAGAAGATTGTGGGCTTTTTCTTCTAAATGTGTATGGAACAAAGATAATACAGTTGCACAAAGGACTAGAGCTCAAAATTGGAGCATCAGCAACATTGGAAGGTAATGAAATACCATTCTATTGGCTCTTCATTTCTTTTGTATCTGTCTACATGGTCCAAGGCCCTCTAAATGAGTTTGAACTCTATCTCCAATATTCTCACTGCAGATAGCCTCTCTCACTGAGAAGAAGCAGATTAGGGAAGGCTGGTTTAGCATTCTGCTTCCCACAAGGTCAAACAAATACAGCCAGGTATCCTCAAAAATTTTCACTATGAAAACTGGCTGAAAGGAGATGGCTTTCCACTGAGATTAGGTTCTAAATGATTCTCTGACATTTGAAACCTGAGTTCTTTCTTTGGAAATTTTC
>CM019153.1:37910654-38105858 GCA_009733165.1 Naja naja
GAAGAAGAAAGCATCAGTGACTTTGTGGCCAGCTTACGAAACCTTGGGGTGCCTGTGACTTCATCATGCTAGAAGAAGAAGCCATGCGTGATCGTTTTGTCTTGGGGCTTAAGGACCAGACGTTACAAAGTAAACTACTCATGAAACCAAACATTACACTAAAAGAAGCCATCGACGAGGCAATAGCAGCAGAAGCCACAAAAACCTCCGCAGCCACAATGAGGAAGATGAACAGAATAACCAACCATCCAGAAGGGTGAAAAACTGCAACAACGCATTTTGACGAACTAGAGTCAGAATCAGAGTACAGCGGAGAAGAAGAAGAGATAAACAGACTCAGAATGGAGCGGAAATGGAATGCCCAGGGCCGGAAGAAGAGAGACTTCATTGCGAGGATGTGGAGGAACCACCCCCCACACAGAATGCAGGTTCCTGGAAGCCATTTGCCTCCATTGGTAGAAGAAAGGGCACATCGCAAGAGTCTGCAAATCATCCAGAACTCCACCAAACAGAAGGAAGTTCAATCCAAATAACAAGGACAAAGAAGTAAAAACCCAGCACAAGCGGAAAAATGAAACACATCAAACTGTAACAATTGGTCATTCTTCACTGAACAACAGGAAGGTGCATGTCAAGGTCTATATCGAGGGAAGACCATGCCAGATGGAGGTAGACTCGATCATATCTATCCATGGTGTCATGGGACACTATACAGACTCATTCCAGAGATCCAGAAGAACCAATTCAATAAGCAAGCACTAACCCTCAAAGATTACCAAGGAAACAAGATTCCAGTAATCGAACAAGAAAATTCAACGTGAAATTCAAGAATCACACTAAACTTCTACCATTGACCATCGTTGATAAAGACCGCCCAAGTCTTCTAGGACTGGAATGGTTCCACCCCTGGGCATCAAGTAACCGAATCAACCATGTCAGTGAACAGAATGGGAAGAGTCATTGAAGAAAGAATTCCAAGAGGTCTTCAGCGACGGATTAGGCAAGTACGGGGACCCCTATTACTTTCAATTTAGACCCCAACGTACAACCAATCCATTTAAAAGCCAGACAAGTGCCGTTTGCACTCAAAGCAAAATCGATGAACAGTTAGACAAACTGATAGCTCAAGGGTACTAGAGCCCACAGACCAGTCCAGATGGGAAACACCCATAGTTACCCCTGTCAAACCTGATGGCTCTGTAAGAATTTGTGGGGACTATAAGGGGACATTGAACCATGCACTGCAACAGAGCGCATATCCGGTTCCAGTGGTACATCATTTGTTACACTCCCTAGGTGGGGGTACTGTTTTCGCTAAATTAGACCTTGCCCAAGCATACCAGCAGTTAACAGTAGATGATACGACTGCAGAGGCACACTATTGTGACCCATCGGGTGCCTTTAAATGCAAAAGGTTGCAATTGAGTGTGGCACCAGGCATATTTCAAAGCCTTATGGAAAGAATATTACAAGGTTTAAAAGGGGTAGTACCTTACTTTGATGACGTCTTAATCTCTGCTAAAAATGACACTCAGCTACGTGAGAGACTCAGAGAAGTATTGATCAGGTTCAAAAGCAGGACTAAAAGTCAAAGAGAAATGTACACTAAGAACCACAGTAGAATTCTTAGGTTACATGATTGACAGACACGGTATTCACCCCACAGAAACAAAAATTCAGGCAATCAAGGAAGCCCCCAGACCTAAATGCAAAGCTGACCTTCAAGCATTTCTGGGACTTATTAATTTCTACCATATGTTTTTGCTGCAGAAAGCAACAACTGCGGAACCCTACATAGACTGCTCGATAAAAAGCTACGGGTCTGGGGCAAAGAGAAGAAGCTTTTAACAGTATTAAGTGCCAAATCACGTCTGATTGTGTATTAATACAGTTTAGTGAAAACCTGCCCGTGGTATTAACTTGTGATGCCTTTGGAGTGGGGGGAGTATTGAGCCACCAGCTACCGAGTGGAAGAGAAGCTCCCATTGCGTTCTATTCAAGAACATTGACAAAGGCAGAGAGAAACTATAGTCAGCTGGACAAGGAAGCGCTGGCAATAGTAGCAGCTGTCAAGAAATTCCACGAATACGTTTATGGAAGAAAATTCACCATTGTCACGATCACAAGCCTCCTCGGAATAGTGGCCGCGATAAACCAACTCCTATCATCCTTTCACCCCAATGATGAGGTGGGCCGAATTTCTCACTGCATACTCGTACAGACTCGTTCACTGTCCGGGAAAGGAAATAGGGCATGCAGACGCATTGAGCCACCCATTACCTATGAACACTGAAGATCCAGCACCTGAGACTTACACCTTTTTCTTAGAAACAGTTGCTCAACTACCTGTGGATGCTGCTGAAATTGCAAGAGAAACCACTAAAGACAGTTTATTGGCACCTGTTGTCGATTGGATAAAGAAGGGTTGGCCACAGCAAGGACTAATGGACATCTGCAAACCATTTAAGTCCAGACAAACCGAACTATCTGTGTTAAAGGGTGTATTCTATGGGAAATCGAGTGGTTATTCCTGAAAAGTTACAGAAGAAAGTATTGACTATGTTGCATGAGGGGCACCTGGGGATTGTCAGAATGAAGTTAGCTAGAGCTATGTATGGTGGCCGGGATTGACAAAATGGTTGAAAACTGGGTTGCTGGCTGTATAATTGTCAGGAACTGAGGCCCACACCGCCTATCGCCCCTAAACAGGAATGGGAATGTCCTAGGGGCCATGGTCCAGAATTCATATTGATTTTGCTGGGCCAACTAAAGGGCATACCTTTCTGATTGTAGTAGATGCATATTCCAGATGGCTCGAGGTTATTCCCATGTCATCCACCACTGCAGAAGCTGTTATCAAACAGCTAAGGAAACTTTTGTAACTCACGGGTTGCCCGATGTGGTTGTTTCTGACAATGGTCCCCAATTTACTGCCACCCTTTTGAATCATACTTAGCACAGCAGGGCATAAGGCACGCCCTTACGGCCCCTGGGCACCCTCCACTAACGGGCTGAAGTATGGTTCAGTTTACTAAAGAGAAACTTCAACAGTTGGGTCCAGGGATATTACTGAGAAAGTAGACAAACTGCTCAGTATCCAACACATTACCCCCAACCCTCCACTAATTTAAGCCCTGCAGAGCTCTTAATGGGCAGGAAACTCAGGTCAACCCTCGACCGCCTTCACCCCACTTACGCACCCAAGAAACCTGTAGATTCTAGTAGCAAAACTCGCATTTTCAAATAGGGGATCGAGTTTATGCTAAGAACCTTGTGGGTGAGCCTTATGGATTCCTGTGGAAATTACCCATGTAACAGGACCCAGGTCTTACAGGGTACAAATGGAGGATGGGGTCACTTGGAAAAGACATATAGACCAATTAAGGTCCAGAAAGTCCCTAGAAACTTACCCTGGCACATTTCAGGACTCATTACACACAACCCAAGCCATGGGGGAAGGGGGAGACCTTTTGAATAATGAACAAGTAATAGTCAGCCCCCTCTTAAATGGAATAACACGACAAGAGCCATCCCAAGCCCTAACACAATCACAACAAATGCTAACTCCAGTAGAGGACAGCACAAACTTCACCTATTCAAGGGGATACCAATGGGCTGGGAGTGGACTGGGAGGAGAGACCAGGTTGGAGTAACAGAGCCGGATCACCCGGCCAAAAGATTCCAAATGAGGGGATTCCAACAACTAACATTCCTTCAAAACAAATAGAAGTTCCTAGAACACCTGAACCACGCAGGTCCAAACGTAACCGTAAAAGCCCCACCTATTTACAAGAGTACATTAGATAGAGGGGGTTTGAGTATGAGCTGGACCAGGTGGGGAGGGGTGTAATATATGCAGAGTTAATCTGATTGGTTGTTGAAACGGCAGGAATTCTGAATACCGCCATTGGCTACAAGCTGCGGCAGCCGGCTATATAAGCTGCCGAGACCAAGCCATTCTGGTGTAGTTCTGAGCTGTAGTCACATTATTAAAATGAGCTGAAGCACTTCGCATCCTGTCTTCTTCAAAACATAACATGCATAACTTTACATGAATATGTAAAGGAAGAAAAACAGTATCTACCTAATCTGTAAGAAGATTGTGGGCTTTTTCTTCTAAATGTGTATGGAACAAAGATAATACAGTTGCACAAAGGACTAGAGCTCAAAATTGGAGCATCAGCAACATTGGAAGGTAATGAAATACAACTTTATTAGATATTCTTGGGCTCTTCATTTTCTTTTGTATCTGTCTACATGGTCCAAGGCCCTCTAAATGAGTTTGAACTCTATCTCCAATATTCTCACTGCAGATAGCCTCCCTCACTGAGAAGAAGCAGATTAGGGAAGGCTGGTTTAGCATTCTGCTTCCCACAAGGTCAAACAAATACAGCCAGGTATCCTCAAGGTAATTTCACTATGAAAACTGGCTGAAAGGTGATGGCTTTCCCACTGAGATTAGGTTCTAAATGATTCTCTGACATTTGAAACCTGAGTTCTTTCTTTGGAAATTTTCGCTATCCCTAATGATGGATAGTAGAATTTTATTCTTGGAAACTTTGGAGATATGTATCTATGTTTGTATGTATGTATGCATGCATGCATGTTATAATTTTCTTAGCGCTCTTAGAGATGTCTTTGAAAAGACAAATCGGTGAAGTGTCATCAGACACCTGGATCATATTACCATATGTGGTGGACATGCATTGATGCTAAAAAATATTGGACCAGAATACACATGTGGTTGGAAAAAATGATAAAACAACATATAGATTTAAAACCAGAGATACTTTTATTGGGAATTTTGCCGGAAGGTTATAACAGAGAGATAACATTGATATTTGATTATCCATGTATTCAGAGCAGCTAGAACTGTACTTGCACAAAATTGGAAAAATGAGAAAATTCCGACAGAGGAGGAAACAATTAAGAAAATAATGGAATGGTGAGGAAATGAGTAGATTGACAATGGCAATTAGAGAACAGGAAGAAAAAGATTATTATAAGATTTGGAATTTATTCTATGAATGGCTACATAGAAGAGTAAGAAACTAAATATGTGATAATAGCAATAATATATTATAACTGATTGATTAGGATTGAATAAGAGAATGAATATAACTTAGGTAAGGATGGAATATATTTTTGAAAGATAATAATTACAATGTTAATAATACAACAATTGACCAATGTGATATAAAATATTGATTAGAATGGTTATAAATATAAATAAGTAAGAAATGTATGATACTATTATGTGCACAAGATATATGTACCCAACTGACACACTGGAAAACTGAAAGATGGTTTTATTTGTTTGTTTTTGTTATAAAAATTGTTAAGTTTGCATGAAGAGTCAGACACGAAGAGTTTCAGTGAAGAGTTTATTCAGTGACTACAGCTCGAATGGACCCGAGTTGGCTTGGCTACGGATGCCTCTTGTAGCCTGCAGCCGAGTTGCCAGCCAATGGGAGTGCAGGGTTTCTTCCCGCACTATTTAAACCAATACCATTTGACATTTTACAAGAACAGTTCAAATAAACCAATAACATTCAAACCTACATACATAACAAAAATAAAAACTTCTTCAAAAAAGGAAGAGATGTCTTTGAAAATAACTTCTTCCATGAAATAAGTACAACAAAATCTCAAATCCCTCTTCCTTTTCACTCTTTCAACAATGGGAATAAAATGATTGTGCCTCCTAGCCATTTTTGATAATTACATTCCCTGCAGACCATAAGCTGGTTACAAGTATGAAGGGAGACAAATATGTGAATATTTTCTATGAGAGAAATCACAGTTTCTATTTGTGTGGAGCAAAGTCACCTCATACATTTGAATACATTAAACACATCTGCCAAGGGACTTACCACTAGATACAGCCGTGTGCATATAGGCCCCACTCCTGCTTTTGCATTCACTGCATGTTTTGGGATCATAATGTAGATTGCGTTCCTATTTCCTAATGCAGGGAAATACATATTGTGTTTCTAAAAGAGAAAAGTTATGATGAAAAGATACAGCTGCAAATGGAGATTGTTAAGTCTGCATGAAGAGTCAGACGCGAAGAGTTCCAGCGAAGAGTTTATTCAGTGACTACAGCTCGAATGGACCCGTCCTGGCTGGGCTACGGCTGCCTCTTATAGCCTGCAGCCATAGTTGCCAGCCAATGGGAGTGCAGGGTTTCTTCCCGCACTATTTAAACCAATACCATTTGACATTTTACAAGAACAGTTCAAATAAACCAATAACATTCAAACCTACATACATAACAGAGATGATCACATTAGAGGGGGAAAAAAACATCCTCCATATTATATCATTCTTTTTGGGACTTTTTCAAGACCTATTATTAAGCTGGTCATTCAAAGGACTTGGTTGTTGGCCCTTTTTGGCCAGCAGAGGCACCGTAGGCTGGTCCTTTGATATTTCCAGGCTGGCCCCGCGGGCCAAATTTAAGCACCTCATGGGCTGGATCTGGCCCATGGTCCTTGAATTTGACACCCTTGGTGTACTGGATCATTCCATGCCACTATGGTATCCTCAGAAAAAATTATCCAGGGTAAGAGCTTCATCTTAAAATAATCATGAAGTGTTAAAGTCATCCTACAACCAGTGGTGGGATTCAAAAATTTTACTACTGGTTCTGTGGGCATGTCTTGGTGGGCATGGCAGGGGAAGGATACTGTAAAATCTCCATTCCCTCCGCACCCCACTAACCTGTTTTCCATCTCTGTTCTCCTGTGCAGGGCAACAAAAGGGCCTTGGTGTTGCAAGCTGTTAAATGCCTAGCACTTAGTTCCAGCTGCCTGCAATTAGTGCAGGCTCAATCCCACCAGGCTCAAGGTTGACTCAGCCTTCCATCCTCTCGGGGTAGGTAAATTGAGGACCCCAGATTGTTGGGGGCAATAAGCTGACTTTGTAAAAATGATGCTTAGTAATAAGCAGGCATATACAATGGAATGAAGGCTATTGCTGAGCGCATTGGGTTGTGCTCCAAAAAATTGTAAGCCGCCCTGAGTCTCCAGAGAAGGACGGCATATAAACACGAATAAAAAAAATAAAAAAAGAAGACCCAGCTGATCAGCTGGGATGCAGAAGGCAGAGAATAGATGAGCGTGGGGCCAGTCAGAGGTGGTATTTGCCGGTTCTCCGAACTACTCAAAATTTCCGCTACTGGTTCTCCAGAATTAGTCAGAACTGGCTGAACACCACCTCTGCCTACAACCAACAGATTTTTATCCTTTGTTATTATTGCTGGCCCAGACTTCCACATAGTGAAGCTGTGTTAACACTTTCTAACAATGATTTGCCCATAATAGATGAGAGGGAGGTCACTGAACCCTTTAAGAAAAATCTGCTGTACTGCACTTTGCCCCAATTTTCCATCTTCTGTGAGATAAATGGAGACAGGCCAACAGGTAAATATACAGAAAAAGGTGCCTTAGTCATATCTTTAAAAAAAATCCCCGAACTTAATCTCTTATGCAAACAATGTGTAAATTCATGTAGCTCCTAGGGACATCTGATATGAGTTTTCCATATCTGGTAGGCCTCTATATCTGTCTTTCCCATTAAATTAGCACTCAGCACAGGAGAAGTGTCTATCACCTAGAAATATTACACAATTTGTCAAATCTATTCGGGTTTTCGTTTCTAAATGTCACCATAGGAGATGGGAAAAACCCTAAGGCTCTCAAATAAATGGAGTAATGCATATGAAAGTCCTATGAGAAACAGTTTTTTCCCACTCCAAGTTATTGAAGAAGGGAGGGCAATTAACTGACAGGCACAAATATGTTTAAAGGTCATAAAAAATAAAATTCCGATAAACATCATCCATTAACTGTAAACTTCAGAAAGTCCGATAACTAAAACAAGCTAGTGAACTGGTTACAAGAAGATGCCGTAAGTTAGATAATGATGGTATTTCAGCAAGCAACAGAACAATAACAATAGATCATTACAAAAACACTGCCTGAACTTTCTGAGAGAAGGAAACAAGCAGGATTCTAAACGGGGAACCAAATAAACGACATAAAAAGCCCAGTGAGACTTAAAACATCAAACGGCCTCAATTCATCATAAAAAAATGGGGCTAAATTCCAAAGCATTTAATAATAAAGAAGAAATATGACAAGCTACTTGCACTGACTAAAAGCTAATATGAGCCAAGATGAAATGTATCATTAGTGTGATAAGAATGGGAAACAGCGTTATTCTTGCACGGAGCAATTATAAGAGGAAAGTGACGTCAACAGTACTTTATACACAGATCTCAAACCTCTCCGGAGATATTTTCTCAAATCATATAACCGTGACTGTGTAGAAGTTTCTGTACTAAATGTCAGTAGATGTTTGTGAAGAAGATGTTTCAAACACATGTTTGTTCCCCATTGTAATGGAACATAGCTGAATTAAATTCCATCTAAGAACTCTGTAATACTGAACTTCAGTCCCCACAAATGTGGTTCCCAAAGTCTTAGATGTTAATTTCCTGCTTTAAAGCTGCATGGAAAACAAACCTACTTTCCTGGATGAAGTGCCCATATTGCACTCCAGAATTAATCACTGCCAATGTGCACTATTCCTACTCAAGAAGCGTAAATAACAGTTAACGTTAATAATTTCTTTCTTCTATAATGCTTCCCTACCTTGTACTAGTCCATCTAGGTGATCTGACAGAATATAATCTAATTAACTTTTAAAATGCCACTTTGGGAGCATTTAAACTTTATATGAGAACATAGATAGGAGAGCCAATCAAAGGATGGAATTGCACAGGCGTTCCTTCGTTGTCAAATTCTTTTCAAGACATCTTATTTTTTCCACCTCCCAAACAGGGCTTTTTGATAATAGGTAAGATAAGTAAATGGAGGACATAATAAGCATTCATCCAGATTTGTTTTGCACACATCCTGCAGTATTTTAAAGAGAGCTTCTAATAAATACGAGAGAAATGGTTATTAAAGAATGAATAACTTGGGTGATGCTCTTCTCTTTGATTCTCCCCTTTGTACCTGTCATCATACCTTGTCCCTATTTATCCCTTTGAAGTTTTATTGATAAGGTTTTCAATAATTTGCAATAGATGAGCAGCACCTATAGCAATAGTAAATTACATTCCTGCATAAAATAATGCTGATGAAATGAAGAATTTGGTGTAGGAGATCAACTGTGATCAGTTTCTCTTTTAATACTGCAGATATTCTTTAGCACCACCTGATGAATCTAAAGTTATGTGTGAATTAAAATTGACACTTCAGCTGTTAAAGCTACAAGAAACTGTATTTATTTGTACATGCGTTCTGCTTCTTTGTAAGATGATATTCTTCACCTTTGCTGATCGATAGATTCCTGCAGGTTTTGGACAGCTCGCTTCTAGGAGAAATAGAATTCTTCCTTGCTAGTAGTAGAAGGTGTGAAGATAGAATCAATAAAGATCTTTTCTTTTTCCTTCTTAGAAAAGGAAAGCCATTAAAATCGAAGCTAATCTCCTGATCATCCTGTTGCAGATTCAATGGCATATGTATTTGAAATAGAAAGATTTACAGATTTTAAAGATTTTGTTAAAAGATTGCAAATTGCACAGAATTTAGAAGGTTATTTTTTCAGATTTTCATGATAGAAATCAGCAAGACCTGGAGCTGACATTTCTAATGAATATATTTATTTTCATAGGGAGCAACTAGTGAGGGAGAGAAGGAGAGAGGGAGGAGTGAAGGAGGAAGGAAGTAAGGAAAGAAGAAAGGAAGGAATTGTGATGAAACTTTTTTTTTCATATTTATACCCTTCTCCGGAGACTCAGGGCAGCTTACAATTTTTTTGGAGCACAACCCAATGCGCTCAGCAATAGCCTTCCTTCCATTGTATATGCCTGCTTATTACTAAGCGGCATTTTACAAAGTCAGCTTACTGCCCCCAACAATCTTGGGTTCTCAATTTACCTACCCCGAGAGGATGGAAGGCTGAGTCAACCTTGAGCCTGGTGGGATTCGAGCCTACAGTAATTGTAGACAGCTGGATCTTAAGTGCAGGCATTTAACAGCCTGCACCACCAAGGCTCTTCAAACTTGAAACTTGAGCCACTATGATTAGACAGAGGAACTGATTGCTTCAAAGGTCTTGATTCTGTAAATTACTCAGCCCTTCCTTTTCATTACAAAAGGCTTGAATTGAAATAAGATTCATCAAGATATTGGAATACAGTTGGTTAATTTTATACCATGCATAACGCTAAGCTTTGGTTTAAACAGTTCAGTACAGTCCAAAATGTTGGACATTTGCTCAGTTGTAATGTAATTTACAGAAAGAGACATAATAAAAAATATTTCACACCTTCTTCCTTATGAAAGTTATATTGATGTACTTAAATAATGTTATAACTGGTAAGGAAAAGATCATTCCAAATTAAGCTTCAAACTTAAAATAAGTTTTTAAAACATTCAAGGAAAGAAGACTTACATTTCACTTCATCCTTCTACTTATCAGTATGGTTTCTCTGGTCTTTTTTTTTTTAAGAAGTTGCCTGCAGGTAAAAAAAAGAAGCAGGAATCCTTCCTTCCTTTATTTCTATAGTGTATTTTAGTATATGGCCTTCAGGCTGTGTTATGTATGCAGGTTTGAATGTCATTGGTTTAGTTTGAACTGTTCTTGTAAAATGTCAAATATGATTGGTTTAAAAAGTGCAGGAAAAACCCTGCACTCTGATTGGCTGGCAACTGCGGCTGCTGACTATAAGTAGCAGCCGGAGCCCAGCCAAATCGGGTCTGTTATGAGCTGTAGTCACTAATAAACTCTTCACTGAAGCACTCCGCGTCTGACTCTTCATGCAAATCTAACAAGCTGGATTCGGCCCATGGTGTGCTTAAATCTAGCCTTGGGAGCCACCCTGGAAACAGTGAAGGACTGGCCTGTAGTGCCTCTGCCAGCAAAAACAGAGCCTAGGAAGGCTGTGTGCAGCCCCCACCCCAGGATCTGTTTTTGGCCATGTTAGCCTCCTGCAACCCTCTGCCAGGAAAAATGAAGCTTGGGGGGTGCATGTGCAGCCCCATGGCCTTCGTTTTCACTGGCAGAGGGCTAAAGGAGGCCATTGTAGTCAAAAATAGGATCAGGGTGGTGCACACAGCCCCCAGGGCTCTGTTTTTGCTAGCAGAGGGCTAGCAAAACAAACTATAATCAAAACAAAAGGAGAAATGTTTCCCCCTTTGCGTTTGAACATCCAAGAAGGGACCAGAAAAGAGAAGGGGAAAGAGGAAGGGTGAAGAAAAAGAAGGAAAGAGGGAAGGAAGAAGAATGGAGAATGAAGAGGGAAGGAGGAAGGAAGGAAGGAAGGAAGGAAGGAAGGAAGGAAGGAAGGAAGATTATAATGAGAAGGAGGGTCTGAGGGAAGTCCTGCCTTAACACTTGGCCACCACAGGTGCCCCTGACAGAGTGACGTCGAGCTGGCCGCACCCACCCTGGCCCCCTGAGGTCAAACACAACCCTGATGCAGCCCTCAATGAAATCAAGTTTGACACCCTTGTTCTATGACAAAGGATTAAAATAAAGGATGAACATGTTGGAAGGTTAAGACTTGGTGGGAGATAATAGGGTTTTTTTTTCAGTATGTAGTATAGTAACTGAGCAGTGATTGGCTGAGATATCTCTGCATTTTTTTCCTATTATTCTGGAAGAAAACCTTTTTTTCTGATTGGCTCTCAGCCTGGGTAATTGCTGGTGACTTGCGATATGGAAGTGCTTGTGATGTCTCTGTAAGTGGGAGGAATTGCTCGTTTGGATCCTACTTTATTTTAGTAGTGAAATTAAAGACTTGGATACCCGGAAATGCTCCTAACTAAATTAGACTATCACCTTTCCTATGCATAAGAGAAAATGTTTTTTTTTTAAATATGCTTGTGACTATGACAGGAAAAATAAAGCTGTTACAAAGAAATTCTTAACAAATGTTCTTACAGAGTATGTTGTTTCTCACTGGCAGTTTTTCATTGTTTTGCAATATATGTAAATGTTCTTTTTCTTTTAAAGCAAATCTCAATTATGCATTATTGACTATAACGTGTTAGGAACTTGTTTGGCATACACAATTGTCTGCCAGTGAAAGATATTTCTAAGTATTTTTTTTTAATTCAGCTTTTTATCTTTTCATTGCCTAAACCATGATTTGCAGCACTTTATGTCCTCCGTCTCAGATAGAATTGACAAACCCTGCAATTTCCTCTAATTTCTTTTAATTCACATTGTGGACTCATTCAGCTTGGCACTTACATTATTAATTTAAAAGGGTGACAGTATAAAGTTGCAGAGAGGTATCTTTTTCTCTTTTATGGTTATTGAATAGGACAGCTTATTAGCATTTCTAAGTTGAATGTCCAAAATTTAGGCACTATCAACACTGGTATGTTGTCAATAACCAGATGCTTGAAATGAGGGAGGGGGGGAGAGAGGGGGGAGAGAGAGAGAGAGGGAGGGAGGGAGGGAGGGGGGAGAGGGAGAGAGAGAGAATTAAACATGGCTACTTTAATGAAAAGAAGGACTAGGGGGTGATATGGTAGCAGTATTGCAATAATTATGGGGCTGCTACAAGAGGGGGTCAACATATTATCCAAAGCACTTGAAGGTACAACAGTAAGCAATGTTTGGAACTAATCAAGAAGAGATCCAACCTAAAAATAAGAAGAACTTCCATGACATTTAGAAACATTAATCAGTGGAATGGCTTGCCTTCAGAAGTTGTGGGTGCTCCATTATTGGAGGTTTTTAAGAAAAGCTTGGACAGCCATTGGCCTGAAGTGGTATAGGGTGTCCTACTTGAACAGAGATTAAAAACCTCCAAAAACCCTCCCAACACAACTCCTCCCCTCTCCTCACCTGCTAAAGCTAAATTCATTCTGAGCTAAATTCAGAATGGCATTGGGACATGTGAATAATATATATTATTTGATGCTACATATTTATGCATTAGAGTTTTCATAACACAAACTAAAATGTAACATTGACTAATCATTCCATAGGTCCATTCCCCTGATAACAACCATTCATAATTTTCCATAGGAACTTGACAAAATGAAGGTTGAGGTTTGTGGGGGTTTTCATGTGTGTGTGTGTGTGTGTGTGTGTGTGTGTGTGTGTGATGTTATGCTATGGAACTTTTTTTAAAAAATATTTCTATTTCATTTGGTCTGACACACAACCGTACAGAGCCACTATTTCACAAATACTGTATAAATAAGGTGAACTGTACCAAAGAATGATATATATCCATCAACTTTTTAAAAAAAATCCTGATATGTAATTTATTTTATTTTTTTCCCACAAGAAGCCCTTTGAAATGGTGTGTGGAAACAATCCTTGAACAAGCAAATGTAAAGGTGGAGATAAAAGAAAGACCTTAAAAGTGATTTATTGAGGCCATACTGTAACCAAACTTGAAATATGCAAATATGGGTTTGTGGGTGTGAGTGTATGTGTGTATTTGCAGTATGCATTTTTAAATAGTTATTATAACACATGAATACTAAGAGTATAAAAATCGCAAGCCGAACTTTATATGTGCATAAATATGCAAGTGAAATACTCAATTTAAGTAAAGTACTGTGTTCACCAAATCTGCTTTGGAATGGGTAAAGCGAAGAAGCATTCATCTACATAATAAAGAAAAAAAATTAAAGATGACTATGTACTGCAAATAGCTGAGAAAAAATATTTTTGTAGCTGCTTTGTAAAATATTCATTAATCTCTTATTCACATGCCTGAGAACAAAGGAAATTCATTGAAGGGATTTAAAAAAAAAGATTTACTTTAAAAATGTTTAATCCCCTTGTTCTCTGAGAAATTCTACAACATTTATCAAGTTTATTAATTTGTACTTGTATGTACTGTCTCGACATTTATGACACAGGTTTTAACTTGAAGACTGCTTAATAAAGCACAAAGAGGCAATGCACATTTTTCAAGATAAACAATAAAGCATATCAAAATCAAACTTTCTGCAACATTATTTCCTGTTTCCCCCCATCATTATGCATCTTTGTATTTTAATGATTTTAGAAAGAGAAAACAATTGTATTTTTATCCCCATTAAACTGATACCTTTTGATTAAGGAGAAGAAAACAATAGCTGGACATTCATTGTTTATTTTTATTCTTTAAAAAAAATGATCTCTGCTTTTTTTTTCTTATCACAAGGCAAGCTGACAAATGAAAGATTCTCCTCTCCTGGTTATGTTTAAAAACGATGCAATATATTGGAATCCCAAATGAAATGGGATCATATTTATTACAAAACCTAGCATGTACCAGTAGGTCAACTGTGTGCAAATTCCATAAATCACACCAATGTAATTCACGCCTCCAATCACTTCCCCTGAATTATGGTGCCATCAATACCATCTAGGCCTGCACAAATTAGATGTCTAGCGATTGCAACCTGCTCTTTTGACCTCACATAGCTTCCACTCAGTACTCAGTCAACAGCTCTTCTCCTTCTTTAGACAAGAGGTCTCATTCTATGATCACATATTTCTCCCTTGTGAAACCTTTAAACTTGGAGGCACACCAGGATTTAAGCAGGTGCTCTATCTTTTTTTTTTGCTGAGTTGATAACTTTGTTGCACAAGATTAATTTAAGAATGGATTCACCCCCCTCAAGGGATAGGTGCAGCGATTTCTTGTTAAGTTACAGAATTAAAAAGTATTATGTTCTCATATCTGCACAAAAATGAACTCAGTTTGAGATGTAATAGTGTTTATTTATCTCATGCTTATTTGTTGATTACTTTCATTTCAAGTAAATAACTGAAATGTTATCCTTCAGCTAATTTGGGTTTCAGGGCTTTATTATGCTTCAGATTATTTCAAAGGAAAAGGAAATCAGTAATTGAATGTTAAAAACTAAGCAAAGCTAAAAATAAAAGCCAATTCCATTTTTGAGCAAAACTTTTTTTCTTGCCTTTGTGCCATAAGATAAGATAGGTAACGAACCTCAACTGCTGCAAGTATATTATTATTGTCTGCCTGAGTTCATTTCCTCAGATATTCTAGGCAACCATAGGAGAGGACACACTGCGTTTATCTAGTCAACTGTTCAGTTTATTTTAGTTATTTTTTATAATGGGACAAGGATATTGATAAGGACTCTTGAATTTAACTTGAAATTCCACAAAAGCTTTTAGTACCTTATTGGATGTAGCCAGTTCCAGAGGGTGAACCACTCAATAGCAATAGCAGTTAGACTTATATACCACTTCACAGTGCTTTTACAGGCCTCTCTAAGTGGTTTTCAGAGTCAGCATATTACTCCCAACAATCTGGGTCCTCATTTTACCTACCTGAGAAGGATGGAAGACTGAGTCAACCTGAGCCTGGTGAGATTTGAACAGCCAAATTGCAGGCAGCCAGCAATCAGCAGAAGTAGCCTGAAGTACTGCATTCTAACCCCTGTGCCACCACAGCTGTTATAATAATTCATGGCCTGTGCAATGGAAAAGCAGCATTGCCAACTAATTACTGTCATGAAATCTCCAAATGACCATGATAATGAGATAAAGATAACAGAAATCATGTCTAGAGTTTAGCCCACCACATTGTTGCTGATGTGAAAATACCAGTTTCAGAAAGTCTATGACAATTCGCCATGGCCAACTCATCATCGCCAACTTGCCACAGCCAATTCACCATGGCTAACTCTCCACAGCCAACTTGCCACAGCCAACTCACTGTAGGACAACTTGTCATGGGTAACTTGCTATGGGGCAGCTCACTGTGGGATAGGAGTTACACTAATATCAAATAAATGGTGGAATAGAATAGTTTTTTTTTTAATTACATTTATATGCCACCCTTCTCCGAAGACTCAGGGCAGCTTACAATTTTTGGAGTGCAACCCAATGCACTCAGCAATAGCCTTCATTCCATTGTATATGCCTGCTTATTACTAAGCGGCATTTTTACAAGGTCAGCTAATTGCCCCCAACAATCTTGGGTCCTCAATTTACCTACCCCGAGAGGATGGAAGGCTGAGTCAACCTTGAGCCTGGTGGGATTTGAGCCTACAGTAATTGTAGACAGCTGGATCTTAAGAGCAGGCATTTAACAGCCTGAGCCACCAAAGCTCTTAAAGAAAGTTAAAGAAAGGATGCAAAAGGAGGGACAGAATGAAATGTGAATGGCAAAAATTAAAATAATTTTCATTTATTTTAAATAATTAAATAGAATTGCCTAACTTGTCCCGCAGTAAGTCGTCCCACAGCAAGTTGGCTGTGGCAAGTTGTTCCAGTTCCAGTTCCAGAACAGACCCCCAAGAATGTTTCATGATGTAACCATGACGTCCAAAGGTTGTTCCATTAGAATAGAATGTTTTAGAATTATAAAGTTTTGGTACAATGTTGAAACTTACCTTCCTGGAAATCTATTTCAATACATGTAAACTCATAATTCTGGCATAAAAATGCCATTCCAGATAGTAACAAGCACATATCTTACTTTAAAAAAAAGTAATGAATTCAATTTTTGATATTTTCCTTAAGAACCATGATGAAAACCAAGCAAGGGAGCATGCTTACTATTTTCTTGAATCAAAAAAGTTTGGGTGATATATGTCCCAGTTTTAAAATAAATATAGGTACATATTGTGTATCATTTGTGAACACTTTTTGAGATTACTAATTTTGATAAATAATTCCCATAGCTTTGAGGCAGAGTTGAAGCTTTGAATTTAGAAGATCTCAGGTTTATTTTCCAGAAAAGACATAGCTTAGTACATCCTTGTTTGAAATCCAGAACCTCAATCAATCATAATGAGGGATAATGTAGCATTATTTTACAATGCTTTCCAATGGAAAACAAAATGTTGAATACAAAACTTTGCAAAGATTAGTAAGACTAAAAAACAGGGATGTAAGATACCCAATAACACTAAGCCAGTGTAATATACTGGTCAAAGGGTTACTTTTAGATTGGAGAAAGATTGAGTTTAGTTAGCATTCAATAACAAAGTCATCTAGGATCAATAATTGTCTCTCAATCTTTCTCCATAGAGTTGCTCTTGAAGGCATAAAATGAGCAGAGAACCCCAGGTAAGCCACCTTGAGGTTTTAAAGGAAAGAAAGGATATAGGATAACAAGCAAATGTATAAATCCCTAGATTTAATGGTGATGTGGCTACATGAACTTTTTACAGATGCTCCACACACCAGGCTTTGAATTTTGCTTTGTGTCTTCAGTTACTTCAATACAATTTTCTCATGTTTAAATGTTCAAACAAAATGCCTACTTTGATTGGCAGGAACATTTCTGCAAAGGGAACCTTTATGATATATTTCCAATTAATTGTAACTTGCCTGCCTAAAACATTTACTAAAACTTCTATTTCTTCAAAGGAATGAGACCTGAGCCAACTATGGTCTCAAAAACAAAGGAAGAAAAATACTGGCTGCACAAAAGGCAAACTTTTCCCTTTGATCTTTCATACATCATTTTTAAAGGCACTTATTAAAAACTACCACTGTAAAAACAAGTAGAGGGAGAGAAAGAGATACACGTCAAGTTGAAACCTTATTAAAAGACCTGAACTGTCTCCTGTAATAGATAGGGATTGCAAAGAAACTCATATTAATCTATAATTTTCTTGGGTTCAGAAACCTTTTGTAAACACCACCCTTCATATTCCCCTGAAAGGAATAGAATAGAATAGAATAGAATAGAATAGAATAGAATAGAATAGAATAGAATAGAACAGAACAGAACAAAACAGAACAGAGCAGAATAGAATTCTTTATTGGCCAAGTATGATTAGACACACAAGGAATTTTTCTTGGTGCACATGCTCTCAGTGTACATAAAAAAAGATACATTCATCAAGAGTCAAGAATTATAGGGTACAACACTTAATAATAGTCATAGGGTATAATAAGCAATCAAATCATACTAGGAAACAGCTGATAAAAATCGTTAGGATACAAGCAACAAGGTTACAGTCATAAGTGGGAGGAGATGGGTGAAAGGAAGGATGGGAGGATTAATAGTAATAGTAATGCAGACTTAGTAAATTGTTTGACAGTGTTGTTTAGCAGAGTGATGGCATTCAGGACAGTTTGAATACCACCCAGTGGTGGTATTCTACCCATTTGGCCCAGTTCAGCTGAACCGGTAGCTCTGAGGATCATCTGTGAGTGAACCAGTTGGCTCCAACAATCAGCTGCTGGGTCCTCCCATGTGCCCGGCTCCATACTGACCTTTATTTCCTGCTTTTGAACCTCAGCTGCTTCACGTGGCACAGTGCATTGCTGTGTGTCAGCTGTTGAAGACACGGGGAGAGTGCAGGATTGCAAGAGAAGATCAGTATCAAACCCTCTGCGCACGCACAAAGTACGCACAAAGCACAACCACCAAGCCACACGCACAGAATCGGTGGTTAAAAAAAGTTGAATCCCATCACTGATACCACCTGAAAATTAATAGAAAGAAAGAAGGAATCAACTTTTGATTTGATTAGGTGTTAAGAAGTAGAAAGGGTACAAAATTGAAGACTAATTAAACTTAGAAATACTTTTTAAAGTAGGAATGAACATTTAGGTATAAAGAAAAAGGGGACCCAGAGAAAAGGAAAATAAAAGACGCAGGATAGGCTTTGCAGCTGAAGTATTAACAGTTCATTCAAAAACTGATTATTATTTTTTAATTAGTTGTATTGCAAAAGAGGAGCATGGAAAAAAAACAAGACACAGGGTACTTTAAATGTGGAGTTGGGACAGCTCAGATAATATACAGACAATCTTTTCTTCCTCCTATTATTTACTGACTTGTTTTCCTATTCTTTACAATAATAATATGTATAGAAAAAAAGTGATGTTCATTTTTATCTGAAATGAAAAATGGCACACAGGTGTCTCATGCCTGCATGTAGTCTTTTCTGTCCAAGTAGCATAACATTTTCTGGCCTTCTGTTATTCATCCAAGGTAACAAACCTGCCAGATTTCCAAAGAAAATTGGGAAACCAGTGATGTAGAACAATGAAAAGCCATCAAACACACCCACCTCTCCTTCCCACAGCAAAGATGATGAAATACAGCTTGATAATAGAGATTTGATGTAGGCATTAACACACACACACAAAAGAAATCTACAAATACTTGGGAATTTTGGGAGCTTTCAATTTATTGCAGAACGTAGTCAAAAAGATACTTCTACCAAATGTATTACACAAATAGAACAAATTTTTTTTGAAAGCAGAGCTAAATGATGGAAGCATAATCAAAACAATCAATACAGGGACAGTCCCTGTTATATGATATACAACAGAAATAGTTGACTGGACCCAGATGGAGCTTGATAACTAGGACTGGAAAACAAGGAAGCTAATTGTAATATACCATGCTCTACTGTACACTAAGAAAATGATATTGATTGGCTGTATTATCCATGAACCAAGCAGGCAGAAGATTCCTACAGGTGAAAGAAACTGTTGAGGAATGGCTTGAATGAGTATATTAAGAAAAATAAAGAATCCTTACTACAAGAAGTCAATTAAGAAAACAACAGAGGTGAAGGCCAAATGTAGAAAAGAAACAATCTAAAATCAATTTGTTAATTGGAAGAACAAGACAATGGATGATCAATCCTTGAAAGATATAGAAAGAAACGTCAATTAAAAATGCCATATTGAGCTGATTAAAGAAAGAAACTGAAGGCTTTGTTTTAGTGGCTCAACAAGCTTTTCCAACTAATTTCAATTTCTCCAGCTGTGATGCCGGAGAAGGCTTCTGCATATCCCTTGGATAGCAAAGGTGACTAAGAAGCAAATATTGAAGTGTATAACACCAGACATGTCACTAGAAGGCAAAAATCACAAAAATTGTGTCTCACTTACTTTGGCCATGTCGTGTGGGGGAATTCACTGGAGAAGGAAAGCCATTATGTTTGGAAGAGTTAGTAGTAAAAAGGAATCTACTCCTACTTGCTGGCTTCCCATCTTGAGCCACATTGCACCACCAGATCAACATAGGCAGGGAGCCTTAGTGAAGGAGTACAACAAAATTATGAGAAACCCACTTCTTCCTATGCATGCTGATCTTCCTTATCTATCAATTGGCAGCTTAAATCAAGCAAGCCCTATTTGGCACTTGGTCAACAAGATATCAATCTAACAGTGATAAACTCAAGTGGAAAGCCAATGGCTGCTGAACGCAGGCAGTTTAGATGACAAGCTTTTGACCTTCTCACCAGCATTGGAAGTCCATACCCAACTGTGCCAGAACAAATATTGAAGTGTCTGTGTCCTCAACAAAAATCACAATTGTGTCTCACTTACCTGCTCAATGTCTGATTTGAGATCACTAATTTTGATAAATAATTCCCATAGCTTTGCGGCAGAGTTGAAGCTTTGTATTTAGAAGATCTCAGGTTTATTTTCCAGAAGACATAGCAGATCCTTGTTTGAAATCCAGAACCTCAATCAATCATAATGAGGGATAATGTAGCATTATGATGATCTTCCTTATCTATCAATTGGCAGCTTAAATCAAGGAAGCCCTATTTGGCACTTGGTCAACAGCTGTCTAACAACTTTGATATCAACTCACAGTGGAAAGCCAAATGGGCTGCTGAACGCCTAGATACAGGCAGTTACATAGATGATCCTACACAAAAGGTGGCAGGTTTTGACCTTCCTCACCAGCATTGGTCAAGTCCATACCCAACATGGTTTGTGCCAGGACTCATTGTTTAAGTGGGGGTCCTGTCTCTGCTGTGTTCCTCAACAAAATATCCATCACATTGTGTCTGAATGCCCATCAAGAGCTTACACCTGCTCAATGTCTGATTTTTTCAACATAGAACACCCTGTCCTTGAATAGCTGGGTGGACTGGACATTAACATTTGATCCACTATAAGTCCATGTATTTGCCATATGCTAAATAAATAAAATAAGTGGTAAAAGAAAACAGGACTTTTAATGTAATGTAATGTAATGTAATGTGATGTGATGTGATGTGATGTGATGTGATGTGATTTGATTTAATTTAATTTAATTTAATTTAATTTAATTTAATTTAATTTAATTATGAGATTTATATGCCGCTCTATCTCCCGAAGGACTCAGGGCAGCTTACAATACTAAAAAACATACAATACAAAAGTTAAAAATAGATTAAACCCAGGGAATCTCATAATCATAAACTAAAAACAATTAACCCATTTAAAACCCTCCCCCCCATCAGTCGTGTAGGCCAGTTGAAGTAGCCAAGTTTTTAGGCCATGGCGGGAGGCCCGGAGGTCTGGGGCCACCCAGAGCTCCAGGGGCAGCTGATTCCAGAGGGCAGATGCCCCCACAGAGAAGACCCTATTCCTGGGGGCTACCAGCCGACACTGTCTAGCTGATGGCACCACCAGGATGCCTGCCTGTGGGAATGTACTGGGCGTCAGGAAATCGTTATTGGCAGCAAGGTTTCCTGCAAGTATCCTGGTCCAATGCCATGAAGGGCTTTATAGGTCAACACCAGCACCTTGAATCTCACTCGGAGGGCAACCAGTAACCAGTGCACCTCACGCAGGAGGGGTGTAACATGGGAGTATTGGGATCCTCCCATCACAACCTGTGCCGCTGCATTCTGGACAAGTTGAAGCCCCTGGGTGGTCCTCAAAGGCAGCCCCATGTAGAGAGCATTGCAGTAGTCCAGATGGGAGATGACGAGTGCCTGATTGACCATACGTAGGGCATCTCGGTCCAGGAAGGGTCGCAACTGGCGCACCAGGCGAACCTGGGCGAATGCCCTCCTGGCCACGGCTCCCACCTGCTCCTTCAAACTGAGCCATGTATCCAGGAGGACACCCAAGTTGAGAGCCCTGTCTATGGGGGGCAACACCTCTCCCCCCAAAGTTAACGATAGAATATCCTGGTAAACCCGAGATGCCAGTACATACAGCCACTCGGTCTTGGTCAGGTTGAGTCAGAGTCTGTTCCTCCCCATCCAGATCTGCACCGCCTCCAGGCACCTGGACATCACTTCAACGGTGACACTGGGTTGGTTAGGGGTGGAGATGAAAAGCTGGGAACATGGTGGCTGAATACTATCAAAACTGACACCAGCTAGAGCATAGAAAACTCAGAGAAATAGTGCAAGATTGGAAAATGTGGAGAGACTTGGCCCATAGAATCACCAAGCATTGGACTCAACTGAACAGATAACATCATCACTGTATCTTCAGTAGACTTCTATCCACAATTATCAGTTTTCTTATTCCACCCCTCCCCCTTCCAATTATTACTGCTGGAAATAGAAATAATTCCAAACACATTGTTTTCAAAAAAGATTGATGTGAATAATACAGAAGCAGGAAATGTTCCTTAACTTGCAAATAAAAGCTTCACATGAGTAAACTAAGCCATATCCCTTTGGTCCTGTTATTACAATGGCATGACTTCCTTGAGAATTTAGCTCAGAAAATGCAGGGCCTTGCTCTTTCTCTTTCATGCAATCCCATTCCTCTTGTACTTCCATCAAATATCACCTCATTATTTCAGCAGCTGAACTTTCCTACATAACAGCATCCTTCCAACTGTGCAGTGACAAACTTGTCAGATCATGCACCTGATTTGTACGCAGGTTACTTCATTATCTCCACTGAATCCATAATGCAAATGCTAATATCAGAAGAAAAGCTCAAAAATAGCTTTTCTGTAAGTTGGATGACATCTATCTACTAAAAAACCCTAGCCCGCTCATTAGCCCAAGATGACAGCAAAGCTAATCTGATAGCATTCAAAATGCACGAGGACACTTGTGATGATGATGATGATGATGATGATGATGATGATGATGATGCTAATAATAATAATAATAATAATAATAATAATACAATATCTGTGTGATGTTTATTCTAGATTTTCTTCAGTTGCTGAAGGAAAGAAGGTCATGCAATTGCAAAGTAATTGGAAAGTCAATTGTTGAGAAATTCTGTGAATCTGGTATGAAACTTGTACAAACATTAGAAGGCTAATAGCATGAAAGGCAATATGTGGTATGGGTTGACAGAAAACATGAAAAGGGGGACTTTCATTATTTTGTCCAACAACCCAGTGATGTATCTGTATTAATGCATACCAATAAATATTACTTTGTGACATATATCTTCAAAGGCTTTGGTTTCCAATTTCGATGGGCATTTTATTCATAAATCTCAGTCTTCATTACTTTTATATCATCATCAACAATGACTACTACTACTACTACTACTACTACTATTACTACATTTATTTTATATCACACTGTTCTACAGAGACACTCAACTGATTACATATATAGTTAAGCACCAATTGAGCGAATCATTAAATGCCTCCAGTTATATCAGCTAGCAGAACTTTTACATTAAAGTTACAGAATGACCCAATCAGAAGGGTCAGTATATGACACTGACCATAATTAGAGGATTCCAAGAGCTTCTCCTCGAGCCCAGTTAGAGAGATCCACAGAAGGTTGTCAAAATAAGAAAGAGAAGATCCTGTGGGATTGTCAACATCCTGACTGATGATCCCAACCAAAGCTAGCACACTTGAAACCTGCTAATGTCTCAGGGCAAAACTTTATTGAGTACATCATTTAGGCACTATTGAAGGCAAAACCAACTCTGCCTAATTCCTGCACAAACCCACATAGTACAACATGAAATTCCCCTTCTTCCGATTAATGCAGGTCACATTGTCCAATTTAATATTATTGTATTGTTATGAGAAAGAGTCTCCATGTTTGGCTAACACCTGCAGATCAAAGGTGGTATTCAGCAGGTTCTGACCAGTTCTCGAGAACCGGTAGTGGAAATTTTGAGTAGTTTGGAGAACCAGCAAATACCACCTCTGACTGGAGTTTTTACAGTATCTTTCCTCTGCCACGCACACCAAGCAATGCCCAGAGAACTGGTAGTGAAAAAATTGAATCCCACCACTGCTGCAGATGTGTCCTTGAATCTCGTGGCTCTCCTCCTTGAAATCTGGAACCTACATTCCTTCTCCCCCTTCCCTCCCCTTTGTTTGTTAGCAAGCTGAGAAGCAATAATGGTTGCAACAGCATAAGTGTTCTTTGAGCTTGACAGGGTCTTCAAATCCAGGCAGACAAGCAGGTTCTAGCCAATCGACTAGTCAGGTAGTAGACAAGAAGCAGAAGACAGTGGTGATGATAGATGTAATGATGCCAAGTGACAGCAACATCAGGAAGGAGGATGGGAAGCTGGAGAAGTACCAGGATCTGAAGGAGGAACTGGAGAGAATGTGGAAAGTAAAAGCCAAAATGGTCCCAGTAATGATAGGAGAAGTTGTGTAGGCCAGCGGTCTCCAACTGGTGGGCCGTAGCCCCCTGGTGGGCCGTGAGAAAATTTTGGTGGGCCGCAGAGAAATCTCACCCCCAGAGCACCCCCAAAGCAATTGATCCAGGCTGCACAGAAACACTAGGCTGCACTGCCCACATGCCCTGCAGGAACCCTCCCTGCCCACTCACTCCTTACCTGGCAAACTTGCCTGCTAAATTTCTATTTTTCCTTTTTCTGACCATCATCTGTTCTGCTGTGCTGGGAGATTTAGATTAGCTAGGAAGCAGGAAATGGTTGGATTTCTTGCTTTCCAGCTAGTCTTTAGATCTTCAGCTCTGCTTTTAAGCACAGCTGAACCTCCCTTAGGACTGAAGGTTTTATTATTCAGTGCAGACTCATGGCAAACAAATTTGAATGACTGAGCTAGCTGATGGCAGATAGATAGATCACTGAATGATTCTGTGAGCAACTCAATCTGCCTGATTTTGGGTAAAAGTTGCTCCTTTTTTAATAAAAAATTCAATATTTATATAAATATTTATAATATTTACATACAAGCCATGCCCATCCAGTCACATGACCACCAAGCCACACCCACAAATTAGGCCATGCCCACAGAACTGGTTAGTAGTCCCTAGGATTTAAAAGTAGGCTATGTCTCCTAAGGTAAAAGTAGGCTATGTCTGCTAAGCTGGAAAGTGGCTCCAATAGATCCCAGGAACAACATTTAAGTTCTCTGGCCATAAGAGTGCAAGTGCTAATAATAGCTAAGATCCTGCACAAAACCTTCAAACTCTCAAATCTTTGAGATTGAGGAAGGCACAAACCAACCATAAGGGTGAGAAGGGTTTTTTTTTTTTTGTATTAAATCTCTTTCACATTGACCTTGACTCTTGATCAACATGTACAGGCAATTTTCTTGCAGAAACGCCTTGCTATTGCCTTCTTCCAGAATGTACTTTGCCTTCTAAGTTTAATCTAAATCCCTGGGACATTTTTTATTATCTCCCTTAGATATAGCAACCAAATTCAACCTTGCTTAACTTTTAGAAATCAGGCAAGGTTGACTAGATGCAGCTCCCTGCTCTGATTAAAATCTCCTTCAAATCAAAGTTGACTCCTGGTAACTATACATTTATATAGTTTCTTTGAAGCAATTTAGGAGTGCTTTGCCAGTGTTTTCTTCCAAGATTAAAAACAAAGAAATAGCCTTTTCTGCAGCCCTGGAATCCCTCGTTCTCTTTCATCTAAATATTAATCAGGTCTTAGCTTTTTTTGTTATTAGCTGAAATTATATCATCTAGCTGAGCACCAAAGAACGGTAATATTGCAGCATTTCTATTTATGTCCTAATTGTTTCCCCACAATTTAGGCACACTGTATATCTGGAAACAGTTATTTGTCAGAACTCCTCTCACTATTAACTGTGTGCTTTTTCCTTTAATAGTATTTTGAAGGAGAGGCTATTTAAGGAGATTCCATATTAGTCCTTCAATTGCCTTTATGGACTTCAGTACCCTACCATTGGTAAGCAAAAGGAATTACAGCCTAGGAGACAAAACAGAGGTAAATCTAATCTCAACAGCCAAGTTACAATGCAACAGTTGAGATTGCATACATGGTCATATTCTTGACAGTCAAAACTCATTGGAGGGAGTCAGCAATGAGACAATTCTCATTCCCTTTTCAAGGGAAAACATTTCGATGCCATCAGATTAGTGCAAAATTAACTTCCAACAGCAGCAATAACCATCAATTGCCAATCTGTTTCCAGTTGAACAAGAGCCACTTTTTAATTACACTAAAAAGTGTTAAACCCCCAGTTCATAAAAGGGCATGCCACATCAGTGAATTTAATGCCTATACAGTACCCTTTCAAAATGCCTAAGAGAGACAGAGCACTTACACTATGTATCAGGCATCGTTGTAAGGTCATTGAGACTAAAATATTGTATTTTGATTTCATCACCCTTGATTAGGGGTGTCAAACTCGATTTCATTGAGGGCCGCATCAGGGTTATGTTTGACTTCAGGGGGCCGGGTTGGACATGTCTGGGGTGGGCATGGGCAGCTCAATGTCACTCATATCAGGGGTGCCTATGGCGGCCCAAGCACTCTGCCAGTGAAAACAGGCTCCTGAGATCTGTTTCTGACTGCAACAGCTTCCTGCAACCCTCAGCCAGTGAAAACAAAGTTGAGGAGGGCCACCCACGGCCTTCACAAGCTCCATTTTGGATGCAACAACCTCCTGAAACCTTCTACTAATGAAAATGGAGCTCAGGAGGACCACGTACATCCCTGGCAAGCTCTGTTTTCACTAGCAGAGGCACCGTGGGCCAGTCATTCACTGTTTCCAGAGCAGCCCCATGGGCCAGATCTAAGCACCCCATGAGCTAGATCTGGTCCACGAGCCTTGAATTTAATACCCCTGTGTCATGCCCCTGGTGGAGACTGACTCCAAGGAAGAGGAGGAACAGCCAACAGGGAGTGGGAGTGTGGCTCCAGAGGTGGTGGAGGAGGCTGGGAAGGGCAGAGGCTGGCTTAGCAATCAGAGGAGGATCCAGGCCCATCGCCTATCCATCCCAGGGCACGCAGAGAGGAGAGAATCAGGGAAAAGTGTGGTCTACTTAGGAGGAGAGGGCCATGATCCTCCTCAGGGCTTACAGCTGGAAGCTATGTATATAAGTTTGTAACTGCGTATGCAGAATTGCTGGAGTCAAAGTTAGTGTTTCCTTTGAAAGAGGTTTATATTTGTTGGCGTTCTTCCCAAGGACTTTCCCCGGTTATCTGCTTGGAACATATAATTACTTATCTTGGTTTGCTTCAGAACTCTCACCAAGATGTTGTTTTCCTTTTGCCTCATTAGTTACTTTTGGGACTTTAAACTGTGACTAATAAAACAGTTAAGTTGAAGGCATTTCCGGACTGTAATTCATGTTTTGGGTTTTGGGTTATTTTGAGAGACTATGGGTTATAACACCCCTGCCTTAGATGAAACCTAAATTCTTTACTTATAGTTAGGCAGCTCACAGTTGCTGAATGGGGACATAGGCACCTCTTTTGGAGACTTCCATTAGATGGCAACTATTGGCATTTGTGGTAATATTGGAAGCCCAGAATGTACTCCTATCTCAAGAGCTGTGCTTGCTCATGGAAGCTTCTTCATTATCATTTTCCCTGAAGTTAAGCAAGAACAAGTAAGAACTGTCTCTCAGAATTATTACATACAACATAGCTGTGTGGAAAGCTATCATCAAAGATCAGGAATTTTGAAACTAAATTATAGCATCTTATTCTTTCAAGACATTTGGACCTTCAAGGAGCCCAATTTGAATAACCACTTCAGAAACTGGATAAAGGCAATCTCAAGCTATGGAAGAGGGTCATAGATGCCATCATTAACATTAAATTGAAATTTGATTACATCTTACTGCCATCACGTAACCCTTTAATGTTGACACTGTTGGTAATATTTAAGTAAGTTGAAGTATTACTTTTATTGTGTGCATCCATCCCCTTGGAATTGTGCCTAAATGAAACCACACTGGGACCAAATAGAAAGCTATACAGAAAGCTGTTCTTCCTTTAATTCTTTATGCCTTTATTTTATTTAAAAATTCTAATAATAAAATAGAGATATATAAATATGGAGGAATGGAGGCATGCACAAATGATGGGTAATGGATGGAGGGATAGATAGATAGATAGATAGATAGATAGATAGATAGATAGAGATAGATAGATAGATAGATAGATAGATAGATAGATAGATCAACAGACAGACAGACAGAGATAGACAATAAAGAAATACATGCTTCAAAAGTGAATGGATAGATAGACAGACAGACAGACAGACAGACAGACAAATGTTCTGTTCACCTCCTTTATGCATTGCTACTGATAGGTGAGGATTTAAATATTCAGATGAGACCAAATAACCAAACCATTAACCAGTGTTTCAAATTTTCTTATCAGTTGAAAGCATTAATTTCCTAAGAGAGGCAAAATAAAATGTATCTTTGATGAATTATTTTTGAAGCAAGTGATCAATTAAGTATCATCAGTAGTGCTTTGAATGGTGATAGACTGATAGAATATGTCTTCTGGAGAGCAGGCAGCAAATCCATGGTTGATTTATGCATAGCATTCCACAGTATAATCTATATGTAGGACCACAAACTGACCCTATATTTAGACCTGACACTGAGATACCCAAAGTTGAACCCAGGGTATAAAGATCAGTAGGGTACTGGTTGAAAATTAGATATTTTCTTAATTTCAGCAGAAAATGATCTGTCATATTGTACGACAGCAGTAAAGAAGAAAACAAGAATATCTGGTGTACTTGTAAATTGGCTTTTTAAAGACTTTGTTTAGGCTAAATAATTTGTGTTGCAAAGATTAGATGACTTGGAATATTACTTTCTCTCTTGGAGCACAGAATTATGCTAGACCAGCATTTCTCAACATTGGGTAACTTTAAGAATGTGGACTTGACCTTCCAGAACTGACCAGCCAACACTATGCTAGAAAGAAGTTTCTGGGAACCTAGAAGATATTTGAATGGCCTTACTTCCTGTAGCTGGAAGGGAAAAAAGTTTTTATAACCTCTTTCATCTGTGCTATTACCTGGAGTCCTACCAATATTCCATTCTCTTGATGCATTTGGCCATGTAATTCTGGGAAAATTAAAACAATTTATTATATCCTTTTTATTGTAACTTTTATAGGGATCTTCAAAAGACATCATAACTCCCTTTTTTATTAAGCACACGTTGAAGAACAGATGAATTTTACAAGCTGAAAAACCAACTCCGTAGCCAGATTTATTGTTGCAGCAGTTAAAAATCAGGTAACATCCAACACAACTTGACAATACTTTCCCTTTCCTTCTTTTTTTTTAACTGTTTGATTTTAATCTGGTTGTATTTATTACTGATCTCTGACAATAAATAAGGAATAGAGAATTTTCTTCATTGCCTTAATTTCTAGCTAGAGATTTTTCTATCTGTGTATGATAATGTTAATGAAGTAACCTTAATATAGTACACATGATGATTTGCGAGCAAGTAACTTTATTACAGATGGAAAAACACAATATAAGGCACATTACGCAAAGGCCTGTGATCATGCTTAGTGTACTGTGCTATTAACAAAGCATGATTACTACAGGGTACAATTATAAACTTAACAATGAAAAAAGTTGTTAATTTTAGATCCTTACCCACACAAAAGAGCTATACATAGAATTATTTGCTCCATCCAGGAAATGGTGTAAACAAGGTATTTGGAGCTCATTACAGAATATCTCAATAAAAAAATACAAAAAAGCAAAATCTAAGCCTTTAATTTCATGTTCCCATCTTTATAAGAGCTTTCGGGGAAAATTTTTTTTTCAGCACAGGAGATTTTCTAGAATTTAACCTGGAATTCAAATTTTGGATAGCAAGACCTCAAATTACAAAATTGTGAAAAACTATGTGTGATCCAGCCAAAATTCAACACTGGTTTAAACTTTGCTGTGACACAGCTGTCATCTGGGCAACAGTTTACTGTATTTTGTTTGTAATCTGTTTTCAAGTCCTATGACTGATTTTTGTCTTAGGATCATCAGCATCTCAGTGTCTAGGTAGAGACAGATATTTCTCTCTCTGGGCACAGTGAGACTATATCTGCTGAACAAAACTCTACATTGGTGACAGGAAGGGCATCCGGCCATTAAACGCTCTGCGAGCTCCATTAAGTTGGTCAGATTCCACCTTGCGAAGGATTATGGGGTCATTAAAAGATGATATGATGATGATGATGATGATCATCATCATCAGCAGCAGCAGCAGCAGCATCTCAGTTGAATTATTTTTCCTCAACATACCTCTCAGTATTCCAAATAGAAAGAAATTAAGAACCCTGTAATAAAGCAAAATGTGTGAGCTTTGCTTGTTTCCACACAATTGATTTGTAATGATTGCTTCTTTCAGAAATGAGTCAGTGATCTAAATCAGAATAGTTTCAGAATTAGAATGGAGCTGGAAGGGGTATTAGAGGTCTTCTAGTCCAGCCTCCTGCTCAAGTAATCTTCTAGCCTTTCTAAATTCTACCAGTGTATGGGATGGAAACTGAACAAGGACAGATTCAACCTGGAAATAAGGAGAAATTTTCTGACAATGAGAGCAATCAACCAGTGGAACAGAAGTTGCCGTCAGAAATTGTGAGAGCTTCATCACTGGAAGCTTTCAAGAAGAGACTGGACTGCCATTTGTCAAAAATGTTGTGGGGTGTTGGACTAGATGACACACAAGGTCCCTTCCAACTCTGTTAATCTGTATAATATTACAGCATCATCTGCATAAAGTTGTATTGATGTATTGTAGGTTTATTTGACAGATTTTTTGGGAAGGAAGAGTCTTTCTTATTTAAGGAACCTATTGCTTATTTAAGGAACCTAAGGAACCTTCAAAAGTTGAATAGCAATGGGGTCCAAGATTCATTACTGTTTAACCCATATACTGGTTAGTACTGAATCTGAGAAATGATATACTAGAGTACATTCCACCTTTAAACTGGTTGTCTTGTGGAATAAATATATTTGAATCCTGATGATTTTAACTGTAATGTATTTCCTTTTCAGCCATGGGTTATTCTCCAGTTCAAATTCTTAAACAATTCATAATTATTTCAAAAGAATACTTTCAACATAGAATCTTTCAATATAGAATCAAACTTTTTCACACACATACAGGATAATATTGGGCCATTGAAACCATGTTTAAATTTCCAATGTAGATGTAGAAATCACAAGGATTGAAAGATAACTTTTTGATCCTGAGAATAAAGGAACAACTGCATACATGTATCCTAATTTTTGCAATAATTGCAATTAATCTCAATAAACCCTTAAAGTGGCTGGAATATTTGTAAATAGCTTAGAACTCTAGGAGCTCTCATTTAAAATGCATTTTGTGATAAACAAATAATGACATTTAAAGATTAATAACTCAGTGGATCTGGTTATGTACTGGACATCCATTATTTAAAAATAATAACAACAAAAATAGAAATATAATTGTATTCTCTATCAATAAAATTTTAAACATTTTTTTTGCATGTTGATGCAAATTATAGGATGATTCCACCATCCTGGATTGTTAGTCTAGCATAAAATCCAATCAGTATGTCAAATCTATAAGAATTTGTAAACCTTCCCTACCAAGATACGTTCAGGAAAGTAATTAGGAATTAATGAAGATTTTTGTCAGCATTTACTGTTGATAAACTATCAGTGGGGGGGAAACAAATGACAGTCAGCCAATCACAAGGTCAGCATGATATGAATCTGGTGGTCTTGGGGAAATGAACTAATGGACCCACTGAACCACAAGCAATTATGTTTCAAGCATCACTGAGATATCAAAGGAATTCTTTGGAGGGTGGGGGCAATGTAGAAACACAAATGTAGCAATAGAGAATCTCTAATTGGCCTTTAGTCCAGTGCCTTGAGAGAAGCCTGTTATTTGAAAATTTCCAATGCTTGGAATATGATAGCGAAAACTAAGCCAATTTCAAGGGTCCAATGTTACCATAAACCTTCAAGGATGTGTTTTGTGGGGCTTCAGTTTGGCTCATGTACTCCCTGAATCTTTGGTACCTGGCCAAGAGTTGAGGAACAAATATAGAATTTGTACAACCAGATCTGACATTAAGAAATGGGACTGATGCAATCAGTGCTGCTAAGAGTTACATGACATTGGAGGAGACAAATGGATGGATCTTGATGGAGGAGGTTGTTCTTTATGGCTGAAGGGAATTTCTTAACCAAAATATGTATTTATACATAGTTTGTCTGTGGAAATGGCCTTTTGGAGATTGATTAAATCTTGCTTTTCTGAAATGCCCTTGAGAATTAAACAATTACTCCAATTCCAATCCCAAGTTGACTAGTGAACATGCCTTATTTCTGCTTTCAATTGCATGATTATTTATTTTGTTATAGTTTGGACCTTAGTATCTTTGTTTATCTTTTAACAAAAATAACAGCAATAATTATATAGCTAGCTAGCTAGACAGACAGACAGACAGATAGATAGATAGATAGATAGATAGATAGATAGATAGATAATGTAGATTAATGGAATATTTTATAAATATCATAAATAATTATATAACTTATTAAAAAATCCAACCCTATTGTTTACAAACTCTTTTATATGTCATAAGCATCCTTTATTCTTCTAGAAGGATTTCAAGAACTCAATTTATGAGGCAAGGTGATCACTATCACTCTTAGGAATGATATTAAAAGAAACGATTGACTTCCTATCTCCACATAAATAAATACTAACTGAAATCATTTTATTATCTTATATATTTTTTTCTTAGAAAGAAAAAAAACTGTCTCCCCGGTATAAAATAACTATACATACATTTAATCAATGGTTAGTCACATAATTGTAAAATAGGATCACAAATAAGTCTTCCTACAGTGATTAAAATGGGGAATAAAAGAAAATGAAAAGAAGTGAGTAACCTCACACAGTTTGGGAGGAGAGAACTTCAAAGGCTAGCCCCGGTGATCTGGTGGTTGCATAGAGGAGTTATTTTCTAGCAGAATAGGGATGTCTTCTCCTTCAATTGGTTTAACGTCAAATGAGATTCACAATCAGTTCTGCCGTTACATGACTGGTTTCAAGGTCTTGTGTCTGTGGCAAATATTGGACACTATTATCCCTTCAAACACAAAAGGTCCTCTGTGGCAACAGGGTTTTTGTCAGCTTGTGGGGATACTCTCATAGTTTTTCTGCTCCACTGCTAATAAGTTTCCCCTCCACTGCTATAAGCCTTTAGGGTTAACTTCTCCATTCTTGATATGGATACTAAAGAAACAGGACAGAATGAAATATTCCAGTGATTCAGGTCAACCCACACCCAGATGATCTTAGTAGCAGGGATGGTATTCAGCCGGTTCTGACTGGTCCTTGAGGACCAGTAGAGCAAATTTTGACTGGCCCTGCCCACCCGCCAGCCCCCACTCTTTGGCCTCAGACTCCCAGCAATTTGCCTCCTTACAGCAAACACCCTGTTTCAGGTTCAGCTTCAGCTTCAGCACAGCCTGATTAGCATAAGCAGCTGATTGTTGGTTGGATCTGCCTCCCGGCCATCAGCTATTTCAGGCTGCAGGGATTGCCATAGCCCAGGGGTGGCGAACAAGTTTGACACAAAGAGCCACAATTTTAAACTGTGAGAGTCAGAGAGCCACACCACGCTGGCCCGTGCAGTTGTTTCCGAGGATGGGAGACGGGATGAGACTAGCTGAAATCTCTCCTCAGAGATCCCTCCTCAGAAGCAGCATAACAAAATCCAAACTTGGCAAAGAGCCACAGTATACAAAATAATATAATATAATAATAATATAATAATAATATAAGAGGCAAAGAGCCACATTCATTTTGGCAGGAATGCTCGAGAGCATGTTCCACCCTGCCATAGCCTATTGCTGCCTCTGTGCACCCCATTGCATCTCATTTTTGGCCTCTGGGTGCCCCATTTTTGGCCCATTCCAATCCCCGCCGCACAAAAATGGGGGGCATGGAGGCTGAAAACAGGATGTGGAGGCTGAAAACAGGATGCGGAGGCTGAAAATGGGGTGCAGAGAAAACAATAGGCTATGGCAATTCCTGCAGCCTGAAATAGCTGATGGTCGGGAAGCCGATCCAACCGATAATCAGCTGCTTGTGCTAATCAGGCTGTGCTGAAACTGAAACTGAAACTGGATGATTGCTGTTTGCTGCAAGGAGGCAAATTGCTGGGAGGCAGAAACAATTTTTTTTCTTGTTTGATCACTGAGCATGTGCGCACAAAGCAAACTCCGAACCAGTAGGAAAATTTTTGAAACACACCACTAGACATATTTCAGAGGGTAAAAAGGTCATGGCTAGTGTGTCTCTCTGCCGGTCCTACGTGATAACACATCCAAATAGTGCCTTCTGTATCCTACATCTTCTTGAACAAAAGCACTACAAATCTAATTGGCTTACTTTATCCTTCACTTATTTCAGTTTAGGCTAAGGAGAGATGGAAAAAGGAAAGTGTTGAGAAAATTGGACATCATGAAAACAGGATGCATTATTTGGGTAACAATATAATCCCACACATATCATCTTATGCCCTCTTACCCTTGTACTCCCATGTAGGTTCTTGCACACAATCAAAAGGATGTGGGCAATCCTATACCAAGAAAAAGAAATTGTTACCTGTCTGTAGTTCTAACTCCCTTACATAATTAATAGATTTCATCTATGAAGTGTATTGATCACAAATGTGTTTTTACCACAAATCATGCTGAGAGGAGTAAGGGGAAAGAAAAAGAGGATTAAGGAGAGAACTAAGGAATTACGACGAGGAAAGTTAAAGAGGAGGAAATGCATTTATTGTCTTTCTTCCTTCATTTCTTCAGCACTCTATTCCATCTGGTCTTGTCAGTGCTTCAAGGGGCATATTAGAAAACAGCAGTAGTGAAAATGGAAGGAAGCAGAATGGATTTTCTGGCAAACCAAAGTAACAGCAAGCTTGAAAGCAATAAGCACAGACTCTGCAGAACCGCACAAACTTCTAGGATATTGATATTGTGCCACCCTAATATTTCTGAAAGGGTGCTCAGTGGCTAAGCTTGTCAATCAGAAAGGTTGGTAGTTTGGCGGTTCGAATCCCGATAATGATTTGTACAATGGAGTGAGCTCCAGTTACTTATCCCAGCTACTGCCAACCTAGCAGTTCAAAAGCATGTATTATTATTATTATTATTATTATTATTTATTTATTTATTTATTTATTTAGACTTGTATGCCGCCCTACTCCCGAAGGACTCAGGGCGGCGAACATACAAAAGGATATACAATAAAATAATGAATAAAAAACAAGTCCAAATTACAAAACAACTAAAACAATAAAATTACAGATGTTAAAACTACCCACCCCATGGTCAATCCAGGCCGGCCTGCTGAAACAGCCAGGTCTTCAGGTCTCGACAAAAGGAGTGGAGATCAGGGGCCAAATGCAGATCCGCAGGAAGCTGGTTCCACAGGGCGGGCGCTCCCACAGAAAAGGCCCTAGCTCTGGGAGCCGCCAGCCGATAATGCCTGACCGACGGTATTCCCAGAAGGCCCCTCCTATGGGAGCGCACGGGGCGATTGGACTGTGATGCAGGCAGGAGGCGTTCCCGCAAGTACCCTGCACCCAAGCCATTTAGGGCTTTATAAGTTGTTACTAACACCTTGAAGGAAAAATGCAAGTAGAAAATGCAAGTAGAAAAATAGGGACCACCTTTGGGGGGAAGGTAACAGTGTTCTCTGCACCTTTGGCATTTAGTCATCCCAGCCACATGACCACAGAGACATCTTCGGACAGCGCTGGCTCTTTGGCCTTATAACAGAGATGAGCACTGCCCCCTAGAGCCAGAAATGACTAGCACGTTTCTGCGAGGGGAACCTTTACCTTTAATATTTCTGGTTGTGCCTTTGCAAATCGTGTGGTCACTCTTGCAACTAACTTCTGGGCAGCTCATGCTCCAAGGAAAGGGTTTGTTTTTGCTTCTTCCCCATTCCAAGCGACAAAATACTGCTAAATCTTAATAATTAGAGAGACTTTGAAAACAAAGGGCTTAAATTCATCAAACTACATACCGTAGACTTCTGCAATCCCAATCTTTCCTCAATGAGAAAATCTAATCAAACCTATTCTGGGAAATAACAAGTTTTCTCTTCTGAATATTAAAAAATCCATGTGGGGAGTGTGCATCCCCCTGCTTTCATTAGCAGAAGCTATTCACAGGACATATAAAAGATTAATCTGCAGAAGCTGTAGTTTAATGAGTCTTTGTTGACTTTGGATTTTAATACTAATGTCATACAGAGATATGCTTTTATTGGGATAAAATTTATGATCTAAAAATGGGGGCTTAAAGGTTTCTTTACTTACAGCTCTCTTCAAAATCTTGCTCGGACTGTTATCAGCTATATCTCCATTTAATGGATCTGTTCATGTGGCCCTTTTTGAGCAAACCTTTATCTTTTAAAGAATCAGGCTATGGCAACCAACCTTCTGAGCAAAGAATGCGGAAATCTGATCCCCTATCTGAAAAGTCATGACAGAGAGCAAGAAGAAACAAGTGCTTTGGAAGGAGAAGAGGAGAAGGGACTATCATAAACTGATGTCTCATAAAATATCCTTCAGAATACAAATATATGTGTGGGAGAAAGAAGAGTTAAATTGCTCAGGATAGCTTTGGCCAGAGAATTATACTACAGTGTACTCAGGAATTATACGTTGATATACCCTGTAATTGTCTATTCATATTGCAGCATAAATCAAATGGTTGCATCAAGGAAGTTTCTTTTCTTTGAGTTCTTACCTTTAAAGGACAATATTTGTAGTTCAGGTTTAAAATGAGACAAGGGTGGGCTGCTGGGGTTCACAGGGGTTCAGGAGAGCCCCTAGCTAAGATTCTGTGCAGTTCAGAGAACCCCCGAATCCCACTCTTGACTCGCCCCGGCCTACCCACCCCTCCCAGGAGTCCCCACATGGCCCGTTTTGGATGCCAAAACTGTAACTACATAGCCAAAAAGGCATTAAGAGTTGTTAACCTAATCCTACATAGCTTTTTCTCTGGTAATATCACACTACTAACTAGGGCATACAAAACATTTGCTAGACCAATACTCGAATACAGCTCATCAGTCTGGAACCCACATTATGTATCTGATATTAACACAGTTGAGAAAGTCCAGAAATATTTCACAAGAAGAGTTCTACACTCCTCTACTCATTGCAGAATACCTTATGCCACCAGACTTGAAATTCTAGACCTAGAAAACCTAGAATTACGCCGCCTTCGGTCCAATCTAAGTATAGTATATAAAATCATACATTGCAATGTCCTTCCGGTCAATGAATACTTCAGCTTCAACCTAACAATACAAGAGCACACAATAGATACAAACTCAGGGTTAACCACACCAAACTTGATTGCAGGAAATACAACTTCAGCAACAGAGTGGTCAATGTCTGGAATACTCTACTGATTCTGTGGTTTCTTCCCCAAACCCCAAAAACTTTAACCTTAGACTGTCTACTATTGACCTCACCCCTTTCCTAAGAGGTCTGTAGGGGGCATGCATAAGTGCACTAATGTGCCTACCATCCCTGTCCTATTGTTTCTTTTATTTTTCTTATATGTATTCATTTCATGTATTCACAACTATGTTTATCCTTATACTTATTACCTTGTAAGTGATTGACAAAATAAATAAATATAAATAAATAAATAAATAAATAAATAAATAAATAAATAAATGCAGGGCTTGTGTGGAGGCTCGGGGAGGGCAAAAAATGGGCCTCCTGGAAGTTTGGGAAGGCCGGAAATGAGCCTGTTTCCAGCTTCCAGAGAGCCTCCAGAGCCCGGTGAGGCTGTTTTCACCCTCATGGAGGCTTGAGGAAAGCCTCCGGAGCCAGGGAGGGCAAAAACGTCTGCCCCCTCTGGTGCAGGAGGCTGACTAGGCCACGGCCACCATGGCCATGCCCACCCAGCAACTGGGCAGAGAACCCATTGCTAAATTTTTTGAAGCCCACCCCTTAAATGAGGTGTTTCCTGAGTTTGATTGTTTTCTTGCAAATGTTTTGTTATCCAAACATCATCCGTGCTAGTAAGTATGGAGGGCAAAACTTGTTCCTTACTAGCACTGATAATGTGACCTAGCTTAGATAATGAAATATCTTCAAGAAAACAACCAAGCTCAGAGACCACCAAGGACCCTGACCTTCCCCCTTAAAGAAGACATGAATCAAAATTTCTTACTAGTCAACTTTTTTTTTCCTTTCACACATGCCTAACTACACACAGTGTAGCACAGCTGTACTAAAAACATTATCCGTCTGCTAAATTGAAAATAAATCGATTTGTATCTCGAAGAAAAATCTCAAGGGTGGGATGTAGCTGTATTCATGTTAGTGCAGTGTTCATGAATGTAAGTGTGAATGTCCTTTTTCTTCCCCTCCTGTGTATAATCTTCTTTCCAGCAATCTTGAAACTCTCCAGCTTTAATTCATTCCCCGAAGAAGTCGTTATGGGAGAAACGTGTTCCAGGGTGCTTTTTCTTCTTCTTCTGCTATTTCAGATCAGAGAGGAAAGACAAGCAGGGAGACTACAGACTTTAGGTAGATATGAAGAAAATGAAAAATGCAATGCAAATGGAAACAACATTTCGCATCTTCTCGCTGCAGTGGAAGAAGCCCAGAAACAAGAATGGGAAAAAAATGTTCTAAAGTCATTGTAAAGTGGTGTGAAGATCACATAGGAAAAATAGAAGCCTGTTTTGCAGAGGAAGAAATTTTCAGGAAATTGGAAAACAGAGGCTTCTAACGGTCCAGTTGATATGGGCATAGTATTAAGCCAAGAAATGGGAAGGATGGTCTTTAAATTGCTAAATCCTTAGCATTCTGATGTACAGCATCCATCGTAAAGAACCATGTTTCACTGGTAATATGCAAACCTCCTGGTGATGTTTTGTAATATCTTTCCTATGGATTCAATCTAAAGACCCTAAAATCAGCAACAAGTTTTATATCTCTTGCTTTGCTAAATTTCTAGACAAACGTACTCTAGTGAGTCTGCAAGAATAACATTATATGCATTGCAAGATAATCAGAGATGCTTAATCAGTCAAAAATAATAACCCATTTTAAAAGTACTGATAGCAATTAGGGTCCTAATTTTACACTGTAGAGAAAATACATGAACCAATATTGAATTATTGGAAAGGCCTCTCCCAGTTGTCATTCGTTTTCCAAGCTGAATTCATCATGCTGACTTTAATCTTTGAAACCTAACATATCTTACAATCCTAGATAATTAGCCAGGGCCTACTTGCCTCTCCCTCTCAGGAAAATAGCTAAATATTAAGATCTTGAAGAGAAATCAGTTTGAGAACAGTCCAGTTATAAAGATCATTAGAATTGTAGGAATGTAGGATAGGGTCTTTTCCTGCATTGTTCCCAACTGCAGTGTGCAGGGGTGGGATTCTACCAGTTTGCACCGGTTCGAGCGAATCCCTCCAAAGATCAGCTGGCAGTGAACCAGTTCACTGCGACGAACATGTTGGCCCACCTGTCCACCCTTGCTCTTTCCTGTGCTTTATGTCCTTTATTTAGAGCACAGCTGATTCACATGGCAGAGCATGGCAGAGTTTGCCATGCCTCAGTGGTTTTATTCACAGGGACTGCTGTAGAAGGTAAGTATTAGAGCTTTTTAAAATGAGGAGCATGCATCTGCAAAGCGCGTGATCACCAAACCAGTTGTTATACTAGTGGAATCCCACCCCTGGCATTATGTCAATTTCATATTTACTATTGGCCCAATATCAAGAAAAAAATTATACATTATACATGTGTGTATGTGTGCATTGTATAGTTGTATGCATTCATTTATATTTGTAATATTTGTATTCATTCGTTCATTCATTCATTCTTCTTTAGTCACTCAGTCTTTTATTTCTTACGCTCACCCTTGATGGCTTTTACTTATTTATTTAATCATATCCATCTTCTTAATCTGGCAGGCACCCAAAATAGCTTTCTACCTTTTAAGAACAGTATAAAAGTATATGAATAATTTCAATCTTTGATTTTATTTTAAGAAAAATTATAAAATATGATTTTTTAAAAAATATATTGCTTTGTTATAGAAAGAAGTGAACCAAGAATGGATATTCCATCCAAACTCTAATCCTTTCATTTCTTAAATATATATATTATCTTGATCTGAATATAATCTTTTAGCACATACTGGTCACTTCTGGAAAAATAGATTGTGCCAATTTCTAGAAGTCTTTCTTAAAATGTTAGTTTATGAAGCTGACTACAAAGAAATTATTTTTCATCATGGGATTGACTTAGTTATTAAACTTATTAAATTGTTCATTAAAACCAACATATTTTAAATCTAGTACCAAGATCGCAATAATGTAATCTCACAGTGTAGATTATGCTTTACAAATCCAACCTCACATTTATTCTGACAGAGCATTCCTGTTTCCTTTTAACACATGAGAGAACAAGATAGGCCTGTGGTGGAAAGTTCCATTTCATAGTTAAAAGATCAATGTTGGATGATTGTTGAAATTGTGATATTCATTTGTCTGACTATGTAATGCAACCTAGACATATGTTTACCTTGGCATCCACCCACAAGATCAACGCAATGCTTAACAAAGACAAGTCCTTGTTTTGATTGATGAGAGACCAGTATGTGCTAAAAGGAATCTGAACAGCACCCAATGAAACTTATTCACTGCAGAGCTTGATAAATGCCTGCAATGCACCAACCCTGTTGAAAAAGTTGGACTTCTTTTTGGCTGGAGTCCATAAACTACTTACTTTGGAGGAGTTTTGCCAAACTCCAGTCAAACTTTAATGATGGAAGGAGACTCTAAAAATGGGAGAAAGGTGAGTTCAAGCACACAAGGTCCCTGGCACAGAAAAACTAAGCTGTATTTTTAAATATTAGCAAACAGGTTTAGTGAGCCTTTGGACACGATGCTCCTTTGGGAATACAAGAATATGCTTTAAAATGTTTCTGAATATTTTAGATGGAGTTTGATGGTTTTGAATTTAGCATAATGTTCAGAACTATTTTTTTATTTAGATAGAATAAAGCATTCAAGCAGCTAATGAAACTTCACAATCAGGAGGCTGTGAGTTCAATGCTAGGTAGAGGCAGATATTTTTCTCACTGGGCACACTGAGAATGTATCTCCTGAACAAAACTCTGCATTGGTGTCAGGAAGGGCATCTGGCCAGTAAATTCTCTGCTAGGTCCATTCAGTTGCCCAGACTCTACCCCGCAAGGGATCATGGGGTCATTAAATGATGATGATGATGTCTTTCTGTGTATAAATTTCAACTATATGTATGTTTTTGTTTGGTTCACACACACACACACACATTCAAACACACACACACACACACACACATTCAGTAATGGTAAGTGGGAATATCTTTTGGAAATAGGAAAGAGGCTGCAGTCTAAGCAATAGTCTGGTTGGGAGAAGCTTAGTTCACAGGTGCGGGAAATTATGTGAGTGTTTTTCAGAGGGATCCTTCATAAGAGGAAGGGAGAAATACTTTCAGTCTTGCAAGATTTAGGTTAGCCTTTAAGGTAGTTTGGACAAGAACTACAATTGTAGCATCAGCACTATATTTATTTAATGTTGCATTAAACAGACTCTTGCAAGACTCAAAGTATTTCTCCACTTCTCTCATATTCACTTCTAGACTTCTTCTTGATTCAGTGGGTCAGTTTGAAGGAGACCCAGTATGAATAGTGATCATCTTCATCCAGACTCTTGATGGCTTTTTTTCCATAGGGCATCTTGATTCCTTCAGTTTTCACCATTAGTTCCCTGTTGAAGGTAAGGGTGACACATTCATGCAGTCCACATTCTATTGTAATATCTTGACTATATATTTATATAGTATTGAGCAGTGATTCCATTTCAGATAGTGTTTTTCTGTACATCTTCCTATTGTCCCTGTAAAGGAGTTGGGAGAGGCTGACAAAGTGTTTATGATTAAAACTCATGGCCTGAGTATTTTTCAGTATTTTTGACAGAGAAATCACTGCAGTGACAAACACTGGTGATAAGGAGTCTCCTTGAAAGATTCATCTCTTGATATTGACCTCTTCCAATCTATCACCAATGACCAGCAACTGTGTCTTCCATCCTGCCATTGATCTTTGTACTGATGTTTCTACTGACTCATCTTATTTCTATACACTTGATTATCCAGTCATGTGGCAGGGAGTCAAATGCCTTTTTGTAATCAATCCAAGGTACTTTCAAGTTGGTCTTCCTTCTCTTACAGTTTTCCAAAATGATTTTTTTCAATTAAAAGTTGATATACTTACTTTGAAAAGAGATTACTGGGAGAAATTCTCGAAGGGACCTTGGAGATCTTCTAATCCAGCCCCCTGCTCAAGCAGGAGAACCTGTACTATCTCAGACAAATGGCTGTCCAGTCTCTTCTTTAAAATATTTTACAGGAATATCCATAACTTGTTTTTAAAATTTCCTAATATTCCCATAGATCAAATGATATGTCAATTTTATGACGGATTTGATGTCTCTGCTCTTGACTTCAAATGTAGAAATCTGATTTAAAAAAACTGAATGGCAATAAATTAGGAAGTGACTATTTTCATAATAGTTCATATATTCACAAATATTAATTTGGAAAACTTATGATTCTTTCTTCCTTTCCTTGTTCCCTTCCAGTTCCTCCTCTCCCATCTTTGTTCTTTTTTCTTCTGATGTTTTTGTCCTGTATATGTTTTTCTACATTTTTAAATGTTTTAACTTGCTAGAAGTTGGGTGGTATACAAACATATTGAATTAAATATTAATTCTAATTTTAATTACAACTTGTGCTATAAAGAGTCACAAATAGTTAACATTTCAACAGGGGGGAGTAAGAGGAATATTTTTACTGTGGACTGTGATTTTATTTCCTTAAAATATAATATAATAAAATACAGTGCTACATTTATTTATTTATACATTCTTGAAAGGCTATGATCTTTGCTCACCAGTTCAATTATCCAGAACTGTTTGGAGGCAGTAATACGTCAGTTAGGTCAAATATGTTTTACAAAGGAAGGCACAGTAAAATAATATAGTTGAAAAATCTACATATACCAATCTGCTTGTTGGTATATGGTAGTGAACTCATCACTAACATGATCGCCATGGTCCAATGACAGATATGGCAGAAGAAGAAGAAGAAGAAGAAGAAGAAGAAGAAGAAGAAGAAGAAGAAGAAGAAGAAGAAGAAGAAGAAGAAGAAGAAAAAGAAGTGAACTCATGCAACAGAAGAACATTGGAGATGAGGAGAAGAGGAGAAGGAGAGCTATCTGGCATATGTCACATTCAACCCCTTCACCACCTGTATTTATTTCTATCTGAATTCTCTTGAGCTAAAATTTAAACATTTCTATGCAAAATCTAAAGCTTGCATGCAATCTTCTTGGGTTATTGGAGAGAGTAATTCTTCCACTATTTGTATGTTTTAAAGGTGCTACAACTTTTTTTGGTTTTATGTTTTTAAATATTCTTGACCCATATTTTACATTCACTATACATTTGTGTGTGTGTGTGTGTGTGTGTGTTGCTATGTGTTTTATTACCTCAAAGTGGCAGGAAAAAGAACTAGACTAGCCCTGAGAGTTCATTTCAAACAGAAAGTCACCCTTTAAATAAATTAAAGAGTGATACAATTGGAGAGGACTGTTGAATAGTCTGCGAAGATGGATGTGAGACTTCAGCTGTTCCCTTTTTTATACTTGAAATTGCCCTTCTAGCACTTCTACGTTGTTTCATAAGTATCTCCAATCACATCGAAATTGGTAAAGGGTTTAGAAAAATCCTGACTGCAGTGGGACTCTTAATTCCACTGTGCATTTTTTGGTGTTGTTCTTTCTATCTAAGGCTTTGACTCCTATTTGGGTGCCTGCTTTTACATCAGACATGAAGCAAATTAAGGAATGTACTTGCTGGAATAAATTCAGTATTCTGGACCCTAGTTTCTGAGTGCTCATCTACTAGAAGAGATTTCCTCTTCTAGTAGATTCAGCCCACTGATTTTATTAGCAAGCTGATGACTTATTGTGGTGGGTCAAATGGTGTGAATGGCAGCAATTTCCTTGTGGTTTCCTGCCAGCTTATATTAATCAAGAGAGGGAGTTCCATTTGTATAAATTGCTGCCACAGAAGTCCTTGAACTGGAAAATTCTTATAAAGGCAGAAAGGTGAGATCTCCAACTTTTATCAGAAATTATCAAATTACTTACTTACATTTGAACAGTAAGCATACAGATTTAAAAATGTAACAATTTTTGGGTGATAAAAGAGAGGTTCAGTATATCCTGTATACCCTGGAGAAATAGCATGGCAAAGGTGGTTATTGTATTAGGGATTTATATTCCTTGCAGACAGCAGGTCATTTACATTCATTTAGAGAGTCATTGAGGACACTTGGAGATTTGTCTGTGTCCTCAGGGTCACCTGAGTAATTCAAATGGGTGTGGAGCCTTCTTGGAACTGATGAAAGGACTGTGTTGTAGACTAGAGATAGATGATGTTGTATCCCTTTCCCTCTGTTGAGAAAGGGCTGTTCAATTTTGACATAGATGACCTCTTTGACCACTCTTTCAAACCAGTGATCCTCTCTGTCCAAAATGTGGACTTTGGTGTCTTCAAAAGAGTGGCTTTTGTCTTTTAAATGCAGATGGGCTGCTGAACCTTGTCCTGATGGGTTTGTTCTTCTTTGTTGTTCCATGCACTTATGGAGTGGTTGTTTTGTCTCCCCAATGTACAGATCTGCACATGGCTCACTGCATTGTACTGCATATATCACATTGCTCAGTTTGTGTTTGGGTGTTTTATCCTTGTGGTGGACAAGCTTCTGCCTTACTGTATTTTTTTAAAGTATGCATGTTTGCTGTACTCCAAATTGCACTCCGAAACTTACTAGTAACCAATGAAGCTTGTGTAGAAGAGATGTATCAAGTTGCACTGGAGAATTCTAGACTTTCAAGAACTTCAAGGTACAATAATATACAGATAAAGTGACCAAGGCACGTGTGACTGTGAGAAGGAAAAGTAGTAATTGGCACACCAGATGAAACTGTGCATAGAGCCTCCTGGCCACAGCTGTTTCCTGGGGAAACCCCAAAATTGCACCACTACTACCAGAAGATACCTACAGGTATTTGACTATGTATGAATTGAGTTTGTTCTTCTCCATCCAGACCTCAACACCTTCCAGATGCTGGGGAAAGACCTTGGCAAACATCGCTTGGTTGACCAATGATTGAAATGTATAGCTGAATTTATCAGCATACTAATGGTACATGATCTCATGTCAATGGATGGTCTCTCTTGACCAATATTTTTATGTAGACTTTAAACAGGAAAGATGACAGGGTTGAACTTTGAAGTGTTCTTCAAATCAGAAAATCTAGGGGACTGGAATAACTGAGACTGTCCTACCCAACCTATGAAATAACAAAAGATTCAGATGTAATCTCTAATGTTCCTGGAACAGGAGCAGCTACAATTTAGTGACACATTTCTTAGCAGTTAACATTTCTTAGCAATTACTTTGATGGCTCTAGAGGCCTCACTAAAAAGAAGTCAGAAATGGAAATTTCAACTTGAACAGAGAAAACTATAATCAGTTCCAGAAAGTTAGAAAGTTATTGTATTATTCTTTAAAACAATATTGGAATGATAGCTAATGACACTTAGTTATATAATAAAATATTACCAGAGACACAGAGACAGACAGAGAGACACACAGAAAAAAAACAGGTAAGTTGGGACAAAGCTAGATACACTGATATCATTTATAACTTAACAGTAACTTACTAACTTCAAGGAAAGTATTGAAATGGAAGGAATCTGTTCAGGGGGTAGAGGAATATGGTACAATCATTGACATTACAAGAAATCACAAACTCTCTTATTCCATATGGAAAGCTGAGGAAATTCCTATACAAGATGGATTTCCAGTTGTACACTATAGAACCTTTTTAGACATACTGGCACCTATATGATTAGGCAGTTGATTGATTCTTCGAGCATAATGGCCGATAAATTAAAATTGGTTGCTTTTTTATCATTCAGATTCTATTTATAAAGCGTACTCTAAACTGGTTTTCACTAAAGTATAAATTAATATCTTTAAATATGGCCAGAATAATTATAAATACCTTTATTTCTTAATCTCTTAAATTATATTGTGGCACCTGCTCAAGATGATCCATCTCTCAGGACAATCCTTTAAACATTGAACTCCTGATTTTCTCACTAGACAGTTTCATGATATTAAGGCTATTAAGGATGTGATGGCACTTGATATTGATCTACAGTATCCATAAGATTGGTTTAAGAAATTGGATTGACAATACCTAGGAGATATATATCTATATTTCTATCACTGTTCCAAATGAAGCCAGCAAAAGAAGAGGCCACACTGTAAGCAGAAGACAGCGTGCTGTCTTGGATGTTGACAATATCTAAATCTATATCTATATCTATATCTATATCTATATATCTGACTGTCTATCTATTTATCTATCTATCTATCAAATATATCACAATATGTTTAATTAAATATGCTTAAACATATAGATAGGATTTCAATGGATATAATCTAAGGGTTAAAACTTTTTTTGAAGCTTCTAGGATGAGATAAATGTATTTGAAATATTAAATAAGGACTAATGTACATTTCAAGAGGATTTCAGTGTTAATTCCTATTAGGTATCTTACAGTGATCAATAAATTAATAAGACAGATCAGGTCAAAACCATTCAAATAACTTTGGCCAAATTGATGAATGTATATTCATCAGTAGATTTTCAACTTTATTATACACTTCTATTTAGTTTTTTTTGTAATGTCTGATTCTTGTGGAAAGAAAAATTTTCTGGGGAAATATGTCATATTTTGGGCTGTTTAGAGGATGTATAACCCCTTTGAAATCTTCAGAAGGCTTAGTGTCTAAGTATAGTAAACAGGAGCCTGTTTCCAATCTTGAGCATTACTGAATATACTTGTTCATGTCTTAAATATGAATTCTGTCACTTTATGAAAACGTTTGGCTCTATTAAGTCTGGAGTTCTGTAAAGGGGGCAGAAGACAAGTACAAATAAAAAACAAATGTATTGATTTCAGTGAGAATAATAGGTGATGCATGGCTCAGTAAGAGTAACTATGAGAGGGATTTTGGAATCTTACTGGACAGCCACTTAAATAAGCCAGCAGTGTGTTGCAGCTGCCAAAAAAAGCCAACAGAGTCCTAAGCTGCATTCACAGAGGGATAGAATCAAGAACATGTAAAGTGTTAATACCACTTTATAATGCCACAGTAAAACCACACTTGGAATATTGCATCCAGTTTTAGTCACCGTGATATAAAAAAGACGTTGAGACTCTAGGAAGAGTGCAGAGAAGAGCAACAAAGAAGGTTAGGGGACTGGAGGCTGAAACATATGAAGAACAGTTGCAGGAATTAGGTATGTATAGTTTAATGAAAAGAAGGACTAGGAATGGCATTATAGTGGTGTTCTAATATCTCAGGGGCTGCCATAAAGAAGAGATCAACCTATTCTCCAAAGCATCTAAAGGCGGAATAAGAAGAAGTGGATGGAAACTAATCAAGGAGAGAACCAACCTAAGCTGAAGTTTCCTGATAGTCAGTACAATTAATCAGTGGAATGACTTGCCTCCAGAAGTTGTGAGGGTTCCAACACTGGAGGTTTTGAAGAAGAGTTTGGACAACCATTTTTCTAAAATGTTATAGGATTTCCTACTTGAGCAAGGGTTGGGCTAGAAGACCTCCAAGATCCTTTCCAACTCTGTTATTCTGTTTTGTTGAGACGGCGCGGAAGGAAGAACAAGACACACAAACATAGTTCATGAGGGAAGGCACCCTCTGGTCGTGCCTCGAGCCTCTTTTATTAGGAAAGATCGGATCAAGCAGACCCCTGTGTCCCAAACTGATTGGGTCTTTGATGGCTTGAGAAGGAGCATGTTTACCCAAGTCAGGAGATTATCAGTGGCTGTCATGTAGGCATCTTAGCTGGAACAGAGAGGTTGATTATTTACCAAGACTGAGAGGAAAACTTATTCGAATGTGGGGGTTCATGGGTCATCCCAGTCATGGGTGGTTTGCCAGCTCCAGGCTAGTTTTCCTCACATGTTTAGTGATTGCCTGGTGAATGGGGAACAATTGAGAAGGGCTATGGAGACATTGTTGAGATTATCCCATTGAAAAGGAAGAAGACATGAAATATAGCTGAATTTCCCTCTAGGTCAGGGGTACAGCCCATGGGCCTGATGTATCACATGCTGGCCTCCCCCACCCCCAGTTTAGCAAAGGGGGGTGGAAGTTGCCATACGTCACTGATGACAAATTATTATTATTATTATTATTATTATTATTATTATTATTATTATTATTAGTGGGACTTATATGCCACCCCATCTCCGAAGACTTGGGGCAGCTCACAGTTAAAAGAACAATAACAATAAATACTTAAAAAAGAATTAAACTAGACAGCCCCAAAACATAATTACAAAATACAAACTTAAAATCAATCCAAAATCTAAAACCACCCCTCCCAAGGGTCACAGCCCGGATTGGTTAAACAACCAGGTCTTCAGGTCATGGCGGAAGGTGCGGAGGTCAGGGGCCAGGTGGAGCCCCAAGGGAAGTTGATTCCAGAGGTCAGGGACCGCGACAGAATAGGCACATCGTCGGGGGACCGCCAGCCAGCATTGCCCGGCCGACAGGACCCCAAGGAGTCCCTGTCTATGAGTTCGCACAGGGCGGTTAGTATTTGATGTCGGCAGTAGTCGCTCCCTTAGATAATGAGGACCCATGTCATGTAGGACTTTGTATGTTAAAGTTAAAACTTTGAATCCCACCCGGAGCGCAACCGGCAACCAATGTTGTTGTGAGTTTGACACCCCTGATCTAGGAGGAAGAAGTTGCAAATGAATGTTGAATGAGCAGAACTGGTTGGTTCATGTAGTGTTTAGAGCATAGTCAAAATCCTGGAATCTGATTCTGGAAGAGTTGACTTACGAACTTCAATATCTTCAAGCTTTTACCTAGCAAAACTCTGTACAATTATTTGCAAATGCACCAAAGAAGGAATACCAGTCCCACACTTCAGTGTTGACAAAACAAATGTCACTAGCATTTATTTAATACACAGTTGAGATCTCAATAGTATAAGAACTCTGCCAGTTACTGGCAATTAGATTGCAAAAACAAATGATAGTATAAGGTATTATGAGCATAAAGCTTTCCCCTTGCCCTTTAAATTCATTGCAAAACAAAGCCATTAAAAAGTTTTAGAAGATTTCTTTTTAAATTTCTCCCACTTTTTAAGTCTGTGTTCTTCTTGTTAAAAACAGTTATTGTTAGAAGAGTGGGATGGATTGTCATTAGTGCCTAATATATCTAGCTATACTAGATGCAAAATAAAAATATGAAATATTCATAAGAGGACAATTGTAAGTGCTAATAAAAATCTGCCTGATCCTAAAGCTGACAAATACAAGGCTAAATTTGCAAAACTTGATTATGAGGTTGTTTTGATTTATTCATTCTTTATTCACTCTGTCAAAATAAGAATTCTAGAGCACACCAATTTCTTAAAAAAAGAAATAAAATAAAAAATAAAAACAACCTTAAAAGCACTATAGATTGATTTTCCATCTGTTAGAATGATATGTGATATGGCTTTCAATTTTTTAAAGAATTGCTATCTTTGATTTGCAGATATATAAATATAGATTAAACTGCATGCTATAAATTAACCAATTTATTCTCTTGTTCTTTATGTGATTTAATTTTGCAATTTCTGAAATTATTTGGAGAACAACATGAAGTTCATTTAACTTTGAATATTTTCAATAGCAGTTCTTGCCTTCTTTATTATTGCTTTTTGCTGTTAATCTAATCCAGTTAGATAGCAACACATTCCCAAATTACTCAGAGAAAGGTAATCATTTGAAAAACAAATGGCCACTCATGTATTCCCTCACCCCTTCCCTCACCCAGCAGCAGCCACTTATCTGCATGTCAGAAGGGAGGGATGGAGCAGAAAAGAGGAAAGGAAGGAAGTGGTAGGGAAGAGAAAAGAGGAAAGAAAGAACAGGGAAAGAGGGAGAGGGAGGAAGAAAGGATGGGAAGAAATGGGGAGGAGAAGGGAGGCAGAGAGACAGGGAAGGAAGGAAGGAAGGAAGGAAGGAAGGAAGGAAGGAAGGAAGGAAGGAAGGAAGGAAAGGAGAGAGGGAGAGAGAGAGAGGGAGGGAGGCTTTGGATGCTCCCTGTGAGCTTCCTACAAGGAAACTTAATGGGGAAGCCAACAATTAGTTGGAGTTGCTCCTAGTCCAACTGATTTTTTGGCCAGCCTGTGCTCATTCTGTTTCTCTGTTTAAATAAAAAAAATATCTTTGAAATATGATCCAGTATGTCTAATCTCTTTTGAACCTGAAATTTAGAACTTTGGAAATTCTGTCCCTAGTTATTCTTAACTCTGCAATCTGCTGTATGCTGTATTAAGTAAAAACTGAAACTAGATTACTGTATTTTTTAATATGCTGATGAATTCAAGTAATGTTCCTCTGAAGAAATGTTGAAAGCTCCTGAGTCATTTTTATAACCCCAGGTGTTTGCATTTTTTAAAATCATTAGAGGCATGATAATTTTTTTAAATATTTCTGAACAACATAATAATGTATCTTCCTTTATAACAACATTGTTTCCTTTGGAAAGCGACACATTATAATGCATAAATCTGAGATTTAAAAAGGTTTTTTTAACAGAGTACAGTGATCCCTTAATAGATACCTGTTAATAAGGCCTTGGTGGCTCAGGCTGTTAAATGCCTGTATTTAAGTTCCAGCTGCCTACAATTATTGCAGGCTCGAATCTCACCAGGCTCAAGGTTGACTCAGCCTTCCATCCTCTCGGGGTAGGTAAATTGAGGACCCAAGATTGTTGGGGGCAATAAGCTGACTTTGTAAAAATGCCGCTTAGTAATAAGCAGGCATATACAATGGAACGAAGGCTATTGCTGAGCACATTGGGTTGTATCCCAAAAATTGTAAGCTGCCCTGAGTCTTTGGAGAAGGGCGGCATATAAATGTAATTAAAAAAAAATATCTTAAAGAATGTTAGCTCAATTGATTTTTAAATAAAAAAACTATATGTGCTACAGCCCCAGTCTTCACATACAGGTGAAACTCGAAAAATTAGAATATCGTGCAAAAGTTCATTTATTTCAGTAATGCAACTTAAAAGGTGAAACTAATATATGAGATAGACTCATTACATGCAAAGCAAGATAGTTCAAGCGATAATTGTGATGAATATGGTTTACAGCTCATGAAAACCCCAAATCCACAATCTCAGAAAATTAGAATATTGTGAAAAGGTGCAATATTCTAGGCTCAATGTGTCCCACTCTAATCAGCTAATTAAACCATAACACCTGCAAAGGGTTCCTGAGCCTTTAAATGGTCTCTCAGTCTGGTTCAGTAGGAATCACAATCATGGAAAGACTGCTGACCTGACAGTTGTGCAGAAAACCATCATTGACACCCTCCATAAGGAGGGAAAGCCTCAAAAGGTAATTGCAAAAGAAGTTGGATGTTTCCAAAGTGCTGTATCAAAGCACATTAATAGAAAGTTATGTGGAAGGGAAAAGCGTGGAAGAAAAAGGTGCACAAGCAGCAGGGATGAGCACAGCCTGGAGAGGATTGTCAGGAAAAGGCAATTCAAAAGTGTTGGGGACTTTCACAAGGAGTGGACTGAAGCTGGAGTTAGTGCATCAAGAGCCACCACACACAGATGGATCCTGGACATGGGCTTCAAATGTCGTATTCCTCTTGTCAAGCTGCTCCTGAAGAGTGTTACCTGGGCTAAAGAAAAACAGACCTGGTCTGTTGCTCAGTGGTCCAAAGTCCTCTTTTCTGATGAAAGCAACTTTTGCATCTCATTTGGAAACCAAGGACCCAGAGTCTGGAGGAAGAATGGAGAGGCACACACTGCAAGATGCTTGAAGTCCAGTGTGAAGTTTCCACAGTCTGTGTTGATTTGGGGAGCCATGTCATCTGCTGGTGTTGGTCCCCTGTGCTTCATTAAGTCCAGGGTCAATGCAGCCGTCTGCCAGGAGATTTTGTAGTACTTCATGCTTCCTTCTGCAGACGAGCTTTATGGGGCTGCTGACTTCATTTTCCAGCAGGACGTGGCCCTGCCCACACTGCCAAAAGCACCAAAACCTGGTTCAATGACCGTGGAATTACTCTGCTTGATTGGCCAGCAAACTCGCCTGACCTGAACCCCATAGAGAATCAATCTATGGGGTATTGCCAAGAGAAAGTTGAGAGACATGAGACCAAACAATGCAGAAGAGCTGAAGGCCGCTATTGAAGCATCCTGGTCTTCCATAACACCTCAGCAGTGCCACAGGCTGATAGCTTCCATGCCATGCCGCATTGAGGCAGCAATTGCTACAAAAGGGGCCCAAACCAACTACTGAGTACTTATGCATGCTTATACTTTTCAGAGATCCGATATTGTTCTATGTACAATCCTTGTTTTATTGATTACATGTAATATTCTAATTTTCTGAGGTTGTAGATTTGGGGTTTTCATGAGCTGTAAGCCATAATCATCACAATTATGGAAAATCATGGCTTGAACTATCTTGCTTTGCATGTAATGAGTCTATCTTATATATTAGTTTCACCTTTTAAGTTGCATTACTGAAATAAATGAACTTTTGCATGATATTCTAATTTTTGGAGTTTCACCTATAGTGTGACTGAGTGGCAAAAGAGGATTTTGAAATTTGCTCAGACAAGAATATTTGAGATGTCATTTTTTAATGATTTCTACTGAAAATGATTTATACTCTTTATACATATATATATATATATATATATGATCTTGGTAAGATTGAGAGTATGTTCATGTCATCTTCAGGCTGGTGTCTTCCCAGGAGAACGAAGCTGAAGACACCAGCCTGAAGATGACGGATGAGATTTCAAACGCTGCCAAGGTATTCTCAATCTTACACGGACAAGACCAATACACCAAGACCTACATACCTTTTAGAAAATCTAATTTAAAAAAATATATATATATATATATATATATATATATATATATATATACAAACAAAAAATGTTCATGTTTTCCAACCCTCTGATAAAAAGTAAGAAAAAAGGTACTTTGGAGGGGAAATTATTTTTTCAGATTCATTTAGTTGCTCTTTAGGGGCATGTTCTCCATGAGATAAATTCAAAAATATGCATGTAAGCCTCTATATGTGTATTATAAACAAATCAACCTTCTTTAGCCTCCAGATTGGCTGGTCTACAATTCTAAGAATTCTGGGAACTTTGTTCTAATCCCAGGTGGAAGGGCAGCTCTCCCTTCATGTGGGAGAACTGAAATATGAATGAATGAATGAATAAATGAATGAATTTCTAGTGTTAAGTTGAAGAAATCTTCATAAAAATTTGTATTCACAGTCTGTCCCCCTCCTCTTCCTCTTCTTCCTCCTCTTTCTTCTTGAGATATTTTCAAGCTATGGTGAATCTTAAATATACCGATCTCAGTTCCACCAGAAAATGTTGCCATCCATAAAAAGAACCACAGTGCAGAATCACTTCAGGTCATTTGTAATCAGCATTGAATCACATTCACGGTTCAACTAACTTGGCTCAGAGGAATATACTGCCTAAGGCATTTACATTCCCCTGTATCTATTTTCCACAGCTGCATAACTTTATCCTTTCACTTTTGCTGAAGGAGGAGATAGGCTTTACTTCTTAAAAAAAAAAAAACATAGCAACGTGAGTTCTATCTTAGGTGCTTTTCTGAATCTTGCTGTTTTCTCAGAACTAGTCCAAGGACATATTTATCACAGTTCACTACGATTTGATATATCCCCTCCTCTCCCCAGTTAATCAAGCAATAGTATCACACCATTTTAAAGGATTCATTGTGCATTATCTTAATCTTTCACACAGTACTGGAAATTATGACAGTTACTTCTTTTATGGATTTATGTCAGCAACCAAAATCAGCAGGCAATTATATACAAAAGCAAGGGTTTTTTTGTTTCCTTTGTTGCATATTAAAGAAGGCAAGGAGGCTGAGACCGATTGTACGTGTTTTTACATGCATGCATCACTAGTTCAATTATAAGATAGAGTTTGGTCATTGAAAATGACATATGATTTCAAACTGTAGAGACTGCCTCGGTGCAGATATGATAATCAGTTGTTGGGAATGTAAATTATATGCCAAATTACAGGGCATAGATTCACACACACAATTTCCATCCCTGTGATTTGGTTCAACTCCGAGGCATTTACAGAGTTCCAATCCTATCCCTATGGCAGAAAAAGAAACTGTCTGTTTAACACAATTGGCAGAAGTTGCCTAGATCAAGCCTGGGAAGGAATGAGAGTTATTATTTCTACCCAATCCCTATATGACTATGGAGAGTCTCAGTCATCCAGGTCATGGTTGTCCCAAAGATGATTTTTTCAAGAGGCAACTGGACTTTCTTTTCGTTTTTCATTTTTTTTCCTTTTGAAGACGTTTCACTTCTCATCCAAGAAGCTTCTTCAGCTCTGACTGGATGGTGGGGAATGGAAGGATTCCAGCCAGCCAGAGTTGAAGAAGTTTCTTGGATGAAAAGTGAAATGTCTTCAAAGAAAGTCCAGTTGCCTCTTTAAAAAAAGCTTCTTTGGGATACCCAATCCCTGATTAAAGTTTGCCAAATAGGGGAGCATGATAAAAGAAAGTTTCAAGATTTTAGCTTTTGTAGAAATAAGTAAGTGCATCATCCTAGGACATTTGAGACAGTTTTCTGATTTTTATACAGATTTTTTTTGTTATTCATATAAGAGCCTCAAATCATATCTCAAGCATGTGCAAACAGATACATTTTTTTTCTTTACCATTTTCTTGTGATCTGTAATATAATTTAGACATCCCTCAGTGTATTTTCTGAGATCCTAGTAGGGATTGTACAATTTGTATAAGACTGCTATCATCTTATGGTTTGCCTGAAGCATTTTATTTTCTTTTGGATTTTTCTTACATATTATGACAGTTGCTGTTTTCTGTGATCTGGGCAAATTTGTAATTTCTTCCATCTAACAGTGAATGTCCATGTGTAACTGTTGAAGGTTAAACATAATGGATGTTTAAACTGTCTGATAAAAACATTAAACATGTATTTTATTTATCTATTGTGAGGTAGTGGCTTATTTCCCCAAAAGGGATGCAATGGTCGACTTGTATAGATACCATTTCCAGGAAATTACAATATTGTTATTGTTTGCATATTGCAGTTCTCCTAATTACCTGAGACAGCACATGTTTTCTGTTTTTTCTCATCAATTGGGTTAAAAGTATGGACTGTAGAGGATTACCAGGCTGAGCCAGAGGGAGGGGTCAAACACATCATCAGTCACAAATCCCTTCAAACCCACCAGAGATTTAAGTCCAGACTATTTTTTTTAATTACATTTATATGCCGCCCTTCTCCAAAGACTCAGGGCAACTTTTGGGATACAACCCAGTGTGCTCAGCAATAGCCTTCATTCCATTGTATATGCCTGCTTATTACTAAGCGGCATTTTTACAAAGTCAGCTTATTGCCCCCAACAATCTTGGGTCCTCAATTTACCTACCCCGAGAGGATGGAAGGCTGAGTCAACCTTGAGCCTGGTGGGATTCGAGCCTACAGTAATTGTAGGCAGCTGGAACTTAAATGCAGGCATTTAACAGTCTGAGCCTGAGCCACCAAGGCCATTTGAATTTCATTGACTCTTGTCTGCTGCCAATTTGCTTTGACCATTAGTATTTTTGTAGAGAGCATTAGCTTACAATAATCCTATATTCATTTGAACTGCCTGGACTCCTGATTTCTTTCACTTGGCATAGACATTAGATAAGATTCCTTCTGGATAGAAGGTAATGGTAGGAGCTGCTGTGATACCTTCAAGGTAAAGGTAAAGATTCACCTCGCACATATGTGCTAGTTGTTTCCGGCGCTAGGGGGTGGTGCTCATCTCCGTTACAAAGCTGAAGAGCCAGCGCTATCTGAAGACATCTCCATGGTCATGTGGCCAGCATGACTAAACACCAAAGGTGCACAGAACACTGTTACCTTCCCACCAAAGTGGTCCCTATTTTTCTACTTGCATTTTTACATGCTTTCAAACTGCTAGGTTGGCAAAATCTGGGAGAAGTAACTCCCAGATCTCTCTGATCTCGGTTGTTTTCTTGCAGATGTTTCATTAGAAAAACTAGAAAACATCATCAGTGCTCTGATGATGTTACCTAGTTTAGTAATGAAACATCTGCACTCTGGGGTGCAGGGCACTGATGATGTTTGGGCAATGAAACACCTGCAAGAAAACAACCAAGCTCAGAGAGCACCAAGGACTTTTCAAATCCAACAGTAGCAAGAATTAAAAGTAAAATAATTCTGCTATTGATTTCTCTAAGAAGTAGGGGGTTCATTTAAGACATGATATAAAGTATGATTTGATTTGATTCTTCTTTCTACAAAATAAACCATGGAGGCTGATGAGTATACAATCAGACCAAGCATCACACAAAATGGGAAAACCTCATCACCTTTGTTGTTTAAAGACAGAAGGTGAACAACTTATTTGCCCCATTGCCTTAGCAAATATTTCAGTATATTTTAACTTTTTTTAAAGAATATAATAAAGTGTAAAACTGAGTTGCTCAGATTAAGTAAATTTTTGAGGTTTCATAGTTAGATACTGTAGATCAGGGCTGTCAAATCCCCGGGTCCATGAGCTGGATGCATCACGTGCTGCCTGCACCCATGAGCGGTTGAGAGAAGGGGAAAAAAGTCAGATGCTGCCGTGATGATATGAGTTTGACACCCCTGTTGTAGATGTTCTAGAAGGGTCTATATATGGGGATGCAATGGCTCAGTGGTTAAAGATGTTGAGCTTGTCACTGCAAAATTGACAGTCCAGGTTCAAGAACCAAGCTCTGCCCAAGGGGATGAACTCTGGTTATTTGCACCAGCTCCTGCCCACCTAGCAGCTCAAAAGCATGCAGATGCAAGTATCTGTCTGTCTGTCTGTCTGTCTATCATCTATCTATCTATCTATCTATCTATCTATCTATCTATCTATCTATCTATCTGTTTATTTTTCTATCTATCTATCTATCTATCTATCTATCTATCTATCTATCTATCTATCTTTATCCCTGAAAGTAAGTCCTAGCTTGAGTTTACATGTGCACCCAATATAAGCCCTGCCCCCAAAATAAGTCCTAATTAAGACCCTGCCCTCTCCAGAGTGAACAGGCAAAAATTAAGCTAGGGTGGGGATGGGGGCATGGAGCTGGCATATTACTCACCTTCGGATAGTTGCAGCCAGGCGTCACACACCCCGACACCTGCCTTACTGGCCTATTACTTCTGCAGCTGACAAGGCCAGCAAGGCTTTCCAGAAGGCCTCCGGATTGATCTGGAGTGTTATCGGCTTCAGAGACTTCCCAGCCTTTTGCGGGCTGCAAAAGAAGTTCCTGAAGGCCTTTGACAGCAAAAGGAGGCATGTGAGCTGAATGAGTAGACATCTCTGAAAATAAGACCTGGTGCCTTTTTTGGTGACAAAAGAATATAAGATGGTCTCATTTTGAGGGAAACACTATATGTGTGTGTGTGTTGTAATAGTACAATATTGTACAATAGTACAATATGGTCTCTGTTGGTATTACATAGACAGCTGCAGATAGTTGCCAAAATAAAAGATGTACAGAGACAACGTTAAAGAAGTGACTTCAATATGGAGGACTTTTTTCTTCTGGACCTATTAGTTTCATCATGTTTGCTGGATGTTCCATGTGTGGTGGGTTAAAGAAGACTTAGTTATCCAAAGAGACATCTTTGTTTTCTCCAATAATTTGTTAATCACTTCTTTATTTATTTATCCAATTTATGTAGCTGCCTATCTCATTAAGCAAGCAACTTGTTAAATGTCGGTTGTTAATTAAGACCTCATGCCAATTATTATGAATATCAAACCAATAAACATAGCAAGGGATAGAATGGCTATTAGGAAAAAGAAATAAAAAATCTTTTGTAATCAGTGATAGTGATTTTTCCCCCCAAAAAATATAGTACAGAATGGTGCTTTATTGTAATGATTTTTTTTGGTTCAACAAATAGCATTGTCATTACTTAAATTGTTTTTGCAGTTCATTAGCTATAATGTTTAATATTATAAAACAGAAGCTTAAGACTTTCAGTGAGCATTAATATTTCATTAATACTTTAATATCCCCACAAATAGTTTATTCCAGTTTTAAGTATGATTTTAGAAAATCATTATTTTAATTTGTTCCAATGATTGGAATCAAATTAAATGCTCTTTTAGATTATTCAGTAAAGTTGTTTATTGCAAAGGAATGATCCAGAGAAAATAGCTAGTTCAGTACTACATTCTTTAGATATTTAATACATAGATTTTTGCACACTGGAAGACATTTATAAAGAAATTGATGTTTTTTTCAGGAAAGGGAAGGGAAGGGAAGGGAAGGGAAGGGAAGGGAAGGAAGGGAAGGGAAGGGAAGGGAAGGGAAGGAAGATAGAAGAAGGAAAGGAAAGCATCTACATTAGGTTTTATTAGTAAATTGCTTTTTACAGCCTAAGAATTACAGCAATTGTGTTATAATGCTCATGGTTTAAAAAAAACATTCACAAAAGATTTTGGAGAGCATAAGCATTGATTTGGTTGAAAGGGCATTTCATAGACAATAGACTGGGGTTAGGCTGGAACAAACTATATTATTCCAAACATACAAATTCACTTAATGCAAATTAAGATGGAAAAATATATTTTGGAAGTACAGCAGAAAAATATGTACTCAGGTCACTCTTAGGACTAGTAGAACAATTAAGCCATTTCTGCCCTCCAAAAATGCTTAGCTGCCCCTTCTGGCAGAGAACATCCAGCAATGTGAAGAAATTCAGAGAAGCTTTGAAAATAAATATTTATTTGGAAAAAATATGTAAGAGTTTACCTTTCTTACTGAATAAATATGTAACAAGCATCAATAATCATCTGAATGAATTGTAGAAAAAGATTGCTTTATAGAGTAGGAGTAGGGGAAGAGGAAGAGGAAGAGGAAGAGGAGGAAGAAGAAGAAGAAGAAGAAGAAGAAGAAGAAGAAGAAGAAGAAGAAGAAGAAGAGGAGGAGGAGGAGGAGGAGGAGGAGGAGGAGGAGGAGGAGGAGGAGGAGATCAATTTATCTGACCACATATAAAATGGGACATATTGTTATATGGACTTTTTCATTTGTTAATATCTTACCTTATTTGATAATATCTTAACTGGAAAACTGGTGTACTGAACTTGCTTACATTGAATAATTTGTTTAGTTCTTCTCCCATGTTTATTTTATGTATCCTAACTTAATAATGCTCATAGTGACTTTGCATCTTAACATCATTTTACTCAAGGTCAAGAAGTTTGGCAAACTTGCCACTATTATTATTATTATTATTATTATTATTATTATTATTAAATCTTTAGTGAGATTCACAGTCTTTGGGGCTGGTTGGTAGCTCAATAGCTTGAGTCCTAACCAAGGATCTAGGAACAGTTCAGGTAGCATCGGAGGATATAAGCTGTTCCAAGTAAGGTGTTTTTTTTGTAGAATCAGGGTATTCAAGTCTGATAAATTCAGGATTTCCAAATAGTGAGGCAGCCCTTTAGGTATTGCACCAAGGGCCCCAATTACAATTGGGATAACATACAATTTATTTTTCCAAAGTCACTCAACTTCAATTTGTAAGTCCCGATACTTTGTGATTTTTTCTTGCTGCATGTCTACAATTTGTGCATCACCAGGTATTGCATTGTCAATGAACCAAACTCTTTTCTTATCAACTATTGTTATGTCAGGCATGTTGTGGGCCAAATGCCTGTCTGTCTGAATTCTGAAGTCCCACAAGATCTTGACTTTTTCATTCTCCAGAACGTTCTCAACCTAATGTTCCCAGTAGTTGTTACTATATTCAAATCCAAACTTTTGGCATAGTTTCCAGTGAATGGTTTTAGCAACTCGGTTATGGCGTTCTAAGTAGTCAGTTTGTGAAATTTTGCTGCATCCACTGATTAAATGGTCAACTGTTTCATCTTTCTCATTACAGAAGCGGCATTTGCTGTTGGTGATGACATGCTGAATCTTTGCCTTCATGAAATTTGTGGCTAAGGCTTGTTCTTGAGCAGCCAAAATAAAGCCTTCAGTTTCTTTTTTCAATATTCCTGATTTTAGCCAATTCCAAGTAGGCTTTTGGTCAGCTTATATTATTATTGTTGTTGTTGTTGTTGTTGTTGTCAGAGTACAACATGTGTACAATGAGATTGGCTGAGCCTCCCTTCGTGCACCCCTCCCCCCAACACAACTCACAGTGAGGACAGAAGTCCCTAGCCCAGACCCAATCTTATTACACTATGTGACCTTGTTGCACAATGCGCCAGTCCTGCAAGTCCGTCATACTATGTTGACATGAAGTTATTTTCCATTCAGAAGTCTGACAGCCCACAGGTAGACACTGTTCTTCAGCCTGTTGGTGCAGCTAGCTATGCTTCTATATCACCTATGTCCCTGATAATTTTCATCACTCTTCTAAGGCAGTGAGCCCTAGTGATGTCATCTAGTGGTATCATCTAGTGGAACAGCCCACAATGTTTTTTGCTGTGCTCACCACCTTCTGTAATGTCTTTCTATCCGCGGCTGTCAAGCCAGCACACCACACCATAATGCAATATGTGAGGAGGCTTTCTATTGTGGACCGGTAAAAGTAGGTCATCAGTTTGTTGCTCCACTTTATTCTATAAACAAGAAATTATTTCTCTTTGTTAAGCTAAATGTTACTGTTTTATTGAGTATGATTTTGCCTTTAGTTAAGGATGGAGATGTGGAATGTTGAGTTTTATACAGTATATGTGAATTAATGCTAATATTTTAGAGGTCCATTTGGGCTTTTTGCTGATAACTCAGTTAGAGAAGGAGGTTACTTATCTGATTTGCCTATTGGGTTATGGAACAAAGACTTTTGTATTTGTTAACTGAGAGAAAGTGAAGAGATTATGACATTATTTATGCTTGTTTTGATGGTGGTGAAAGTCACTTTCTTTAAGGGGAGGGGGAATACAAACAAACAGAGAAACAGACAGACAGAGGCACATGTTTACATGTATGCATTGTATGCATGTCTGTATATCAATAGCGATATTGATATATGTGTATGTGTGTTCATGTATCTTACCTTTTCCTCTTTCTTTCTTTCTTTCTTTCTTTCTTTCTTTCTTTCTTTTCTTTCTTTTAGTTTGATTAATCCTTTATTGTTTAATTAATTTAGTTTAATGTCCCTTTTCTTTGTGCAGGCCTTTTAAGAATCTTACAGAATGATTTTTGAGTCAGGAATAAAACAAACTTTATTCTGCCTAAGACTATCAAGTTATCACCAAAGAAGTAAGTGATTGCTTCATTTCCTGATTATACACAGTATAATGTGTTTACTGTTAATTAACTTTAGATAGACTTAGATTGCCCTTTTATGAAAATTAACAGACAGAGCTGGCTTATTCACACCATCTATCTCTCAGAACCTCAACAAGTACCAGTAATCAGAACTGGAAGAGCAAACCCATCAAATTCTATAACCATGTTCCCATGTCATTTTTAATATATTGTTCTTGTGAATGTGTTTTTTCTCCTTTTTTAGCATGGTTTTATAACTTTCCAATATTTAAAATGACACTATTGTTACTACTACTAAAACATGGAAATTACCCACCCTTTCCATTGTTGTCACTGTTTGTGACCAACATCTGACATGTAGAATGAAGCTGAACTTTAACTGTGACAGTTCATTAGGTAATTTTCAACCACTCATTCATTCTTAAAATAATGTATATGAAAGGGTTACTCTAAAATTAGAAAATTGTTTTCTAAGTATGCGTTCCTGACACTAGTGAAATGATAAGACAAAAAAAACCCTCAACAAATAAATAGAGTCCAGAATCTTATCTTTCAATTGTTATAAATTACGAGGGACATAAAGGCAGCTACTAATTTTCACAGATGCTTTTTGTTAGCTAGGTCACCCAAATCAGATTCTCTCTCCTGGGTATACATGGAGAATGCTTGTTCCTTAAACCCAGATCTTAAAGAAGCAATTTAATCTTGAGAGCCATGCTTTTGTTCATAAATCAGTTGAAGAATATGTAAATATATAATATGATGTCTGAAAATACAATGTGTTTGAACTGTGGAATTGTGATGCTCTGTCAGCTGTATGAATTCTCTGTAATTTTCAGCAAATGTCATTTTTCCACTATAGTACTAAAAGAAAGAACCAATGCATTAACTTTATTGTAACCAGAACTAGTAGTGATTACAACTGTCAAAGAAACAATAGGCTTGTTTGTGCATTGATTTTTTTCTTTCTGTTTGATAAAACAATAGCACAGGAAAATAACCTTGGGAAATTACCTAAAGTATTTTATGTACTCAGATTCCTTGTTTCTTCTTTCTTTAGACTAGAGATTACACCAAAGATTATTGCACATAAATGGGGTGTGAATTTAGGAGAGATTTTAAATAGTGGGTTAATAGTTTCAATGTTGTTTTTCCCCCCTGAAATATCAAACTACACTGCATACCAATTTATTTATTTATTTATTATTTATTAGTGGGACTTGTATGCCCCATCTCCAAGACTCGTGCTCACAATTAAAACAACGACAACAATAAATAATTAAAAAAGAATTAAACTAAACAAGCCCCAAAGAATATAATTACAGAAATACAAAAATAAGAACCACCCCACCCAGAGGGTCACAGCCCGGGTTGGTTAAACAACCAGGTCTTCAGATCATGGCGGAAGGTTTGGAGGTCAGGGGCCAGGCGGAGCCCCAAGGGAAGTTGGTTCCAGAGGTCAGGGGCCGCGACAGAATAGGCTCATCGTCGGGGGACCGCCAGCCGGCATTGCCCGGCCAACGGGACCCCAAGGAGTCCTTGTCTATGTGCTTGCACAGGGCGGTTAGTATTCAATGTCGGCAGGAGTCGCTCCCTTAAATAATAAGGACCCATGCCATGAAGGACTTCGTATGTTAGAGTTAAAACCTTGAATCTCACCCGGAGTGCCACCTGCTGCTTTCCAGGGTTTCAAGCAGAAACTATCCACATCTACAGGAAGGTAAAAATGAATTTGGGGATTTACATATGCAAAGTATGGAACTGAGCTATGGTCTACTTACACACTGGCAGAGTAAGAACAATTTTATTGATTAAAATGGATTTTATGAAACACACAATTTGACAAATTCTCTGACACTTCCCCAAAGCAACACATAATACCATACCAAAGCAACACGTAAGTTTTTACTTTATTACTTTGAGTCATTTTACTGGTCTATTTACAATCCAATTGTTATTAGATTATTTCAGTCCATCTTTTCTTCTGGAATGTAAACCACAGATACTTCTCCAGTTCATAAACAAACAAGAAAGAGAATAAAAAATTCATATAAGGGAGACTGAGCTAAAAGAGAGTGAAAGGGACATTTAATGGTCTTGTACTAAAGCTATACTTAAACTAGGGCCTTCCAGATCCTAATCCAGTTCCTTAAGCACTATACCACTGGTAACAACTATAGTGGCTAAAAAATCATGCCTTTTAGCAACGTCTGGAGATAATGAATTTTGAACCTGGATCATCTGCAGATAAAGTGCAGTCCACTACATACCTTTTGCTAATAAAGACTATGAATCAACAACCATATCCCTTCAATTCTAGACTAAAGAAAGATCCCACCAAAGGTCAATGGTAGGATAGAGCAAGAGCTAATAACTGACATTATTTATTATATTCCAGGTTCAATTTTTATTGCATTCATTTATTCTGGTAAGAACCAGGATTTTTTTTCTGTCTTTTCTTACTCTAGAAAGAAGATCTTGAAACAATTGTAGAGTTGCAGAAGTGATTATTTTCTCACAAGACTTTTGCAGAGATTCCAAAAGCTTTTCCATTTCCTTCATACTATTTTTCTCTTGTTATTTTGTTTTAAAATAAAACAAAGGTAGGATTTTAACATTAATAGCCAGCATCTCTCCCTCTCCCTCCCTCCCTCCCTCCCTCCCTCCTTCATTCTCTCTCTCTCTCTCTCTCTCACACACACACACACACACACACACCCCATATCATACAAATACATGCAATGGAATTTAATTGTTCAATGATTAATCAGTGTACCTATCAATCAATTGGAAGAAGTTCATTTAGTAACACAGCACATCCACATTTAGCTAGTAGTGGAATTTGACATAATTGCCTGTGCACCAATTCCCAAGGTCTTACTAATATCCCAAGACAGCCTTTAAAAAAAAAAGAAAAGAAAAACACCTTTCTAAAGTTCCATCTCCTCCCTCTCCCTGACCCAAAGGCAGATGGCCCAGGGCAGCTGCATGAACAAAGCTTTTAAACAAGGTGATGACTTTTGCCGTGCTTCCCACCTTTACAATGAGATGCCTGTTCATCGAGGCTATGTCTCCCATAATGTTATTAGTTCCTTTTACAGAAAAGTGAAAAATTGTTCTTGGCTTTTCTAATGATCCATTCAGCTTTGCCCAAAATAGACCAAAGTTTATTGGACATCAGGACAAAAGAATGCTGCCATCATTGACACCAGGCTTTAGAGCCACAGTAATTGACAGGCACAAAGTATCTGGGGAAGCTCTCTATCTGTTAACAAAATGGAGAAAGGGAAGAATAAAAGGAGGTGAAAAAGATGAGAGAGACTAGTTAGCAGCAGGTACAAGCAATTGTACCAAAGAAGTGAAAGAAAAGTCATGGCAAACCTCTGATCTAAGATAGATTTTACCCATCAGGCAACATTCAAAAGCAAACAACTCTGCTGAGGATTTGGCAGCCGCTTGGCAGCAGGCTGCTGAGGCTGCCCTCGACAGGGTTGTCCCCATGCGTCCCCTCACACGCTGTGGATCCCGGGTTGCCCCTTGGTATACTGAGGAGCTTCCGGGAGATGAAGCGCCGTCGAAGGGGCTTAGAGAGCAGGTGGAGGGCCACCCGCTCCCAAACCGATCGAGCCCAGCTAAGAGCCCATATTAGGGCCTACCTGGTAGCTGTGGGGGTGGCGAGAAAGTCTTATCTCTCCACCCTCATAGCGTCTGCAGATAACCGCCCAGCCACCCTGTTTAGGGCCACCCGCTCCCTCCTACATTCGGGGGAGGTGGTGGACCCTCTACGGGGAAGGGCTGAGGAATTTGGTCAATATCTATCGGATAAGATCACGTGGATTCGGGGCGGGTTGTGCTCCACCTTGCAGTGGTCTGAGGATCGTGGTGCAAGCAGTCTGGCCGATGTAATCTGGGCTGAGTTCAATCCTGTTTACGAGGATGAAGTGGACAGGATTATGCGGCGTCTGAGTTCCACCACATGTTTGTTGGATCCGTGCCCTTCCTGGTTGGCTTATGCCACCAGGGAGGTCACCTGCGGTTGGCTCCGGGCAGTGGTCAATGCTTCATTAAGGGAGGGTGTCTTCCCCTCCACCTTGAAAGAGGCGGTGGTGAGGCCCCTCCTGAAGAAGCCTGCCCTGGACCTGACCATGTTAGACAACTTTCGCCCAGTCTCCAACCTTCGCTTTTTGGCAAAGGTTGTTGAGAGTGTGGTGGCTCAGCAGTTTCCACTTTTCCTGGATGAAGCAGACTACCTAGATCCATACCAATCGGGCTTCCGGGAAGAAACACAGATGCCTCAAAACTAGTAAATAAACTGTTTTTTTTAATATTGTATCATTAAAATAAAACTGATGGTGGTGAAAGAAGAACATCACACTGAGTCCCCAGTGTTCTCCCTGGCCCTATTAATGTTGTACTGTGTGTTGTGATTTTGAACTTACAGAATGTAGCTGGACAAAGACACGACATGACGGTAGTTAGGAAGTCAGAGTTCCTGGTTTCAAACAGAAATTTGAAAAATCTGACATATGCAACTTCTTTTAAAAAAAGGGCACGACCTTTTGGAATTGAAATGAAGAATCAGTACCTACACATTTCTTGTTTCTCTCCAAGTATATAGTAGTTCTTTGCACGTTAAATAAATCAGAATATTTGAAGTAAATAGACTGAGGTAGAATACGGAAAATTCACCTGGCTTTACTGTCAGTCAAGTTTGGTTTATTATTTTTCATTAGAAAGAAAAATAAAGGAGACTATTATATCCTATTCATGATATTACATGTTTCTTCACAACATCTATTCTTCTCCTTAATCCTTGAAGTAAGGCTAACAAAAAAGATCTGGTAACAATTTAGAAGATTCTGGATAATTCTATTTCTTCTAATAAAATCGTGAGTTGATATAATAGTCTTGGTTTTCAGTGGTTCAACATTTCCTTTTGGGCACATAAAATTCCTTTTATATTTATATGAGTAGAACTATGGACTACAGTTTCAAGCTTGTTGAAAGTTGCCATTCTTCTGTAGATTTATTATACATAATTAGAGAGCTTTCTAAACAATTTTAGAAAGCAATAAGGTGATATAAAATAATATATTTCCTAGCATTTTAATTTAGAGTTCCTCTAATTTAAATGCCTGGTGATTTCAATTATAAGTAGTTAATAACCATGACTGGTAGCAGTAACACCTTTGCTAAGCAACACATTTGTTGATGCATCACAGATAAAATGAGGGAGAGAGAGAGGTAGGATGGAAGAAGCTACTTTGGGAGAAGAGTGAAAACATTTACACACACACACACACACACACACACACACACCTCAGGTCCTCTACCTGGGAATTTGAGACTTCTGTGCAGTATCTTAGCTATTCTTAGCACTGCATCCTACTGAACAGAGAACTCGGATGTACCTGGAATCTATTGGAGCTACTCTCCCAGTTTAGGAATCATACCTCCAAATGTCCTACAATCCCTGGGATCACTTTGGTCTTTTCTTTCCACATTTTCACTAGTTCCTCCTTCAGGCTCTGATATTTCTCCAGCTTCCTTTACTCCTTCTTGAGGTTGCTGTCACTTGGCACCACTACATCCATCACCCGCAATTGTCTTCTGGTCCTTATCTACTACCACACTATCTGCTTGATTGGCCAGTACCTGTCTGTCTGTCTGGATCTGGAAATACTATAGGATCTTAGTCATCTTAACTTCTATAATCTTCTGTGGGATCCCCCATCTGATTGTGAGAGGGTTTAACCCAGGGCTGTCAAACTGGTGGCCTGTAGGCCGTATGTGTGAGGTGCAGGACACTCCTACCCCAGCTCCACAAAGGGGAAAAACTTCATGAAACATCCCATGATGACAATGTGATGCCTCAAGTTTCACACCCATGGTTTAACCCATGTTCTTGTACACAATGCCTACAACTTGGCTGTGCTGCTCCATGTATGCTCTTCCTGCCTGCATCTTACACCCTTCCACTTGTGTTGGACTGTCTCTGAGTACTCCAACTGAGTAGCTGTTCTGACCAAGGCTTCCTGAGATCATAATTAAGCACATGCTTAGTCCAAATGTCCTACAATGCACAGCTCTTGTTTTATTTCAGTGCTGGGAATTATTTTCATTCCCAGCCCGTAATGAGCCCCAAACAGTCCCTCGAGATAAGCACCCATCTTTATCTCCTTTGAATTGCTGCCAAAAACTAAAGTGCCAAATTAATTGTAAAAAAACCAACCGAAGTACAAAGTCCACACAGAGCTTCAAGATTTAATCCAAATAGAGTAAACAACTTTGCTTCCTGCAAAGGTTTCTCTATCTATGCATCTCCTTTATACCTTAGGGAAGGGGCAATCACCTCCAAGCCTTACTCCTTGCCCCTTTTTTTCTCAGCTGCTCTTGCCTTCTAGTAGTGTGCAGGTACACCTGCACTGGGAACAGGCTCCCCTTGTTCCTCTTCCTCGCTGCTGCCAGACTCCAGAGGCTCCGGAGTCAGTATACCACTCCCAGATGGTCCTGGCCCCATCTCTGCATCAGACGCAAGACCCTCGTCTGAGTCCTCTCCAGACTCCCAGACTGGTTCCCATTCTTCCCCACTGTCCGATTCCGCTGCCATCTGCACAGGCTGCCGGCGAACCACAACAGTAGCCTGCACCTCATATGTAGACTGCACCTCATCTGTCTGTTGTGGTAGACAACTGGTTCTATAGGTCTGGTATTTAGTGCTTGTTCTTGTGCTGCTGTGATCAGTTCGGTCCTGTCTTTTAGTCCAGCACGTTCCAGCCACTGGTAGATATCCCAATGTTTGCCACCTCAGTCATCTGTTGGTGGTATATCCCATGAAGAGTCTTGTCTTGCCATGGCACTTCCTGATTAACACCAGGACTGGAGTTTTTATTGTGATGCTGCTTGGAAGGAGATTTACATCAGACAAAAGGACTTCTTCACACACCATATAACTAACTTGTGGAATTCATTATCACAGGACATGTTAATGGCTACCAATGTGTATGGCTTTAACAAGGAATTGAATAAATCCATGGTCTAGTAAAGGTTCTTAGTCCTGAGTTTTAAACCTATTTCCATATATTGGGTGTAGCAGAACTCTGGGGAAAAGATGTAGGTGGCATTAACATTCAAGTAATAAAACAAATAAGATATTTTTTGTATCCCTCAGCTCAGAAAAAAAAAGTCTGTAGAACTGAGTTTTAAATATTCTTAAATTTCCTCCACTATACATGTGGGATCCATATTTTGGAATGTGTACAAAAACTACAATATGATGCCAAATGTTTCAGAAAATAACTTATATATATATATAATAATATAATTTTTTTCTGAATAAGTTTCAATTTGTAGATTGATGTGGAAGGAAGAAATAACATGCTTTCCATGCATATGTATGAAACTGACACAATATAAAAATATTCTGGTCTGTCTGTTCCTTACTGAATGTTTATCCCTCATCCTGCAGATTTAATGTGATAATTTAACACATTCATTTGATATAAAATAGATATATAGATGTGAATTTGCATCTTTGTTTAAGGATATTACCTTGCAGATATTGTTTCATGTACGGTTAGACAGATCACTAGTAAACATCGGAAAGTTTCCAGAATTATTTGTCTTCTCCTTCTTATGTAACTTATAAAAATCCTGAAGGGAAAAACTTGTAGCCAAGTAGAAAATCCCTGTACAGGTGAAACTCAAAAAATTAGAATATCGTGCAAAAGTTTGTTTATTTCAGTAATGCAACTTAAAAGGTGAAACTAATATATGAGATAGACTCATTACATGCAAAGCAAGATAGTTCAAGCCATGATTTGCCATAATTGTGATGATTATGGCTTACAGCTCATGAAAACCCCAAATCCACAATTTCAGAAAATTAGAATATTACATGCAATCAATAAAACAAGGATTGTACATAGAACAATATCGGACCTCTGAAAAGTATAAGCATGCCTAAGTACTCAGTACTTGGTTTGGGCCCCTTTTGCAGCAATTACTGCCTCAATGTGGCATGGCATGGAAGTTATCAGCCTGTGGCACTGCTGAGGTGTTATGGAAGACCAGGATGCTTCAATAGCGGCCTTCAGCTCTTCTGCATTGTTCAGTCTCATGTCTCTCATCTTTCTCTCATAGATTCTCTATGGAGTTCAGGTCAGGCGAGTTTGCTGGCCAATCAAGCACAGTAATCCCACGGTCATTGAACCAGGTTTTGGTGCTTTTGGCAGTGTGGGCAGGTGCCAAGCCCTACTGGAAAATGAAGTCAGCATCCCCATAAAGCTCGTCTGCGGAAGGAAGCATGAAGTGCTCCAAAATATTCTGGTAGACAGCTGCATTGACCCTGGACTTAATGAAGCACAGTGGACCAACACCAGCAGATGACATGGCTCCCCAAATCAACACAGACTGTGGAATCTTCACACTGGACTTCAAACATCTTGCAGTGTGCCACTCCATTCTTCCTCCAGACTCTGGGTCCTTGGTTTCCAAATGAAATGCAAAAGTTGCTCCCATCAGAAAAGAGGACTTTGGACCACTGAGCAACAGACCGGATCTGTTTTTCTTTAGCCCAGGTAAGATGCTTCTGATGACATTTGAAGCCCATGTCCAGGATCCATCTGTGTGTGGTGGCTCTTGATGCACTGATTCCAGCCTCAGTCCACTCCTTGTGAAAGTCCCCAACACTTTTGAATGGCCTTTTCCTGACAATCCTCTCCAGGCTATGGTCATCCCTGCTGCTTGTGCACCTTTTTCTTCCACACTTTTCCCTTCCACATAACTTTCTATTAATGTGCTTTGATACAGCACTTTGGGAACATCCAACTTCTTTTGCAATTACCTTTTGAGGCTTTCCCTCCTTATAGAGGGTGTCAATGATGGTTTTCTGCACAATTGTCACATCGGCAGTCTTTCCCATGATTGTGATTCCTACTGAACCAGACTGAGAGACCATTTAAAGGCTCAGGAACCCTTTGCAGGTGTTATGGCTTAATTAGCTGATTAGAGTGGGACACTTTGAGCCTAGAATAACGAACCTTTTCACAATATTATAATTTTCTGAGATTGTGGATTTGGGGTTTTCATGAGCTGTAAACCGTAATCATCACAATTATGGCAAATCACGGCTTGAACTATCTTGCTTTGCATGTAATGAGTCTATCTCATATATTAGTTTCACCTCTTAAATTGCATTACTGAAATCAATGAACTTTTGCACGATATTCTAATTTTTCGAGTTTCACCTGTAGATAACTAGGAAAAATTTGAACTTCATTGAGTTATTTCAGGTAACAGATAAAGAGCTGACTTCTGTAGAAATTTTATGAAGCCAAAACAGCTTCTGAGGAGCAAGGCATGTACCAATGACCCTCGTGAATAGTTACTGAAATCACAACTCACTATCTCTTGAACTTCATCTCAGGCTGTATGAAATATTATCTAATTAAATGTTCAGTTCAAAGTAGAACTGCAGTTAAACAAGTTGTTCCCAACATTTTCATTTCATCCAAGCTGTATGTTACATTGCTTCTATGTTTTTTTTAGCTATCCTCACTTCTTGGAATCTCTTTTTTTCATCCTTTTATATCTCCCCGTTTGGTTTTTAACTATAGGTGATATTGTCTTTTTCTTATGTGAATTTTCCCAAGTATTCAGATAGCAACTGAAGAAAAGAAATCACATATTTCAGCACAAAAGAAGACCGTGAAAGAGAAAATGGGATTGATTAGAAATGTAATGAAATACAAATGCCCATACTTTTATGATTAAAAATGAGAAAAGGCATTTAACACTCATGAATGAAAATGTAGCTCCAACTTGTATTACATATGTTTTCATCAGTATTAAAGAGTTCCTCCTCTTTAAAAAAAAATAATGATCCACAATTAACTGAGAATGTCATTTTATATTTGACCTAATCTTCAGCTAATAGAATGGCATGGTGATTCAGTGGTTAAGGCAGTCCAAGTTCAAGACCTAAGTGCCATATGATGGGGTGAACTCCCGTATTCACCCCAACTTCTGCCAACCTAGCAGTTTGAAAGCATGCAAAAGTGAGCAAATAAATAGGTACACAGTGGTCCATGACATCATGCTTGACTACATGATCACAGAAATGTCTTCAGATAGCACTGTTTCAATGGCCTTGAAATGGAGATGAGCATCACCCCCTAAAGTCAGCAAGATTAGCAGAATAAAATCCACAGGGACTCCTTTACCTTTATCTTCTCAGGCTAATGGAATATAAAACAATTTCATTCATGGGAAATTCCACAACAAACAACTTATCACATTCACGAGGTGGCTGGCTTTCTGCTGCCAGGTGGTAGAAAAAAAAGGATATCCTACTTCTCTTCTCCCTATTTTATTCCAATTATTTTGAGAAGCAGAGAAATATCTTATCCATTCTAAGATTAGGAATATTTCTAACATCCATTCTAAGATTAGAATTAAAAGAGGGCTGTGAAAATATCTACAGACCCTCACATCCTGGACATAAATTGTTTCAACATCTACCCTCAATACAGTGGTGGGATTCAATTTTTTTTACTACTGGTTCTGTGTGTGTGGCTTGGTGGGCATGGCAAAGGAAGGATACTATAAAATTTCCATTCCCTGCCCACCCCACTAACCTGCTTTCCAGCTCCGTTCTCTTATGCAGGGCAACAAAAGAAGACCCAGCCAATCAACTGGGACTTGGGAGGCAGAGAATAAATGGGGGTGGGGCCAGTCAGAAGTGGGATTTGCCGGTTCTCCGAACTAGTCAAATTTTCCACTACCAGTTCTCCAGAACTGGTCAGAACCTGCTGAATACCACCACTGACTCAAAACAACGCTATAGGGCACTGCACACCAGAAGAACTAGACACAAGGACAGTTTTTCCACAAATGCCATCACTCTGCTAAACAACTAAGTCCCACAACACTGTCAAATTATTTACTAAGACTGTATTACTATTCTTCTTCTCATCTTTCCTAGTACCTATCTCTTCCAACTTATGACTATAACCGTGTTGCTTGCACCTTTACAATTTATATTATTCTATTTTTTCCTAGCATGATTTGATTGCTTATATTAGTAACCTATGGCTATCACTAAGTGTTGTATCTTATGATTCTTGATTAATATATTTTATTTTTTCCCTGAGAGCATATGCACCAAAGACAAATTCCTTGTGTGTCCAATCACACTTGACCAATAAAGAATTCTATTCTATTCTATTCTATTCTATACCAGAAATAGATCTATGGAGCACTTGCAGAGAATGAAAGAGTTGTTGATATGATGCCTATATCTATAGCTTTTTTGCAATTCAGTATGTCTACAAATTATAGATTGTATTTTTTTCTGTGCAGTGTGGTTTCTTTATTTTACTGTTCACTGGAATTGTCAGGTAGTGTTACCCTTCTCTTGGAGTATATGTCATGGGACCCAGCTAAATAAATTTGGTGCAGTTACAATCTATTGGAATCAGTGGATGTGTGCATAAAGTTAAACCCTTATTATTTCAAATGGCTTTCAAGCTGAATTATATTGGTATTGATCTTGAGCACCAGAATAAACACTACCAGTTTAGATTGGATATCCAAGATAAGTGTCAGTGTAGCATGTAAACTAAGTTCTAGGCATTTTCTATTCATATTGAGACTATCTGAAAAAAAGAAAGCAAAGAAGGCAATGCATTTCCTGTAAAATTTCATTAACCCAAACTTTCAAAGATAACATGGGATTTCTTGATGCTAATGACCTCTCCAGTGGCTAATGGTAGATCAAAATCAATGAGGTCTGCCTATATTATTAAAGTGCTTTACACTTAAAACCGTGAAAAACTACTCTATTTTATTTTAATCATACTTCTAGGCTTATTAAACTTATGATATATTTAGCCTGCCTCCTTGCCCCTGAGCTATGAGAAATTAGAAAGGAAAGCTTTCAGAATCTTAATGATACTTTACTTTCACATGGATCTTTACATTCTAAAAGTTCTAGTAAGAAAAAAATAGATAGATGATAAATAGATGATAGACAGGCAGACAGAACCATACTTGCTGATTTTATGTGACATACTTGATACTGGATCCTGTCATCTTGATTTCAGAGTTCATACATTTATTCTGGAATTAGATATAGTCTGATCCATTTATACTTAATATAATATAAGCATTCCACATTAGCTTTTCTCAATGTTCTATCAAGGGGTTCAAGGAAGGAGAGAGGGAAAGGAAAGCATAATTGAACTGAATGAATTGAAAGGTATAAAACAAACCTCTGTACAATCTTCTACACATGTTTTTGAGATTACAAAACAAATGAGAGACAATTCATAGTACATTTTTTCCACTTTAAGACCAAGATCAGAAAGCCACATAATCCTGTAAGACTTTGGGGTGACAATTAATAACTTTAATATGCCTACACTGGTTCACCAAGACTGTTTGTTTGTTTGTTTGTTTGTTTGTTTGTTTTGTTGGCAGTGTTTATGTACTGCAATATTCCAGTATGACTCCCAATGGTTTACAAATAACAATGAAATAATTACAAAACACAGCCAAGTTCATAAAACAATTAAAATTATAAAGTAAATAACACATTCCCTGCTGATACTCAATCTCAGTGCTGATAATGAAACCCACAATATCATACAGTGCTACATTTTTATGGCCTTTCTAAATATGAACAAAAAGGGACAAACTGAACCTTCATTGGAAGACTATTCCAAAGAAAAAGTATTTAAGTGGAAGGACACTATCTCTGGGCTCTCTCCTACCGATTTCTCAAATTGGACCTTAAACATTCAATTATAAATGAGACCTTTAAGCATCCAATTCTAAATAGTTTTGCAATTTGCAATTCTGCCAAAGGTAGGCAGAACTTTCCCTGTCTATAATTGTTACATGAAAATCCAACAGGAAAAACCTCCAGACTGTGAACTTTCTCATTTAGGGGGTGTGACACCATATTCAGACTCAAACCATGAGCTGAGGCTAGATGGTTTTGGATAAGTGTCTTATCTGACTTGCAGGGGTACAATTTCAGCCTGTTTGGTCCCGTTCATTACACAGCAAGCTTTAGACATCATGAACTTTTATTGCAATCTGTCTAGAGTAGAGACATATGACTGGATATCATTAACATATTGGGTACTCATCCTGCATGAGCAGATGATTTCTTCAAATAGTTTCAGGTAGACATAAAATAGGGGACAGTATGATGAATTACGTGGCATCTCACAAGGATTAGGATATCAAAAAGAATAGCTAGACTGTTTTGAGACAGAAACATCTTCCAATATGAAATCTGAAGGCATGCAGGATTTAATGAGCCATGGTGGCATAATGGTTAGAGTGCAGTACTGTATTCTACTTCTGCTGACTGTTAGCTGCCTGAAATTTGGCAGTTCAAATCTCACCAGTCTCAAGGTTGACTCAGCCTTCCATCCTTTTGAGGTGGGTAAAATGAGGACCCAAATTGTTGGGGGCAATATGCTGATTTTGTAAACCACTTAGAAAGGGCTGTAAAAGCACTGTAAAGCAGTATAAGTCTAAGTGTTATTGCTATTTTCTCCAGATATTTTTAAAAATCAGCAGATTGCTGCATTGGCTCTTTTACTACCACATCTACATGTATTAAAATGGAGCTCTACAAGAAGCTATTCTTATGTTTGGTTTAATGCAAAAAAGCTAATCTCCATCTGACTTTAGGAACAATGGAAGAGTTGTATATGTCTTTTCAGCCACCATCAATAGCTCTTTGAAACTCTTAGCTAAATATATGGAAATTTGTGACAACAAGAGGCATTCTCCATCTATCTGTAGCCACATATTCATGTGAATAACTAAAGAAACTAAAGCAATGTAGAAATAGGGTCTGATATGTAGTAATAAAGTAGTCCTAAATTATATAAGCCTTACACAAATAAAGATTTGTATTCCATGGGATCAACTCCTTATGAAATTTTTATAGACCTGCAAGGATAGTTTAAAGGCATTTGATCTCCTTAAAACCTGCAAAATTTCATTTTCTACATCAATTTTAGATGGACTTAACTGCAGTTAACTTCCCATGGATCAGATCCACAAACTCCAATTGGAAAATAAGTAAGTTTGCCTCACTTCTTGTGACTAAATTATTTTGTATAGTCATATAAAGGAATGAAAAATAAATTTTACCGTCTGATATTGCAATTTATTACCACCCATTTACCTAAAGTTAATTTAAAAGATTTATGTTGTTTTTATGTCATTTTTCAGTTTAAATTAATAACCATCTGGCTTCATTTTTAGTCTTCATAAAATATCAAAAATGTAAAATTAAATGGAATCAGGCAAAGAATATATCCTAAGTGCAAGTTCCTTTTACACTGTAAATACATGTTACACACCTTATATTTGAACTCATGCTATTATTTCATGAAAGAACACAGAATGATATTATATCACTGCCAACTTGCAGGTATTGTTATAAATAACAATAAATGCAATAAATACAATGAATAAAAAGGGATTGTGCAACAATCCCTTTTTAAAAAAAAATCTCCAGGCATACTTTTGAAAACATAAAAGCCAATCTTCCAGCTTCTTTCTCTTATGCTCCATCAGGCTGTTGCCTGCAAAGTTAACGCTAATAAAAATTGAATGAAAAACAGCCAAGCAAAATACATTTTCTCTGTGGTGGATGTTTAGAAACACATCTTTGTACCTGATCTACTAGCATTCAATTTTCAATAAACACTTCAGTGGGACCTTCACTATTTTCACCTTTGCTCTGTGTGAAGACTGCCTCAGAACCCCTTCCCTGATCAATAATTGTAAACCACCTTTCTTCAGATTATATGTGGTGCAAATGTCATTTAGCTCAGACACAAATCTTAATACACAGGAATGTAAAATTTCCAGGCATTTTGAAGTTATTTTAAAAAACCCATATCTCTCTCCCTCCCTTTCTCCCACTTCTCTTTCTCCCTCTCTCTCTCTTTCTCTCTCTCCCCTTCTCTCTCTCCCCCTTCTCTCTCTCTCTCCCCCCCTCTTTGTCCCTGTCTCTTATTTTATTGTCCAGCTGATCATTTCAGTCTCTCTTTCCAGTTTGTACATATGGAATTGCAGACAGCAGAAATAACAAGATAAAATAAGCATGCTCAATAAAATTGCTACTGTTGATCCCTTGGTGTTAGCATGTGTAGAACATACCATGTCACATTTTATTGATTAACGTGCAATCCTATCCATGCATTTCCATCCCAAAGCATATTGTTTAATGGCTGTGCACAGAATTACAAAATAAGAGTTGTAAAGAGAAAAGTGAGATCTGTATAAATGCTGTGGTCTAATTAAAAAGCAGTGATACATTATTGAATAGGCAGATAAAACTAGATAGAGGCAGCATGTCTTTTGAATTTATACTCAGCCATGAAGTTCTCTCATCAAACTCTCTTTCAGTCTAGCCCCTGCACCAAAACATAAAATGAGAGAATCCAGCATGTAGTAGCATCAGCTTCTCAGATGGTTAATAAAAAAACAGATAAATATAATAATGTTTGCCTACTGAAAATACTCTAATGGATTCCACTGAGACTTACATTTTAGGATATGTGTATGTGTGAGTGTATCTGTACAGATACACATATCTTGGAAAAAAATTCACCATATATAGACATCATCACTTACAATATGACATGTGTGGGAGGAAGGATTTTAACTTGGTTAGTTCAATTAGCATATTGAGTTCTTTTAATTTAGTGCTTGGTAGAAGGCATCAAGATACTTTCTTTTATAATTATTTCAGGAGCAGTTCTTTATGCATTATTAAAACAGAGCATATTGTAGCAGGAAGCAGAAATACATTCTGCAAATACATGGATGCTCTCTAGTGGTTTCCTTGAAATTAATGAGAAGTCAACCTCATGAGCATTTATCTCCACAGTTACTAATAGCCGAAACCAGTTGAACAGTGCCCAATTAACATAAATGTTTCTGTCCAAGAAAAAATAATAATAACCAAAGGTTAAAAAAATGTAGGTTCTAAAAAGACTACAACTAGTCTAAGAATATATCTTTGTATTTCAATAGGTCAGTAATTTAGCAATTTAGCTTTCTTGCACTTTAGTATTGTTTTACTATTTTATTACCTGTATTATGACTCACTTTGTCTCAATTTCTGAGCCATTTATTTGTTTTTCTTTCTTTTCTTGCTTCATGTTTTGTACAAAACTCTACACAATAAAGAATAATTGAGTTTAAAATTGAAATTAGTTGTTTTATATACCTTTGTATAGGTTAGTATTTATATTAGATTAAAGAGCCGTGGTGGTGCAGTGATTAGAATGCAGTATTGCAGCCTGACTTTGCCCACAGCCAGGAGTTTAATCCTGACTGGCTCGAGGTTGATTCAGCCTTCCATCCTTCCAGGTCAGTAAAATGAGGACCAGGATTGTTGGGGGCAATATGACTCTGTAAACCACTTAGTGGCTATAAAGCACTAGGAAGCAGTATAGAAGTCTAAGTGATATTGCTATTACTAATAGTATTTCAAACCATGTATTACATTTCTAGCTTCCCCATCACAAGTGACAAAATAAACTGATTACTAAACATCCAACTAAAGACATGTTCATATTTCAATGGGAGAGAATTCAGCCTATGAGAGATCATATTGAAATCATTGAGATTCCAAATATGGGATATTTTTTAGACTTAAAGACTATACACTGATATTCAAGTCAAGTTCAGTCAAACCAGAATAAGATACATAAAAGAAGTTGCTAAATTTAGGAATGTAAGGAACAATGTCCAAGATTGTAAGTTGTTCCTTGGACATTCCTTAAAATTCATTCTAGGATTTTGGTGTTTCCAACATCTGGTTTTGTTCTGAAATCAAATTAGATAGTTTCTATTATTTCACTTGTCCTTCTGATGTACATGGCAGGTCATAAATATGAGCCTTCTGCCAAGTGTTTGAATTTTGATCGTGTGATCTTGGGGGAACTGCAATAGTCTTGTGGAAAATGGTGATAAGTTATTTTTTTCAGTGCTGGTGTAACTTCAAATAGTCACTAAACTAATGATTGTTACTCAAGAAGTGCACAAAACTAAAAACAAACATTGTAATTAAAATATTTGTGTTATTTGAGAAAAATGTAGTTATCTAAGTGGACCTGTAGGCACTTGCAACATTTACTCCTTCCATGTATTATCTTGCTCAGCAGCCCTCATCTGAGTTATATCCTGTTCAAGGAAAAAGTAAAATAAAGTACTATACTGTATCTCAAACCTCAGTCTCTTCATCGATTATTAGCATTACATCCTAAATATACCCTGCAATGTAAAAGTGATGGAAGATTGGTCATAAATTCATTTATATTGACCATTTAAAGCTTTCTCTCTCTTTCTTTCCCTCTCTCTCTTTCCCTCTCACTCTCTCTCTTTCTGTCCCTTCCCTCTATCCCCCTTTCTTTGTCTATCCCTTTTCTTCCCTTCTCTTCCTATCCCTCTCCCTTTTTTTCCTTTACTTTCTTGTCTGTTCCTTCTCTCTTTCCCTCTCTTTCCTTCTCTTTCTCTCTCTTTCCCTTTCTTTCTCTCTCTCTTTTTTCTGGCCTAATCTGTCAAAGGTCTGGGCTAATCCTGCATCATCCTGTTTGCCCTTTCAGAGGCCCTGGCCCTTAATCTCCCCATTTCCTCATCCCACAGCCATGACTTTATCTTCCTCCCGTGGCTGGCTTCCAGGGAAGGCAAGCCACGGATGAGCCATTGTTGTCGCTGGGCTCCCCCGCAGCCCACGTCACCCTTGTCACGCATGAATGCCTGCAGCTGCTGCGTGTTTTTTTCAGTGCGGCTGGACTGCAGCTGCACCGAAAAAAACATGCGGTGGATGGAGGTTTTTTTGCAGTGAAAATTACTGACCTCCAGCTTTGCTCTGCTTCTCCAATGCACCGCGGCAGCCCCATTCTAGGTGCCGGCCCCGCAGGTCCACCCCATTGAGCCTGCTGCACTGGAGGGACTTGCCCAAGCAAGTCTGAGCAGGGTGGTGCAGCAGTCAATGGGGTGAGCCTGCATGGCCGGTGCCTAGAACATGGCAGTGGTGGCACATTGGAGAAGCAGAGCAAAAAACAAACAAACATGTGGCTGCTGGAGGCTTTTTGCAGCAAAAATTACCTACCTCCGGCTTTGCTTCTCCAACGTGCCGCTGTGGCCATCAGCAATGTCACACATGCACAATAAGGACTTACTGGGCAGGGAACAGAGGAGTGGGCAGAGAGAAATGGGGCCAGCCAGGGGTCCATTTTACAGTTCTCTGAACTACTAGGAATGGTAATGAACTGGTGGAATCCCACCCCTGAATTGCACCCTGTGAGGGGGCCACCTCCAGCATTCCTCTGCCACCTCCCTTGCCTCTTAGCGCCCCCCCAAGTCATCTCACCCCCCCCAGGGGGTGGTACCGCCCACTTGGGGAACCACTGGGCTAAAATATATGATGAATGGTTGCAAGAATTGGGTATATCAAGAGACTAAGGGTGATATGATAGCAGTAATCCAATATTTGAAGGGCTGTCACTGAGAAGATGGGGACAACCTATTCTCCAAAGCACCTAAAAACAGGACAAAAATCAATGGATGGAATTCATTATCAAGGAGAGAAGCAACCTAGAATTAAGGAGAAACTTCCTGACAGTGATAACAATTTATCAGTGGAACAGCTTGCCTCCAGAAGTTTTGGGGAAATAGTATTACTACTATGGCAATATCTATAATTTGTAATTATAAATTGTAAGCCACCCTTCTCTACTCTTGGAGAGATTGGTGGCATATTAAATAAACACACAAATAAATAAATAAATCTGTTTTTTTCAAGTTATTCTAGAAGTCTTCAGCAGCATGATGAAATGAAACCAAAAAGACCTCAGATCAGTTACTGTTTTTAGATGAGGAGTTATGCAGAGCTCATTATGGTACATCTTGAAATGCACCTTAGCTAAGGAAAATTAATTTTGAAATATTTGTTTGGAAAGATCTACAAGAATCTTTTACCTCTAGTTGTGATCATTTGCTGAGAGTCCGCTTGTAGCACTATCAACTTCCTTAAACAGATCAAAATGAAATTAGTTTCTTTAGTCCTGTGTATCCCAGCAATAAGAGCAACTATCATTGCTTACAATCAAGAAAGTTCACTGAAAGAAGAGATTATTTTGACCAAAGTGGACTTCCCACTATTATTCTTTCACTGGCAATTTCATTGTCCTGATTGCATCAAAAGCCTTTGCTAATATTCCAGGGGTGGGATTCTACCAGTTCGCATCTATTTGCTAGAACCGGTTGTTAACATTCTAAGCAGTTCAGAGAACTGGTTGTTAGAAGAAATTACTGGCCTAATCCTCTAAGGAAGACAGGAAGGAAACATTCTGGTGTTGCTTACAGAAACTGCCTCTCCATTAACCCTTATTACATTCTTGGCAGGACTAGACTTCCTGTCTCAGGAAGGTCTCTGGAGTTTTTTCCCCCTCCTTTGCTGGTACTGTGCTTGTATGGAGCGACCATTCAAAGTTACAGTGGCACTGAAAAAAGTGACATGACCATTTTTCACACGTCTGTTGCAGCATCCCCACGGTCATGAGAGGCCAGGCGAGGAGATGCGTGCCTCGATGTGAGTGATATTGAGTTGGTCACACCCAGCCAATAACATGAACAACAATCCATGCCCACCCAGTCACATGACCACCAAGCCATGCCCACCACCTAAGCCACACCCACAAGAACTGGTTGTTAAAAATTTTAAATCCCACCCCTGTAATATTCCCTTTTGATCTATGGAGGAGGAGGAGGAGGAGGAGGAGGAGGAGGAGGAGGAGGAGGAGGAGGAGGAGGAGGAGGAGGAGGAGGAGACCTATCCATCTATTTTCTGAGATCTTCAAGACGTTGTGATGGAAAGGAATCTTATATTTAATGCAAACCCTACCAAAGTTTTTATTTTTTTAGGGCAAGTGGGAAGCTACTGAAGATTTGCATGCTGTGAAGGAAAAGACTATTGCAGTGACTATTAAAAATAGGAATAACATTAAGACTCTAAGACAGAATTGTTTCTGTGAAAATACAGGGAATCAATCAAACAGACAAATAAACCCTTAGAATTTAAATGTATCTGATTTCTGCAGCTTCAATTAAAGTTAAGTTGCATAAAATATAGAAATCTTTTATAAATTGGTTCATTGATTTTCTATTCTGGTTTTGAAAATTGGTTCAACTGCAGTTATCATGCTGTGGATAGAACATTCCTTGCAGAGATGCTTTGAACCAGAAAGGGAGGTTTATATACCCGTTCTTGTCTGAATATGTATTACATTCAGCCTTGTCAATTATGGTGAGATGATAGTAAACTTGAGAGAAAAGGGGAGGGCAAGAGAGGAGCTGGCCCAGCTTCTGGCATGCTCTTAGATGTTGAAATGGTGTGCCATGCCAGTCTACAACTTAATGAGAACACTGCAACATGTTGAGAACTGCCATCTCTGCCTTGTTATAGATCTGGAAAGGATACCAGAAGCCATGGCTGATTTAGACCTCTCTTGAATAAAACTACTTCTCCTTCCTAGTGTTGCAGATGTCTGTTTGGATAGCTCTCTCTGGGATCAATTATTCCTCTACATGAAGAGTTACTGCTGCTTACTCTTGCATAGTCCTCTCTTGAAAATAAGGTGATCAAGCAGCAACTAAAAAAAATAAGAACAGGGTAACAGGACTCAGAGAATTTCAATAGGTCTTTACTGATCAGAGGGTCTTTGCCAATCTTTTCCAGTGCTAGCTCCTAAATCTGGCCTTGGAAATCCAACTGGAGAACCAGCCTTCAATGTGTAGAAAATATACATATTTTTAATCTAATAATCATGCAGATGCCGCTAAAGTATATGAACTTTCCTTTGGTACAAAAGAAAGGAAAAACACCTATTTTTTTCTTGCAGAACTATCAGGAGGCAGCTATTGCCACATTGTGTGTTACGTTGCTAATTTTATTATACAGCAGAGTATAATTAAAGAGCCAGTTTGGTATAGTGGTTATGGGCACAGGCTAGAAATAGGAAGACTGAGATCCACCTAGAACTCTATGGACATCTCTACCCAACCCCCAGAGCCATGGTGAATACCATTTCTGAGGGGCTAGAAGGAGAAGCAAGAGGAACAGTCAATACTATTCCTTGACTGTGTGGGGGGAACACCCCCCCCTCACACACACACACACACACACACACACACACACACGACTATCATTAAGGTTCATCAATTAAGAATAATTCTTCAGGTCTACTTTGGGGTGTTTTGACAAAAACTGAGAAATGACTGGTTTCACTTTTCATCAACACTAGTTTTCTCTGCTAGAGAGAAGTTCCCTGAGGATGGGCTCCATGATGAGTCCAAAAGCTTGTAAAACTAAATCTCTGGTTCTGGTGACTGACCCAACATTATCCTGGGATGTTTGCCTTCATTCACTGGTTTTCTCACGCAGAGTTGTCTTTAGTTGACAGTAATAGAATAGCTGGATTTAATTCTTTTAAAATCCTTTATTTTTTTATATTTCCAGTTATGGCTCCTTTGCAAATAACAAATAAATACCTGCTAGTGCTTCAAGGAAGTATTTCATTTTTCTCCCCCCCTCCCCCAGGTTTTATACAATTGCTGGCAAGAGAGAGACTTATTTCCCTTCAAGTCTCATGAGGAACATTTTCCTTGGTCTGAATTTGTACAGTCAACTCTGGTTGAATGACTTCATTTAATACTTCTCCATAAAACTGCTTGCTATCTGATATTAAAAAGATTCCCAAAGGAGTCAACCTTTCTTAGTATTTTCCCTCTCCTTCCCCATTGACAGTGACTTGAACATATGATATTTATTTTGTATTATTACAGGATAATAAAACTGGGTTTTCTGTCTCTCTTTTAAAGACAAAACACTGCAACTGACATGGTCCCTCATGAAAAGAACAGGTATATCTTTGATCCCATTAGTAAAGGGTACTTTTTTTCCTCAGAAGTACAGCAAACAAGACTTTATCTTTTTATAATCCTGTATTGGTACCAGACTCAACATTAATTTCACTCACCCAGATTTCTTCCAAAAGTTTTCTCAGATCTTCTTAGTATGTTCTCCCCTTTCCATAGCAAATCTTTCTTGCTCTTAATTATTCATTTATTACTTGAATCTCAGTAATCAAATATTAACTTTACTTGTAGCAAATATTGTGTTGGGACTATAACAGGTCTACAGTGGAACAATCATTTCTCTCTTCTTTTACCCATGTGCATGAAAAGCTAGTACATCAAAGCAAAACATCTGCTAGGGAGTAATCTTCTCCTCTTTGTTGCTTTAAATGCTTATTGATTTATTTTGTAAATCCTAAAATAAAGTTGCCAGATCCATACCTGCCAGATTAAAATATAGATTGATATCTAATTATCTTTTAAGCTTTTTTAAATGTATCATGCTAAATTTTGTAATATATTTTCGCTGTTTTAAGTATCAAAATACTTTATAGAATGAATTTTAATATGTGTGTGTGAATGTGTATATATGTGTATGTGTGTACACACACATGCATATGCATGTTTGTGTGTGTATATATATGTATGTGTGTATGTATATGTATGTATATACGTGTGTGTAGTTTTTTCTAAAAATATTCATTCTATAAGATAATTTGATACTTAAAATAACAAATATATATACAGTACATATGCTTTTGCATGTAATATGGACCCAACTTTGCAAAGGAACATGGTTTTGTTAATTATAAAATATAAGTGTTCACCAATTCAAAACTTACAATAAAACATAACTGAAAATTTAACTTTCCATCAATTATTCAATGGAAATTATACATTTATGGAAAGCTGCTAGAGTGACCAGAAGATATAAAATCAGAAATGAGATCATAAGAGAAAGATTTGGTGTAGAACCAATCTTAAACTACATAAAAAAACAGCAAATAAAGTGTTTGCTCCCCTGGAGAGGATGTCTTGGAATTTTATACAAGGCATGTACAAAAAAAGAAGATAAAAGAACACAAGGCAGACCCAGAAGAAGATGGAGAGACAACAATAGTTGAGGCCACCAGAAGAGCAAGAAATATAACTTCTCCCTTGACACCAGAAGTGAGAGGAGGAGGAGGAAGAAGAGGAGGAGGAAGACCACCATCACCACCAATTCAAATTACAAGCTTTAAAACTTTTCTCAGCTGACATATTTCCACATTGGATGGCTTCTCTGAGGGCTATGAGCAGTTCCATGACATATGTCAAAGGTGGTCCACTAGATATGTTTTTCATGCATGGTGAAGAACTTCCATAAAGCTGACTTTTATTTTTATCTTTTTTATTTAATTAAATTTATAAGGCCACACAATTTTGCAGTGACCTGGAATACAATATAATAAAGAGCTCTAATAAATAAAATAAAGAGTTCTAATACAATAAAGAGCTCTAATAAAATAAAATACAAAAGTGGAGAAATATGGAGAACCCACCACTAAATCAAGTCAAGGCTTTTGCAAACATAGTGCTGAGGAAAACATCTCAGGAGTTGTTCTAAAGAGTAGTTGTTGGGGTTTTTCTGAAGAGTAGATGTTGAGACAGACAAGGCTTCAGCACATATTGAGTACAGCAAGGCATGCTGAAGTCATCTAGCCTAGCAACAACATTGGGCAGGGGCTTGAAGGCTGACAGAAGTCTTCTTCCATAACACTAGCCCAATTTTGGAGACCACTGAATCATTTTGCTGAGTAGAACTGTGTTACTTCATTACGTCGGCAAGAAGAGAATCACAGCATCTCCATGGCACAAATCTCTTTAATGAAGAGAATTTAAGCTTTGTTTCACAAGTCTTCTTCCCATACAATTAGTTATGAAAGTCACCATCCCTTCATTCTCATTCCAAGCAACTGGGCAATGGGTACAAGTGATTCATCAAAGCTATCTTATAAATACAAGGAAGATATTAGTCTCTGTTTGAAGAGGAATGTAATAAAAAAAATAAACAGATTTCTTTCAGGTTATTACTGTTTTAATGCAGGAGCAAAAACAATGTTCCTTCCATGTATTCAAGATCTAATAATGCATATGCATATGAATTTCCCTCTTTTTTAAAGTCCCACCCCCAACAAAGCCTTTCACTATGTCAATGATGATGACTAAAAACATCGGCATCAATTTCCTGACTGAATGTGGGGGGAAAATTTCTAAACTTCTGTAATTAGGAATGGACAAAATTCTGCCCGATTCAAAAGCAACCCACAGATTGCAATTCGCAGAGCTGGGCTGAGTTTAGACTGATTTAGGAGGAAGCCAAACTGAAAAGAAGAAAACATCCCCAAATCAATTATTTATGACAGGAGCTAATAACAACAACCAAGAAGAATGAAAAGAAGTCTCTTTCCAGCACCTGACATGCTTCATAAAAGCAGAATGTTGCACACTGGGGCCAGGGAAATATGGTTTACAAACACTAGTGATATTCCAGCAATTCTTTAAAAAAAATTACATTTCCCAAAGACAGTTCAACAGATGGGGCAGGGGAGAACTGGAGGGGAAGGGAACAGACTTTTCTTCTTTTTAACTTTTATCACGGACTCTATTGTAACTCTGCTGCTGCTGCTATTGCTGATAAGTCTAATATAATGGAACTGGGATATGGTCCCCATGATATAAAAAAAGATGTTGAGACTCTGGAAAGAATGCAAAGAAGAACAACAAAGATAATTAGGGGGCTGGAGGCTAAAACATATGAAGAACAGTAGCAGGAATTGGATATGTCTAGTCTAAGTAAAAAGAAGGACAAAGGGAGACATGATAACAGTGTTCTAATATTTGAGAGGTTGCCACAAAGAAGGGGGGGCAACCTATTTTCCAAGGCACCAGAGGCAGTACAAGAAATAATGAATGGAAATTAATCAAGGAGAGAAGCAACCTAGAACTAAGGAGAAATTTCCTAATGGTGAGATCAATCAACCAGTGGAATGGGTTGCCTTCAGAAGTTGTACTTCATCATGGAGGCTTTTAAGAAGAGACTAGACAGCCACTTGTCTGAAATGATATAAGGTGTTCTACTTGAGCAGGGTTGTCCCTTCCAACTCTGAACTATAGGTTCTATAGTTTGGAAAACAACTTGTGAGAAGGTTAGTGAGAAGGAAGTTGTCTTTGTAGTACCTTGTTACTTGTATTAACATTTTCACAGCCATACTATTTTAAGAGCCCAAATGCTAATTTTGTACCATTAAGTATATAAAATACTTAGCTGCCCATCTTAGAAATGGGGTCCACTCCACTTAATAAATAAGTTATTTGCATAATCTGTGCAAGGAAGTTCTCCAAACCAAGGATTGAAATAGTGGCATTAGGGAGAAGCTGCATCTTGAAGGCTGTTCAAAAATGGCTGGAATCTGGACAAAGAAGCAAACATCCCAAACTGGTAGAATTTATGTTTCAATGTGATTAACCTCTAATTAAAGCCACCCATGCCAATATTGTTATTATTGTTATACTATTACTAGTTTATCTTGAAGTTAAGTAAATTAAAGCTGGTGAAAACAATTGGAAGAAATCTTCTGGATGTCACCACAAGACTTTCTTCATCTCTGTCCCGTAATTGTTTCCACTGTCTGGGACATGGTTTTGACCTCCATTTCTCTCTAACTTTAGTTAGCATTTAGAATAGAATAGAATAGAATAGAATAGAATAGAATAGAATAGAATAGAATAGAATAGAATAGAATAGAATAGAATTCTTTATTGGCCAAGTGTGATTGGACACACAAGGCATTTGTCTTGGTGCAAATGCTTTCAGTGTACATAAAAGAAAAGATACTTCGTCAAGAGTCAAGAATATTCAGGTACAACACTTAATAATAGTCATAAGGTACAATAAGCAATCAAATCATACCAGGAAACAGTCAGTATAAATCGTAAAGATACAAGCGACAAAGTTACAGTCATACAGTCACAATTGGGAGGGGATGGATGATAAGGAGTAATGAGAAGATTAATAGTAATTGTAATGCAGACATTGTAAATAGTTGGACAGTGTTGAGGGAATCATTTGTTTAGCAGAGTGATGGCATTCAGGAAAAAACTGTCCTTGTGTCTAGTTGTTCTGGTGTACAGTGCTCTATAGCATCATTTTGAGGGTAGGAGCTGTAACAGTTTATGTCCGGGATGTGAGGGGTCTGTAAATATTTTCACAGCCCTCTTTTTGACTCATGCAGTACACAGGTCCTCAATGGAAGGCAGGTTGGTAGTAATTGTTTTTTTCTGCAGTCCTAATTACTCTCTGGAGTCTGTTTCTGTCTTGTTGGGTTGCAGAACCAAACCAGACAGTTATAGAGGTGCAGATGACAGACTCAATAATTCCTCTGTAGAACTGTATCAGTGGCTCCTTGGGCAGTTTGAGCTTTCTGGGTTGGCACAGAAAGAACATTCTTTGTTGTGTTTTTTTGATGACATTTTTGATGTTAGGTATCCATTTTAGGTCTTGGGATATGATAGAACCTAGAAAATTGAAGGTCTCTACTGTTGATACTGTGTTATCTAGTATTGTAAGAGGTGGTAGTATGGGAGGGTTTCTTCTAAAGTCTACCACCATTTCTACGGTATGAGTATGTTCAGTTCCAGATTGTTCCAGTCACACCATGAGGCAAGTTGTACAACCTCCCGTCTGTATGCAGATTCATCATTTTCTTGAATGTTGTATGATACTGTTGTATCATCTGCAAACTTCAGTATTTAACAGATGGATCATTTGAGATGCAGTCATTGGTATATAGGGAGAAGAAAAGTGGAGAAAGCATTCAGCCTTGAGGGGGTCCCTGTGCTAATTGTACAGATATCAGATGTGATTCTGCCTAGTTTCACCTGCTGCTTCCTGTCTGTTAGGAAGCTTATGATCCACTTACAAGTGTGTTCAGGTACCGCTAGCTGGTTTAGTTTAGTTAGAAGAATGTCTGGAATGATGGTATTGAATGCTGAACTGAAGTCTACAAGGAAGACCCTTGCTTAGGTATTTGAAGATTCAAGGTGTTGTAGGATGTAATGCAGAGCCATATTAACAGCATCATCTGTTGATCTATTTGCTTGGTATGCAAACTGCATGAGATCTAACAGCAGATCCATGATGATTTTCAGGTGGGACACCAGTATCCTTTGAAAGGTTTTCATAAGTACAGATGTAGAGCAACTGGTCTGTAGTCATTCAGTTCCCTGAAGGAGGCTTCTTTGGCATTGAGATGATAGTAGAGCATTTGAAGCAAGAAGGAACATAGCACATCTCTAGTGATTTATTGAAGATTTGGGTGAAGATGGGGATCAATTGGTCAGCACAGACTTTTAAGCAAGAAGGAGTTATCTTGTTTGGCCCTGGTGCTTTTCCTGGCTTTTGCCTGTGAAATAGATCTTACTTTTTTTTTCTGTGATCACCAGAGATTGTGAACCCAATGGATTGGGGTCAGTTGTAGGAGGCTTGGTTGTTGTTGATGTATTTGAGATGGGGGTTGTGGAGATAGGTGGCTGTACTTTCCTTTCAAACATGCAGTAAAACACGTTCAGGTCATCTGCTAGTTGTTGATTTCCTTCTGCCTGGGAAGGAGGTTTGCTGTAGCCAGTGATGTTTTTAAGAGTTTTCTCTTAAAATTTATAGGGTGATTGTGTTTATTTATTTAATAAATTGGGATTTATTTCAAAATTTTTGGTGCATTCTATTTTTTTCTGTATTACTTGAAAATTTAGTTTGCTTTGGTTTTTTTTTATACTGAACTGAAATGCAAGATAAAAAGAGAGCAACGCATTAGCATTAATCCAAAGCATTTGGATTAAGAAGCTTCACTGTCATTGTTAAAAATCACATCAAAAATCTCATAATCCTCTTGGCTCCCAAATATTTCTCTAATTTCAAGTCTTATGCTATCAATCAATTAAGGTCTATATTGTTTTTAGAATGCTGGCTAATGGGTTTTTTGTTGTTTTTGGTTTTTTTGCTCTGAGCTATGACTAGGGTTGGGTAAAGCGCAAATATATTTCTATGGGCAGTTGGAAGTTTACTGATTGAGCATAAGCAGAATTTCATTCTTTATTCCAAACCAGAAAAGAAATGCTACATGAAGCAATATATCTGTAATATATCTGAGCATCACAAACAGAACAAATTCAAATTTCAGACCAGATGATTAAAAGGTTCATAGCAAACCCTATCATGTAATCCTTGAAATTAACCAAAAAACAAAACCAAACAAAACCAAGGCAATGTGGAATTTAATTCCAGATGTAGAACTGAGAGATATTTATATTATTTTTAAACCACTATGTACATTTCCTATTTAACTGCTTATTCTTTTTTCTTCTTTTCTTCCTTCCTTCCTTCCTTTTTTTCCTCTTTTGTCTGCCTATCTGTGAACACACAGTCAAATATACATGCTTATACTTTTTATCCTGGTTTTCTACATTTTTCCTAGAACCAGAATCATTCTGCTTTTCATTATCTACAATGTTCAAACAGTTCAAGCATGAAATTATAAAGCTAATTGTGCAGGAAAATTTCTTTATTCTAGGTTTGTTTTTTCCCTTAGCATGAATTCCTCTTTCATAGTACCTCCAAAAATGTGTATTTTTTATCTAAACATTTGATACATTTAATGCTGTGCAATAAATGGATGGTATGGGGTACACCACAGAGTTGGGAGGGCAAAATAGCTCCTCTTATAATTTGCATCTGCTTTTGTTCACTACTATCTAATGTCTTTTTAAAAAATGAATATATATTGTAATTCAATGCAGTTTTCTCCCTCCAAGTCTCAGCTAGTGAAAAAAATAACCCATGGAACCTTTTAAACTTCTAAAAATATTTTTTCTCAGCTTTTCTGTTACTTAGATGAGCTATAGGCCATATTGCAAACATGTTTATATAGAGACATCAAGAGATTTACCTGTTGTAGTTTCCTTTCATTATAGCAAGAATGAAATGTCCAGTACACAAAACATTTCATTGCAATGACATTTGTGTTCAATAGCAGCTGATAGGATTGTTTGTCAAACACCTTCAAATGGCTTCTCTGAAGTGTCTTAAAAAGGCCCTTGTGAAGTGGTTCCCACAGGTGCAGAAGAAAGTAAAGTTAATCAGATTGTGGCATCAAAGTATCCAGAGAATGCTGCAGAAATAGTGATACAAGGTGAGAAGAAAGGTTTCGTAGGTTTACTAAATGTGCATCGAAGTATCTTTTTTTGATCAATCATTGCTAAACAAGCCAGGAAATATGGATAATGTAGTAATTTTCTGGTGAGGTCTTCAGTGGGAAAGGTGAAATATTTGGCATTTGGTGGGCAGTTTTATGTCAAAACAAATGCATTAAATTAAATTAAGTTATAACGTATCTGCTTTTGCATTTTAAAAATTGTGAACATTTTAACAGTGCAAACCCCTGGTTCTTCTCGGGGACTTAGTTCATGGTTGGACAAAGTGTGTATCCAGGTGGCCTTCATTTTGAAAATCCCAGGCTTCCTAAAGTGAAGAGAATCAAGCATTTCAATATTTTTACTGACCATTTCATATACTGTATTTTATATAGTTGTACAATCTGACAATGGGAGTCTGTTCCAATTGAAAGGTTGAGGAATCAAAAGGAGAAAAGATATATTCAAGGGAAGCGCATTCTTGTCTTTGATGCTATTTATGCCTCTGAATATAACTAAGCATGATCAATGAAGATACCTTTCCTTCCTTCCTTCCTTCCTTCCTTCCTTCCTTCCTTCCTTCCTTCCTTCCTTCCTTCCTTCCTTCCTTCCCCTCCCTCCCTGCAACAATCAAGTTACAAAACCATACAACAAAATCTAAAAACCCAGTATAAATATATCATCTGGTCAAGATAAGTATTCTTGTACCCAGTAATTAAAAATCATTTCCAAATCAGAGCTGTTAGTTTATTCTCCCTCCCTCCCTCTTCTCTTCTCTTCTCTTCTCTTCTCTTCTCTTCTCTTCTCTTCTCTTCTCTTCTCTTCCCTCTCTCTCTCTATATGTGTCACACACAGTCTCAGACATGGACCCAAACCTGCACACTCTTATTATTCCAAATTGAAGTAATGAAAAAATGCCATGGATAAGCATTATTGTGAGCTGCATTAAATAGTTCTTAGTTTTATAATATCTTCCCAAAGTCATTCCCTGATACACCTCTTTGACAAATCACTGAAAGTAGTAACTGTTAAAATGAAATTAAATAAAATCCCCCCCTCTCTCTTAACACAGAGAGACACATATACAGATACAGTAATGTGAAAAGAAGCAATTTGCATGAAGAGCTTAAAGCAGACCACAATTACTGTGAACTAACCATAAAAATAATTAAAATATAACTAATGCAAATACATAGTTTAATTAAATAACTGTTTTATATATATAGCAAAAATAAGGAGAGAACTGAGCCATACATTCCAGGAGACATTATATTTCAACTGAACGATTTGCTCCCAAAACTAATTTTTTACAACATGATAGATTTTAAAAAATAAATAAAAATTGGGACTTTTGCTAAACTACTGGGGTTAGATCATTGACTAGTACAGAGTCTGCAGACTATGTACAATGTTGCAGAGGTAGCAAAAATATAATGTGAGAGAAAAAGGTCCCAAACTTTTATGTAGTATGATCCAAAAATTTCTAAATGTCTGTCTGTCTGTCTGTCTGTCTGTCTGTCTGTCTGTCTGTCTATCATCCATTTATCTCTCTCTCTCTCTCTCTCTATCATCTATCTATATCACATCTATCATCTATTTATTTATCTAAAGTTTTATAAGGCTGCCAAACTCAGACAGTGCAATGTCAGTGTCCAATGGGATATCTTCCTCTAAATAATGTGAATTACCCTTCCTACCAGGCAATAATTTGCTATCAGAAGTCCACATACTTCAAAAAACCAAGCACAATGTTTATACTGTTTGTCTGAAAAAAAATCCATATTGAGCAATTTCACTTATTTTCTATAATTCATACATGAACTAGGAGAACACTTTCATCCTTCTTTAATTTTTTTGAATATCACAATACATTTTACTGCAATCAAATTAAATCAGTTTATTACAGCCACAGGGCCATACATATTAAAATATGCAGTAGTAGAATTGTTGCATTAATCTCTATATATATAACAGAAAAGTGGTAAGTATAATAGGATATAAAAAGAAATGTATAAAAAATGTATAAAATTGTATTTTCAAAATTGATGAATAAATAAGCATCCAAACTTAATTAATGTTATGATTTATTGTAAAGATGGTGGCAGAAAAGTGGGAGGATACTTTTGAATGCTTATCTGAAAAGAATGTAGGAGCATGTAAAAACATTCTCCCTGTCTAGAAATTTCATCAACTTTTTTTTTTTAATTACATTTATATGCCGCCCTTCTCCGAAGACTCAGGGTGGCTTACAATTTTTGGGATACAACCCAATGCGCTCAGCAATAGACTTCATTCCATTGTATATGCCTGCTTATTACTAAGCGGCATTTTTACAAAGTCAGCTAATTGCCCCCAACAATCTTGGGTCCTCACTTTACCTACCCTGAGAGGATGGAAGGCTGAGTCAACCTTGAGCCTGGTGGGATTTGAGCCTACAGCAGTTGTAGGCAGCTGGAACTTAAGTGCAGGCAATTAACAGCCTGAGCCACCCAAGGCCCTTCAGATAAATGAACACCTGGCTGGAGTTCTTCAATAGGGAGCATTATTACATGAAAATAAAATAACTGGAGAGAAATAGGAGTATCAATAAAGAAGAATATTTGTAGCTCAGGGTTGAAATGGGGTGTCCTAGGTGCTCTCTAAGTTGGGTGCTTTTCTCTTCTTTTCTGTGTGGGAAAGGAAATGGCAAGAAAACAACTAAGTCAGAAAACACCCTCAGAGTTAGAAGTACCTTAAAATGTCAAAAAAAGGACCCATAAGGGCAATATATCCATGATAAAGTGAATACAGTAAAAGCCTTATGAAATATCAAAGTTGTGATGGGTATTAAATTGGAGGCTGGAATGAACCCCTTTGAAGGAATATGATAAATAGTGGACTTTTTATGGCAATGCCAAGTTATTTGCTGCTAAGGAGCTTCTTCGATTTCCCATCACACATTTTCTGGCAAAATTTTCTACTGATTTTCAATGTTTTAAAACTGGCAAGACAATTTGCTAAACCACACATCTCCCTAAAAGCATAAAATGAATGCAAAAGACCAATATTAGTTTATAGATTCCTACTTTCAATACTCCGTTTAACCTCACAACAATTTTTTGACAAATGTTAGATATCCAAGAGTTTTATGGGATTTTAATATAGACCTTCATCCATTCAGACATTTTAATCACTGTTCCCATATTAATATTCTTAAAGTAGAAGCCATACTAATGTCCAAAAATATGACTATTCAGCAACTATGCACAAGATGGCAATTTGGGAAATAATTAATAATAACTCCATCTTATTAAAAAAGTATTTAGTGATGAGCTGGATATTTTACATATGCATGGGAACCTTCCAGAATTATTGAAGAATATTGTTGACAAAATTGTATCAGATTAAATCCCCCTCAAAGTAAAACTATGCCAAATTAATTAAGTGAAAGCAAAACCTGAAAAGGCTGTGGGGAACAAAAAACTTGCAACTCTATTATGAACTTTTGGCGAAGAATTGAAAATATAATGAATCTTTTGAAATGAACCCTGGCTGTCAACCAGATCAAGTGTATTGAGGCAAATTTAATAACTTAAAGGTCTCCAGACTTCACCTTTTGTATCTATTCTGTGAGGTGATTGTTTCATGTTTTGCTCTTCACTGTAAATTTTCTCCCTTTTGATAACTCGGGCCATAACTTTAATGTTCTTAATGAGACAGAATTGCATATAGCCATATTATAATTAGCTCCTGCAGTTAATGTGGAATTGGAAGCTAATGATCATTATTCTTGCCAAAGAAAGCAATAAATAAATAGGTAAAGTGTCCACAAATATAATACTGAAGGAAAGGAAGCTTATGGAAACTCTTCACTTTAGGGGATTGCAAATATGTTTGTCTTTCCATGAACACTTCCATCAATACTCAGCCTTCCATCCTCTCGGGGTAGGTAAATTGAGGACCCAAGATTGTTGGGGGCAATAAGCTGACTTTGTAAAAATGCTGCTTAGTAATAAGCAGGCATATACAATGGAATGAAGGCTATTGCTGAGCGCATTGGGTTGTATCCCAAAAATTGTAAGTCTTCGGAGTCTTGAGTCTTCAGAGAAGGGCGACATATAAATTATATATATATATATATATATATATATATATATATATATATATATATATATATATATATATATATGTAGGTCTTGGTGTATTGGTCTTGTCCGTGTAAGATTGAGAATACCTTGGCAACGTTTCGATGAAATCTCATCTGTCATCTTCAGGCTGGTGTCTTCAGCTTCGTTCTTCTGGGAGAAGTGTGTGATAGTGGCTGTTTTTCCCTTTTAAACTCCAGAGTTGGCTGTGTTGTTACTTCTTGATTGGTTGATGGAGTTGATGTATGCAGATTGGATGGCTTTTTCCTGAGACCCTGTGTGGCTGAGGTGCTGGCTGAGGTGGTGTCTCTCAGCCTTTTGTGTTGTAACGACCTGGGTAATGGGCTGTTTGATGACCTTCTGAGTTCTATTGTTGTGACATCCTGGGTGTGGTGCTGTAATCTCCTGGGTCGTTGTCTGTGTTGCAACCTCCTGATGTTTTGTGTTGTAATCTCCTGAGTTCTGTGATGTAGTATCCTGGGTGGAAGGCTGTGATGTGACATTCCAGGCCTTGGTTTGGCTCTGAGTTTGAGGTCTGGCTATGTGTTTATAGCGTGTGTCAGTTTGCTTAGTTTGGGGGTCGGAGGGGGGTGTAGCAGCTGGTGTTGCAGCCATGGTCTGGTTTCTGGATGGTGGTTGCCTTTCATCTGTGGCGTGGGCTTGGGTTTGAGTCTGGTGAAGGAGATTGGTGGTGGCATCATGTGTTATTTTGGGTACGTTGTTGGTTTTTGTGGCTGGGACTCGTTTGTTGATTAGAGCTAGTTTCCAGATGTCTGGTAGGCGGGAAGTATCATCCCATTTATTCATGTTATGGGGGTGTTTCTCTATTTTGATGGCTTCCTTAATTATTCTCTTGTTGAAGTGTTCAGTATTGGAGATAAGTTTGGATCCCTCAAAATCAATTTCATGTCCTGTGGCTTTAAGGTGCTGGAAAAAGGAGGAAATTTTTTCTTCTTTTCTGACTGTGTTCTTGTGTTCTGCGATGCGTGCATTTATTCTCCTGTTGGTTTGTCCAATGTATGTGGCTGGGCAAATTTTGCACGGTATTTTATAAACTCCTTGGTTTTCTAGCTGGATCTTGTCTTCGGGGTTTCTTAAGATGTTGGCTATTTTTTGGTCAGTGCCAAAGGCAGCCCTGATATTGTGTTTGTGGAGAATTTTGCTGATTTTATCTGTGGTGCCTTTGATGTAAGGGAGGAGGGCGATGCCATTGTCCTGTTCTGTGTCTTGGTTTTTGGGGAGTCTCCCTTCGGATTAGGTTGGTGATTGTGCTTCTTTGGAATCCATTGGACATTAATACGTTAGTGAGGGTGTGTAATTCTGTTCTCAAGTGGTCTTTGTCAGCTAGGCGTTTGGTTCTGGAGATGAGGGTCTTGGCTACGGAGTTGATCTGTGCAGGGTGGTGATGGGATTGTGCATTTAAGTAGCGGTTAGTGTGTGTCTTTTTCTGGTAGATGGTGCTAGATCCATTAACTCTGTTAATTACTCTGGTATACTATTATGTTATACACAATAATTTATAGCAGCACCATAGTTCAAAGGCATGCATTCTTCATCATTCTTATTGTCCAACTCTCACAACTGTACATTATTGTGAGGAAAGACCATGCTGGACAATTTGATCAATTACCATCATAAATTAGTCATAAGCCTTTGAACATTTTTTAAAAGTGGTGTATTACAAAATGTGCAGGGCCACCCCCGGCTACCGATCCATCAAATTGGCAAAAGGCTATGGGCGTTTTTAAAGTCTTTAGCCTTAGGCCCATTTTCTCTACTACTTCTGACTGATTACACACCTGGTGCACCCAGAGTCTAGCAAGGCCAACATTTCCCCTTCGGCTCCTGACGTGGGTACCCTTAATCCCACTGGAATGGTCATAGGCCCCTTGTTTGGACTTACCAATGAGTCGTCTTCTGATTCGGATTCACTCTCTTCAGAAGGGGTCGGAGTTCCCAGCTCCTCTCCTTTCCGAGGGGTGATCTTTACAACCTCCTCCACTTTCAGCACAGTTTTGCGAGGCTTTGCCAGAGTTTTTTCAGGTTTCCTTCCTCCTCCTGGTGCCCCCTTTGGATCTAGCCTGACACAACAGTCGGCAGCCCGGTGACCTTCTTTCCCACATCGGAAGCAGGCAGTGGTCTTGGGTTTTACCATTAATCCCCCCCTTTTCGGGTTTGAGGCTTCTCGAGGGTTGGGGGGGAGGCTTGCTCCAACCAGAGCCCCCCGGCGTCGGTTTTGGGTCAGAACAATTTCCACCTTTGTTGCCAGCACGTACCACAGCTGCAGCTCATTAGGGTCTCTTCTGGCCACACAGCTTTGATAAATATTTTCATTCAACCCATCCTTGTAAGCCTCTATCAGAGCTCCCTGAGACCAGCCTCGAATGTGGTAAGCCAGCTCTCTGAACTCCTGGGTGTACTCTGCCACTGATCTCCTCCCCTGATTTATGGTTTTCATCCTGATTCTGGCCTTACATTCGGCTAGTGGGTCTTCAAACCTGGCCCGCAGCACAGTCATGAACAGGTCATAATTCATCGGCAAGGGATCATTATCATTATGCAAAGTCACCATCCACTTAGCAGCTGTGCCCTCAAGAGCCCTGGTAACACATCTGACTTTGGCTGTTTCAGAGGAAAAATCCTCCCCACATTCCTCCTTATGGTTCTAAACTTGGGCCAGGAAGAATCCTAATTCCTTGGGATCCCCCATATTTTACTTCCAAAGGAGGCACCTTTGGAGTTCTACGCCTTCTGGCAATTGCTCCCGTCGGTGGCCCCTGGCTGGCTGCTGCCTGTTGCACTGGCTCAGGTTGATTTATGGGGGTAGCTGCTCTGATCCTTCTGCTTGGAGCCGCCCCCCCTTCTTCCCCTGCATACCTTTGATCAGCCTGAGTTTCTCCAGCTACTTCATGGAGGAGATGCAGGGCTTGATTTAGTAGAAAATCCTTCCTTTCCTTCTCTTGCCATGGCTCTCCTCTTCCACGCGGTGGTGGTCACTCCTGGAGGAGGCTTTCCTGCAGGATCCTTCCAGCCGACTCCCAGAGACCATTTAGGTTTTACAACTGGGTTTTCATCAATACTTAAATCTGCTAACAAATCGGTTTCCTCTGCTACCTTTAATGGCAGGGACTCTTGCCCTCCAGTCGCTCCCAGGTCTTCGTGGTTGCTGGCTGGTTCAGACATTGCATTCAGATCCCCTCGGAAGAAGTTGTAATTTCTCCGGGTGGGCTGGTAAACTGAGATTCAGAATAATGTCAGGTAGTGCTCCATTCAAAATCCAAGAAAGAAATACTTAGACTCCATGAATTAGAGAAAAGATATCTTTTACTGGAAATCAAGTGGTAGCAACAAAAGAATTCTGAATCTGAGAGAATGAGCGCGAAAATCACATATACAAAGTGATGGTAACGTTCCCACCCACAATAGTTCAAGTAGGCTACCCAATTAAAAGTTGTGGATAACGTCATGTGGGCATCTCCAGGTGGTGATGAGGCCTCTGTCCATTGACCTTGGCATATTTTGATAAAGAGCTGCGGCTGCACATAGCATAAGACAGAAATCAAAGCAAGAAAGCCCCCCCAAATGATATACTTCTTCTTAACAAAACTTCCAGCTCACTTCCCATAATCATGTCCCCCCTCCCTCCCCGTTACTTATGACAGCCAAAAGATGCAAAGCAAAAGAAGGAAATCTTGAAGGCTGACAGCAACATTCTTTCTCAGAGAATCAAGGACATGTTGCCTTGCATCGGGAAAGGAGTGTCTGGAGGAATGTCTCCCAATCAATGGTTGATTGGGCCATGTGGTGGACTGATGGGTGCAGGGGATGAATCTTCAAATTTCTCTTGGGGAAGGAAAACCCAGAACTCTCAGATTTGGGTTTTCCCAGATGTGCCAATATGATAACCCTAATAAAATGGAACTTTGAGGAATTGTTTGTCTCAGAATTTATTGGGTTGGAGTTGGTTAGTTGGAATGCTCACATTCTGTTTAATTGGTCTAGATTACAGTTTTACTTCAGTCCTTCCCAAACAACTTGAGAAGTCTGGTGGTAGAAGCCTGACCCACCTTGGGTCATAAATCACTGATCTCCCTACTGCACTAGGATTTCTAAATGCTAGAAATAGAGGGGAAAAAAAGAGAAATAGAGTGAGACTTATTATGACTTCCCACATTTAAGTTCTCATAAACCTTTGATGAATGACAACATTTCAAATGAGACGAGCCACCATCCAGTTGAGTGTCTAGTATAAATTGTTGGGTTTTAAATTTCTGAAAATTCCCCCCATTTAATAGCAATAGCAATAACACTTAGACTTATCTGCCATTTCACAGGGCTTTACAGTCCTCTCTAAGAGGTTTACAGAGTCAGCCTATTGCCCCCAACAATTTGGGTCCTCATTTTACTGACCTTGGAAGGATGGAAGGCTGAGTCAACCTTGAGCCTGGTGAAATTCAAACTGTCAAATTGCAGTCAACTGGCAGTCAGCAGAAGTAGCCTGTAGTACTGCACTCTAACCACTGCACCACTGCAGCTCTTACTTAAATGTATTTAAAATGCTTAAGTAACTCTAAAGAGGACAGGTCCTGTTATAGTTAAAAGACGAGGCTCTGATCATCTCTTCATCCAACTATGACTTTGTTCTGAGTGGAAATTCTGTATACATGATGCCCATGACCATCTTGCATGCATTTCTTTAAATGAAACAAAATATCAAATCTGCATATTCATAGCTCTGACAATAGGCTGACCTTATTAGAGAGCTATAAAATGGGATCAAGAAGCTGTGTTACTTTCTCATTTAGAAATATGCTCAACAAATGCAGAGCAGTTTTCACGCTTTGTTGACCTTTGGCAAAGTAATATCCAGTTCAAGTGATATATAAGAGTGTGTAGAATAACCCCATAACATTTCACTGTCAACATGACCTTTGGAATAACAGGATTAAGTGAAGAAATGGAAGAGATTTGAACTTTTACATATTCAAAAAGAAATAAAGTTGCAAAGTACTCCATGTTTTATTTTTATATAGAAAACAATTCTGATAATGAACAGGAAACAACAATATTTTAGAGGAGTTAAAAATGTACTATTTTCTTTTAACCTTCTTGTGATGAACAGCTTTAACATTTCTCCTTGGAGGATATTCTGAGGCTTAAACAAGGATTGCAATAGTTGCAATTTGAGATTAATGTAGTTCATCAACATGGACCCATCAGGATATTGCTAAATAAATTATTGTTGAGCAAATAAGTTCTTTTTTTCCCTAACAGTTCTCAAAGCATTTGTTTAAAAATCATTAAAGGAGGAGAGAAAATAAGAAATAATTTCTCAGGGGGGTAGCACATGCAGGTGTGTTTGTCAGATATTAGTTTCAAGATAACCATGGGTTGTATATTAATTTCAAATTTTGATGTTATATTCTGTTCATTCACCTCCCTGCAGCTATTTTCACACCTCTAAAACAACAATCTAACAGTTCACATCTAAAATAACCCTCTTGCCTTGCCATCATTGTCTACATATTTGCACAGACACAAACACACTTATTGTTGTATTTTTAAACTAATTATTTGAGTTAGAATTACCTAAGCATCAGGAACATCATGTGAAAAGGTTAGCTAATTATGTAGGCTTCTTTTCCTCCTTATTATGCAAAATAAATTTCCTCCTTATGCAAATAAAAGGATGACCACAACTTGGAGATCCTGGAGAATTTTTCTGGGTCAATATAACCAAACCAACCTAATTTGTACTAACTTGTCAATTTTCAGATATTCAGGTACTTCTTAAATTCAGACACCTGTAATAAAATGTAGGAAAAAAATGCCCACAGTATACTATAACCAAGGGGTGTCAAAATTGCGACCTGCAGGCCAGATGCATCACATGCTGGCCACTCCCAATCCTGGTTTAGCAGAGGGGGGGAAGTCACAATACATCACGTGACGATGATGTAACGATGCAAGTTTGACAACCGTGCTATAACCCATACAAATGGAATGCATTTTTAATGATTCTAGAATGCTATGGAGATGAAATGGAAATAAAATAAACTTACATGTGAATACATATGAAGTTGATGCATGTAGAAGACATAGGAAATGACCCAGAAGGGTGACCAAAGTAGAAGTGGGGCTTGAGCCCATCCCAAGAAAATACCTTGTGAAAATAACTCCTTGATAGTTCACACAAAGCTGAAATGAGGGACAGAAAAGCCTATTTAGTTCTGTTACTTTAATGGTCAGAATGCAAGTATTTGTGACCTACATTACATTAGTTTCTTGATCAGCTCCCCTGTAGGCTGACAACATAAACCAGACAGTCTGATTTGCAGAGACTTCCTGACAATGTCATAGGGTTGCGGTGGCTCAGTGCTAAGACACTGAGCTTGTCAATCAGAAAGGTCAGCAGTTCGGCGGTTCGAATCCTGAGCGCCGCATAACGGAGTGAGCTCCCACTACTTGTCCTAGCTTCTGCCAACCTAGCAGTTCAAAAGCATGTAAAAATGCAAGTAGAAAAATAGGGACCATCTGGTAGGAAGGTAACAGCGTTCCATACACCTTTGGCATTTATCCATGCTGGCCACATGACCACGGAGACATCTTTGGACAGCACTGGCTCTTCAGCTTTGTAATGGAGATGAGGACCATCCCCCAGAACCAGAAACAACTAGCACATATGTGTGAGGGGAACCTTTACCTTTAGCAATGTCCTTTAAAACTGAGCTGATTTTTTTTAAAAAAGGTTTCACCTGTCCAGTTGTGTCTAGGGGACGGTACCCACCTCTGTTTCTTAGCTGGGAAAAACAGCATTATTTGAAGATGCTTCTGTGGTCATGTGACCAACATGACTATACGCCAAGGTGCATGGAACACTGTTACCTTCCTACCAAAGTGATACTTATTTATCTATTGGCATTTGCATGCTTTCAAACAGCTAGGTTGGCAGGAGTTGGGGCAGAAACAGGAGCTCACCCCTATCTGAGTCTTGAATGGCCAACTTTCTGTTTGACAAGTCCAGCAATTAATTAAATAATTTCTCCTGATTCATTAGTGAAATGTATTACTTAGCATAAAACCTGTCATCTAAGTGTCATTACCCATATGAAACATCTTTAACTTTCCAAAGTAAGGAAGACAATCTTGTTTTGCAAAGATAGTTTAGAGGTCTTCATTTCTCCTCTTGTCTACTGTGTGCACTCCCCTGCCATTCATGGTAGCATTTCTGGAAAGGAATTTTTGAAAACTGATATATATTCAAAGTGAATCCACATTTATGCCAGTTTTGTTTTCATAGTTTGTGATTTTTATAGTTTTGAGTTCTACTGTTGCTGCGAACTACCCAGAGTGGGTTTACGGATAGGCAGCCATACAAATCTTTTAAATGAATAAATCAAATCAACAAAATTGAATTGAAATGTGAAATTACTTTTAATCATTTTCCCTTTATTTTCAATTCAGTACATGGGCTCTTTGATTTGAAATCTTCCCTTGCAAAGTGGGTTTTTTAAAATTAAATAAATAAAGCAAGTGAACAAGCAAGCTTTCCATTAATGGAGATTTTCCATCTCAACTCTCAAATCCAGGGAGAAAGTTGATCCAGGTGGGAAAGAAATTTTAAATCTTATCCCTGAGTTAGAGCATCATTAGGATTGCATGCTCATTTGTGATTATTTTGAGTGAATACTTAGAATATATTTGTTATTCTGTATAGCAAGCATTTTTAGTTTAGTTTAGTTTGTGAACCCATAACTGTGATTGATTGATTGATTGATTGATTGAGCCTCCTATCTCTTGACAAGTGACTGGGTAGTATGCAACAAAGCTAAAATGGGTAAAGAAGAAATATTAGAGCAACCAATATAACCATTATTTTTTTTAAAAAAATGTACTAGGTGTCAGGATTCCGCAAGTTACCCTAATTAAGTATGAGTGTCAAGCCAAACTTCCAAAACTAAACAGATTTATTGGGAGTTCACATGTCGGCATGACCTGGGTGTAGCCGACTCTGACACATGTAATTCATTGTCACCCTTAAACCTGATTTTCCCCACCCCTTTGGATGCATCATAATTCATATTCTCCAATGAAACATGTCCATAGCCAAGAGTCATCAATCATGTTCTCCAATTAGATTTTTTGCATGGCAGAAACTTCAGTCACCTAGTTACAATCTCTGAAAAACTATGAATGGAATTCACTTTTGATTCCAAGCTTCTGCACTGCTCTTTCAAACGCCTTTCCCCCCTTCCTTTCTGTTGGCAGCTATAAAACGGCCATAGAAATGTTTTATGAGTTGACATTAGGACCCAGTGTTCAAGTCTGTTGAGATCCATCTGGATCTTGAGCCTATTTTCTGGAGTGTTGACTATTCCTGCTAGATCAGTGTCATCTGCAAATTTGCAACAGTTCATTTTTTTAAAATGGCAATTCCAATAATAATGAATAAAAAGCTTTAAGGAGAGACTGTTTCTGAATAGATGTTGGAAGGGTGGGGAGTGATAAGGTATGTAATTAGTTACTACTCTCAGTGCATTACCTTACTGGTAATTGCTTTTGTAGAATTCAGTTTTGGGAACAAAACGATAGCTTCTTTTATGAGATAGAAGAAATTCAAGCTAGAAAAAAATGTAAATATATAAAACAGTACCAAATTGTGAGCCAAGTGGTGATAAATATTCCTTTGGCATGTGACCCTCTGGATTCATTCTGAAATTGGCAGCCCCGCATCATCAAATATGTAATCAACTTTCACTGCATGAACTTAATGACACAGGAATAGTAATAGAGCATTAAATCATAATGGATTATGGAAACTGTTTATCTGAGTAGAAAGGAATTCATTCCATTGTACAATGTTTATTTAACATGGCATCTTAGCATCTGTGACCTTGCATTTGTCTAGCTTACTCTGCAATCCTGCTGATGCATTAAGTGATACATAACTCAGGCTTAAATATTCTTCTTTCCCTAAAAGATCAGAATACCCATTTTGATGATGGGTGACAGGATGCCTACAGAAAGGGAGGACAGCCCTCTGCAGAGACAGAAACAATTGTTACTTGTGTGAAATATGGCATTTTTCACCTCCTTCCATGCAAGGATAAAAAGCAATCATCCCCCTTTACAGGACAACGCACAGATGAATTTCGATGCTGAAATGCAATCTTATAAATGTCTACTTTAAAATAACTTCCAATTAATACCAGCTACATATATGTAAGATTAATTGCAGTCTGGATCATCTCCCAGCTCCTGTGGGATTCTGTGTAAGTCTACTTAGAGTATTGTGTCCAGTTCTGGGCTGTACACTTTAAGAAGTACACTAGTGTGGTTTCTAAGGAGAACTTGAAGGAAGGACCAAGGGTGACATGATAATAGTCTTCCAATTTCTAAGGGGCTGCCACAAAGAAGAGGGAATTAAACTATTCTCTTAAGCACCTGAAGGCAGAACAAGAAGCAATGGATAGAAACTAATTTCCACTCGTTGGTTTTTAAAATATATTTAATAATGTCTGCAAATAGGGAAGGAGGTAACTGAAACAGATGCCCAAATGGCTTCTTTAAATCTAAGGTCTCCCCAACATGGAGATTAATTTTTTGAAATTATACTGCTAGAATTATTTAATTAGGTTTATCTAAAAAGAGGCAAATTCTGAATGATGATGGCCAGGCAGCATAAAGGAAATAATGGTGGCTTTCCATTCCTTTAGCAGAATGCATATTATTTATATTACTGTAATCTATGCAGCAATTAACTTCTATATAAGTAATATTTCTGTTTAATTTTGTTTTAACTGCTAAATGGAGAGCAAATTTAATTAATAATCACATGAAGTGTTAATACCACTTTATAAGGCCTTGGTAAGGCCACACTTGGAATACTGAATCCAGTTTTGGTCACCACGATGTAAAAAAGGTGTTGAGACTCTAGAAAGAGTGCAGAGAAGAGCAACAAAGATGATTAGGAGACTGGAGGCTAAAACAGATGAAGAACAGTTGCTGGAACTGGGTATGTCTAGTTTGATGAAAAGAAGGACCTGGGGTAACATGATAGCAGTGCTCCAATATCTCAAGGGGGTGCCATAGAGAGGAGGGGGTCAACCTGCTTTCCACGGCACCCAAAGGCCAGACAAGGAATAATGGATGGAAACTGATCAAGGAGAGATTCAACCTAGAAACAAGGATAAACTTCCTGACAGTGAGAACAGTAAATTGATGGAACAGCTTGCCTTCGGAAGTTGTGGCTGCTTCATCAATTGAAGCTTTCAAGAAGACAGCCACCTGTCAGAAATGGTGTAGGGTTGCCTGCTTGGGTGGGGGGTTGGATTAGATGACCTGCAAGGTCTCTTCCAACTCTGTTATTCTAATTCAAGAAACAGGAGCTCACCCTATTGCATAGAATTCAAACTCAAGGCTTTCAGCATTTCAGCTGACAAGTTCAGTGTCTTTAATCACTGAACCATTGTGCCCTGTTTTATAGGGCATACATAATAGAGTAATAGAGCAAAATAGAAAAGTGGAACCGTTATATATTCAATCTAGTTGTTTTTGCAAAGCAAAAGTAATAACAACCTCACAGCAAGCAACAAGCAAGCAAGACAATTGTATTTCATATACCAAATAAATAAAATGAAATGATATTTCTGTACTTCTTCCCTGTCTGCTATAGCTATTTGTACATCTGTCCAAATTCAAACTGTTGGTCCCACTTCCTAATTTGGTGGCTGCAACATGCCAAAGTCTGGGCATAGTTTTCCAGCAATTAAGGAACACTGGCATCAATTGCAATTTAGAATGTAAGCCCACATTTTATTTAAATAATAAAAAGGAAAGTGGAAAGCCATTCCAAAGCATGTTTTTAAGGCAAAATTGTGTTAAGTACCAAGGAAATCAGGATATCCAGATAGTTCAAATGGTATAAAGATGTATTGCAAGCTTAAGCTCTCTACAAGAATCTGAACTACTAATGGCCAAAACAAACTGGTGGTAAATAAGAGTCAAAGGAATTCAAGGTGGGCTGGACTTATATCTCTCCTGGGTGCGAAGAGACTCATGACTGATGACATATTTGACCCTTCCCTCAGGCTCAGCCTGCTCATCTCCTACATCTGTTTGCCTTATTTATAGAATTTCACAAGGAGTTTGTTTTGTTCAACATAACTTTCATTTCCTACTTGCGATTTTCTCCCCTCTTTTGTTCTGAATAAATATATGTTAAGGAAGAAAGACAGAATGATTACACCATGCCTTTTGACTGGAAATGCTGGAAGAAAAAGTGAACCCTTTTACAACTTTTGCAATAGCACATTTGCATATACAATGGAATGAAGGCTATTGCTGAGCACACTGGGTTGTATCCCAAAAATTGTAAGCCGCCCTGAGTCTTCAGAGAAGGGCAGCATATAAATGTAATTTTAAAAAAATCTGCTCTGATATTGTCTATTTAGCAGCATAACTGTTCCATAAGCTATAGTTATTATTGTATAGAACACGTAAAACTGCTCCCATTCAAAGCCCTCCTACTTTTCCTAAAATTATGTATTGTATGCCTATGTGGTTGTGCTCAGTGGTGGGATTCAATTTTTTTTACTACCGGTTCTTCGGATGTCGCTTGGTGGGCGTGGCAGGGGAAGGATACTGTAAAATCTCCAGTCAGAGGTGAAGAGCTTTGGTGGCTCAGGCTGTTAAATGCCTGCTCTTAAGATCCAGCTGTCTACAATTACTGTAGGCTCGAATCCCACCAGACTCAAGGTTGACTCAGCCTTCCATCCTCTCGGGGTAGGTAAATTGAGGACCCAAGATTGTTGGGGGCAATAAGCTGACCTTGTAAAAATGCCGCTTAGTAATAAGCAGGCATATACAATGGAATGAAGGCTATTGCTGAGCACATTGGGTTGTGCTCCAAAAATTGTAAGCCACCCTGAGTCTTCAGAGAAGGGCGGCATATAAATGTAATTAAAAAAAAAAAATTTGCCGGATCTCTGAACTACTCAAAATTTCCACTACCGATTCTCCAGAACTGGTCAGAACCTGCTGAATACTACCTCTGGTTGTGATGTATGACTTTTTCCCCATAAATAACAAGTTGTACCTACTAGGGAGTATGGTTTTGTGGAAATAGAGAGCATTCAGTAAGAGCAAGGTCTCTATCAGTCTTTGATGGGCTTCATGGTTTAGAATATCACCCTATCTTCCCTTAAATTCAGTGGTCTCTATTATATATCCTTGTTACTTTTCATCAATGCTGTTTTAAAAATTGAAAAATTAAATATTTAAATTTTAAAAGTTTATATTTCTCTCTTTTCTTAAAACCTTTTTTTTTCTTCTTGTCTCCCTCTTTTCTGGCCATTTTACTAGATAATTTTCTTTGACCTTCCTTGCTAAATGTTGAAATATTAAATTCAGTTGTCATGTTTTTCCAATTAGTCAAACCTTTTCATATTTTCTTATTTATCATAATAGCTTGCTTGAAAGTCATTTGAATTCATGGACTCTTCCACAATTGTACATACAAATATTACTAGTACATTCAAATTATTACTAGGGCCAAAAAAGCCCTAGTAATAAGCAGGCATATACAATGGAATGAAGGCTTTTGCTAAGCGCATTGGGTTGTGTCCCAAAAATTGTAAGCCGCCCTGAGTCTTCGGAGAAGGGCGGCATATAAATGTAATATATATATATATATATACCTGGCTGGAGTCTCTTCCTCCTTCTTTAATTGATGTAAATTAAATATATGTTGTCTATTGATTTCCTAGTATATACTTCGTCTTCCCAAAGAAATATAATATAGATTTAACTCATGTATTTGACTAATCCAGATCTTCCTACACTTTCAGATTATTTCATTTTGTCTTCTTTACAGTCACTCACTATATTCTTTCTAGATACAGATTATATCACACCTTGTAATTTGCTATAGAATTCAACAACGTTTACTAGAAATTTTATGTTACTGATAACTAGATAGAAATTGGGAGCCTACTCTTCAAAAGAACTAGTTAGCTTCTCCTAATTTCACTTCTGATATACTATTTGAAGATTCATGTTTCCATTACAATATACATCATATATTCAACATTACATTGGAGTAAAAAGTAGTATATAATGATTAATTCTTCAGTATTTGGGTGAACCTGATTCCTGGAATGAAATATTTTGCTGATCATACTCTAAGGACTCGATCCTATTTTGAAGATAACTCTAAAACTTGAATTTGTCCAGAGAAGGTGGCAGATTGTCTTCAGGAACTATGATCTGTTGAAGAAACTGGGTCTTTTTGCCCTTTAAAATATTAGGTGATCTAGGTGTGGATTATTACCATATCAATATTCATACAAGCTAAACCCTTCTGAAATTTATTAATACTTCTATACATTCAGTACATTTTAAATAAATACCCATCTATTAAAACTGTATAAATCATTTGATGCATAAACTAGAAGAGAACAAAATAACAGAGTTGGAAGGAAGCTTGGAGTCCTTCTAGAGCAATGCCTGGTCAAACAGAAGACCCTATACCATTCCAGGCAAGTCTCTTCTTAAAAGCTTCCAGTGGTGAAGAACTCACAACTTCTGAAGGTAAGTTCTGGGTGCTCCATCACTGGAGGCTTTTAAGAAGAGACTGGACAGCCACTTGTCTGGAATGGTATACGGTCTTCTGCTTGAGCAGGTATTGTACTAGAAGATCTCCAAGATCCTAAGTCATTCCACTGATTAAGTGCTCTCGTTGTTAGAAAAATTCTCCTTAGTGCTAGATTGCTTCTCTCCTTGATTATTTTCCATCCATTGTTTCTTGTCTTGTCTTCTGGTGCTTTGGGAAAAAGGATGAACAGGTACTGTTGTTGAAGCTGAAAAGCAACCACAATCACTCAAAAACTCAGTAAATTTTCTTCAAAGCCCATCTGTGGTCATTGGACTTCTGATAGGATCCTGTTAGGCATGCCCAAAAGGCCATCCTAATCTATAAATAAGTTCACTGCTTCACAACTTCACAACTGTTTCACTCATGGGCAAAGCAGCTCACTGTATAATTGACAAGATAATATAGCATAATATTTGATGCTGTGGAATATAATTCTCTTCAAATGAAAAATAGGAATTTATAATTCCCCCAAATTATTTTGCAAATTTTAGATCTTAGAACTAATTATACTATCAAGTACAAAATGGGAGAAATATAACATTTATCAGAAACAAAATGCAATACTACTAAAATGTGTTAAAGAATTGTTTAGGTTTTTGTTACTAGTTTTCTAAATAATTTGAAAATATTTTTGTACCTTACCTTCAGGCAATATCTGTTCAGTGTAATAGAAAATCCTATTTTTATTTATTATTTGATAAGAGATTTCATGGGAATGATCAGCCAGCTATTCCAGATATGACATTCATAGTCTGAAGGGCAATTGCAGTGGATCCAAAATGTATTTGTAAAGATTGATTGTAAATCGATATGAAATTAGCCCATTGGGAACACCTTCTGCAAATACTGTATCAGAGGTTGGAAATGTACCTATTCTTTGTTTTTAGGTAGGTCATTCATACATATAATGTCAAACTTCTGTAATTCAGTGTCCTTCAGTCATATTGACTATAATTCCTACAACCCAAACATAGGCGTGCTAGCTGAAAATAAAAAAGAATTTTCTTCTTAAACATTTCAGAGGAAAAAAGTTCTGCAGTAAGGGTTATATAACCCAGAGTGTCAGCCTTGATATTTCACTTTTACTTTGTATTGAAGACATAGTACAAAATATTATTTTATTTTATTTATTTATTTTATTGGACTTATATGCCACCCCATCTCTGAAGACTCGGGGCGGCTCACAATTAAAACATACAAATACAATAAATAATTAAGAAAGAATTAAACAATCATGAAGTCCAATAAGACCAGATTAAAATAATTAAAACTATCCCATACCCCCCGTGAGGTAGTCACAGCCTGGCTTGGTCAAATAGCCAGGTCTTCAAATCACGGTGGAAGGTGCGGAGGTCAGGGGCCAGACGGAGGTCTAGAGGCAGTTGGTTCCATAAGTCAGGGACCGCCACAGAATAGGCTCGCCGATGGGGGACCACCAGCCGACATTGACTTGCCGACGGGACCCCGAGGAGCCCCTGCCTGTGTGCCCTTACAGAGTGGTTGGCACTCGATATCGGCAGGAGACGCTCCCTTAAATATTGTGGACCCATGTCGTGTAGCACTTTGAATGTTAAAGCCAAAACCTTGAATCTCACCCGAAATGCAACCGGCAACCAATGCAGGTCAGGCAGGAGGGGGGTAATATGGGAGAATCGAGTGACTCCCATCACCACCCGTGCGTCCACATTCTGCACCAGCTGCAGTCTCCGGATGGTATGCAAGGGCAGTCCTAAATAGAGGGTGTTGTAGTAGTCGAGTCGTGAGGTGACAAGGGCATGAGTGACTGTATGCAGGGCATCTCGGTCCAGAAACAGGCGAAGCTGGCGAACCAGCCGGACCTGGGCAAAGGCCCCCCTGGCGACGGCCCCCACCTGCTCCTCCAACTGGAGCCGCGCATCCAGGAGGACCCCCAGGTTCCGCGCCCTATCCACAGGGGGCAACACCACTCCCCCTATGGTCAACGATGGACATTCCTGACTGGACCGAGATGCCGATATGTACAGCCACTCAGTCTTGGCCGGGTTGAGCCGAAGCATGTTTCCGTCCATCCAGATCCATACCGCATCCAGACAGCGAGTCATCACGGAGAGGGCATCACTGATCTGGTTTGGGGTGGAGATGTATAACTGGGTATCGTCAGCATACTGGTGATACCTCACCCCAAAACCACGAATGATCTCACCCAGTGGTTTCATGTAGATATTAAATAAAAGGGGGGAGAGGACCGACCCCTGAGGGACCCCACAAGTGAGCCTCAGGCTGACCACTGTCCCCTATCAACACCGATTGCACGCCCGAGAGGTAGGAGGAGAGCCACCAAAGAACAGTGCCCCCCACTCCCAGCCCCTTGAGGCATCACAAAAGGATACCATGGTTGATGGTATTGAAAGCCGCTAATAGGACCAGGACAGCGGAAAAACCCCTGTCCCGGGCCCTCCAGAGATCATCCATCAGTGTGACCAATGCCGTCTCCGTGCTGAAACCAGGCCGGAAGCCCAATTGGTACGGATCTAGGTAGTCCGCTTCATCCAGGAAAAGTGGAAACTGCTAAGCCACCACACTCTCAACAACCTTCGCCAAAAAATGAAGGTTGGAGATTGGACGAAAGTTGTTTAACGCGGTCGGGTCCAGGGCAGGCTTCTTCAGGAGGGGCCTCACCACCGCCTCTTTCAAGACAGAGGGAAAGACACCCTCCCTTAACAAAGCATTGACCACTGCCCGGAGCCAACCGCAGGAGACCTCCCTGGCGGTATAAGCCAACCAGGAAGGGCACGGGTCCAACAAACTTGTGGTGGAGCTCAGACACCGCATAATCCTGTCCACTTCATCCTCAGAAACAGGATCGAACTCAGCCCAGATCACATCGGCCAGACTGCTTGCACCACGATCCTCAGACCACTGCAAGGTGGAACACAACCCGCCCCGAATCCACGCGATCTTATCCGACAGATATTGACCAAATTCCTGAGCCCTTCCCCGGAGAGGTTCCACCATCTCCCCTGGATGTAGGAGGGAGCGGGTGGCCCTAAACAGGGTGGCTGGGCAGTTATCTGTGGATGCTACGAGGGTGGAGAGATAGGACCTTCTCGCCTCCCTCATAGCTACCGGGTAAGTCCTAATATGGGCTCTTAGCTGGGCTCAATCGGATTGGGAGCGGGTGGCCCTCCACCTGCTCTCTAAACCCCTCCAATGGCGCTTCATCTCCTGGAGCTCCTCAGTATACCAAGGAGCTACCCGGGATCCACGGCATGGTGAAACAGTGGTTGGAAACTAATCAAGGAAAGAAGCAACCAGAACTAAGAAGAAATATCCTAATGGTGAGAGCAATTAACAATGCAATAGCTTGCCTTCAGAAGTTTCAGAATCAAGAGATTGAACAACCATTTGGCTGAAATAGTATAGGGTCTCTTGCTTGAGCAAGGGTTGGCCTAGAGGACCTTCAAGGTCCCCTCCAGCTCTATTATTCTGTGTTCTATGTGACCCTTATATTTGCAGCAAAACCTATGCATAGCTAGTGACAGATCCCTGTTTTCTATACATGTTCATTGGGGTTTTTTTCTAAGTATCCATGCATAGTTTTATCACCACAGGATGAATACAGATCAGATATGTATATTATTCTATCTGTAATAAATAAAAATAGGGCAAATGAATTATTAAGACTTTGTGCCACATCCTGCTGAGACAATTTAGATTCAAAATTCAGCTGGACAGGAGATCATAGAATCTTAGTTCATAGGCATAATAATTATTCCTAGAGGAGAAAATTTAAATGACACAATATACACAAATATACCAAGATATTTAATGTGAATTTTACACTCTGTTCTGAACTGATAAAAATCTTTGAAAAGCAGTTTTTGTCCATATCAAAAGCATCACCCTAGTGATATTGCTTTTGATATGGAAACTGGAGAGCCTCTTATTAATGTAAGAATAGGAAACCTTATTAACTCAATAATGTAATTTCCTTTTCTAAATAAAGGGGAAAAAAACCCCACCTTTATCACTACTTGAGTGTCCTGATTCTTCAAAGTCCCCTTTGAAGAATATTTAAGTAGTTATGCTTCAACCCAAAACTTGTCCATTTATCAAGAATGAAAATATAGTTATGGGTTTTTTTTAGAAATCACCCATTTTGAATCTAACTCTCTCCCTCTCCCTCTCCCTCTCCCTCTCTCTCTCTCTCTCTCTCTCTCTCTGTGAATATTTGCCTTTTGTCTTCAAGACCTGAAGACTGTCAAGGTGACTGCTTTTGCCACTCTGAATTCATATTGGTTTGAAAGTGGTCATGCTGGGACACCTACAGCTTGATTGAGTCTAGAAATCAAGATTTAAAGTGCCTTCTTTCAATTTCCTGCATGCAACAGAGAAACTAAAGTAGGTCAGAGTAATTCTGTGATTATTTTGGATGCTAAAGACCCCATATTTTTTCTGTTTCATACAGTTTTCAGACCAAAGAAAAACTCTTTCTCCCTCCCTCTCCTTCCCCATCCCCATCCTCCTCCTCCTTCCTCCTCTGGCTCCCTCTGTCCCTCTCCCTCCCTCTCCTACCCCTCCCCATTCTTCTCCCTCTCTTCCCCTCCCCCTCCCCCTCCCTCCCTCCCTCCCTCTCTTTCTCTCTTACAGGGCATGGTTGTTCCCCAACATCCTTTCTTCAGAAAGCAACTTGATTCCTTCCCATCCATCCCTCTCTCTGTTACTTCACCTGCCCTTCTTTCATTCTTGAAGTGAATGGAGAAAAATCTCTTCCCAAGAGGTTCAGGCATGAAGGAATTAAATGAGGCTCTAAATTTGAACTGCCAGTCATTCCTAATCTGTCAATCCAGGTAGTGAATAATGGCAACCAATGACAGGTGCTATTTTTTAAAGGTGCCACCAATCAGGAGTGAAAGGATTTCCTGTGAGCTTTTTAAAAAAAAAACTATTTTGCTTTTTCCGCCATCCCCAGTGATGTTTCCCAGAAAATGCCTGAGGCCAGAGAAAGAAGAAATCCAAACTAGAAGAATCTGAGTTCTAGATCAGAAAAATATTAGATATAACTTATCCAACAGAGCTAGATGCAGTATAACTATACAATTGATTTTTGCTTCATACAGTGATCTAAACTTTTGGGATTTTGTTCTGCATGCTCACAAGTGTGTATCAGGGAGAGAACAGCTGACAAAAAAATATTTGGAATAGTTTTGCAATTGTTTTATCTTTTTCTTCTTCTCTTTCTCTCTTTGCTTTCTTTCAGCTCTTTCAGTTCAGAATAAAGACTTGAATTCTTAATGAATAACCTATTTTCATTCTGGAAAGCAATCTAGCTTAAGCCCATGCTGCCTTACACCTGGGGAGGAGATAGAAAATAGTAGGGAAGAAAGCTGCCACTTTTACTAATTTGATGCCAGAGTAGATTTCCCCCCCTCTAAAATAAAGTAGAAGAGAGCAGTAGTAATGCAGTGTGCAGCAGCAGCCAATAAAGCTAATGCAATCCTAAATTGTATTAACAGAGGAATACAATCAAGATCAAGGGAAATACTAATACCACTCTATAAAGCCTTAGTAAGAGCCTAGAATACTGCATCCAGTTTTGTTCAGCACATTATAAAAACGATGTTGAGACTCTAGAAAAAGTACAGAGAAGAGCAACCAGGATGATTAGGGGACTGGAGGCTAAAACATACAATGAACGGTTGCAGGAACTGGGCTTGGCTAGTCTAGTAAAGAGAAGGACCAGGGGAGACATGATAGTGGTCTTCCAATATTTGAGGGGCTGCCACAGGGAGGAAGGGGTCAAGGCATCAAGCTGTTTTCTAAAGCGCCTGTAGGCCAGACAAGGAATAATGGAGGGAAACTGAACAAGGAGAGATTTAACCTGGAAATAAGGAGAAACTTTCTGACAGTGAGAACAATCAACCAATGGAACAGCTTGCCCTCGGAAGTTGTGGGAGCGCCATCACTTGACACTTTCAAGAAGAGATTGGACTGCTATTTGTCAGAAATGGTGTAGGGTTTCCCGCTTTGGTGGGGGGTTGGACTAGATGACCTACAAGGTCCCTTCCAACTCTGATTATCTGTTATCTGTTACATTATTCCCAGGATTTGTGGCAGGGTGTGGTATAGTTTAGGGTTTTAGCAATCCATTGCTTATAGACACTCTATAAGCAATGCACTTCTAATTCTCTGTCAGTGTTCCTCCCTTCTCTAAAGCATGTTAAGATAACCTTCCATTGATTTCCTGAAGTTTTTCCTGAAGTTACTTGCTCTCCTTTCCAGCAGAACAAAGTCAACGCTGCAGTGTATTCCTGTGGCACTAGGCTGACTTCTTTTCAGTCATTTGTGATCCTAAAAGGCTCCTTCCATAAATATGTTTTACATGTGTATAGAGATGGTGAGTCCAGAATAAATTTCTTTCTACATATGGTAGGGAAAAATGGAAAGGAAGCAGTATAGAATGGCACCACAACATTGTACTCCTATGTTGTCCGAATGTGCAAGCAGATTGAGTAACTAAGTTTGAGTAATTATTTTCCTATTTATTGAGTAATTGACTTTCTGATGAATATCCTTAAGATGAAGCAAAAGGACCATAACATTCTTTCTTCTGAAATTTGGGTTTAATGAAACTTTTATAGAAAAAAAAACATGATTAGTAAATGTTGCATTTTTTTTTAACCAAGGCACCTAAAATATGCTGGCTTAAAGAATGTGTAAAAGAAAACAAACAAACAAAAAATGCCCAGGATACAATACTCCAAGGGAATTAAAAATTCCAGAATGTCTAGACCAGTTTTATAGACAAAGTTGTGATAATTGCAGCATCCCTGAAGTCATATGATCATGATTTCCAATACACCCTACCAGTTTCCAACAAGCAAAGCCAATGGGGAAGCCAGCGGGAAGTCAAAAGTCACTCCTGCTCTCATAACAGAATCATTTAGGAAAATTTAATGTTCATTCTGGTCACATAAGACTGCACTATCTTTCTCTCAAAGGATGACCCAACTGATCACAGAGTTGTCTAGTACAAATTACTTTAAGAGGTAACATTTCATTTGCTATTTGTTTACCAGTGAGAGATAAACAAATCCTCAGATTGTTTAAGGGAACAGTGTTCAGTCTGTTCATTTCATTAACTCAGAGGAGAAGCTGGTTTTTAATGTATGCTATGTTACATGCAACTGCTCACATAATAACTTTCTTCTCAGTTGCAAATTATTGCCATCTTTCCCCATTTCTCATTTGATTAAACTAATCAGGAGGGGGGACAGATTAAGGTCACAGTATGCATACCGTAAATAAGCAAAAAGAACATTTTTAATTACTTCACTGCAACTTGGTTTCTAATAGGAAACACAATGCAGAGGAAGAAATGAAATATTTATGGAAAGCAATATAGTTTTTAACTGTTCATACTGAGGTTTTACAACCCCTAAAATTGAAGAAACACATTTATTGTTTCCAAAGCAATGGCAATTTGCAATTTTTAACGCGTATTGATAGTTAGGACTCAAGGGCCTAGAGAAGATTATTAAATTCGGGGGGGGGGATATTTTCTAACACCTCAAGACTGCAGAAAAGCATATTAAGCTTTAGCAAAAGGGATGCAACAGAGCTGATAAACAACAACAGCATATTCCTAAAACTCAACGGCTAATGGGGCAATGAGCTTCTATGGCTGACCACCATTTGCACAGTCTGCCACCAAGGAGAACAACTGTAGAGGTGTCTATAGGCAAATGAATTCCAATACCATTTCCACATCCTAAGTCAATGATTCCTTGTCTTTTCCTTTCTGCTGATTATTATAGCATAGCCTGTTCTACGAACCAGCTTTGATTCTGTTTGAATTGAAAAATTCAACAACTGATGATAGCAGATTTCAATTTATATCTCTGTATAACCATTGTGGAAAAAGCTGGTTTAAGAATCAGATTATTATTTTTATTTAGAGATTTGTCCGTAGACAATAGTGAATCCAATGTTCTCATCAAAACACCTCCAGCTGTTTCATTTTTTTTGACAGTCCTTTTGTCTTAGCTGCTCTTGCCTTCTGGCAGCTCTACACATACACGCAGTGGGCACAGGCTCCCCTTGTTCCTCTGCTTTGCTGCTGTCAGATTCTGGAGGCTCTGGAGTCAGTACATAATTCCCAGATGGACCTGGCCCCATCTCTGTATCAGATGCAGGACCAATGTTTGAGTCCTCCCGAGACTTCCGGCCTTGCCCATGTTCTTCCCCACTGTCCAATTCTGCTGCCATCTCCACAGTCTTCTGGCGGACCACAACAACTTCTAACTGGTTTGGCAAGATGAATGCAGAGGTCTAACATTCCATTAGCAAAATTGACTGCAGAATTAAGGCTTGCCGCTAACCATATCAAACAAGTTCATAGCAGAGGGAAAGGGAATAAAGGCAAGATCAATTGGTGGGCCGGATCAAGCTCTTTCTAGCATCACAGGACTTTCTTACAAACCAGGACCAACTTATACATTTTGATGCACAATTTAAAAAAATCAGAAAGAATAAAAAGGAACAAGAAATTATTTTTGTGCCTTTCCATAAATATCTCCCTGGCTTTTAATGAAAACAAGAACCACCTACAATCTGAACGCTAACACTGGCATTCTAACTGATCATCTGCAGACATACGTGCAGTGGTGGAATGCAATTTTTTTTACTACCGGTTCTGTGGATGTAGCTTAGTGGGTGTGGCAGGGGAAGGTTACTGCAAAATCCCATTGCCTCCCCACCCCACTAACCTGCTTTCCAGCTCCATTCTCCTGGGCAGGGCAACCAAAGAAGATCTAGCCGATCAGCTGGGACTCAGGAGGCAGAGAATAGATGGGGGTGGGGCCAGTCAGAGGTGGTATTTGCCAGTTCTCTGAACTACTCAACATTTCCGCTACCAGTTCTCCAGAACTGATCAGAACCTGCTGAATACCACCTCTGGAGTGCATCCTTGGGAATTCTGAAAGAACTGATCATTGTATAGACTATATGCATTCCATGGGAGCTGAAAATGACTTGATGGCACATATCAATCTATCAATCAACCATGACAGCTAAAATCTGTAGTCATTCTATATACTAAAAATTCAGTACTTTGATGATATGCAATGGGCATAATGTTTAATTGATGACATTTAATTGATCATTATTACAAATAATGCATATATTATTTATTTTTAGGAATGAAGACAAATATACGTGTCCTGGGATAATGTTGCAGGATCCAATCTGGGTCACTGAAATGGAAATTAAGATGCAAACAATAGCAAACTTTGATAGAAATTGGACAAGGTATTCATGCATAAAAAAATGAAATGTTGACACATGTTATCTGATTATGATTGCACCTTGAAATGTGCATTTGAAAGTGTTGGAAGATTCAGACAAAAATTTGTCTGAAATGGTACAGGGGTTCCTGCCTGATCAAGGAGTTAGATTAGGGTTAGGGGACCTCCAAGGTTGCTTCCAATTCTGGAATTCTGTTAAGACCCAATTCAGTCAGTTATCCATGGTATGTATGATTTCACCCACAACATGGAAAGTAGGGTGGTTGAGGTGCGGTGGTCTAGAGGTGGATTTCTCGCCTCACAATCAGAAGGCTGTGAGTTCAATCCTAGGTAAAGGCAGATATTTCTCTCAGTGAATGTATCTGCTGAAAAAATGCCTCATTGGCAACAGGAAGGCCATCCGGCCAGTAAATACTCAGCTCCATTCAGTTGCCCAGACCCTATCCCACAAATGGGTCAATTTAATGACCCATTAAAAGAAGGTGGTGGTGGTGGTGGTGGTGGTAGAAAGTAGGGTGGTTAGGTTCCTTCTTTCCTTTCCCATAGCTGCCTATGGTTCTCTGGAAAAATTCAAAAGGAAACAAAAATCTGCAAATGATTTACTTTCTCATTATTTAATCTCAAGCAAAGTGGAATTATTCTGTTTGCTCAAGGATTTAGCCAATCCTCACAGGTGTATTATACTGTAAGAATAATAGTTTTTCCTACAAGTAAATTATTTGTGCATTCCGATCTAATGAAGATCTTCAAAACTTATATTGCTAAAGGTAGAGGCATTGATGAGTAAAAAAATGGATGTTAAAACTAATTGACTAGTTAAGCATCTCAATCTGAGAAAGCTCATCACACAATCACTCTTCACTGATTCCATATATAGAAGTAAAGTTGTAAGTTGCACAATGTATTGACAATAATAACCTCAGAAACCACAGAAATGCAACTAAACTCTTGAAGAGCTTTCTAGGCAGCTGATTGAATTGTTTCCATTAAAAATCCTCAGCATTCAGTTTAGATGCTTTGAAGGATCATGATAGCTTTGTGGAACCAAAGTGCCTCTCCAGAGTTTTAAGCATCTCTTTTTCATCCTCATTAAGTCTTTGGCAGTCCATCCAATTGGGATTCCTATGTTTTAAGTATTGACTGCACTGTTTCCCCAAAAATAAGACCTTGTCTTATTTTTTGTCACCAAAAAACGCACCAGGTCTTATTTTGGAAGGATGTCATCCACTGACCAACCTCACTTGCACGTGTCACCCCCGGCCTCCTTTTTGCTGTCAGAGGCCTTCAGAAAATTCTTCTTCTGTAGCCGGCAAGGCTTTCCTGAAGGCCTCTGCAGCAGATAACAGAGCTCTGGATTGATCTGGAAGTTTGTTATCAGCTACAAAGGCCTTGCCACCCTTGATAGCTGCAGAAGAAATGGGCTGGCAAGGAGGGGTCGGGGTGTGTGAGGCCTGGCTGCAACTGTCCAAAGGTAAGTAGTAGGGCAGTTCCACCACCCATCCCCATCCTAGCTTAATTTTTACCTATGCACTCTGGAGTGGGCAGGATCTTAATTAAGGCTTATTTTGGGTGTAGGGCTTAATTTGGGTGCCTGTGTAAAAATCAAGCTAGGACTTACTTTCAAGGTAGGTTGTATTTTCAGAGAAACAGGATACAATAAACAACAGGTCACATTAATATTAGAGCAATATTTTTCAACCATGAACATCAAGACATGTGGATTTTTACTCTCAGAAATTCTCAGCCAGCCATAGTGGCTGGGGAATTGTGAAAGTCAAAGTTCACATATCTTAAAATACTCAAGGTTGAGAAACACTGGTCCAGACAGGTGCCACTGCTTAAATTCAGAGTATGTTATGCTTAAGCAAGGATGTCTGTGAATAGTACTGTAATATGTAATTCCATCTGACAACCAGAGACATCTTTAACACGCTATGCTAACATCAGAATGACCCTTGTGTCATGATATCATTGTGCTTCCAGAGCTGGCTGCAATTAAATACATCTGTCATGTCATTTGTGACAATTGATTTGAATCGTTTGTCCTCATCTTTCCACTTCCACGGACATCTGTGCTGACAAGTTGCAGTACTTTGCAGACCATTAATTGCTCTGTAGTCCTAAAATTAAGAACCATTGTCCTAGGCATTGGGGTCATAACTAATTCAAATGAGTACTGAAAGCAAAGGGTTTTTGTTTCAGCAATAACATGTGCCTACAGAACAATTTGTATTCTTCCAGTGTCTTTGTAATAACAAATCATGTACACACAAATGCCCATGCTGTCTTGCTGTATTACATCCTGGAGCAAGTTAAGTTCAGTTAGATTTCATCTTAACATGAAGAAAAGATATACTCAAGGTCCTCAAAATCCAGGGTGGGCTGCTGGGGGTTAGGAAGGGTTCGGGAGTGGTGCAGGAGACTAGGCTACTCCCATCATGGCCACACCTACCCAGCAACTGGGCAGAGAACCTGTTGCTAAAATTTTTGAAGCCATCAAAACCTCACGTAACAGTCCTACGCACTTATCTAAGGATAAGCTCTATTGAACACAGTAAAGATTATTTCCATTAATTAGACAGCACTCCATCAGTGAACAACTAATTTTATATTACTACAGAAATGAAGATGAAGGAATGGAATCAGACAGTTGTAAGGTCGCATAATTTCTACTCAACAGTGTATAATGTAGCCAGTTTTGTCCACACTGAATCAAAGAGAAAATACATCAGAATGTTTTTTTTTTCAAAATGCATATAATGGGGAGGTTGGGAGATAATAGTACAACCACAGCAAGCTCATTTGGTATGTATCAAGTTCTGCACCACCTGATTCTTAAACAAACAACCTAACAAACATACAGGTCTTCTGTCAGCATTCCAGAGAACAAACTCCAACTCCACAACTCCGAGACTAGCATTTTCTCAAATTCCACTTTATTAGAGTTGTCATATTGGCACATCTGGCAAAACCCGAATCTGAGAGTTCTGGGTTTTCCGCTCAGTAATTCAAAATTAAAGATTCATCCCCTGCACCCATCAGTCCATCAAATGTCCCAATCATCATCCGTCCCAACTGGAGACATCCCTCTAACATCCCTCTAACCACTCCTTGTCCAGATGCAGGATGACATGACCTTGACTGAGAAGAAAAATGCTATTATGTCTAACTACAACCACTCTATGAAATCCCCACTCCCAATTTCCCAGACATTAGAATGTGGAAGTGTGGAAGCTGCTGGTGCTAATATGGCTTCCAAGGCTGATATCTTTCAGTCAAAATTGCAATTGTAAAATTGCACTTTTATCAAATTATAGCATTACTGTTATTTCTAAAATATATCTGGGCTATTTTTGTTAACAAGTGGTGGTGGGAGGGAAGTAAGGAGGATGAGGAGTATGGGGTGGAGTGGCAAAATATGGTTTTTCATCAGGTTGGCCTCTAGGAGAGCTACCACACATGAGTGCAAAACTCTAATTGATCACTATATGGTGATAACACTTGCCACATTTTTATTGTTATTTAATCCTTTTTTTTGCAGCCTACGCCTAAAAGCCTTAGTTTTTGATAGAAATTTGCAAAATGATTGGCACTGGAATCAGACAAATCTCCTTCATCTTAGTATGTGATTAACTTTTGGTTCTTCTGTTAAGAGGCTTAATGAATAATCTCTGTGCTATATAATCTGCTCAAATTATATTTTTAAATACAGATGGACAGAGAGGCAGGATTAAATGAAATAGGGAGGTCACGATTTGCAAGGCGGTGCATGCAGCAGTATATGCTGTTAAAAAATCAATCCTAAATGCTGAGTTTAATAAAATATTACTGTGTATTGGAATATAAAAACAGTCAATGAAATAATCAAGTAAGAACGCCCTCTTGCTAGTTGACCTCCATCTGAGGAGGATGGAAATTTTTCATTTGGATGCTTTAGCTATAAACATGGCACTCTTTCTTCTGTCTTTGTATCTTGGAGCAAGTAAGAAATATGAGTTTATTGCTAGGATCCTGATAGGCTGTCAGATCAATTATTGAGTTGAAGTGCTATGCTCTGGCTGAAACACATAGTTGGCAGTCAAAGAGGATATGAATGATGTCCTCTATTTGTGGCATGTAATATACATATTGTCTCTGAATAAGGTAGAAGATGAAATTGCCATATTGTACCATAGTATTCAGGAGCTGAAATCTTGCTCTAGTTAGGGCTGTTCTTTGGCCTTCTATCAGGCCCAGTGGTAGACATTTTGAAAGGTCTTTTTGTTCTGGGTCAACCATTTCAAAGACTTAGTGTTAGTAAATGTGTCAATTTCAACTTGAACACCAATATCCAGAACTCTCCTTTTGAATATGTCCTTAGCTTGGTGGCCAGTTGAGGTTCAATATGGAAGTGCCAATCCATGGAATGAGAAGTAAACTTGGCAAAGCCATATGATAGGGCTTTAACAAGAAACATTTTTGTTACCTAACAAGATTCATTGCAAGTATCAGTAACTGTGAGAGGGATCTTGGAGTCTTAGTGGACAACCAATTAAATATGAGCCAACAGAGTGGGGTGACAGCCAAAAAAAGCCAATGCAATCCTAAATTACATTAACAGAGGGATACAATCAAGATCAAATGAAATACTAATACCACTCTATAAAGTCTTAGTAAGACCACACCTAGAATACTGCATCCAGTTTTGATCACCACACTATAAGAAAGATGTTGAGACTCTAGAAAAAGTGCAGAGAAGAGCTACCAGGATGATTAGGAGACTGCAGGCTAAAACATAGGAAGAACTGTTGCAGGAACTGGGCATGGTTAGCCTAGTGAAGAGAAGGACCAGGGGAGACATGATAGCAGTGTTCCAATATTTGAGGGGCTGCCACAGAGAGGAGGGGGTATCAAGCTATTTTCCAAGGCACTCGAAGACCAGACAAGGAATAATGGATGGAAACTGATCAAGGAGAGTTTCAACCTAGAAATAAGGAGAAATTTTCTGACAGTTAGAACAATCAACCAATGGAACTGCTTGCCTTCAGAAATTGTGGGAGCTTCATCACTGGAAGTGTTCAAGAAGAGACTGCCATCTGTCAGAAATGGTGTAGGGTCTCCTGCTTGGGTGGGGGGTTGGACTAGATGACCTACAAGGTACCTTCCAACTCTGTTAATCTGTAATCTATCTTCTACCAACAATTGAAAGATCTACCTGTTATGAAGCTATAGGTGGAACATATTCCTGTTTCAGCTCTAACTGCAGAGAATGGAGTATTTTTGTCTGTTCTCAGAATAGCACTTCTGAAACTGATCTGGATTTGTTCAAGTAATGATGACTAGGACTATCCACCTTTCAGTAACATAGGTCATTATGGTGATTACTTTGGCCTTGTAGAACTTTAATATAGGGATTAGAGTACTAGGATGGTTATAATTAATTTCACAAGTGTTTTAGAGTTGGCTGGGGCTCTTGTCGTGTTTCTTTTAAGATGCCTTATCCATGACCTCACATTAGTAAAAATCAGTCATAGCTATAAGAAAGAGATAACTTGTTCTATAGCAGAGGTGTCAAACTCAATTTCATTGAGGGCACATCAGTGTTATGTTTGACCTCAGATGACTTACGGGGCATAGATGATGGTGAGCAGAGCCATAGTAGGTATGGCTGGGGTGGGCTTGGCCATTGTGCGTGTGACACAGGACTCATGACGAGGGCACCTGTGGTGCTAAGGCAGGACTTTTCTGAGACCCTATCTCACTCTCATTATAATCTCCTTGCTTCCTTCCTTCTTTTTTTCTTTTTCCTTCCCTCTTCATTCTCCTTTCTTCTTCCTTCCCCTCTTTCCTTATTTTTTTCTTCCTTGCTGTTTTCCCATCTTTCTTTCTTTTTCTTTCCTCTTTCCCTTTCTCCTTTACTGTCCCTTCTTGGATGCTCAAATGCAAAAGGAGAAACATTTCTCCTTTGTTTTTGTTTTTAGTTTGTTTTGCTAGCCCTCTGCCAGCAAAAACAGAGTCTGTGTGCAGGCCCTCTCCTTCCAAGCTATGTTTTTGCTGCAGAGGCACTGTGGACTGGTCCTTTGTTGTTTTTAGGCCGGCCCCATGGGCCAGATCTAAGCACCCATGGGCCAGATTCGGCTCACGGGCTTCGAGTTTGACACCCCTGTCCTATAGGTTCTGTGTCCAAGTACCAGATGTAATTAGTAACACCTCTTTCCAAATATCATTACTTTGGCCTTGATCTTATTGATTTTCAAAAAAGTTGAAGGCATGGCAAGGACCCAGCTTACAGAGTAGTCACATTAGGCCAACTTGAAATTGCACTCTAAGGACCACGGCCTCTGTATACAGAAGAACATTGGTAGATTTATTACTTTATGGAACCAGCTTCCCCTGGGGCTCCGGTTGGCCCCCAATCTCTGCACCTTCCACCATGATCTAAAGACCTGGTTATTTGTGCAGTCCAGGCTGTGCTGACCTCCTGGGTGGAGGGGGTGATGTTTGTTTTAAATTGTGGGGTTTTAATTTGGATTTGACTTGTCTAGTTTAATATGGTTTTAGGTAAGTAACTTATTATGTGATTTTAGTTGTTAGCCACCCCGAGTCCTTTTGGAGAGGGGGCGGCATACAAGTCAAATAAATAAATAAATAAATAAACAAACAAACAAAATAAATAAATAAATAAATAAATATCATTGGTATATTAATATTCTGAGAGTGGAGGAATCATGGGATGTCAATATGTCAGGATATTATTTGCTCCTGTATGGACAAAGGGACATGGTGGCTCAGTGGCTAAGATGCTGAGCTTGTTGATCAGAAGGTCGGCAGTTCAGCGGTTCAAATCCCTAGTGCCGCATAATGGCGTAAGCTCCCATTACTTGTTCCAGCTTCTGCCAAAAGTTCAAAACCAGCAGTTCAAAACCAGCAGTTCAAAAGCATGTAAAGAATGCAAGTAGAAAAATAGGGACCACTTTGGCGGGAAGGGTAACAGTGCTCTGTATACCTTTGGTGTTTAGTCATACTTTGCCATATAACCACGAGATGTCTTTGGACAGCGCTGGCTCTTTGGCTTTGAAACAGAGATGAGCACCACCCCCTAGATAGGAAATGACTAGCACGCATATGCGGGGGAACCTTTACCTTTATCTTTTATGGATTTTCAGAAATAGGAGCTTCAGTTCCATGTAAGGCAAGCTACAGAATCACTCTGTTAATAGAATCAGCTATTCTACAGTCCTTCACTAAGCTCAACAAAATTGGCATGTAGCTGTTTTCCTGCTGATTGGGTACTTTGTGATATTTGGCATAGAGAAAACCAATTGTCTGTGGTAGAGTGCTCAGTTTTCTAGCCTGCCTGATCTTCTAATAGAAATTTGTTCTCGTAATTTGCTTTGTTAGAGAATTTCCTTAAATCAATTCCCTCCTGGAATACCCAGCTTGTAAGATCTAGAAGTGTCCAGGAAAAAGCTGCTTCAAGAGCCACTGGATGGTTTTCTTTGAACACATTTTGCATCTCATCCAAGAAGCCTCTTCAGTTCACTTCAAAAGAAACTCCTTGGATGAGAAGGAAAATGTCTTCAAGGAAAAACAAAGGAAGTCCAGTTGACTCTTGAAAAACCAGGACACCCTTTAGAGGATTCAGCAATTGATATTCTGAGAGTTTTGAAAGCATCTACACACTTTTCCCCCCCAAAGCTTCATCTCAAAATTCTTCTGGAGCATAACGACAAAATGAAGAGACAAATATTCATAAATAAACGCACATGAAAGATGTGGAACAACAAAAAAAGATAATCTGATCCATCCTTTTAGGAAGGGGAAGAGGTTAATTATAAGCATGATCTGATAAAACCCGAGGGCATTTCATGTTAAAATCCATGTGGTTTTGCATTCAATGTCTCTTTGAAAATTTCATGCAGATGACCAGAACAATAAGAGAAAATAGAGAAGCAGTATATCCAAATGAATTTTTCGAAGTAAGTGCTTATCTGAAACAGAGCAATATATTAACTAGGATTGTTTCAATTATTGAAATGACTTTTTCTCATTACTTTGATTACTCCTATATTAGCAGAAATGCTAAGCAATAACCAAATTTATTGGGTTTTTATGTCTCTGCATAAATAATCATGATGCCATTCATGCCCATTATTACTTATTTGACATGTAAAAAGAAATATAATCAATAGATATAAAATTTTCAGAAGAAGAGACAAAATAATGCTTGCTGAAATGCTTACCTTGGCCATAAATTCCATATCATTCCACATTGCCTCTTGAAAAATGATCAGCAATGTTTTTATATACCTTCTGAATTCAAGGTTCCATACTTTTTGTTGTTGTTATATGTTCATTTTGGAGCACTTTTTCAACGTGATGCTGATAATGATATCTCTAGAGTGATTTTTCTGAGTTGCTTGGAGCACTTTTGCAAGTTATTTCAATATAAGCATTATTCAGTAAGACCATAAAATCTTAAGAATAGCTACAAAATATGAAATAAGATTAATCTGGAAGCAAAGCAAAGCAATAGAACAGACAATCTTACAAAACTACCATCTCACAAAGTAATTCTTATCTACAAAGGCACACCTTCAATTGCTTTCAGAAAGAAGGCAGTAAAGGGGCTTAGAGTCAGTCAGTCAGTCAGTTAGTCAGTCAGTCAGTCAGTCAGTCAGTCATATATTGCATTTATAAGACTGTCCTCCTGGTTCCTCTGGCAGGGCAGTATGATTAGCCAGATCCAAGACATAAAGGAAGGGATTCCTTTAAGAAGGCACCAAAATAAGAATCAGAATAGAGCTGGAAGGGACCTTGGATGTCTTCTAGTCTTGCTCAAGCAAGATATCCTATACCGTTTCGGCTGAGTCTTCTTCTAAAGAAGCTTTTTCTGAATCCAGCTAGATGAAACAATGTCTCTGTATCTCAAATCTTCAATCTTGGGAAGAATATAGAGAAGGTTGTGTGGTTATATAGTGCACTAGAACAGTGCCCCCCAACACTTGGGCTGTGGCCCACTACTGGACCATGGCCTATTTGCTACTAGGCCATGGGGGGAGAACACATGCACACAGCTCAACTCATGCAAATGGTGGGCTGATAAACACATGAGTGCAGCTTGACTCAGACGCATGGCAAGCTGATGAGTGAGTTGAGCTTTGCACGTGTGTGTGCATGCCAGCCTGCCACTCACACAAGTCAAACTGTGTGCATGCATGTGCACCAGCCTACCACCCCTCTTCCCCCCTCAGCTGAACCGCCAACCTGCAAAGGTTGGGGACCACTGCCCTAGAAGAAGGAGGTTATCTGGACATCTTTTAGTCAGTTTCATGTTTGGACACTGGTTCCAAATGGCATGTCCTTTGTTGATACTTGGATGGTGGGAGTATGCTTCTGCTGCCCTATTTGACTTCTCAGCAAGATTTGATGCCAAATATTATGATATGGATTGCCTGCAAAGGCAAGATTCATTCTAAAGTGGCTCTGAGACACATCATTTATTGTCACCCTTGACCCTGTTTTTCCCCCACCCCCTGGGTGTATCACAATTCATATTCTCCAATGGGACACACCCATAGCCAAGAGTCATCAATCATACTCTCCAGTTAGAATTTTGTGTGGCAGAAACTTTGGTCGCCTGGAAAGTATCTATGAAAACATTTATGGAATGCAGTTTCAGTTTTGCAAGCTGCTACACTATTCTCCCTTCCTTTTCTGTTGGCAACTCTAAAAGACCAGAGAAATATTTTATGAGTTGACACTCTGTTCTTTTCCAAAGAAGAAATTCTAACTGGGTGAGGAAAGAGGGCTCAGATCAGTGGGTGCTCCGTTCTGGGCTCCCACAGAGATAATTGATCTTGTATCCTCTACTTTTCAATATCTATATAAGACCACTACAAGAGGTTTTGTATTGTATTTGGTGTGAAGTATCATCAGTATGCTGACATAATTACTATGTATTATCATCTTCAGCTGGGCTGTAGATGCAGCAAAGATCTTGGTCAAATAATTGGAGACCATAGGGCCTGGATGGATGAAGCAAGCTAATATTGAACTTGAACACAATAGAGGAACTCTTTGTCCAAAAGCCACCTGTTATTCTTTTATTCCAATGTTATCTCTGGAAGGAGTGGAATTCCCCTGGACAAGAGATCCATGAGTTGAGTATCAACTTTAATTCATGATCACTGCCAGGTAGAGGTGGAGATGGTGGTCAGAAGTCCTTCAACCAGCTTTGGCTGATGTCCAACTGCAAGCTAGAGATTTAGCTGGGTCCAACTGAGGCTTGGAGGATTTGGCAATAATGACTTCACACCTTCATCATCATCACAAAGATGGGTTAATGCAATGCACTCTATATGGGGTTCCTATTGAACTGCAAGAAACACATGGGCAAAGTTACCATGTGCTGGCAAATAAGAGCCGTAGTTATACAACACATTCATTGCAGGTAGTGAATTAGTTTCCTATGGAATACTGAGTGTAATACAAAATGTTGCTTTTAATCTTTTAAAGTAGTATAAAGCTTAGTGATTAAGTACCTGCAGGGCCCCCTCACTAGATAAAGTAGCTCATGAAGTATCTCATTTCTGCTGAGAATATTGTGTGTCTTTTATATATAAGAAGTAAAATCTGTGGACGTCAGGACATAATATTCCCATTTCATGGAACAAAATATCCTGGAGGAGAGATTGCAGCTTTATACTATATATCTTTCTGTAAAGCTGCCAAATCATTGTTCCAGGGGGCTTTTGAAAGTTAGTGTCCCTTGATGGTGGATTGACACTGTGTTTGTGATAGTGACTATTTATCTTATTTAATTTATTAGTACTTTATTTTTCTCATATCTTAGTTTGTAAAATCTTGTCACTATAAACTGTTGAGTTGTAAGGTCTGGAGGTATACAAACAGGTACATAACAAATTTTCACATAGGACTTACATTTTTTTCTTCCTCTAGGCATTCCTATTTTCATTGTGGCTTCTTTTATTTATTGCCTCTTCTTCCATGTCCATTTTTTACAAACTCAGTTCTTGCCATCATCAAAAGAAGTTTTCAGTATCATCTTAATCTCCATTACTCATCTCTGTCTCTTATAAGAAGCACTTAGATCAAAACTTTTAGATTTGTATTCATTCCCACTGCTTGTGTGAGGGTGTGTTTGTGTGTTTGTGTGGGTGTACTTCTACACAGGAGCATCTGGCCAATCTCTTGGATAGATTTCTTCTAGATCAGATGGGAGATTTTACAGAAGGTCATGGTGAATCACAGGGCTCAGATCCTCTGGGACTTCCAGATCCAGATGGACCGGCAAGTATTGGCCAATCAAGCAGACATTTTGGTAGCAAACAAAGGAAGACAGAAAAGAAGACAGCAGTTGGTGATAGACATAGTGGTGCCAAGTAACAGCAATGTCAGGAAGGAATATGAGAAGCTGGAGAAGTACCAAGGCCTGGAGAAAAACTAGAGATGATATGGAAAATAAAAACCAAAGTAGTTCCAGTGGTGGTAGGAGCATTTGGGGTTGTGAATGGCTTCAACACATTCCAGGAACATCAACACACTCTGTCCAGAAAAGTGAAGTGCTAGGAACAACTAAGGTACTGCACAGAACCTTTAAACTCCCAGGCTCCTGGTAGAGGACCCAAGATTGAGGAAGACACATACCATCCCTAGGGTTGAGAAGGGAATTTTATATAGGGAAGCCCAATCCTTATATAAGGGACTCAGTGGCTAAGTCGCTGAGCTTGTTGATCAGAAAGGTTGGCAGTTTGGTGATCGAATCCCTAGCACTGCATAACTGAGTGAGCTCCCGTTACTTGTCTCAGCTTCTGCCAACTGAGCAGTTCGAAAGCATGTAAAAAATGCAAGTAGAAAAATAGGGACCACTTTGATGGGAAGGTAACAGCGTTCTGTGTGCCTTTGGCGTTAAGTCATGGTGGCCACATGACCTCAGAGACATCTTCGGACAGTGCTGGCTCTTTGGCTTTGTAACAGAGATGAGCACCACCCTCTAGAGCCGGAAATGACTAGCACATATGTGTGAGGGGAACCTTTACCTTTAACCCTTATATTTGAAATTACAAATTAATCACCAACCAGTCATTATTCTTGTTCACAGTCCCTTTTCAAATAGCCCCATCACTTTTTCTCTAATTTCTTTCTTCATTTCAATATGTTTCTTCATGGCACCTAACAAAATATCCCCTCCCATGCAATCCATGTACCATGGATCACATTAATATAGAATAACTGAATATTACACTTTTTCCCCCAAATTCATAGCCACATTATCTGGAACACAACATGAACCTACAGATTCAATTTAAAGTTTAGAGTATAACAATTCATATTTTCTGATATCCATTTTAGACTTTTTATGCCTAATTAAATATTTCATTCCACAAAACCCAAGCAAGCTTTTTTCTGTTCCTTCCATTCATCCAAATTCATAAATCCATGTGTTCTTTACTACTGGTACGTATTGGTCTTACTAACTCCTTCATACAATATTACTATCACTAGATAGGCCACTACAACCTATCATGGTTTTCACTACCTGCATTTTTAACATTTTTGTGAAATACTTATTAGTAAAGTAGAAATGTAATGTGAGGTATTGTAAAAGGTAGAGTAATATGAAATGTGGATTTACAGGCAGCTGGTATGTACGAGTTGGGTTGACAAAATCAGAAATGATAAGCCCCCTAGGAAAGCCAAGGAAAATCATCAAACCCATTAAAAAGTGAAAGTTAGAATATTTTGGACATGTAATATGATACCTGGAAAAATATGGCATACTTCGCTTAATCCTCAAAGGAAAGATTGAAAGCAAATGAGGTCCAGGCAGAAGAAAAACATCGTGGCTTCAAAATCTAAGGGACTGATTTGGACAAAACTCAACAGCACTTTTTCATGTGGCTGTAGATAAAAATAGGATCATCAATATGATTGCCAATATATGATGGATATGGCACAAGAAGAAGAAGAATATGAAATACTAGCTCGATACCCATGCTTCACTACAAAATTATGTGGTCGGGCTTCATTTTTGTGGACAAAAATAAGGGAAAAAATTGTGCCTCTGCCTACCAGCATCTATGGGTATTCATCTGGCTAGCATCCTGTCAGCGTGAGAGAGAGTTGAGGGCTGTTTGGAAACTGAAACAGTATTTGCTGTGTGAGCAAGAAGGAGACCACAAGGAGCCTGGCCATGGCTTAGCTCAACTGTTCTGTACTAAAGCTGCTTTGTGCTGTGAAACTGAAACTGAAACTGAAACTCCTCTCTTCTGCTTGTGTTTTGCATTTGGAACAGATTTCTTTTCAGGTGGGGGGAAGTAGAACTCCTTAGCATCAGAGCATGTTAATAATAATATAGGAAATACTAATGCTCTGATGGTCGTCTCAAAAAACCCTTTCTTAGTGAGCAGCTAGAAGCCAAGAGGAACATATGCTAAATTTCAAGTTTGTAGGCTTTATGATTCTGAAGATTTTGTGATGATGCATGACTGGTATTTCGCTTTTATATAGATAGATAATGTATGGATCATATTGAATGCTTTTTACACATTTTTATCAGCATGTTCACACTCTTCTGTACAGGCTAAAATCTTTAATCTGGACACTATTAACTATAGCTTGTCAATATATTATTGTCCACATCCCACCAGTATGGAGGTATGTTGCAGTATTGAGACACGTTCAGGAAACAGCTTGACAAAGCAACTGCAAGTTTCTTCTCTTCCTGATGATGGTGCCATAGAAGCTCTAATCTTATCCTGGCATATAACCCTGGCTAGAATGACTAGATATTTTAGTTGTCATGGTTGATTGATTGATTGACTATGTGCCATCAAGTCATTTTCAGCTCCCATGGAATGCATATAGTCTATACAATGATCAGTTCTTTCAGAATTCCCAAGGATGCATTTCAGAGGTGGTATTCAGCAGGTACTGACCAGTTCTGGAGAACCAGTAGTGGAAATTTTGAGAGTTCAAAGAACCAGCAAATACCACCTCTGACTGGCCCCACCTCCATCTATTCTCTGTCTCCTGAGTCCCAGCTGATTGGCTGGGTCTTCTTTTGTTGCCCTGCACAGGAGAACAGAGCTGGAAAGCAGGTTAGTGAGGTGGGGAGGGAATGGAGATTTTACAGTATCCTTCCCCTGGAGTGGGGTGAGAATGGAGATTTTACAGTATCCTTCCCCTGCCAGCCCACCAAGCCATGCCCACCAAGCCATGCCATGCCTACCAAGCCATGCCTACAGAACCAGTAGTAAAAAAAATTGAATCCCACCACTGCTCTAATCATTATCTTCTCTTTCTCATTCATCTATCAACTCATTAATGAAGGTATAAATAGCTGATTTAGAAGTGCAAGTAATGGGGAGCCTAATGAACAATGATTTGCATCTCCAGGAGAAAACTTTATAATGAAGCCATTGTAAAATGAATCCATGACAAAACCTATTTTACGTTTACATAAATTTGTACAACTAAAATTCATTGCTGCCTTTGACATTAAAATGTAGCTATATCTCATTCCTAATTATTTCCTTTTTTAAGCAATATTAAAATTAACGAGATTGCCAATGCTACTTTTAAAGTACATGCATTGTTCAGGGCTGTGCTTGTTTATTTGTTTCTTAACGGGAGCAGGAAAAAAGAGCCAAGTTGAGAGTAGTGAAATTTACAAACATGTGCTGGTAAGGAGGGCTTAATACCCCCAGGTATTTGCAGTTAGCACATTTATGAGTTTTTCTCTCATCAGCCACGAGCTGTAAATTCAAAATACAGGCAACAAAAATAAATAGTATGCTAGGCAAAAGCGAGAGAAAAGCCACTGTGGGAGGGAATCCATTAAAATAAATAATAAATACTTTTTTTTATTAGAACAGAGAAATAGGACAAAAGATGCGTCATATTAGGAAGAAATATTATATTAAAAAGCCAAAGCTGAAATAAACAAAATGCAAGGGGAAAATAGGTCAGCCGAAGAGTCTTAAAGAATTTTCTCATCCCTGAAGCTCACACTTGTTTGCTTATTTATTCCTTAATAATGCTTTCAGTTTTATTCAAATCAAGAAAAAGGCTCAAAAATAGGAAAAGAGAGAAAAAAAAAAAAGAAAGTGGCCTATCTGATTAAGACATCAGGCTAGAAATCAGGAGACCATGACTTCTGCTCCTGCCTAAGGCATGAAGCCTGCTGGGTGATCTTGGACCAGTCACTCTTTCTCAGCCCAAGGAAAAAGACAATAGCAAAGCACTGAAATCCTGCCAAGGAAAAGGCAGCTGGACAGGATAGTGGTTAGAGTGCTGCTTTTGAAGCAGAAGACCAAGGATGAAATTTTGATGGTACCTATCTTATCGTGGGCAAAGATTCCCAATGCTTTACCTGCCTACCTCAAATATGAGAATGACATGAACTAGAAGAGTCATGCTGGATGCTGCCTGGATTAACAAAGTCTGCATAAGATTTCGAAGACCAGGATAATCTGATCATACATGGGCTACTGAAACAAACCATACATTAAGGTGACCAGATTTTAACATTGGTAAAGCGGGACACCATTGACCGTGGGGGGTTGTTGATTAAAAATTTGCATGCAAAAATTTGCATTAATTTGCATTAATTTGCATTAATTATAAAATTAACAAAAATAATATAAAACTCATATCCTGGCAGAATAGCCACATGGCCGCCGAAAACCTTATATTCCCTTCCCGTTCTCCCGCCGTTCCCTAGCTTGTCATGCATTCTTTCCAAAAATTGGGACTTTTTTAAAATGCCGTGGGACGCGGGACAAATTGTTAAAAATCGGGACTATCCCGCCAAAAGTGGGACGTCTGGTCACCTTATCATACATTGACAAAACAAGAGAATCTGGAACTAATGGAATGCTACCACAACAGCAGGCCTAATGAGAAGGTATATATTAAATTTTTGAGGAAATTATGGGTACACAGAAGATCTGTATCCACTCTAACTAAGAAACAGCTGGTTACCCAACAGTTCATTATAGTGAAGAGAAAACTGCCCTCATAACTTTAGATAGATCAATTACACTTGAAAATCAGCTGGGTGTACAGCCAATAAGTGAAACTGGAACATCACTGCCATTCCTTCCATTACAGAACTACTGATATGAGGTCTAAGCTCATGAACAGACTAGCTGCAGTCAACCCTCAATACTGATTACTAAGTGGAAAAATACCATCAGATAGAATGCTAGAAGATGCCAAAAGTGCCCTCATAACAATTTGCAATATCACCATAACTCAAATCCATGACTTGGTAAAGAGTAGAGCTGCTGTAATCCTGGAGGTGTTTAGCTACCCCATCAAGAAGAACATCAGTCTATACATACACCCACCCACTCCCACCCACCCAAAATGTGGTTAGAGGCTAAGATCAGGGCAACTTGGAAAGAGATTAGTCAGCTGCAGAAAGGATAAGATTAGGCTGCAGCCATCAAGACTAGCAAACAAAGGCTTACAATCTACAAAGCTAAGACGATGCAGTTATTTAAACTATAACAATTATTTGGGTGTCATTTTATGTCCATTTCAATAATGTCATTGGTTCAACTACCATTGTTTTATATGCTATCCTAACCAAAGCTAAAATACATGGTTTGAGTGGGTGCACATTTGAGTGCAAATGTGTTTGCTGTTGCTATTATTATTAATTGAATATAAGGCCAGGTGAGACAGATGTGTAAGATAAATTTTATTTAAACTGTCATAAATATGAGTCAGTTACCAAGCATCTGAATTTTGATCAGGTGACTGTGGGAGTGCTGCAATGGTATTAGGTGTGCAAAAACAGTCCTAAGTCACTTTTTCCAGTGCCATTGTAACTTTGAACGGTCACTGAATGAACTGTTGTAAGTCAAGGACTACCTGTACTTTCTTGTACTGCTAGAAAAGGTATTTAGCAATAATATCCACTGATGCAACACAGTAATCTTGATGAATGTGATGAATAATAATGAATGCAAGCAGAAAATTATATTAAAGCACCAAGCTCATTTTACAGTTCTTGTTTTCTTACATGTGACATTAGTAATTTATTTTGTGTGTCCGTGAAAACATTACAGTTGAGGTAAACAAGCCTCTATCTCCATCCTTTGTCATGTTTACAGCAGCAGGAGGAGGAGGAGGAGGAGGAGGAGGAGGAGGAGGAGGAGGAGGAGGAGGAGGAGGAGGAGGAGGAGGAAAACATGTTAATTTCTTGAAGGGAAATTCCAAAAGATATATCCTGCCATAAAACTAACACAATACATTAAAATTTGACAATGTAGTGACCCTTTAAAAGTACAATATTTGGAAAGAATGGAAACTTATGGCTTGCATACAGAAATTTCTAATTGCAGTCTTTGAAATCTCCATTTTAAAAAGATTCAAGAAAAAGCATATGATAAGAAAGTCATTCCTACCTCCTGTCCTCAAAAAATGGAAAATCAAGCCCAATCAGAGTTTTTACTGATTGCAACAATTAGTCTAACCTGGTATTAAGGAGAACATTTGTTAGAAGAAGACATCATGACTGTGCATTAAAATCTCTCTCTCTCTCTCTCTCTCTCTCTCTCTCTCTCTCTCCCTCTCTCTCTCTCTCTGTCTGTCTCTCCCCCTCACTCTCCTCTGTTTTTCACTCTCACTCCTCCCTTCTCCTCCCTCCCACCTTCTCTCTTTCCCTCCCTCTCTCTCTCACACAAAGGTCTATAGAATTATAGACTCATATTAGAACAAATTTATTGTCACTTTGAATGTACACTAATCGGCATACATTACAATGAAATTTCCTTGCATATGGCTCTCAAAGAGTCACCACTTCCATATCTTAATCCATCCTGGATTTAAAATTCATCTTAGCTATGAATGTATACAAAGGCAAGGTAATCAAATTACTTTCCAAAGCACCAGAAGGCAAGACATGAAGCAATGGTTGGAAACTAACCAAAAAGAGAAGCAAGCAAGAACCAAGGGGAAAAAATCCTAATAATCAAACAATGGAATAGTTTGCCTTCAGAAGTAATGGGTGTTCCATCAATGGAAGCTTTCAGGAAGGGACTTGACAACTATTTATCTGAAATGGGATATGGTCTCCTGATTGAACAGGGGATTGGACTAGAAGACCTCCAAGGTCTCTTCAAACTCTCTATGTTCTATGTATTCCTTCACAGAGGTTATTTCTACAAAGGGCTGATACCTTGCAATACCCAGACTTGAAGTCATGCCAAGCTAATGTCAATACTGAGAGAACTCTCAAAGTAAAATAGTATAAGCCTTATTAAATTTTGACATTCTAATAGATAAATAGGATTTATCATTACTGATAACAGACAGTGCAGCATATGGTGTATGGATAACTAACTAAGGCTGGCAACAAGGAGGTAGGGATTTTCTTTATCATACTAAAATTGTACTATGAAACTTTCTGTACAGACATATGTCAGTTATTGTTCACATTTAGCAATCGAATCCAATTAAAAAAACATTTTAATTAAAGGTTGCTCTCCAGTTTTATATTAAAGTCACCAATAATTAATGAAGCATCCATCTTTGATTTATTACTTCTTGTAATCTTTCATAGAATTCATTAATCACTTCTCCAGAAGTGTAATGATAAAATTGAGTGGCCTACCTGGAATCTTGATGGCAGTGATTGAATTACTGACTAGGTTATACTATATCTTATTACATATGTCAGCGATACAACATGTTTGGGAAGAACAATTGCTAATCTGATTTTTTTTCCTGTAAATTTCATTTCTAAAATAGAAAATTTTGATTTCCTGGGATTAGAAATGGCTGGTTCTTTTCATTGCACTTTACTTATTCTGAGAATACTAGTCATAGTTCATGCCATTTCCACTGTCAACCCTGAAGCCGGCCTGACTGAGGCCATTTTGAGAGTTCAGGGCTGACACATCAGAGGAGAGGGATGGTGGGGGGTATAGAGATAGTTGGGGTGTTCTAGCCAAAACAAAATACTTTCTCTTGGGAACCAAGGACACTCCTGCAAGTGCTCAGAAGGAGGGGACTGGAGTCACCTAGCAACTGGACAGCATCCTGATTGGACCATGTGACTGATTGTTTTGAGAAAGTGAGAAACATTTACTTTTATTTAGATGAAAACCACAGGAATATTCAGAGTAGGTTTTCACCAGTCTGTGCCAATATGACATATCTAATAAACTTATTCTTTGGGGAAATTACCTGCCTCAGAGTTTTGTTTGGTATGGGTATGTTACTTGGAACCCTGACATTAAACTGACTCTGAATCCACTTTAATAATATCAAGCTTTTCTTGGTGCATACTGTAGATGTTCCATGTTCCCATCTTAAGTGTTTTCAATAAATTTAGAGTTTTTCTTTCAATTCTGGTTACATTAGCACTATACTTCCTAAAGCCTTTTATCCAGTCACATCATATTTCCTACACTTACTTAATAAAGACTTTTGCTGGCTTCTAGTAGCCAGTTACCTCTAGAGCTATGAAGAAAATCTTTGACATTGTTTTTTTTTCCCGTGTGGTGTCTCAGTGTATTGAAACCTTGCCTGAAGCTTTCTGGTCTTAAGTTGACATAATATATTTCATCTTATCCCTATGCCAGTACTGACAACATTATTGCTTGCAATTAGGGACATAGGTCTAGATTTTTAAAAGAGTCCATATTACCTCTGTCAAAGTACTGTCTTTAGATTTCTATGGCATTTAATAGAATTGTGTTCTTCTCCACAATTCATTAAATCCTGATGATATTGTTGCTCATATGTGACATATGTGATTCATCAGGGTGTGTGCCATTTATATTGCAGTAACCTGTATATCTGCAAGCTTTCACACTAGCTGACATTTATAAGTGTAGCCTGGTTTCTTCATCTGAGACCTGGGCAAAGAGATTTTGTACGCACGCAAAAAGAGACAATTTTGTGATTGGTGTGTTTGGACCCTGGATACAATTTCAAGGTGTCCAATTTCTCTTCACCAGTATTATATTGATCTCTCAAACACAACAATATTGTAAAAAAGAAAAAAAAATAGCCCTGTAAAAGGGAAAACTACTGGAGATGAATATAAAAATTAAAGAGATGCAAGCTTGTTTCCCCACCCCACCATTGTCAGTGAATAATGATGTGCTGAATGGAAGATATAAGAATGAAACTGTGACAAAGAAGTAAACTAATGCCAGGAGCTTATTAAGATGGATTGCCGAGTCATGGTGTTCAGAATGTCAGCTTCAGCTGTCAACAGAAATGAATTAGTCCCCTAATGCTAAGAGCTATCTTCACATTTAGCAAATTCTACAAGTGTGAATCAAACTTCTTTCTTAAAAAGAGAGAAATTTAACATCTCAGTTTCAACTGGAGGCCATCGCTCTCAAATTGTGAACAATTCAACAAGCTTACAACCACCAGGTTCAATAGGTTGAAGCAAATCACAAGAGGAAAAACTTATTTTCAAATAGTTTACACTATGCATTGTGCCTTATGTTGAGCCACTCAGAAAGGACATTTAGACATTTTCATTGGTACAACATGCAGTAGTTAAAGTTCCAGTATGATTTAGTATGCATTTTTGTAAATCTAGAACTTAAATTCTGAAACTGAGATTCTATCATGCTCATATATTAATGACTGACTCTCAAGTTTTATGCTAGTCAATTTATCTGACTTTTAAAATTATTTTAACTTTTTTTTTCTTGTTATGGGTTCGCTACTGCTTTACCAAATTTAAAGGCTGTATTTAATATAAGCAAAAGTTAGAATATTTTGGACATGTGATGCGACACCCAGAAAAATATGGCATACTTCATTTAATACTCCAAGGAAAGATTGAAGACAAATGAGGTCCAGGCAGAAAAAGAACATCATGGCTTTAAAATCTAAGGAACTGGTTTGGACATAACTCAACAGCACTTTTTTGTGCGGCTGTTGATAAAAATAGGATCATCAACATGATTGCCAGCATCCGATGACGGATATGGCACAAGAAGAAGAAGAGATTTAATATAGCAGATAGAGCATGAAAACAGTTACGATAGATTATAATGATTGGCACAATACTGGTTTTCAAACTGAGATTAAATGAATGTGCTCTATAATACATTCATCAAACGTGATATGGGAGAAAAAAATATTTCACCCAAAGAGGAATGAAAAGCACTGTTACTTTTGTAAGATGATAGGGAACCCTCAAAACAATGTATTGGGAAGTGGCCTTGCGACTTGCAGACAGCAAAATCACCTACCAACGTGCCATCCTTAAGCATCTTAAGACACATATAGTTCAGATGGTTCTGAAGAACTCTGGTGCTTAAATATAATGAAAAAAGGACTTCCTCCAAACAAGTGTTCAAGGAGGGAAAAGTAGATGTCCATTCTATATCATGATAGGATTGGAAATTCTTGTGCATGTTGCATAAGCATCTCTGCAGTTCTTGATCCTCTCTGAGTTTGGTGGTTTTCTTGCAGATATTTCTTTATCAAACTAGGTAACATCATCAGTGCTAGAAGGGGGTGGGGTTTTCTCTTATTTTTATATACTAGTGGCTTGCCCTGTCAGTGGTTTTGGTAGTTCTTGACAAGGCTGTTGTTTATTGTTATCTTATTTGTCTGTGTTGATTGTCCCTTGATTGGAGTATTATTTGTTTCTTGGTCTAGTGTTAATCTTGGTGTTAAACTCTGCTTATATTGGTATTTATTGCTGGTATTTTGATCATTTTGCTTCCTTTTTTGGCCTTTTGATTGGAAAAGTCTAAGAATCACCAAGATTATTCCATCAACTCTGAGCTACAAATATTTTCTTCCAAAGCATCTGTTTGGCAAAAGTTGTACAAAAACAGTTAATGATCTGCCATAGATGGCCCTTTTTATTGTGATGTTATTTTCTTCTCCAGAATGCCTTTGATGAAGTTCAAACTGCTGCAGATGAAAAAAAAAAGATTAAATAGAGGCCCCTTGTTTCATGCAAGCCACAAGTTAAGAAGAAATTACACTTGAAGAAAGAATTCATATTCATATACAAATTCAGTCTGAGGTCTCTTTCCTCATACAAGTTGTCTCTAAAATATATTCTGCACTTGCCAATACATTCTAAATTATCTCATTGCCAACAGCAAAATGTCCCAACATCAAGAAAATTGACAGTACATAGACACACAAGCACACATACACATAATTTGGAATGTATCCTCAGGCCCAAAAGATATAGAGCATTAGAGTTTAACAGGTGAATGAATGATCAGCACCAGAACACTTGGATTATAAGGTTTCCTAAAGTTCAGTTCATTCTCTGTTGGCTTCCAGTAGTTACATGATACCACTATAAGAGGTCATCCTAAGAACTGTGTGAAATAGTGTAAGTATCCTGAAAACATGCTCTTTTCTCTCTTTTTTTCTATTTTAATTAATTATTTAATTATTTAATTATTTTAATTAAGAGAGATGGCCTGACTGAGGAGCAACTAACTGAAATCGACTTCATATATCAGATTGCTGTAGATAAAAGGATTTTAAGCCTGGAAACTGGAAGGTGTTTTAGTTTGGATAGCATAACTTGTCCCAACTGTGGATTATAGTTTGGATTTAATGCACAGATGGCCTCAGGGAGAAGCATAGTAATCCTTAGGGCTATCCGTAAAGTCATTTTGGAAAGTGCAGCTGGTGCAAAACACAATTATCAAGTTAGTTGGTTAAATAGAACCATGCAATATCTGTTTTTAAAGAACTGTGCTATGCAGTAAGTAAGGTACAAAGCTCATTTTAAATTGTTAGCATTAGTCCTTACTAGTTTAAGCTAAAATATTCCCTCCCTGAACACCAGACTATTTCACCCTTGTACATTTGACTGGAGTCTCATGGATTCTCTTTAATTCAATTCTGAATGCTTGGGTATATATTTGCAATAGTAGCTTTGAGGCAACAAATTGAGGATATTGATATTCAACTAGACCGGCCATATGTTCCCAAGAATATATTCTTGTAGTTACTTTAACCTCCTTAGACCTGGACATATTTAAGTCAAATTATAATTGCAGAATATTGGAGGCATTAATTAGTCTTCTTCCTACAACACTCTTGAAAGGGCTACCCATTTGGATTAAGGTTTTCCCCATGCAGTGAAAGGGCTATTAAAACCATAAATCACATTTTATTATATTGCCTATTTTATGCAGCTCTATTTTAGAGTTGATAAACTCCATATTTAAACAAATTCCCCAGTTATTCCAATTGGTTCTATTTATAGCTTTTCTGATGATTCTAATATTTTAAGAAAAGCCAAATTTAGTTACTTTTAGCTGGCAAATCAATATTTCTAGCTACTTTTATGGTTGATACTTCCCTACACAAATGTAACCTGTGTCAAGTTTTATTACATGCTGATTATTGGCAGCAATAGATTATATTCCATTCTTAGATTAAGAAGAGCAACCCAAGATGTAGTTTTAATAGTGTGTTTGATAAGGTGTTAGACAAGAGTAGGATTTTGTTGATAGCAGCATCCCATCCACAGATATCTCCCAATGCAGATAACCTTAGCTTCCATGCTGTTTTCTTTCAAACAACATACAAAGATGTTGTGTTCATACGGAACTAAAGTAACAGTTACAAGGCCAGGTTGCCCTGTAAATTGCCTTTTTTTGTCAAGGTTGACTTGCAAAGCACTTATTTCTGCTCACTACTTGACAAAGAAGCTAAGGCAGGGGTGAAATGGGTATGATTGGGATGTGTGGGAATCTTGGAGGGAGAAGAGGAATGTACCTGAGCTTTTTGCAGCCTGAGAAAATCTTGCAACCCCAAGGTCAGACACGGAAGACTTTTGAAAGATTCATACTGCTTTTCCCAAAATAAAATGTGTAACTTGGATTGATGGACAATGGACATTGGGCAAGGAAAAAGAGCTTTTTACTTTACTCTGCTTCTGACCAAACCTTAGAAATGGCTTTGTTTCTTCTGTACTTATATACCCTGTTTTACTGAAAATATGACCTACCCTGAAAATAAGTCCTAGCTTGATTTTTACACGGGGCCCAATATAAGCCCTACCCCCAAAATAAGCCCTAATTAAGATCCCACCCACTCCAGAATACACAGGTAAAAATTAAGCTAGGGTGGAGATGGGGGGGTGGAGCTGCCCTACTACTTAACTTTGGACAGTTGTAGCCAGGTCTTGCACACCCCAACACCTGCCTTGCCAGCCCATTTTTTCTGCAGCCAGCAAGGCTGACAAAGCTTTCCTGAAGGCCTCTGCAGCTGATAACAAAGCTCCGGATCAATCTGGAGCTCTGTTATTGGCTGCAGAGGCCTTCAGGAAAGACTTGCTGGCTGCAGAAGTTCCTGAGGCTTCTGGCAGCAAAAAGGAGGCCAGGGGCAATGCACACAAGTGAGGTTAGTCAGTGGATGACATCCTCCCAAAATAAGACCTGGTGCCTTTTTTGGTGGCAAAAAAAAATAAGATAGGGTCTTATTTTCAGGCAAACATGGTAGATCTGTCAGTAAAGTTATTCTCTTGGTAAAGAAAAATGTTCCAGAAATTTCTTTTGCTCTATATGCCAATGCCCATTTTTAATAACTGGCCGAGTGGATTCCCTTTGTTGTTTGTGTTTTGCCTTTCAGTCACACTTGATTCAATGACATGGAGAAGTCAATGCAGTTCTCAGCATTACATTTTCCAGAAGTGGTTTGCCAATGCCTTCTTCCCAGGGCTGAGAAAGACTAACTGGCTCAAAATGACTCAGGTGGCTTCCATGCCTAGGGAAGTATAGAATTCTGGTCTCACTGTTCAAATTCAGCACCTTAACTAGCTCACCAAAATTAATTTGTTTTAATTCCTGTATTTTTATTGTCATGATATTCACATGTTGGTTGTTCATTGTTTTTAACTGAAGATTGTTTGATTCATTTTCTTTTTTAAAAAAAATATATTTCAACATCTGTTTAGGAGGAATGTTGTCATAATGATCCACTTATCATGTTTTGGGAACATTGCGTTAGGTTAGATATTTGTGCTCATTGAAAATAAATTTAATGTTCTGCCTTCAGGCTGGACATCTTGCTATCCACTGAGCTGAATAAAGAATAGCAGCTTTATAAAATGTACCCCCTACCTGGGATCACAGTAACTGTTACGAGTAAACTGAGAAACTGGTTGAATGCCATGCATGATAGCTAAGATATGCTTGATTTTCTAGTTTATACACTGTGGATTCTTGAATAGATAGTACATATCGATTTAATCAACTGAAGATGTTTTTACCACTACAATTTTAGGGCAGGGGGGGCTGAGAAGATTTTTTTCCACTGTTTCTCCCTCTAAATAGGAAATGTAAACTGAAATTAACACCTTCTAATATGAAAGTTTATTGAGTACATCAATCTTTCTCAGGCAGTTGTTTTAGTATATGCAAGAGTATGCAAAACAAAACAGTAAGCCAGCAAAATAATTTTAGACAGTTTAATGAAAAAGAATAAGCTTTGGTGGGTATCTGCAACACAGTCTAAAGTCAATTAAGTGCCAATTTATTCTGCCCATTTACTTAAAGATTAGCATAATGGACTTGTAATGCAGAATGATATTAAATGATGCTGCTGCTATCTAGTACAAAAGTACTGTTCGTGCACTCTCATTTACAAAAAGAATGAGTAAAATCTGGAATAGTTTCTATGGACTTTTTTTTTTTTGCTTCCACATGCCTTTAAATCAAGAAAATTTGTGCAGAGTGTGCCTTCTCTGCATGTGGAGTTTTGGATTTTGAAAAGCAGCTTTTCAAAAGTGTTATAAGCTCCAATACCATGGTGGAATGGCTACATATGCCTGAAAGTTCCTTTAATCTTCATATGTCTCAGGTTTTTGCCTATACTTTTTATTGGAAAGGGTTTTCTTCTATATGTCTAAAGATAGATGAATGGATGGATAGATAGATATGATAGACAGACAGACACAGATAATAGATAGATAGATAGATAGATAGATAGATAGATAGATAGACAGACAGAGATAATGATAGATAGGTAGATAGAGATAGATATGATAGAGATAGATTATAGATAGATAGCATAAAGTTACATAGATGATAGATAGACAGACAGATAGACAGATAGATAAGACAAATAACATCTATACTGGCCTTTGCCCAGATCCGGCTGGTTCGCCAGTTACGCCCATTCCTGGACCGAGATGCCCTGCGCACAGTCACTCAGGCCCTCATTATCTCCCGCCTTGACTACTGCAATGCTCTCTACCTTGGACTGCCCTTGCCTACCACTCGGAGGCTTCAACTGGTGCAAAATGTGGCCGCGCGGGTTGTGATGGGAGCTTCCCAATACTCCCATATTACACCCCTCCTCCTGGCCTGCATTGGCTTCCAGTTGCCCCGGGTGAGATTCAAGGTTTTGGTATTAACATTCAAAGTCCAACAGGGCATGGGTCCAGGCTATCTATGAGAACGGCTCCTCCCAACATCAAATACTAACTGCCCTGTACAGGCTCACAGGCAGGGTCTCCTCGGGCTGCCGTCTGCAACACAATGTCGCTTGGCAGTGACCCGGGAGAGGCCTATTCTGTGGCGGCTCCCACTTTGTGGAATTTTCTTCTGCTGGAGCTGTTTGGCCCCCGAACTTCGCACCTTCCACCACGATTTGAAAACTTGGCTCTTTTTACAATCTGGGCTGTGCTGATTCTCTTGGGTTGGGGTTATTTTAACTAGGGGTTTTTAAATCTTAATTCGGCTTAATTTGTTTAATATTTTTTAAATTAATTTATTTATTGTTGTATTTTAGTTGTGTCGCCTGAGTCCTTTTGGAGAGGGGCGGCATATAAGTCAAATAAATAAATAAATAAATAAATAAATAAATAAATAAATAAATAAATAAATATCCAGTTGTCTTCCTCTCTGTTCTATATTATCATTCAATCATCCTCTGATTTTTGTAGAGGCTTGTATTAGAAGTGTTGGACTAGGATGAGAACGATGACCTAGATAAAATTACCGTAGCAAGTTTTAGTGTCTAAAATAGAAAGCATTTCAGATTTTTGAATTGCATTATGAATTGACATTTTGAACCAATGGATTGCTCAAAACCTATCTTTTGTGGTTTCACAGTGACTCAGTATCAACTCCAGAAATTTTATAAATTATATAAAGAATATGTCCCTCATGCTCCAGCAATGCCAACTCAAGGATTTATGGTGCCAAATATGCAGTAGGCTGTATTTAAAAGATTTATCATTTTAGAAGGGAAGGGAAGTAATTGTAGCCCCTAAGCTTTGGTGCCCAAAACCAGTGCCTACTCAGCCTTAATTTAAAGCCAACCCTGCTCTGCTTCCTGGTTTCTTTAATGTGAGCCTCATCAACATTAAACATATCTCAGATACAACTAGACCCAAGTAAGTTGGCATAATTATCAGAATGACCAAGGCATGTATGCCTGAAAATCAGATGTCTTCCCAAATCCAATCCTCTAAATTTGTTTTGTTCAATTATCATAGAGAAAAAAATATAAGTTCATGTTTTGAGAATATACAGTTTTAAGTAAATATAAATAAAATAAAGTAAGTATTTGTTTCTGGTCTTGATCCCATACTTGACTTTATGGGCTACAGCTCCATGGCCCTTACAGACTAAGTGCAAAATATCTACCATCAGAGCAACAATGCTTGTCCTATTTTCAGGTTTCAAACTCAGGCACTTCAACTGCTAGGTGAAAATCACAATTTACACAAGGCTAAATAGATAATGGCAGACAAGGAAAGGAATGTAAATCAGAACAGAATCTTTGGAAAAGAAAGCTTGTGGAGTGGTTTTACTTTCAACAGGAACATGAACAAGAATAGTCAAAATCCAGTTCAAAATTCAGAGAGCCAAATCAGATTTCAGCAACATTCCCAAAAATGATGACCCTTCAATTTCAAACAAGCAATGGGTCAGAGCTGCCTCTTAAATCAGTATACAATCAGCTATCTTTAATCAAGAGAAATACTCACTTGCTTGGCAAGGAGCCTCACTGAACATTTCTGCTCTGCTTTCTACTTTTCTTTTGGAGCCACAAGCCATCATCTGACTGCTCCAACTGTTCTGGTGAATGTCTGTGTTGGATCAGCCCCAGATGATCCCTGGTGTCTCTGAGGTGATATTCCACTGATTCAGATTAAATTTTAAGCCAGCCTTAATATTTGTCCTAACTAGAGGGAGAAAGGATCTGGTAAGTTCTTAGCCATACTTTCTTCAGAATTAGAATTTGTGTCCTGGCTCAAGACAGTGTCTGAATGTAATAAAATTCAAATGAAAAATAACATGTAATATATATTCCAAAGTTGTTCCAAAATTACACTTTTTGAAGACTAAAACAATCTTCTTTAAGAAAGCCCAGATGTTTCAGGAGATATAATTTCTTTTTCCGTCTCATTTTGGAGTCCTTGTTATTTAGCCATCTGTCACTGCTGAGTGACCAATAGTAGGCTACTCAGGATCTAAAAAAACCTGGCACATCTTTATTTTCTATGAATGCTTTTTTGACTTCACCATCACTAGAATATGTGATAGTTTTTACCCTTTTCACTGATGGAGAACTATGGTGGGTTTATCTATATATGTAAGTTGGTTGGTTGGTTAATTTACATCCCTACTCCAGAAATCATCTTCTGTAAGTCAGGCCATGTGAAGGTGCTCTCATACTCTCAATCTCCCACTGCTGATTTAATTGCTTTAGTATTACCCACAGGACAGAAAGTTGTATTGGCATACATTTTTCATGGCTACATTTAAAGAAGTAGAGGTCAGACAGTGATATGTGAGGCTTGCTGGTTTCTGTGGCAACCATAGCATTGAGTTCAGACCACGGTAAAGCAAGGACTGACAGACACAGCCAGGGCTCTGCCACATTATATCTGAATTAAAAAACCCTTCTTTTTCATTTTCACCTTTTAAATATCACATCACATGACTCTGAGATTTGAGAGGCTGGTGATTTTTGTTACCTTGACTTATCTTCCACTTAAATATTAATAACACCATTGTACCTCCCTTCCTTTCTCTTTACTTACTTGAAGAGGCTGCAATATTTACACTACTGCTCTAAATTTAGCCTTAGTAACTATCCAGCATTTTACTTGAACACTGTGTACTAACAGTAATCCACTCTTTTTATGGGCTATTAGTTCTATTGCTGAATTGTTCATAACATTAAAATGTCCTTTATTCCATTCTGTTCATTTGGTTCAGATGCAAAATCCCAAACAATTTTAAACAAGCCTTAATATTTGCCAGAAAGTCAACTGTTAATGTATTTTCTGATTATTATAACAATCTATGTAATCACAGCATTTATAATGATTTGAATGGACAGATCTGACACTTGTAATATATTAAATATATTCAGGGCCTGTTCTATTAAATAAGATTTTGTGAACGGATAACATTTGCCTTAAATAATATTTCAGTAACTGGATGCTTAATATTTTAACCATTTCAGCATTCTCTTTTTTAAAATTATTTATTTATTTGTCTTCCAAATTTCCCATTCAAACAATTGCAGATTTTCCTATGCAATGATATCAACTTTTGAACCAACTGTACAATCTTATTGAACAATTTTATTGAACTAATATTCCCAACAGCACATCAATTTATAACAATCATCTCAGAAATAAATTTGATTTAATTTTAATGAGACTTATTCCCAGGGAAATGAATTGAGATACCAATCCTATGTTCAGTTATGTGGGGGATAAAAGGCCTACTGAACTTCATAAATGTGCATAAATTTAGGCTCTTAATTTTAAACCAACCTGCTGAACCAAACAGATTTAAAAGCAGTTTGTTACAAAGCTGTAGGAAAAATTTATATTGCCATAAGGCTGATGGCAAACAACAATAGAATTGAAAGATCATTTAGCACACTATGCCAAACAAATATTTTTTTAAAAAGAAATCATTAAGTTTTTTCAAAGCTGTTTGAAAAATACCAGTGGATGAACAGACAGATCTAGCTGTATATATAATACATAGTAAAAATACTCCTTTATCAAAAATTAATCCTTAACAAATATCAAATATCCATGATGAACTATCCATCTTTAAACACCACAATGTACAATTGTGATGGGTTTGTTTCTTTGACTTTCATTCCTGTCTGGTTCTTGTGTTCTTTGCTATCTTTTATTCCTTATTTTTATATATATATACTAGCTCCATACCTGTGCTTTGCTACGAAACTATGTGGTTGGACTTCGTTTTTGGGAAGGAAAATGGGGGCGGGAATTCTGCCTCTGCCTACCAGCATCCATTGGTATTCATCTGGCTAGCATCCTGTCAGTATGTGGGAGAGTTGAGGGCTGTTTGGAAACTGAAACAGTATTTGCTGTGTGAGCAAGAAGGAGACAGCAAGGAGCCTGTCATTTAGCTCAACTGTTCTGTACTAAAGCTGTTTGGTCCTGTGAAACTAAAACTGAGACTCAGATGGGGAGGGGGAGTAGAACTCCTTAGCATCAGAGCGTGTTAATAATAATATAGGAAATACTAATGCTCTGATGGTCATTTTGAACAATCCTTTCTTAGTGAGAATCTAGAAGCCAAGAGGAACATACGTTCCAAATTTCAAGTTTGTAGGCTTTACGGTTCTGGAAATTTTGTGATGATGCAGGGGTATTTCACTTTTATAGATATAAATAATATTTTTCAAGAAATAGTTTTACTTGTGAGTTGCCCAAATTTCTTGAGAATCAAGCATTATACAAATTTTAAAAAAGTAAATAAATCTGCGAAGGAGACCATATGTGTGAATGGAGAGGATTTGTGGTTGCTCTCACATGAAACAATTTATCCACTTTTCATTTCTGTTTACATTTCCAGTTTACACAGAGAAACAGTAAAAAAAAATCTCTCTTATTTTTCCCATAGCATCGTACTAGTAAAACCTCTTTATTTGTTGACTGTGATCATTTCATCTGAAAAAAATACTTTTTAAAATATATTTGCTCTATTCATTTTATTTATTTTATAATCTGATGTGTTTTGTGGTCCACTGCTCTCTTCTGTTACTATGTTCCATTACTTTTCAGAAACATTACCAGATTTTACCTACTGTTTTAATTAAAGATTAATAGAATAACAGAGTACCAGAGCTAGAAGAGACCTTGGAAGTTTTCTAATCCAACCTCCTGCTCAGACAGGAAACCTTATATTATTTCAAATAAATGGTTCTCCAATCTCTTCTTTAAAACTTCCAGGTGTTGGAGCATTCAAAACTTCTGGAGGCAAATTGTTCCACAGATCAATTGTTCTAACTGTCAGGAAATTTCTCCTTAGTTCTAGGTTGCTTCTCTCCTTGATTAGTTTCTACCCATTGCTTCTTCTCCTGCCCTCAGGTGCTTTGGGGAATAGCTTGACTTCCTCTTCCTGTGGCAGCCACTGAGATATTGGAACACTGCTGTCATGTCACCCCTAGTCCTTCTTGTTATGTATGTAGGTTTGAATGTCATTGGTTTAGTTTGAATTAGTTTGAATTGTTCTTGTAAAATGTCAAATAGGATTGGTTTAAATAGTGCGGGAAAACCCTGCACTCTGATTGGCTGGCAACTACGGCTGCTGGCTATAAGAAGCAGCCGTAGCCCAGCCAAGTCGGATCCATTCGAGCTGTAGTCAGTTAATAAACTCTTCATTGAAGCTCTTCGCGTCTGACTCTTCATGCAAACTTAACACTTCTTTTCATCAAACTAGACATACCCAGTTCCAGCAACCATTCTTTACATGTTTTAGCCTCCAGTCTCCTAATCATCTTTGTTGCTCTTCTCTGCACTCTTTCTAGAGTCTCAACATCTTTTTTATATTGTGGTGACCAAAACTGGATGCAGTATTCCAAGTGTGGCCTTCCCAAGGCATTATAAAGTGATATTAACGCTTCATGTGATCTTGATTCTATGCCTCTCTTAATGCAGCCTAAAGCTTTTATTTTAATTTAGCAAGCAAACTAAACCGAAGGAAAACAGATTGCAAGGAGTCTTCATAACTTCCTGAAATTCAAGAGAGTTTGGGATTCTAATTATAGGTTTATCAGATTGCTGAGATAGCAGAGAGAGAAAAGGAATGCTTATTAATCTGTCATTGGTTTCACTCTCGATATCTAAGCAAATTATTTTTCTTGCACAATAATTCGCATAAGAGGATGGCGCTTCATTTTTCTTCCCCACTAATTTACATCTTCTTAGGATGAAGTATTTGGCCCACAACCTCACACTGATGCACTTGGGAACCAATTATTGACTTGTAAAATAGAGCACATCACCTAATATGGTTTAAATAATTCAGCTTCTAAATTCATGCATATTCATCAAACTACAAACTAATGCATAAATATTGATGAGTAATAAAAGACAGCTGTTCTCCATGCTACCACACCTTATCAAAATATTCTCCACATTAGTCATCAGTCTGCACCGAGAATGTGAGCCAATTTGAATTTTTAAAAATAAAATTTGGGGATGGCACATATATTGCGGTCTACCTTTCCCTCTTAAATTGCCCTAAGTGCAATGAAATATATTTCTGGAGACATGGATATGTAGGATTGAAAGATTTATTCATAACTGATTCAAAAAGCCTGATACTTTGGCTTTATTAATCTCATTATAATTCCTTCTCTATATTAAGAATGATTAAAGTGTGCCTGTTCTCCCTTTAAGGTAAATGTAAAAACACTCTAGAGTTTAGCTCACATCCTGATAATGGCATAGTTGTATCCCTGCAGTGTTCTTAGAAACAGTGCAGAAGTGATTGCTACATTTCATCTCTATTATTATGAACATCTATTTTTCTTCTTCTTTTATAATCTCACTTTTCTCATCCCATATGTTCCTTCCTTTTCTTTGCCCTGATAACATGACAAACTTTTTAAAATTTGTAAGCTATCTTCAAGCATGCTCTCAAGCCTGCCATAATCTTCAGTTCCTTACATAAATCACAATAATTCATTCGTGCAACCCCTGTTTATTGACTATCTACAAATTCCAGCTTCTTCCCAGTCCTTCCCCTCAAAATGTTAATCAGCTTTGGTTCATGATTCAATATGAACTTGCCAAACTTCACGCTTTACACCCAAACAATACCTGAACTGAAAATCACAATAATAATCAAAAATTGTGGGAAATAGGAGATGAATTTTAAAAGACATCTGTCTATTGAATTATTTTTAAATAATAAAAAAATGTTTTTAAATTATTTTTAAATAATAAAATAACATTCAAAAATCTAGGCAGAATGCCTTACTAAACCTACCTTCACCCAAATACTCAATTGTTATCTTCTCTGATAAACAGTTAGCACAGGTTAAACATACTAATAGCAGAAAAAAGATTGTGCCTTTTGTTAAATTCCTGTGTTGTCTTCATAAATATTCTCAGATCTACCGTACATTTTCAAAGCTTTATTAGCATTAGAGCCCAATTATCTACGCCTATTGCCTTGGTCTACTGACTATTTATAGTGCATTCTCTCTCTCTGTGTGTGTGTCTCTCTCTCTCACTCACTCACTCACTCACTTCATAAGCTTTGGTTCATGGAAACTTAAAGATTCAGTTCTTTCTCAAAATATTTTTTAGTCTATTTTAGCATTGAAAAGTGACAAAGATGCACAAAAACAACCTGTATTCAGAAGCTTAGCAAAAAGTGAGTTGAACATAATGCAGATTCAGGATAATTGGATAAATTAAAAGTGGATACTCAAATAACATATTTATCCATTCCTGTCTGCAAGTACTCCAATTGTGATCCCTCAACCAATTCCAGTATTATAGCAATAGTAATAGTAGCACTTTGTCTTATATACTGCTTCACAGTGCTTTACAGCTCTTTCGAAGCGGTTTACAGAGTCAATCTATTACCCCCAACAATCTGGGTCCTCCTTTTACCAATCTTGGAAGGATGGAAGGCTGAGTCAACCTTGAGCTGCTCAGAATCGAACTGGAATGAACAGTGAGGTAGCCTGCAGTACTGCAATCTAACCACTGTGCCACCATGGCTCTTGATTGAGATAGATGGATGAGAACTACCTGTGAAAGGCCTGTGAAAGGTTCTCCTCTTATAATTCTTGCTTGAAGAAGTCTACACACGGTATTTATTCAGTTTAATAGACTAGCTGGATATGACACTAAATATCACTTTCTAAACACTTGGGGTAAATTTAGAATCCCTGTTCATTAAAACAATATTGAGATATCAAGTAATGGTGGAAATTCAGATTGTCACTGACTTATTAGGTACTTACCCTTATACTTTCCTAGGTCCACTAGGAAATTGATTCACATCTGTTTACTTTCTTTAATTGACTAATGGGTTTATAAAGTGAGCATTGTTTTGTGTATTATTCCAGCTGTTCATACTATATCCAGGGACTTGCCACACATTTAATCACCTCAGTCATTGATTATTTTTATTGCTCATCTTTTTTCATTATAGAATACTGTTTTTTTTAACAAATTAGTACCTAGAACACAAATAACATAATGATTATTATTTACCCCTTCTTTCTTCTGTTCAGCAACTTTGCTATCTTTTTTTATTGATTATATGCCATAAAATTGTTTATCACTCCTAGGGACCATATAGAGAAACAGTCTTCATAATGATTCTACCCCTATCCTGTTCTTTCATGTTTCCCAATGATGCATGCATCACCTCTGCAACTAAATTCATGTGCCTTTGTAACTAAGTCCAATCCACCTTGCTTCTGGCCATCTTCTTCTTCTCTTTTGTTCTATCTTTCCCAGCATTACAGCCTTTTTCCAGACAACAAAGTATTTATGTCCAAAGTAGGATAATTTGAGCCTGGTCTTTTGTGCCTCAAAAGAATTCAGGGTTGATATCAGAGGTGGTATTCAGCAGGTCCTAACCAGTTCTGGAGAACTGGTAGTGGAAATTTTGAGTAGTACTTTGGAGAACTGGCAAATACCACCTCTGATTGGCCTTGCCTACATCTATTCTTTGCCGCCCGAGTCCCAGCTGATCGGCTGGGTCTTCTTTTGTTGCCCTGCACAGGAGAATGGAGTTGGAAAGCAGATTAGTGGAGTGGCGAGGGAATAGAGATTTTGTAGTATCCTTCCACTGCTATGCCTACCAAGCCATGGCCACCAAGCCACGCAACGCCCACTAAGCCACCCCCACAGAACCAGTAATAAAAATTTTTAAATCCCACCACTGGTTGATTTATTTGATGATCCATTGGTTTATTTTCTTGATCATTCATGTTATTCTCAGGAGTTTTGACCAATGCCATTTTTAACTTTAAGCAATAGCAAACAACACCTGAAAATCCAAGTATCCAGTCTGTTTCTTGGCCCATTTGGTACTTCTTGTTGCATTTTAATTCCTGCTGTCCAATTAATCATTTACTACTTTCTTCCCCAACTGCATTATTAATATTCAATACTTCAAACATATCCTCTCAATAGGAAGTGATATTCCATCTATTCTGCCTCTTAATTCAAAGCTGCTATACATTATCATTTATTCCAAGTGAATTAAATAGTGGGCTTAGGAATTGGTTTATCAGTTACGTACTTTAAAGTTGATGGGGCTGGATTCTTACTAATGACGGAAGATGATTTAAAAAGGCAGTGATATTTTAGAACATACTGATTGGAGTGCTGAACTGAGGAGGGAGGGAGGGAGGGAGGGAGGGAGGAAATGGGAGCAAAGGGAAATATAAGGAAAAATGTATATTTCAGTTTCTAGCTAATTGTGGTCAAGATCCAGGAATAGAACATCAAGACTTCTCAAAAAAGAAATAAAAAGTTTAGGAAGTACAAGCCTGAGGTGAAAAAAGCTTGACTTCTGATTTTTTTCCCCCTGAGTCCCAGAAGAAATTTGAAGAAAAAACAAATGACAAGAAGCTTTGACTGGCAGTTGATGACAAGAAGGGAGGGGAGGAGGGAGGAGGGGGGAGGAGAGGGCAGAAGAGAGCAGAAATGGATATTCCTGAGGCCCTAGGAAATCAAAAATATTGTAGCAACAAAGGTTGCTTGCTTTGGTTTTAAACATTTTTTTAATGGACAAGTGGAGGTTAAGATACTGGTCTCTTAACTAGGTCGTAGGACTAGATACAAAGCTTACCCAGTTGGATATACTTGAGAAGTATATACCACTGAGATTGTCAGACAAAAAAAAAGAAGACTGTATTAGCTTGTCAGCTGGAGTCATTATATCCAGAATGCAATTTCTGATTCTCAAGTGTTTTTTGACATTTGCCACTTTAATCAGCAGGAAGGACAAGAATTTCATGGATTTAAAGGTTCACATTTTTTAGACTCTCAATAAAACATTTGCTAGCATTAATCCGGATGCTGCCATTTTTTTCTCTGTCCTCAGTTCTGCTCTGCAAGACTCAGATTGTGTAAAAATACTCCTTCCAAATATACAGTATAGAATTGTGTCATCTCATCTTCAATTTTGGCCTCATCTTATTCTCTATATTATTCCTGCTTGTGTAACATCTTCATACTCAACTAATCCAGGACAGATCAAGAAGAGAAGGCATTTGTCAACATATTTTGTATTTGTACATTTTTGTATTATTTTTCATAGTGCATTCCAATTTTTGGAGACACTGTCATTTTTTGAAATGAGTTCATTTTAACATTAGATCTATTTCTTCTCTAGCAAACTCATTTTTTTAGAGCTTCAAGAATAGCGTGATTTAAAATTCATTGCCATTTTCTGATTAGGGAAATCCCAGTAAAGGATTTGTTTCCCCTCAAGCATAAGATCCATAATCCTTTCCAGTCAAGTGTCTTGTTCTCCTTTGCATCTGGTGCCTCCTGGATCAGGCTTATAGAGCTCGTATCCCACCAGAATAAGTGCTGTTCATCATCACTGTTCCCCTGCTATGTAGCCTACAATAAGTGTCTGCCAGCCTCTATTTGGCTGGGTACAACTTGTACAGCCTTGCCCTACATTCTAGAAATGGGTGATTAATTACCAATACTCACCCACCCTTATTTTAGGTAGATGAACTTTATATTTAAAAAAATCCATTATAATGAATATTGTGGTCCAAAAGTTATCTTACTGACACCTGCTGTTTCACTGAGATGTTTCTTTTTGCAAAAACTTCACTGCTCGTTTATAGTATATTTATTGAGCTTCAGTTTGGGACTTCTGGTGAGGATTTGTGGCAAACTAGAGAGCGCCGAAGGAGTGGAGACAGCATTGCAGCCAGATCAATAGCCAGAGGATGGATTTTTACTGAGGACATTTGTCTGGGCGGGGATGTGTGAGATTACCCACTTGTACTCTGGACGGCTGTTTTTCATGACTTGACTACAGTGGTCAGTTTAGGAGTGGAACGGCTGCGAGTCATGGGATTCCAACTAAGCTCATAGTCATAACCTAAATGGACACAAGGTTCACCAAGCCTCTTTTGGGGAAATGGTTTTTAAGTATTGGGAGCCATTGCAATGACAAGTTTTAGAAACCAGGTGACTGTCCTTCAATCCTTAATGAAAGAAGTTTCAAATATATGTTCAAGGCAAGATATATATATATATATATATATATATATATATATATATATATTCTGATTACCCTTTTGCATTTTCCCCTTTTCTTTTCTTTTCTTTTCTTTTCTTCTCCTCTTTTCTCTTTCCTTTCCTTTCCTCCTCTTTTCTTTGGGGAGGACAGCAACATTGATTCTGGAAAGTTACAAATAGTCCAAGAGTCTGGATGGATTTGAAATTTGATTTTAAAATTAATTATAAGATTCCTTTCCATGGGAAAATGCTGTTGTTTATCTCACTGTTTCTCTGTCTCTATCTGTCTCTTTCACTCTCTGTCTCTCTCTGTGACTCTCTCTGTCTCTGTCTCTGTCTCTCTGTCTCTCTGTCTCTCTGTCTGTCTCTGTCTCTCTGTCACTCTCTGTCTCTCTGTCTCTGTCTCTTCTGTCTCTGTCTCTCTCTGCGTCTCTCTGTCTCTGTCTCTCTCTGTCTCTCTCTGTGTCTGTCTCTCTTTGTGTGTATGTGTGTAAAATGATAAGATTGGACTTTGAAGGTTGGGTGCTAGAGGGAACTAGAAGGATTACACTTATAAATTACAAACATTATACTGTTTACAATTAAAGGAGAAGAACACAACTATACATCTTACAACAGACTAGGAATTATATATAAAATAGTATCATTGCTTTATTTAATAATAAAGTTATATGTCATGTTGGAAAGATTTTTTTCTGAGAAAAATGAGATGATGTTAGTTCAGATTATTCTTGGCTCTCTTTCACTGTTATATGCCTACTCATAAGTACATCTGAATTTGTTATGGGTGGGTCAGCTTGAAAACACAGAAAATGGCTTAGAAAAATAATATTCTTTTCCTCAATGATTGTTTTATTTAATTCAAAATTACAAATACAAACAGGAAGTCATTTTGCTTTTCCTATTTAGTTTTTTCAAAAAGAACAATCAATAAAGGTCTCTGTTATAATAAGACCAGATCCCCACTGTATTCCATAAGAATTTCCTGATATGAATATTTAAGAAGTACTGTTTCCAAATCAGTGACCAACTTAGTTTTGAAACAAACATCAACCTATTTTTCAATTAACTGAAGATAGTTCTTGGTCAGTATTTAATCTAGTAATATTAAACAGATATTTTATTCTAATAGGTCTTTCCTTCTTGTGGAACAATTTCACTACTTTTTGGTATCATTTCTGTTTAAAAAGCCTTTGCAATGTATGTGTTTCCAGCCATAATTTCTTTTAAATAAATTAAAACCAGATAATATGTTTATGCACACTTCAAAAATTATTTCCAAGTGCGGAATTAACTTTTCCTGTTCTACCACACGCCTCTATGCCTCCAAATATTTACAGCAGTGTACCAAACTCTAAAAGAAAATATTGACTAACTCCATTGCAAATACAAAATAAGCATTGATATTTCTTTTCTCTCCCTCCCTTGCTCTTATAGAAATATGAGCTACTTAACAGAAAAATCAATGGGCATCTTTTGCTGAAATAAAGAATGTGTGCATATGTTACTGCATCCATTTTCAGCCTGAAGACATATTCCTAGTCTAGCCAAGGAGGTTAAGCCAAATTCATTACAAATTTTAATCACACCATGTAGAACTAGCTCTCTTAGGAAATTCTAGCTCTTTTCTAGCTCAATTATCATCCAAGTGAGTGGGATCTTCAGGACTTGTTAAAAATACCAATGTGGGAAGCCCCCTCCCGAGAATGAAAGATTTTGTGGAATATTAAGAGGCAGAATATTATATTTCCTCAAAGGGAGAAATGGAGAAACATGCTCTTAATGACAGAAAGCAAATTCAGTCTTTCTTAATAGCACCCCCACCCCCCAGCAGATATTTTGTGCCCATTAAGAAAGATTGGGCCAGCCTATCTACAAAACAAAAGATCATCAGCTCCGGGGTGATGGGTTTAAGAAGAACAGGACATGACCCTTCAGGACATAACAGGATTAACCCATTATCATTTAGCAGAAAACACAGAGCTCACTACATTGCACAATCTCCTAAGGCCATGATGGCGAACCTATGGCATGCGTGCCACAAGTGACACGCAGAGCCATTTGTGCTGGCATGCGAGCTGCAGGCAAACTTACCTCACTGGCATGTAGCGCTACAGCTGATTTTCGGCTAGTTTGAGGCCTTTTTCGGCCTCCCAATGGCTTGAGGAAGGCTTCTGCAGGCTGAACACTAGCCCCATTTCATCACTTCCTGTTTTTCCAAAAATACCGGAAGTGATGAAACAGGGCTAGTTTTCAGCCTGCAAAGCCTGCAGAAGCCTTCCTCAAGCCTTTGGGAGGCCGAAAAAGGCCTCAAACTGGCCAAAAATCAGCTGTGAGGCACAGTGCAGGTAAGGGGGCAGTGTGGGTGGATGGAGATTACGTGCGCATGCGTAGCAGGCATGGGGGAGGCACGCATTGCCTTCTGGGTGCTGGCATGTGAGTGTGAGCATGCAAGTGTGTGCAAAATTTTTGGCACAGGAGCCCAAAAAGGTTAGCCACCACTATCCTAAGGGCATTTCAGACAAAGCACACACACCCCAGCAGCATCTCTGAAACTTATAAAAATCCATGTACTCAATCAAGCTAATTGGTCAGCTGCTCCAGAATCACAGGCTGGTTCTGTTCATCAATAAATGGACCTTCCTTTCCAATCAGCCTCAATGTTCTTTCCAGTGCCTTTCTCCCAGCTTGGACCTGAACCTGGATTTTTCTTCCTACACCAAGATAGTATATAAACCATTGTAATAGAAGGCCTGCCCTTTTGTACAGAGAAAGATGATTTATTTCAGTCAATGACCAACATAGACTGTTAGACTAAGAATATAATAGTCCTCAACTTACAACAGTTCATTTAGTGACCGTTTGAAGTTACAGCACTGAAAATGTGACCTATGACCATTTTTCACGCTTATGATTATTGCAGCGTCCTCCTGGTCACATGATCAAAATTTGGATGCTTGGCAACTGGCTGCCCGAAATTTGGCAGTTCAAATCTCACCAGGCTCAAGGTTGACTCAGCCTTCCATCTTTCTGAGATCAGTAAAATGAGGACCCAAATTGTTGGGGGCAATAGGCTGATTCTGTAAACTGCTTAGAGAGGGCTGTAAAGCACTGTGAAGCAGTATATAAGTCTAAATGCTATTGTTATTGCTAAATATCACTGCAAAAATGCCAGTACAGAAAAACAAAATCAATAGCAGCTTCAACACTTCCTATTCATTAGAAGGAAATGCTTCCCTTCTAAGACAACGTTAATCATAGTGGAACTATATTTACATTTATCAATCTGTTTCAGATCAGGCTGAAAATGAAGAGTTGTACCAAAATAGACCTATTTTGGTATGCAAGATTTTTGCATTTTCCTCTGTTGCTTCACTTTGGCATGCTTAATATAGCATTCTGCAAGTAACCACACTGATATTGTCTTATACAAATTGCAGAAGTCTGTAGAGATCCATAGTCAACCAGGTTGTGGTTGCCCCAAAGGTGCTTTTTCAGGAAGCAACTGGACTTTTCTTTTGAAGATGTTTCACTTCCCATCCAAGAAGCTTTTTCAACTCTGACAGGATAGTGGGAAATGGAAGGATTTATATTCCTTGCAGACAGACTCCAAGTACTTCAAAGGCCCTCTAGTCTAAAAGGATGCAGATTACCAGCTGTCTGCAAGGAATGTAAATCCCTCGAGTCCCCACTATCCTGCCAGAGCTGAAGCAACTTCTTGGATGAGAAGCAAAAAGAAAAAGAAAGTCCAATTGCCTCCTGAAAAAGCACCTTTGGGACAAATTGGATAATATCCCTGTTCTAGTAGATTTATCAGAAACAATTACATCAATCCAATGGGGCAGAAGACTTTTTTTGGTCATTAGTTCAGGGTATTGTGTATCAATGCAGTTTCAGATTTATTTACACTATCTCCCAATTTAAGGACAATATTTGAAATATATTGACATAGCTATAAAGGAGAATATTTGTAGCTCAGGGTTGAAATGAGGGATACTTGGTGTTCTCCAAGTTTGGTTGTTTTCTTGCAGAAATTTCATCACCCAAACCAGGTAACATCATCAATGCTCAATACTGAGCCTTGGTGGTGCAGGCTGTTAAATGCCTAGCACTTAATTCCAGCTGCCTGCAATTATTGCAGGCTCGAATCCCACCAGGCTCAAGGTTGATTCAGCCTTCCATCCTCTCGGGGTAGGTAAATTGAGCACCCAAGATTGTTGGGGGCAATAAGCTGACTTTGTAAAAATGCCGCTTAGTAATAAGCAGGCATATACAATGGAATGAGGGCTATTGCTGAGCGCATTGGGTTGCACTCCAAAAATTGTAAGCTGCCCTGAGTCTCCAGAGAAGGGCGGCATTTAAATATGAATTTTTTAAAAATGCTAGTAAGGAATGGAGAACAAATCCCATTCCTTACTAGCACTGATAATGTTAATTAGTTTGGGTAATGAAACATCTGCAAGAAAACAACCAAGCTCAGAGATCATGAAGAACCCACACATTGTGGTACCTGAAGGATATTTGTTAGGAATTTAGAATTGCAGGACCTCCCATCATTGAAATGCATCTTCAGAAGATCAGGGCTTCCATCACAAAGCTTCATCCACCATTTTGCTGATATATTTTTTTATCTAACCTCATTTTGGGGACATTACTGTGCAAAATTCCACCAGTTTAAAGTTATTTTAAGTGGATTTTGAAATATCCTTTTCTTTGTAGAATTTTCTGTCCAGGAACTGGGAATTTCTATAATAGAATAGATCCAATAATCCCCAAATTCCAGCTTTTAAGTTATCTTATCACTTGTTGGAGAGTGATATTTATAGGTGCTAGTAATCACCTATAAAGCCCTTCATGGCTTAGGTCCGGGGTATTTGTGGGAGCACCTACTGCCAGCAATGACTTCCCATCGCCCTGTGCTCTCCCACAGACAGGGCCTCCTCAGGGTACCATCGGCCAGACAGTGTTGACTGGCGACCCCCAGCGGGAGACCCTTCTCTGTGGGTGCACCCGGCCTTTGGAATCAGTTGCCCTTGGAGCTTTGGATGGCTCCTGACCTTCGATCCTTCCGTCACGATCTGAAAACATGGCTTTTTCAACTGGCCGACCTGGACTGATGGGTTTTTTTAATTAATTTGTGTGTCAGTTTTAATTCTGTAATTGGGATTTATTTATTTAATAGTTTTTTAAATTTTATATTCTTTGTTTTTTATTGTTGTGAGCTGCCCTGAATCCTTTGGGAGATAGGGCGGCATAAAAAATCCCATAAATAAATAAATAAATAAATAAATAAATAAATAAATAAATAAATAAATAAATATCATTGGTATTAATTAAAAATATGAGACTTTAAAAAAACTTTTGAAGGATGCAGTTAAATGTTTTGTTACATCTATACTACCAAGAACTGCATCACTTCTGAAATGTGAAACCCATTAAACTTCAATCTCCACCTGCATCTCTGCGAACAAAAATGTGCAAACATTGAATTCTTTCTTCTCATGATTTTTGTTCACCCTCCATGAAATACAATGTTCTATGTATTCTATGATCACACTCCTTAACACAGACAAAATCTTAATGTGGAAGATTTTATAGTAGAAAGTGTGTACATGTTTGCAGTTAAAAAAAGTCAGGATACAGTTTCACAGCATGGATTTAACCAAATAGTAATGGCAATTTTGTGCAAGACTCAGGGGATATTTATAAATACATTAAAATTTCAAAAACTATAGGCGAAGCCAGAAGCGCTGAATGCACTCCCATCTCAGATAAGCACTCAGCAAATTAAAGCTTTAAAAGGTTCTTACGGACAGAAACATGGCTTGAATTAGGGGTATTTTGGCAGAAAGTATGTCAACTTGTTTCTAAAAAAGATCCTATAAAAGAACATGTAATTTTCAAATGGAAAACTTTTAAGAGGCATATAAAAGGATGGATTGAAAGATTGATAAAGAGATGGAAAGAGACTATAGAGGTCTATATTTTTAATAGGCTGTATATATTCGTACTTCAATATTAATGATTTTTCTTTCTTACCCAGTGATTTGCTCATAATTTAAATGCTGTACTGCAAAAGAAGAGGGTTTTTAAGAGCTGGCTTTTGGTTGTTCTCAGTGATAAATGTTTAATATATGCAAAGCAAGAAGATATTGGATAAAACTACTACGCAAAGTAATTAGAAAGTAATTTCATTCCAAATAATTATGCATGTTATTCTCCTTAAAGAGTGGAAACATTCTTCAAGGATGTTCCAAAGATGCCCCAGAACTGTAGAAGCTTCTTGCATGAGAAACGAAACATTTTCAAGGTTTAAAAAAAACAGGAAAGTCCCATTGCCTTTTGGAAAATCACCTTTGGGACAACCATGATCTGGATGGTTGAGAATCTCCATAGATATTATTCAAGGATCCTAAAGAAAATTCAGATACTGTTTCATCATATGTTGATGGACAGTAGATGAGATGCTTTGGGAAGGAAAGCTGTTGGAAAGGTTTCCATCAGATACAGTCTCAACAATGAAAGTTGAGCATTCTTAAGAAAAGAGTACTGTGCCACCTACTAAATCAAAAATTTAGGGTTAAATTATTGCTGAATTATTTACCAAGCACAACTGATTAGTCCCTTTTATTTGAGTGTATCATAAATAACATAAACTCATGAAATTTTATCTTCCCATTGTCACTTTTGAGGGTCAGCAAAACAATCAGTTAATATTGGAGAAGTAGCGCACTATAATGACAAAACTTATGAGCTGTGAAATCGCTTTTTCAAACTTCTGCTAATCCATAACTACCTAGATTTGAAGCTATGTTAAGCCAGGTCACTGGTATCTCAACCTCAAACTCCTTATGGTTAAAATAATGGCAATAAAATTGGTCAGCTTCAACATTTGATTAGAAGGATTTATTGAAAGAAAAGGACATGTAAGGAAGTGCAGGATAGTAACTGCAACTAACCCAATCAAATCAGGGATTTCTTTCCCTCCTTTTGGCATTTTTAAAATGCAGAATGCAACCAAGAACACACAGATTGAATAATGAACAGAACCTCTAGTATGAAGTGAAACCAAAAGTTAAAACAATTTGAAAAAACCAGCAGTAGTCCCAAAGGTGCTTTTTTTCAAGAGGCAACTGGACTTTCTGGTTTTTCTTTGAAGACATTTCAATTGTCATCAGAGGTTAAACTTACATCTGGTTCACTGAACTGGTAGTTGAACTGACTGGCCCCATCCAACCCCTCCCAGAAGTCTCCATGTGGCCCATTTTGGATGCGGGTAAGTGCAGGGTCCATGCAGGGGCTCTGGAAGAGCAAAAACCAGGCCGAACCAGAAGTTTCGGAAGTCCAAAAATGGGCCTGTTTCCAGCTTCCGGAGGCCCTTCAGAGCTCAGGGGAGGCTGTTTTCGCCCTCCCAGAGGCCCAAGGCAAGCCTCTGGATTCTGGGGAATGCAAAAAGTAGCCCTCCCATAAGTACTGCTAGGCCATGCCCACCATGGTCATGCCCACCAGCAACCAGCAGACAACCGGTTGCTGGGATTTTTGAATCCCACCCCTGGTTCTCATCTAAGAAGCTCAGAACTGAAGAAGCTTCTTGGATGAGACATGAAACATCTTTAAAAAAAAAGAAAACCCAGAAAGTCCAGTTGCCTCTTGAAAAAACAACCTTTGGGATAACCATGACCTGGATGACTGAGAAACTCCATAGACACCAGTAGTAGCTTTCCTTCTATACAGAGGGGCATGTGGGCAGATAAAGTTACAAAAAAGTTGGTTGATTCTTTTCTATACTCCCTTTCCTTCTTTTGATCCCTACAGTTGATGGCCAGAGCATCTATACCGAATGTGTACATTAAGCATCAATACAACTTGTATAAACCAACTGATTGAGTGACTGGGTTGCAGTAACCAGAAGATGCACTGTTTTCAATATTCCAGTAGTCATTGCCAGCACTGTCCAAAGATGTTTCCATGGTCATGTGGCCAGCATCACTTCACAGAGCAATGTTACCTTCCCACTGAAGTGATACCTATTTATCTATTAGTGTTTTGCATGCTTTGGAACTGCCAGGTTGGTAGGAACTGAGGCGAGAATGGGAGCTCACCTACCCCAAGCTGTTAGCTTTCCAGCTGACAAGCTCAGCATCAAGCCACTATGCTGCCATCAGCTTTCCAGCCACTATCAAGCCACCATCAAGCCACCATGCTGCCGATGCATAGAGTCACTCAAAATGGTCTCTTGCTCCCTGCTCCCACCCCACCAATATCTTTTTTAATCTGCAAATATATGGATCTTCTCTTCTGGCTCATTCATTCTCAGTCAAGTATAGGGACAACCAGTTAGCTGCATTTTTTATTTTATTGATTTTATTAGTTAATTGCTTACAAGATAATAGGTATAAATATAAACATAGTTATAAATGCATGGATACATATAAGAAAAATAAAAGAAACAATAGGACAGGGACGGTAGGCACTTTGGTGTGCTTATGCACAACCCCTACAGACCTCTTAGGAAAGGGGTGAGGTCAATGGTAGACAGTCTAAGGTTAAAGTTTTTGGGGTTTGGGGAAGAAACCACAGAGTCAGGTAGAGTATTCCAGACATCGACCACTCTGTTGCTGAAGTTTGTATTTGTAACATGTTGCTTTGCAGAATCTTCTCTGGTAATAAATTTGATAAGTTCTTTTATTTTTGTTTGTTTATTTGTTTGTTTGTTTAAACATGCAGTTCAGATTTCAGGAAAAGCCTGATGAGAGAGCACTGTTGGTTTGTTGGTTTGTTTCAAATCATGAGGTATCAATGATACCCCTGTGAGTCTAATCATTAAAGGAAAGCAATCCTTCTGGAGGTGTATTTCAATCATTATCACATTTATTTCCTCAGCTCCATAAGATTCTTCAACAGTTGCTGATAGGAGGGTTAATGGCTGGCTGACATAAACAAAGTGTAGTCTACGTTAGTCAGTGCTTTTAGTGGTGATGTACACGGGAAAATTCCTGAGAGTGGCATCCATTCGGAGCAGTGAAGCTCAGATTGTAAGCCTAGCACTTAATTTATTGCATCCTACTAAGAGGAGAGTCCAGGAGCATGTGTTCTATGCCTGTGTGTCTGTGAAGAAAAGCAGGAAGATATAACTTATATTAAAGAATTGTTAGACTGAGTTTTTTTCCTCTCTCTCTCTCTCTCTCTCTCTCTCTCTCTCTCTCTCTCTCTCTCTCTCTCTCTCTCTCCCTCTGTGTGTGTGTGTATGTATGTATGTATGTATGTATGTTAGTTATTCAGCTTTGTTCAGGTATTTTCCCACGTCATTATACTTGTGCTTTTAAAGTTGTATTGATGTTTCGGCAGAGTCTCATCTGCCATCATCAGGCTTGTATATTGGGTTCGTCTGTGTGTCAGGCTTTCACAGCCATTTCTGTTCTGTTGTGAAAGCCTGACACACAGACTCTACAAGCCTGATGATAGATGAATTCTGCCTGCTAACTTTAAAAGCACAACTATAATATAATCAACAAACTGAATATATATATATATATATAAATCTACGAAAACATATATATATATATATATATAGGTCTTGGTGTATTCGGGTCTTGTCCGTGTAAGATTGAGAATACCTTGGCAAGCGTTTCGACGAAATCTCATCCGTCATCTTCAGGCTGGTGTCTTCAGCTTCGTTCTCCTGGGAGAAGTGTGTGATTGTGGCTGTTTTCCCCTTTTAAACTCTAGAGTTGGCTGTGTTGTTACTTCTTGATTGGTTTGTGGAGTTGATGTATGCAGATTGGATGGCTTTTTCCTGAGACCCTGTGTGGCTGAGGTGCTGGCTGTGTGTCTCTCAGCCTTTTGTGTTGTAACGACCTGGGTAATGGGCTGTGTGATGACCTTCTGAGTTCTATTGTTGTGATGTCCTGGGTGTGGTGCTGTAATCTCCTGGGTCGTTGTCTGTGCTGCAACCTCCTGATGTTTTGTGTTGTGATCTCCTGAGTTCTGTGATGTAGTATCCTGGGTGGAGGGCTGTGATGTGGCATTCTGGGTCTTGGTTTGGCTCGAGTTTGAGGTCTGGCTATGTGTTTATAGCGTGTGTCAGTTTGCTTAGTTTGGGGGTCGGAGGGGGGTGTAGCAGCTGGTGTTGCAGCCATGGTCTGGTTTCTGGATGGTGGTTGCCTTTCATCTGTGGGGTGGGCTTGGGTTTGAGTCTGGTGAAGGAGATTGGTGGTGGCATCATGTGTTATTTTGGGTCCTGTGTTGGTTTTTGTGGCTGGGACTCGTTTGTTGATTAGGGCTAGTTTACAGATGTCTGGTAGGCGGGAAGTATCATCCCGTTTACTCATGTTATGGGGGTGTTTCTCTATTTCGATGGCTTCCCTAATCTACGAAAACAAATATATATATATATATATATATATATATATATATATATATATATATATATATAATGGGTAAACTGAGACCTTTTGAGCATTGAATTATAAAAGTGCAGACTAAGATTTTTGACTTAGATGCATCCCAATTTTTTATCTCCGTTTCCTTATTGAGTATCTATGGAGATTCAGCAGTTCCAAGTAGGTTCCACACCTATTTGTAGTATTCAGGTGAAACTGAGGGCACAGATAAACTTTCAAGTGGCCTCAGTGACTCTCAAAAAGAGTGCTAATGACCAGATGACTGCAAGGAATACAAAGCCTTCCATTCTTCACCACTCAGAACTGAAGAAGCTTCTTTGATGAAAACCAAAAACATCTTTAATGAAAAAAAACAGAGGAAGTCCAGTTGCCTTATGAAAAAGCATCATTGGGTTTCTTTGTTGAGCTTTTTCCAATCTTTTGGCAAACTTCACCACCAGACAGCTGCTACCTATAGATGTCTTCCTTGATTTCTTTGCACAGGAAAATGGTATTTTCAAGTGTTCTACTTACAAATGTCCATGTTGAGCAAAATTGTGCTTGACTAATGGGACTAACATCTTAAAATAGTGCTCACAATGTTTTTGAACACTCTACTTCTTGGCCACCAGTCTTATTTTAGCCTCTGGGCATCCTATTCTGCACAGAACACTTTATCTTGAAAATTCATTTGCATCCCAAAGGTGTTTTATTTTTCCCCATGTGGGTAGTTTGATAAGTTTCCAAGTGTCATTCTATTGAACACTTCAATTTCCTCTCCTGCAGCCTTTTTTTCTTTAGTCTCTTCAGTGGCATTATTTTGACATCTAAGTGCAAGATATTTCCATTTTTTCCCCACTTCATCACAAAGGACAGATTTTGTCATGAAATCCCTTTGTCTCGGTCCTCTTGAACTATCTAGCCAATGGTATCTCAATTTTCTTTTCTCTTTTTAACCATACAGAAAACTTCTGGACATGTTATAAGGACTCCTCTGTGCTTGCTGCTTGCCTAATGTGATAGAACAAGGGTGTCAAACTCAATTTCATTGAGGGCCACATCAGGATTGTGTTTGACCTCAGGGGGTGGCATGAGTGTGGCCAGGGTGGGTGTGGTGAGTTTGACATCACTCGTGTCAGGGGGTGCCTATGGTGGCCTGAGCACGAGCAAAAACGGAGCTTGGTTGGGCCATTTTCAGGTGCAGTGGCCTCCTGCAGCCCTCTGCCAGCAAAAACGGAGCTCCATTTTTGCTGGCAGAAGGCTACAGAAGGCTGTTGCAGCCAAAAACGGGGCCTGGGAGGGCTGCGTGCAGGCCAGTCCTTTGCTGTTTCCAGGGCGGCCCTGCAGGCCAGATCTAAGTATCCCATGGGTCAGATCTGGGCCCCAGGCCTTAAGTTTGACACCCCCGTGATAGAACCTTGACCAGGTTCTCAGGATGAAGGAAGTGCATTCCAGAGGAGCAAAAGGCAGCAAGTTTAGGTAGCTTGTGTGGGAAAATTAATTAATTCATCGATCAATCACATGGACATTTGTATATTGAAAGCCAGGGAGTCTACCATTTTATTACAGAATAGCTTTGACTGACTAAGTTTGCTAGTTTATTTCGTTCATGCTGCACACTATCCAGGGTACATCCACCTCTGTACAGTAGCCTCACATACAGAGTGGCTAACAACATTCTGTGGGGGTACCAGTATCATTCGGGGCTTTTCTCCACTGATTTCACCTCACATTCTTGCAGGTCTGGTGCCAGTTAGATTCTTGTTACTGCACTATACTTCTGTGGGAGAAGGAGAGTTAAGAGGACTCCTCCTTAGTATTTCTCAGTGTATATGTTTTGTTTTGTGATGCAAGTAGTCGGCTTTACTTTGGTAAGATTTTGTCTTTAGGAACAATAAAGGACTGCTTAGAACAATCTCAAAGTGTCTTTTTTTTGAGCCTGACATCTCATAATCTCTTTTTTCCCTTTCTCATATTTTTTTTAATGTGTGCACTTTAATATTTTACTTACAAGTTGTGTGACATTTGCAATATTATGGTTATTTCGCCTTTCTTATCATCTATAGTTCGGCTTAGTTCAGTTTTCTTTTAGCACCTTAATCCTTTTACGGGGCATCATTTGGACTTTCTTCATCTGTGACTTTATTCGGATCTTGCCCAAGTGATGCTAACTGCTTCGCCCATTATTTACCTCCCAGCCATCCATCTTGGAAGGTGTACTTCAGTCAGGGAATAATAATTTGTTCTCTTAGTCACACTATTTTGACCGGGGTGGTAGGCCACTGTATTTCATGTTCAGTCTCCTATTATTTAAGGTACCTTCGTACACTGCCTGCTATATATATCTTCCCGTTGTCTGTGCACAGAAACCTGAAGCATTCTTCCAAATTTACTAAAGCTAGATATTCATTAAATGTCTTCAATGCCTCTTTTCATGGAGCAAGTAGCAACATGTGAATCTTGTAAATCATCTACGAATGTAAGTATACATTTATAGTCGGGTGATCCAGGTGATATGGTGATATGCATTGGTTCTCAAGTACTACTTTCTTCCAAATCTCCCTCCCTCCCTCTGTCTCTCTCTCTCTCCATTCATTGACTTAGTACTTTGGCCTTATAGAGCAGGGGTTATGACTTGTGCACTTCAATTCCACAATTCCTGACGTGCTATTAGTCCCCACCTCTCTTATAGAGCATGCACATCTAGATTGATTCCCTTCCCCCATGGCTATAATTATAGCCTTTGCTAAATCTTCCAGTTCAGAAAAGAAGATTCAGGTCTTTACCATCCATTCTCCAGTGGCATAAATTTATGATTTTTTTAAAATAATTACATTTCTTTGCTGCACTTTACATTAACTTATGCACACTCTAATTCAACTAATTTATTTTTTCCAAAGGTGGATTTCATTAGCAATTTTATATTTGTGAAAAACCATATTTTCTTCTTCCCTCTATTTGCCAGATAAATAATAGACATATATTCACTGAGTTCTATTTTTTTAAAGTCTTTTTAGTAACAGCTGTAAGTAGCTGCAGAAACAAAACAATAAATGTTTAGTGGCATATTTAATCTCACATTCATTGTTCTATGAACACAATAGACTTTTTCAAGGGAAGCTTTAATGCTGTCCCCTTCTGCAACACTAGAGAGGGTCTGTCCATGTAGAAAATAGAAATAATGTCTCCCATCATTTTAAGCTGTCCCTTTTATCAGCAAGTTAGATGCCAAAGGATAACTCTACTTATTGGAAGATTTACAGGTCAGCTGCTGAATTTTACCTCTATTGACTACTCAAGGACACAGCCTTTAACATCTGGACAAAAGCTGTGAGATTCTGCTCCAAAGTGGAAAAAAAATGCTAGTGTCTTATGGACCAAAAACACTAGCAGGCATTGAAAGACAACATTATATATTACCTTATTGTAATAGTCATTGTCTTCCATTGTTCTATCTCTTTTTTGGCCTTTTATTATTTCAGACTGAAGTGAATAATTACCAGCAAATTCTTGACTATGAACTACATCTTCTTCAGAGTTACACAAATCTGAATCGTTTTAATCATTTAACATTCAGCATAAAATAAATATGTGCTCCCACTTTTTTCTATTGCACGTGTACAGCTAAGCAACTTCTAGGCAAGTAATTTAGAATGAAGAAGACAATTAGCCGTTCTTCCTATGTAGGCATATTTTGGACTCAAGCTGATTTTCAATATCTTTGGTTTACATACAGATTGATATTTATTTATTCGTTCATTTTTATAGACCCCCAATCTCAGTCAAGGACTCTGGGCAGCTTACAATTCAAAAAACACGTTATAATTAAAAATGCTAAAAACATTTTAAAACAATAAAAAACTTTAAAGCCAGATTAAATGTATGGCTAGAAGCAAGATATTTGGTCAGTTAGCAATACAGCAATTTAGTTTTTCCCTTCCTCCAGATGCTTGCTGCATAGCTTTCTGAATACATGTGTGTTTCTTCTCTCTCTCTCTCTCTCTCTCTCTCTCTCTCTCTCTCTCTCTCTCTCTCTCTCTCTTTTCTAGTTTGTAAGTGATATTTATGAATTGTATCTGATGGAAGCAGAATGTGGAAGGATTTGAAAGGAGTCACTTCACTGGATAACTATAGTAATGTTAGAACAGTATTCCATTCCAAAATAATATTTTTCAGGAAAACTGAGGCAGGCTCCTAGTCATGCTTCAATTAGAAGAAATAAAGATAAAGCTTCCTTCAAATTATGTTCAATTCCTGGTAAGGAGATGTGCCTATTTAGGTAGGGTTTTTTTTGGCAGCAACATAATCATGCTTTGCAATTATCTGCTTCAACGATTTTTTTTAAAATTCTCAGTTTAGTCTATATCTCTGTAAGCTGGGGTCTTCGTCCAGGTCTTAATAGAACCTGCCTGCTTATTGTATGGAATGGATTGGGATGGGATGGGATGGGATGGAATGGAATGGAGTGGAGTGGAGTGGAGTGGAGTGGAGTAGAGTGGAGTAGAGTAGAGTAGAGTAGAGTAGAGTAGAGTAGAATAGAATAGAATAGAATAGAATAGAATAGAATAGAATAGAATAGAATAACAGAGCTGGAAGGAACCTTGCAGGACTTTTAGTCCAACCCCCTGCTAAGGCAGGAAACCCTATACCATTTTGGACATATGGTTGTCCAACCTCTTCTTAAAAACTTCCAGTGTTGGAGCATTCACATCTTGTGGAGGTAAGTTGTTCCACTGATTAATTTTTCTAGCTGTCAGGAAATTTCTTCTTAATTCTAGGCTGCTAAATCATCCAAGATTTAGATGCTACTAACTACTGCAGTTCCTCCAGTTCAGAATCAGATTATGTTAAAGTTGTTTTAAAGTGACCTCTAATGCTAGCAAAACTACTTGTTTTGCCGCCTGTCCCTGTCAATGTCTCCTTTTTCATGCCTCTCATAATGGATATACACAGAGGTCACGATGTGTCTTATCTGATTTCTAAAGACAAGTCAACAACTCATCTTCTCCTTCCAACTGAAGTCAGTATTGCCTTTGGGAAATGATGGCACATGATGATTGTCTTCTTGAGCACCCAGGACCTTTAACTCATTACTGCTGTCAGTAATGGGTAAAGCAAGAGTGATATCACTACTGTCTTTCCCAAAATGTAACTTGTCACAGAGTCTCTTTGAATATGAGCAAGTTTTAATTAGCATGTGAAAAATAAGTAAGCTGTATATTATTTATTGTCATATGAATACCAGCAACACTAAGCAATAGTTCAACACCACCCTCTACCGGCCATGTTAATATTTTCTAATTATACTTGAACCAAAATCTGTTTTGTTGCTATTCTACAAATAGGAGCAGAGGGCTTGTACTCTAATCAATTAAATAAATAAAACTCATTTACTCTTGCATTTTCTCTGAACCACTAAATATTTATATCACTTATTTGCAACTAAGCTTTCATGTCCAGAAGCAAAGATGCTGTGTAGTTTGTTATTAAAATTGTGGTAATGCTATGCAATCAAGTCTTAGATTTTCTGATTACAAATGTTTTTTCAAAGCAATATTGCTTCTCTCTCTCTCTCTCTCTCTCTCTCTCTCTCTCTCTCTCTCCCCTGAGTGTGCATTTGTATGTTTGTAGCAAACATTAAAGCATAAATAATTAGTCTGAAATCATCTCTGTCTTTCACTCAAACTCTTTTTCTTCTCTTTCTCTAATATGATAAGAACAAGTTAGTATTTTCTCTGTTTGAAACAAAAGTGTTTGAATATATGTTAGTGTTTCAAATGCTATTAAGTTTTGTGGAAAATAATTTAATTGGTGCATTGTTATTTTAATGTTGAATTTAAATGATGTTTCTTACAAATCCTTGATGTTGCATTCAGGATGTATTTGGTAGTGTGACATTTTTATTAGAGATCCTACATAAACTCTTTCCCCTAAGAAAACAGCATCTGATTGGTTCAGCTACCTACTGCTTATGCCTTATTTGATTTTTAGGCTATTGACATTCCTATGTCTTTCTATTATTAGGATAAAGTTTCACAGATAATGGAACATAGCAATAGAGGAAGCTGACCGTAAATTGAGAACTCTTCCAGACAAACACAAAATGACAATGAAGATGATGGTGGCGGGGATTGAGTGAGATGAGCCCCTGAAATTATTTAGATAATGTAGCTGGAAGATCGCACTGACAATAAATTCTGAGCTTTCTTATTTCTTTCGGATATGTCAGAGAATACCCAAGAGAGTGGTTAAAACTCCTATATGAGGAATGTAGTACTACCTTGTTTTAAAGGGAGGGTTTGTGCTCTCCTGCCAAACTTACAAGCAGCCTGATAAAGGAATTTCTAAAGGAATTTCTAAAAGGGAGCAGTAACACTTCTTTCTTCACTTCTTCCCTCCCTCCTTTCATGACTTCTTTCTTTCCTTTCCCTCCCTCCCTCCCTCCCTCCCTTTCCCTTCCCCCCCCACCTCACTGCCTCACTATCTCCCTTCCTTCCTTCTCCCTCCTCCCTTTCTTACTTCCTTTCCCTCCCTCCCTTCCTTCCTGATGTAAATGTTGCCTTATACAAGGCAGAGATAAAACATAGAGGTCAGCTACTGGCTAGCATTCTCCGAGTATGTGTGAACCAGAGTATTTATACCCATACTGCCAACTTAGCAGTTCAAAACAGTGGTGGGATTCAAAAAGTTTTACTACCAATTCTGTGGGCATGACTTGGTGGGCATGGCAGGGGAAGTGTTATGTATGTAGGTTTGAATGTTATTGGTTTAGTTTGAACTGTTCTTGTAAAATGTCAAATGGGATTGGTTTAAATAGTGTGGGAAAAACCCTGCACTCTGATTGGCTGGCAACTACGGCTGCTGGCTATAAGAAGCAGCCGTAGCCCAGCCAAGTCGGGTCCATTCGAGCTGTAGTCACTTAATAAACTCTTCAATGAAGCTCTTCGCGTCTGACTCTTCATTCAAACTTAACAGGAAGGATACTGTAAAATCTACAATCCTACCCCACTCCAGGAGAAGGTTACTGCAAAATCCCATTGCCTCCCTACCCCACTAACCTGCTTTCCAGCTCTGTTCTCCTGTGCAGGGCAACAAAAGAAGACCCAGATGATCAGCTGAGACTCTGGAGGCAGAGAATAGCTGGGGGCAGGGCCAGTCAGAGGTGGTATTTGCTGGTTCTCGAACTACTCAAAATTTCTGCTACCAGTTCGCCAGAACTGGTCAGAATCTGCTGAATACCACTTCTGGTTCAAAAGCATGCAAGTAGGTGGCATTTTGGTGGGAAGGTAACAGTGTTATGTGTACCTTGGCATACGGTCATGCTGGGCATATGATCACAGAAGCATCTCCAGACAATGCTGGCTCCCTCAGCTAGGAAACGGAGATGAACACTGCCCCCAGAGTTGGGCACAACTTGACAGTTGACACTTATTTATTTATTTATTTATTTATTTATTTATTTATTTATTTATGGGACTTATATGCGCCCCATCTCCGAAGACTCGGGCTTACAATAAAACAAACACAATAAATATTTAAAAAAGAATTAAATTAATGGTCCCAATTAATACAAAACTTAAAACCACTAAAATCTAAAACACCCCACCCATGGGTCACAGCCCAGATTGGTCAAATAACCAGGTCTTCAGGTCATGGCGGAAGGTGCGGAGGTCAGGGGCCAAGCGGAGCCCCAGGGGAAGTTGGTTCCAGAGTTCAGGGACCGCGACAGAGTAGGCACGTCGTCGGGGACCGCCAGCGGCATTGCCGCTGATGGGACCCCAAGGAGTCCCTGTCTGTGACTTCGTACAGGGCGGTTAGTATTCGATGTCGGCAGCAGTCTCTCCCTTAAATAATAAGGACCCATGTCATGTAGGACTTTATATGTTAAAGTTAAAACCTTGAATCTCACCCGGAGGTTGACAATTAAAAAAAAATTAACTGACTAAGCGCACATTATCTTGTCATCCTCTTGGCTTAATATTGTCCAAAAAGAACAAAAGTCAAATGATTGAAGATTTCCTGAATTTACAAATATGTAGCTATGTTCATCCTCATGATGTTCTGGAATTGGCAAAATCAGGAAGTTGGAACAATCCTTCAGATGAGTTTTAAAATAAATTCCAAAGGCTGGGGAGTTAAAAAGAGGGTGATCAATGATTAAACATCAATTAAACAAATTATTGTCAACAATCCCTAGAGACACAGAGTTTCAAACAGGAGTTTTTCCAAGGTTCAATATGGGAACATTGTTTGCAAATGTGGTCTCTGTTATTATAATATTGTTCAACTGATGTAGTTAGTCAGCCAAATTAGGAAAGACAGATATAGAATCAAGATAAGGGATGGTGTATCAACTGAAATTATTCAGGTATAGATACTGCAGAATAGTTTGGGATGTGGAAGTTTCTTGGTGGCCTGGATTAGAAGAATGCAAGTGCTCCACTATGAATCAGTGCAATGTTCCATGTATGAAAGGTAAACTAAATTATCCTGCTCTATATATGAAACCAATAATCTCTTGTAAACCACCTTGGGAAACCTTTGCCCTTAAAGGTAACCCATAATTGCTAAACAAACACAGTAAAATCAAGAGCAAAGCTTCTGGCTAATTAAGTGTCATCTCCTGAGTGGATTCATATATTGAATTATATAATGGGATATACAAGCAATTAGGACAATAATCCAAAGCATGTTTTACTGTGTTGTAAGCCTCATTCAACAAACTTACTTTTAAATCAGCATACACAGACTTGTGCTTTTGTTCTTCTGAGAAATGGAAACAATTGGTGATCACTGCTTTTGATTTGAAAATAAGAAAGCCATGTCCAAGAATGAACTAAATATGAATCAGTTTTTTTAAAAAAAAGGTCAACCCAAATGGGCTTTTTCTTACAAGTACACGTGTTCGGGATAATAATCAACAAACTTTGAAAATAATTCCTATGAATCTAATGCAATTAAAAATTATGTTTTTACTGATAATGTACTAAACATTTCAATATTGAAAATTCCAAGTTCAAAATTAATATTTTGAGCATTTCAAGCAAGTTTCATCTAGTAATTAAGACAGCAGGCTAAAAATCAGCAGAGTTTTGGTGAGTTCTGATTCCACAGGTGCATGATTTTGGGCCAGCCACTCTCTCTCACAGCCCAACTCACTATATAATTGTTGTGGGAAAAATAAGAGGAAGAAGTATTACATATTTTCTTCCTCCTTCTCCTCCTTTTCCCTTATACTTCCCCTTTTGCTGACAAAATAAATTTAACAGAATCATTGTTCTTACATAAATTGAAATGTTCAATTAAGGACTGGTTAGGTTTTGCAAATTTCCTATCAAACCATAATTTGATTCTTTTGCAAGAACCCCATTCATATTAACAAATTAGTGTCTCTTTAAATAATATGACTTTCATTATGGGGGACTTTTAATTCATTGAATAATCATTTAGACTGCAGAGATTGCCAGAATATATAGAGCCTGCATTGTTCACTTACCCTCTCAGCCTTTTTTTTAATACAAATATAAATGTTGGGGCTAACACATTTGATTTGCACAGCAAAATACGTAAAAGACAGAAGAACTGTGTTAGAATGCTCAAAGGTTTTCCAGAAGTTTAGTGAATTGGAATTAAGTTTCCCTTCAGAATTATCAACTTTAGCTGCGCATAACTCCAAAATATTTAGGCACTTGATGTTATTACCAAAGCATATAATACATGAAAACATGGGTATGGTCAGGAGCAGCTGCTTTATTGCTTAAACTGGCAGCAAATGTTACTTCAAATAAAGTCTGAATTGAAATAAAATGGTCTTGCTGAGACCAAGGCAGGCATTTTCAGACATTTAAAAAAAAACTGGAGGAAACTATGCAACTGCCTTCCAAGTTTCCTTCTTTTGCATCTGTTAATACATAGTATGCTGTATCATGTTTTATTTATTTAGTTTGCTTTGTATTCAGGTATAATGTGAAGATGCTGTGATTGATGCCATTTTCTCTAATGAGGTTTTATACCTTTCTCCATCCTTTGAATCCTCCTCTCTATATATCAAGTGAGAATATGGGGTTTTCATGAGCTACAAGCCATAATCATCACAATTATGACAAATCACGGCATGACCTATCTTGCTTTGCATGTAATGAGTCTATCTCATATATTAGTTTCACCTTTTAAGTTGCATTACTGAAATAAATGAACTTTTGTATGATATTCTAATTTTTCGAGTTTCACCTGTAAATTAAATTTTAAACCCCTCATCCACATATTTTCCATGGTTCAAGCATCACATTATATCCAAAATTCCTTGCCCACTGAATTATAAAATGTTTTACATGTTCATTTTCCAAATTCAATTTCAATAATGTTTTATAGATCTTAGCGATAACATATTCATTGTTTCCGCATAATAAAGTTTGTTATCCAACAAATTTCTCCCCCAAAAAGCAGACCGTGTGACATATTATGGAACAATGCTTTCTGAGCACGTCAGGAAAACCTCAGAGACTTTCTGTATGCAAATCATGTATTGACTATATAAATAGTCTACCTTTGAATTTGTTCATTGAATCATTTCATATTTTCTCATTGAGAATGTAATTCTGAAGTGCTTTTTAATATTTTTGCCATACCCTAAATAAATCTCTCTCTATATAAGTGAAATACCACTCACGCATCATCACAAAATCTCCAGAACCATAAAGCCTACAAACTTGAAGTTTGGCACATATGTTCCACTTGGCTTCTAGGTGCTCACTAAGAAAGGATTTTTCAAAATGACTATCAGAGCATTAGTATTTCCTATATTATTATTATTAACATGCTCTGATGCTAAGGAGTTCTACTCCCCCTCCTCACCTGAAAAGAAATCTCTTTCAAATGCAAAACACAAACAGAGGAAAGGAGTTTCACTTTCAGTTTTACTTTCACAGCAGTGACCAGCTTTAGTACAGAACAGTTGAGCTAAGCCACGCCCAGGCTTCTTGCTGTCTCCTTCTTGCTCACACAGCAAATACTATTTCGGTTTCCATCTTTCAGTTTCCAAACAGCCCTCAACTCTCTCACACACTGACAGGACACTAGCCAGATGAATACTGATGGATTTTATTTATTTATTTATTTTTATTTATTTATTTATTTATTTATTTATTTACTTATTTATTATTGGGATTCCTATGCCACCCTATCTCCCGAAGGACTCAGGGTGGCTCACAACAATAATACAACACAAAATTTAAAAAAGTATTAAATAAACATCCCAATAAGCTAATTAAAATGAACAAACAACCACTAAACCCCTTGCCCCCATCAGTCCAGGTCGGCAAGTTGAAAGAGCCATGTTTTCAGGTCACGATGGAAGGATTGAAGGTTAGGAGCCATCCGAAGCTCCAAGGGCAGCTGATTCCAAAGGGCGGGTATACCCACAGAGAAGGCTCTCCCCCTGGGGGTCGCCAGTTAACACTATCTTGCTGACAGCACCCTGAGGAGGCCCTGTCTGTGGGAGCACACGAGGTGATGGGCCATTGTTGCTGGCAGCAGATGCTCCCGCAAATACCCCGGCCCTAAGCCATGCAAGGCTTTATAGGTAATTTCCGGCACCTTGAATCTCACCCTTGAGGGCAACCGGCAACCAATGCAGCTCACGAAGGAGGGGTGTAATATGGGAGTATCGGGACATTCCCATCACAACCCGCGCGGCTGCATTCTGTACCAGCTGAAGCCTCCGAGTGGTCCTCAAGGGCAGCCCCATGTAGAGAGCATTGCAGTAGTCCAAATGGGAGGTAATGAGCACATGAGTAGCAAGAGGTAACGAGCGCATGAGATACTGGTAGGCAGAGGCACAATTTTTTCCCGTTATTTTCCTCCCCAAAAACTACGCCCAATCACATAGTTTCTTAGTGAAGCACAGGTATAGAGCTAGTAAATAAATAAATAAATGTAGTCAGGGATGAGGGGATATCTGAAGTTGAAGGACTCAGGCAACTCATAGCAAAGCAGTAACATAAGTTTCTTATTTTCAACATTTTAAAGTGGCAGGAATGAAGACAACAGTCTATCACCTTGACACTGTTTCTGGGGAATGGCGCATAAGCGCTTTGATTGGCCAGACCCTCAAATTGGGAGATCTCAGATATGAAACAATTTTTATGCTGATTTATATTTCATTGATAGTCTAGTTAAATATAAAGAAATATAAAGAATATACTTGAAATGGACATTAATTAAAGTTGCATTGCATGAATATACAAATAATAATACTTCTTATTTCAAAATTATTTCTCTCTCTCTTTCTTCCCCACTAAGATATCATCATCAATTACCTGTATGTGAATGTACATGCAATTAATTTAACTGTTGAAATGGAATAAATCTAGGGTATTTTGGAACAGAAAGATCACATGGATTTTTAAAATATGAATTCCGGTAATTTTATTTTTAAAACAAAAGTTAAGCTCACCAGTGCTTTTTCCTTCATTTAGGTCACAATAGGATAAGTAATGCATTTTGTATTTATCTTTAAAGTTAATGAATAGGTCGTGAAATTAAACCAGGCCAGGAAAAGAGGATGGGATGAAATCTTAACTATAATAGAACTATAGGAATATTTAATTGGTTTTAGAATATAGCAAATAAATTTTGGCAGTGGTGTGTTCTCCAAGCTTGTTTCAATTCAGCTTCTGAACATTTCATTACCAGTCTAGATAACATCATCAGCAGGATTTTCTTGTCCTATTCTCCTTAACTTATAAATGTCTTGTGAGCTAAGGAGAACAGGACAAGAAAACCTTCCTGATGATGTTACCTAGACTGGTAATAAAATGTTCAGAAGCTAAACTGACCATCAAAATCAAACCACTGTCAAAATCTAAAACCCAAGTTACAAATATTTTTGACTATTTCATAGCAAATACATTTCTGTTCAGATATTTCCCAGGTTGATAAGATATTTTCTATAGTCTATATTCTGTAAATTATATTAGATATCATTTTTCCTTCTCAAGAATATTTAAAACACTTTAGTATTTTCAGGAAACGAAGAGCGCAATAGCTCTCAAAATTCATGTATGCTGTGTGTAGTTGTCTATACGTCACTTATGGATCTCAATACACCCTTATGAAATTCTATCAAACTACTATGCAATCTCTCTAGCAATGATTGGGACTACTCATCTATGAATACATTAAAAAACACTAGCTATATTTTGAGCAGAAATATAGGATATGCCACAAGAAAGCAAGGTACTAAAGGCTTGTGTCCTTGACAAGAGTGATAACAGCCCTTAGGAAATTTAATTCTTTTTTTTTTTTAACCAAATTTTATTCAATTTTTAACAATTTTTTAAAACAGCTCTTTTCAGTAGACAGCATGTTCCCGAGTCATCACTTTTACATGCAAATGTGACAGTAGATCTATATTCCTTTTAAACATTTGACTTCACTTCTATTCCATTTTAGCGGACAAAGGGTCAAAAAAATAATCCTAATCTCAAATCTTAATCTCATTCTGTATAGCCCCCAGTTCATTTCAAGTTAATTGCAAATATACATATATATTTTAAAAACTTCATGTATAAATCTTACAAATAACAATATATTTGCCCATCATATTAAAGATAAAGTTCATCCATGTCTAACCTTTAATTATCTTCACATTGTTAATACTCTTTTATCATTTACAGAATTCTTTTGTCCGTCAGATTTGCCCTTTCATCACATATTCTCACCATAATTCTAAATCCATACCCATGTTAACACTAAAAGAATGAAAAAAAAAACCTAGACTTGCACCCTTTTACTACTTTGAAAGTGACACCTCAGTGGTTAATATAATAACATAATCATAGTCATTCCCTTCAAAACGAAAGATAGAGAAAAAGAAAAAGAAAATGGAGAAAAGCTCCCTTACAATATATCTCTAATCGGTTGGGTTCTGCAACACATATCCCCCCTAAAATTAATTTATGGTTCCAAAATAATAATAAAAATAACTAATCTTGGTTATTGACAAATCCCATTTTTAAGCACTTTCTAAAATCATTTCAATTAATTCAATTCATCTAATCATCATTTAGCTTTCTTTTGTGGATAAGAAATGAAAAAATGTGACCTTTTACCAGTGAAAATTGTCAGTAACCCCTATTGTTTTACACTTTTATAATTACAATAGATTCTTATTACCATTTCTTCATGCAGAACCCCCTTTTAAATCGTCAGCCATTGTCTCTATGCAAACAAGTTTCTCTCTTTGTTATGTAATTCCATCTCTCTATCTTTTGTTCTTGTTTCTTGTTCCTTCTCCTCTCTTTTATCCCGCTATCCCCCTTCTCTATCCAGTTTGAATCCCTCTCTCTCTCTTTACCTTTCTGCTCTCTATCCTTCTGGACCTTTCTAACATGCCTAGTTTCATAAATGTTCCCTTTTTAATTACCTTCTTAAGTTTCATTTTTTGACCATCCTCCCTTTCCCTTTTATTTGTATTAATCTTTGTGTTAATTGTCTTCTTAAAATAGCTTTAAACTTGTGCTGGCTCCTTCTCCTCCCTATTATCCTGATCTCCCCTTCTCTATCCAGTTTAAATCCCTCTCTCTCTCTTTACCTTTCTGTTCCTTTCCTTCTGAACCTTTCTGGCATGCTTAATTTAGTAAATGTTCCCCTTTTAGATACTTTCTTAGGTTCCGTTTTTTTAGCCACCCTTCCTTTCCCTTTTATTTGTATTAATCTTTGTATTAATTGTCTTTTTAAAATGGCTTTCTCCTCTGGCTCCACCCTTTCCACGGCTTCTTCTTCTTTATTCAGCACCGAATGCCCATATTTTCTGCAACATGCCAAGTTAGTTCAGTCACTTCCTGTAACAGTTCTTTCATACTTTTAAACTCCATTTTTAATTCTTTGGATGACCACCAAAATTTTAATTTTCCTTGTTTCTTCTTCTTTAAATTTTCTATGATCCTAACCCAGGTCCAGAATCTATATCAATATTACCAATTAGTCCGCAATCCGTCTTTGTGTATTCAAGCTTTCACTTTCTATAAGTCCTGCGTCTCTTTAAAATGTAGCAACTCCAATCCACAAAGGAACAAGATAGTTTCTTACTTCTTTAGCTTCCAATTTTTCTCCACAAAGTGGCACTTTCTGCACAGAGTCTTAACCCTTTCCTTTTATTTTGATAATCAAAGTTTTCCGAGCCCCAAACTTAAGTTCTTACGCTGGCTTCTTCCTTTCGGTTGAAGCCCCTTATAGCTGTCAGAAATATTTTACTTATTTTTCTTCACTTGGAACTGCGCCGCTTCTGTTTCTCTTTTTCAAAAACTCATCTTTATCTTAATCCGGGGTGCCTTGATCTTACCATCCGATACTCGGTTCCTCTGCTGTCGACTTCTCTCTTTCCTCCTGCACCAATCTTAGTCCCGTTGAGACCTTCTCTTGAGGTGGCCATTTTGACCACCGCTTCTTGCGTCTTCGGAGGAAGAGACCAGACCAAAAGGGGAGATCGGCTCCCCTCACTCTGGCTGGCAGATTTCCCTTTCTCCGCCGCCCCTCTGAGGCAGCTTCAGCCCCGAACCTTGCAGGATCGGGGCTCTCCGACGCAAGAGCCAGGCTGCGGTCGTGGGCGATCACAAACCGCCGCCTGTTCTCAAGAAGGCTCAACCCGGAAGTTCCAGGAAATTTAATTCTGTTGAATCAAGAATCAAAAAGAGATGGACAAGTTTATCACCCACATTCTAGGCAGTATTTGAAGAGTTTATGGGAAGTACATTGTTTCATCAATCATCCTCTGGCTTTTGAATTACTTAAGAACGTATACAGCTTAGTTTACAAAAATGACTTCCTTGAAAGATGTTTAAATTCCAGTGAAAAATAGTAATGGTAGGCTGAAAGTGCATTTATCAAGCTGCCATCATCATAGGGACAATGTTGGGTTTAGAATGGTAAATGTGGCCATTATAGATAATAGAAAATGATACCATACTTGAAATGGGGAAAATAGAGCCATAGAGAATTATCTGTCTGAAAAGATCTGGGTAAGCAGTGATTCAAATCTATGTATACAATAACCCCTTCTTTATCCAATTTTCCACAGAAATTCCAGTCTCTATGATGACAGCTCCACTGCCTTAAAGATGTTGATTGTCAGTGCATAACCACCAGGGCCATGGTAGCAATGGTTAGAATGCAGTATTGCAGGCTGACTCTACCCACTGCTGGGAGTTCGATCCTGATGTTCTGACCCACGTACTTTCCCAACAAATCAAACACAATCCAAAAGGAACAGAAACCTTGTAATGCTTTTGCAAAATAATTAGCCGTGATAAGCACAAGCCTTGCCAAACTGTGCAAGACTTGCCAAAAGATAACAGACAAGAAATAATTTGCAATACAAGAATCTTCAAATACAAACTCAGGATACTGGAGCGTCCACAAGGCCGGAGTTTCAAAACAAATTTGCCTTCTGCAAAGAATGTTCGTTTCACAGCTGGCTTTTACCTTCTTGAGGAAGGGGCCATTACCTTGCAGCCTTACTCCCGAGTTGCCCATGCTGCTGTAACTGTTCTTTCCTCCGTGCAATCCTTTGTGCACGTGCACTTGGCACAGGCTCCTTGGGAACCTCATCGTTGCTGCCAGCCCCCACAATCTCTGAAGGCAGCGGTCTACTCCCTAATGGTCCTGGCCCCTCATCTGAGTCCTAGCTCTCCTCAGCCGTCCACACGTGCTGCTGGCCAACCACAACACCACAACACCTGACCAGTTCAAGATTGAATCAGCCTTCCATCCTTACAAGGTTGCTAAAATGAGGATCCAGATTGTTTGGGGCAATATGCTGACTCTCTAAACCACTTAGAGAGTTTTGTAAAGCACTATGAAGTGGTATATAAATCTAAGTGCTATTGCTATCTATATGAAATCAAGGAGAAGGGAAAGTAGAGAAAAACAACAGCAGACTTACTACTACAAATGTGAATAATATGGTCTCTGAGAACATCCAAGCATAATTTGGTGTCCCAGATAGCTAATCAAATGTACAGATGATTTTCAGTATGGGAATGCTAAACAGTGATCCCATGTTCTTCTACTTTCCCCTCTGTTTAATAATAAATGTTCTACAGCTTGTTTTGTTAGCATAATTTGCATTTCTCTAGAATAAAAAGGCAGAATATAAATCAAACAAACAAATGTTGCAGGGAACTGGTGGTTGTTTATCTACATTTCCCTAAAGTTCTTCAGAATTTTTGAAACATTGGCAAGTCAGATATTTTCCTCAGATAGAAGGATAATGCTGCTTTGGTCAGGCATAAGAATGACGTTTATATGTGGGGTGTGTATGTGTGTGTGTGCGTGTGTGCAAATGAGTGTGAGTGTGCCTGCATGGAAATGTATGAGGAACTGTGTTCACAAATGTATTCCTCTGATATCCTGATTATATGGAATATTAGTGCATCAGATAGATAGATGATAGATGACAGCTAGCTAGCTAGTTAGTTAGCTAGCTAGCTAGCTAGTTAGTTAGCTAGCTAGCTAGCTAGTTAGCTAACTAGATAGATAGGTAGGTAGATAGGTAGATAGGTAGATATGTAGATGATAGGTAGATAGATAGAACTACATTCTTTGCTATCTTTAAGAGGCTTAGAAAGAAAACATCAGGATTCAATAGATAAATTGACTGTCTATAAATATATTACTTTGCCTCCTGGCCTTTCAGAATTAATAGCTAGAGCTGAGTTTATTGGATTGAAAGATAGTATTTCAGATAATTTCAAACTGCATTCTGATTGAAATTTCATCATACACTACTTCTGCCCCAAAGCAGGCTCAAAAACAAATTACCACTCAAGAACTGTAAATTGCAGTCTTTCAAATGACATGTTTTAACTTATATAATGCAACAGGCTAAACAAGATAGCAATAGTATAGAGAAATGTTTTTGTTCTAAATGAGAAATATTGCCCTTAAGCACATCAAGATCCATTCCTGCTTAACCAAGGGTAAAAATTATAGATGACTGTATTTTTTTTTGCAAAGTAAAATTAGAATAGCTAGCTAGCTAGCTAGGATAGCTATCGTGTGTGTGTGTGTGTGTGTGTGTGTGTGAGAGAGAGAGAGAGAGGAGAGAGAGAGTACTATTTTCTGTCCATAATGTTTTACTTATAATACTGTAACTTGCATGCCAATTATCTGAGCCATCTCACTAAATGGCATCTATCAACCAGTTCCATTGCTTGGTGAAGAATGATGTTGGTTTAAGACAACTGCGAATCTGATTGCCTCAATCAGAGAAAAATATTTTGAATGTGTATGCATGTGTGTGTGTGTGTGTGTGTGTGTGTGTGTTTTCTGTAATATTTGTTTTTTTAAAATTACATTTATATGCCGCCCTTCTCCGAAGACTCAGGGCAGCTTACAATTTTTGGGATACAACCCAGTGTGCTCAGCAATAGCCTTCATTCCATTGTATATGCCTGCTTATTACTAAGCGGCATTTTTACAAAGTCAGCTTGTTGCCCCCAGCAATCTTGGGTCCTCAATTTACCTACCCCGAGAGGATGGAAGGCTGAGTCATTTAAGACAACCGCTAATCTGATTGCCTCAATCAGAGAAAAATATTTTGAATGTGTATGCATGTGTGTCTGTGTGTGTGTGTGTGTGTGTGTTTTCTGTAATATTTGTTTTTAAAAATTACATTTATATGCCGCCCTTCTCCGAAGACTCAGGGCGGCTTACACGGATACAACCCAGTGTGCTCAGCAATAGCCTTCATTCCATTGTATATGCCTGCTTATTACTGCGGCATTTTACAAGGTCAGCATTGCCCCCAACAATCTTGGGTCCTCAATTTACCTACCCCGAGAGGATGGAAGGCTGAGTCAACCTTGAGCCTGGTGGGATTCGAGCCTACAGTAAATGCAGGCATTTAACAGCCTGAGCCACCAAGGCCCTTATTTTGCATTGTTCTCGGTGCTACAAATACAAAAGCTGCTTCAACTGACACAGAACATTGGTATGCATTTAAATTACTTATAATATGTTTTAAAATTTATTGTGGAATTATGAGTTATGAGATTTAAGCTTTCTAACTGAAAGGCAGGGCAGATGGATACTCCTGATGGCTGAGAAGGGATGACACCATTAGTGTAATCTCTGGTAGTTACAGCAATTGTTTGTCCTTTATTCTGCTAGTTATTACCTTCTATGGATTTCTCAGAGGAAATACTAGTTTTATATATTTGTGACATCCTTGAATAACCTTTTTCCCCTTTTGCTGTTAATTCTGCATCAGACAGGTTTGACTGCATGAGGCACAGTCAAAACACCAGAAATTATAGCAAATACATACATACATTTTTTTATTATTTAATACAATAGCTGCCATGACTCAGGGCTTTGCTTACATAATTTGGAGCACAACCCACGCGCCAGTTAGCCTTCATTCCATTGTATATGCTGCTTATTACTGCTGCATTTTTTACAAAAGCTTATTGCCCCCAACATCTTGGGTCCTCAATTACTCCACCCCGAGAGGATGGAAGGCTGAGTCAACCTTGAGCCTGGTGGGATTTGAGCCTACAGTAATTGTAGACAGCTGGATCTTAAGAGCAGGCATTTAACAGCCTGAGCCACCAAAGCTCATACATACATACATACATACATACATAAATACATACATACATACACACACACACACACACACTATATAGCATTTTCCTCTAGAACTATTCACATTACAATCATTGTGTCTTCTTTACATGTCTAGATCAGTTGAAAAGGGATGAATTGGGGGAACCATTATACCTATGCTTGACATTTTACTGGTAGAACAAAAAAATGAGAATTCTCTCCCTCTTTTTTCTCAAGATTTAAACATTCCCCTAATCCTTGAGGTCCTGAATGAATGGTAAAATAAATCAAATAAACATTTTTCTTGTATCTATAGTTTGCACTGCCTATGATTTTGTGTGTGTGTGTATGTGTGTGTGCAATAGAAAAGATTCTATTGCGCTCAGCATGAATTTAAGTTAATTAGCTGGACACAATCATAGAGGTATTTTTGCAATTTGTTATTACTTTATTCTGCAATATCTCTATCTATCTATCTATCTATCTATCTATCTATCTATCTATCTACTGTATCTATCTATCTTCTATCATCTATCTATCTATAATCTATTTACTGGTTTTCCAGTCATACCTACAGCCCTGGTATTCTGTGATGGGCAATCCTGCTTAAGTTGGTCTGAGCCCAACTATAGAGTCCACCTTTGCCACCTACTGTAAATCCACATTCAGATACCCATTCCAAATTAGTGCAAAACCCAATTCTTCAGAATGAACTCTCTTGTTTAATTCCCACTTGGTGAAGTGTACCAAACGTTCTGAATCTCCTGACCCCAGAAAGTTCAGTTCATTTTTAATTATTTTAGAAAACTTAATTTTGCTAAAGAGTGTCCTGAAATACTCCCTTGAATTCCCCTTAGTGATCTAATGATATTATCACTCCAATTCCAGGGGTATTGGAGGGGTAAACACATACAGTGTTTTGATAACTCAGAATATTGGTAATAGGATTGCAGTATTGCAGAAAATATCTTACGGAAGCATATTCTATAATGTCTTTGTACTCAGAAAGAAGAGGAAGGTTTGATATACTAAATAAGTACACATACTGGCACAACACCAGTGCAAAGTCCCTGTAACAGCATTTTATCATGCAACATCTATCAGTGATTCCAGCCAGCTAATGACATTCCCTATTGAGAAGCAATAAAAAGGTTTTACAAATACTCCTTTTCAAATATATATTACTGCTGAGTTTGCTCCTGGCAGCTTCTCATTGCTGTCCTTTCCTTTCCTTACAAGGTAAAGATCCCCTCAAGTTGAGCTCGGCTCCTGGTGAAACATTAATTTCATCATCATCCAGTAATATGAATTGACATGGCCCTGAATTCAATAAAACTTTCAGAGCCAGACTCAGAGTATCAGAAAATATGATGATTTGCTTTTTTACTTAAAATGCACGGCTTGTTCTATTCTCATTCCTACTCCAGATTCTCAAAATGGAAGGCATAACCAACTTACTTCTTGTGATAGGAACTCTGGGGAGAGAGATATTAATTTTTCTGAATAAATGTAGCCAAATTCTGGATTGCTTGCTGCTATCAGAATATTAGAAATAAAATATTGCATGTAAATACTTGAGGATGGCTGAAAAGTGCTTTGATGAAACCAGCAAATTTCTGGGGCCTGGCAAAATAGTCGGCGAATTCTATTTATTTACTATTTATTCATTTTTTACATTTATTAAATTTATATACTGTCCATCTTTCTGTTTGGGCACTGTACATTCTAAATGCTACTGTGAGGTTGAAAACAGATATCTTCATCAGATAGCCTTTCATTTACAAAGACAAATCTGGAAATATAATGGGGGGTCAAACTATTTTCCAAAGCACCGAAAGACATGAAAAGAAACAATGGATAGAAACTAACCAAGGAGACAGGCAACCTAGAACTAAGGAGAGATTTCCTAATAGCAAGAACAATTAACCAATGGAAGAGCTTGCCTTCAGAAACTAGGTGCTCCATCACAGGAGGCTTTCAAAAAGAGACTAGACAGCCATCTGTCTGAAATGGTACACGGTCTTCTGTTCAAGGAGGGTTAGATTATCCCCATATGGGAATATGGAGATGTACCAGATATGGGGGTTGGAGTAGACCTGCAAGCTCTATTCTGATTCTGAATTCCAAATCACAGCCTCAGTTTAAACATTGCACAAACATTCTATCTCTCTTAAGCACATTTTTAATATAAAAATTCCCAAGACAGCATATAATTCAAAATAATAAGTAAAACAAAGAGCAATTAAAAGGCATATTGACAATAAAAGACAGCAATTATTAACTGCAATGATCATGATCATCATCATCATTACTATCACAATCAATGTAAACTAGCAAATATGCAAGAATACAGCATCAAAGCCATAATCGAACTTGATATATGACCAATTGTGCTAGGCAACATTCTTTGTGAATATCATTTCCTGATGCAAATGAGAGAACTGCTTCAGAACCAATGGGTCAACATTTTGATTTTCAGCCTTAGTTGTTAACGGGCTCCTCATTCACCCCCTCAAAAAATGTGGAGATCAAAGTGTTTACAGTAGTATACTCTCTCTTTAGTTGCAGAAGTATGCAAACAGAATATTGCAGAAGCTAAATATTTACTGCAGACAGCACTGTGTTTGATATTTAATTGCTTGAGACAGCATCTGCTGAAGTTACAAAACTTCTGAAAATTAAAGTTTATGTGTGGAGGGTTGATGGTGTTATGCAAACTCCATATCAGATTATACCCAACTATATTAGTCATTGTTTGATTGGGAGCTTCCCCAAATTAGTTAGAAGACAGGCAACTATATCAATGTTTTAACTAAGTAAGTAAATAAGTAAATATTAATTTGATGAGTATATCTTATTTTCATATGATTTTAAATTACTGTCATAACATTAAACAATGGCAAATTCTATCAGTTTGCTTTCTAGTCAACATAGGATGATTAATTCTTAAGCATTTAAATAAAGTGTGTATTGAGAAAATCTTGATGCCCTTTAGGAGAATCCATTTTACACTGCTTAGTTATATATTTTCTGATGACTTAAATGAAGCCAATTGCAATTTGAATTCTAAGTTATCGAATACAACCTTTCTTTACCCCAAATGCCAATTTGTTTTTATAGGTTCTTCAAACAGATTGTAAACCGGGTTTTATTTACATGGTTGCTAACAAAACAAAATGCTATATACTACCATGAGTTTTTTTAGGACAATAACATTTTTGGCTTTATTAAAACAGCTATATTCTGAGCATTTTCTGTGTGAAAGTTAAGCAAATGGGGGACATTGAAAAGAGAGAGAGAGAAAATTAATGCACTTGCAATTTACTTACCTCAATTGCTCATTTTCTTATCTTTCCTTTTTCTTTCAAAAGTCCTCCTCTAATTGCCTCTTTATGTGTTCTTTATCTCAAAGCAATTCCTAAAATAAGTGCATGGTTTAAACATCTTTAAACAACACCTATTATATATGCACAATACACATATGCGTATACATGTAGAAATACTAAACTTGACAGCCATTCAAATATTTTCCTAATGGATTCATAATGGCTTCCATTATGCATAAGGCATTAGGGAAGCTGTTATCAAACAGGTTACGTGTTTGGCTGAATAGAAGAGCGATATAGAAACTGAATAAAAATAAATAAATTTAAGAAACTTATTAAAATATATGAAGAACAGTTGCAGGAATTGGGTACATCTAGTCTAGTAAGAAGAAGAACATGATAGCAATGTTCCAATATTTGATGGGCTGCCATGAAGAAGAAAGGGGCAAACTATTTTCCAAAGCACCAGAAGGCAGGACAAGAAAAAATGCATGGAAACTAATCAAGGAGAGAAGCAACCTAGAACTAAGGAGAAATTTCCTAATCTGAGAACAATTAACCAGTAGAACAGCTTGCCTTTGGAAATTGTGGGTGCTACATCATTGGAGGCTTTTAAGAAGAGACTGGACAGCCACTAGTCTGCAATAGTATAAGGCAGCCGTGGGCAAACTACGGCCTGGTGGCTGGATCTGGCCCGTTCGGCTGTTCTATCCGGCCCGCAGAGCCGAAAGAGCGGAAGGTTCTCTTGCTCTCCCAGAAGGCTATGTGAAGTAATCTAACTGTGAATTTATATTAGTTCACACAAACACTCCATCCATGCTTTTGTTCCGGCCCTCTGGTCCAGTTTAAGAACCCATTGTGGCCCTCGAGTCAAAAAGTTTGCCCACCCCTGGTATAAGGTCTCTTGTTTGAGCAGGGGTTTGGACTAAAAGCCCTCCAAGGTGTCTTCCAACTCCATTATTCTTTTATTGTGCTAAATACCATATCTGAATGTTGAAGACTAAGCCACGGGTTCAGCAGCATTAATGTAAGACATAATTGATCAAGTTAAAATGTGCTATGATTAACAACTATGTTTGGGTTTGCTTTCTTTTGGAAGACTCATTATGGACATTTTCTAAAACTAAAGCTGGCAGGTTTCATCTTGCAGAAGCTATTTGTTCCCCCCTTTCTCTTCCCTTAAAAAGAATTCACCTGCAGTTGACTGCATTTCACCGAAATCATTTTTTTCCCATCTTCATTTAGTCATATGTAAATTCATGCAAATGTAATCAATCAATTAAAAATCCTAGGATGTGCGAAGTATGATTTCTTTAATCAGTGATGTCCCTGAGAGTAAGTACTACCTTGAGGAGAGGAAGATGGCTTTTCATCAAATTATCCATTCATTTCGTAGAAAATAGACAATAACATTTGATGGTACAGAACTGCTGCTGCCAGCAAACTTTTAAGTTTGTTTTCATCTGGTATGTGGTGCTGGTTATTTTCAGCGCTTGGAGATTCGTTCTTAACAGCAGCTTCAATGAAGAGCTCACTCGTTTCTAGATGGCATTAAATCATTTTATAACATAATTTTCATCAACACTTTCCCACTCGAGATGAACAGTACCTTTTACTGTTCCCTACCAGGCAATTAATTAAATTAACGATCTCCTTGTGAAGCATATTGTAGTGCTTAATTCAGAATACAGCTGTCTATTTGGAGAATAAATCTGGATTTTCAATAGTTCACAGGGGTGTCAATCATTTAATTATTGGTACTGCTTCACTCCTGTATAGCTGAGGGCAAGTTCCATTTGCAACTAATCAGGACACAAAGATAGCTTAATAATAATATTCTTACTAGTGACATATTTTTCCTCTTATTCTGACAGTAGGCAAAATCTGTCAGGCTTTAAACACTCCATAGCCTAGAGATTATAGTACCTGGCAATAGAGACAATAGAAGCAAATTTTAGTACAGTTATTTTATTTTCTTTTATTTTTTTGCTGATACAAACATACTGTAGATATTGTTGGAAGTTAAAACCCACCCCTCTCCTAGAAAAATGAAATATTTTAGGATATATTGAAGAAGGTAGAATATTTCCCTAAAAGAGAAGTAGAAACTCAGAGAGGCAGAAACTCAGCCCCACCCCACTTTTGTGAATGGGCCATTAAGGCCTGGGACAGTCTATTCTACATAACAAAGATCTACCTCCTTCAGGCAGAGCCATTCAATTGCCCTTCATTGTACCACCCAGCAAGTTCAAAGCCAGAGAGGGTATAAAACCCAGGCATGTGATCTTGTCCACCATTAAACCATCTTTCCAAGCAGCCTCCATGTTTCCAGTGTCTTTTTCCCACTTGGAACTGAACCCAGAAGGATATTTCTTCCAACAATATAAAGAACAACAGCAGTGGGAAAGGCCCCAAAATTCCACTCTTTCTGCTCAAAAGATGCAACATTTGATAACGACCATGACTAAACCAAACATTTTTGCTTGGTTGTTTGTTTTCAATGCAATTTAAGTATAAGCAACAGAGCTCACCTCTCCTGACCTCCTTCTAAATTCAGTGAACCTCTGTCCACAAAAATTTAGGAAACAATACCCTAAGCAGAATTTCCATAGCTATGTCACTTGCCAATTAAGCAGTAAATTTGGGATTTATTGAAAAAAAAATATAATCTCACAAAGTGAGTGCTAACAATTACTTTCCAAACCCAGATGGGAAATCATCTAACAGTTCTTTTCCCATGCATGGCAAATGAATAGGCTTCTATCAGTGAAGAGCAGTGCAAATGAAGACACCAAACACATTCTGTAATTTTTCTTAGCAAGATGCCCAATAAGATGGATGTCTGCTACAAATAGGCATTCTTGGCATTGAGGTTTGTTGGTTTTCTTGAGGAGGAGGTTTTGCTGCTTGCCGCTGTTTTCTGCCCTAGGGGTCGCAGGAATTTGGAGCCATTCCCGGCAAAATTGCCGTGGTTCGCCGCTGCTGGGCTTCGCGACTGCTTTGACTCACGGCTGCTGGCTTGCCGCCCGATTGGGGAGCTGCAAAGCCGCTTGTTCTATCTTCTACGCCTCGGAGCCCCGTGCCGGAGATTTCGCCGCCGAGATGCTGGCGAGGTCTGCTGGAGTTGCTGGAGTTGCTGAGGACCTGTTGGCTGGGGACCCGCTGTTGCGCTTGCTGGTCATGGTCGCCAGCTGTTTTTGCTGACTACATACAGCAGCGGGCGAGGAGTTTGGTGGTGATAAACCACGATCCTGTTGTCGGGCTCGCTATATGGACAACAGTCGGACGATAGTGGTCGGCGGTCTTGTGCCAGGGTCACCATGGGGTGACCACGGAGTCTACTTAAGAACAGTTCTACCGCCTGTGGGTTCTCCCCCTTCCTCTGTTTGTGGCTGGGGAAGTGTCCTTGTGGGGAATGGGGTTTTTCCCACCCCTCGAGGCCTTCCTCCTCCCTTCAGAAATGTAAGCCCTGGGGAAAGATCTGTGGGAGGGGCTGGGAGGCTCACGGCCTGGAGATTCCGGGAGGGAGGCACTCACGCCATAACCCGGTCGGGTGGGCGGCTCTATCCCGTTGTGGGTCGAAGTTCGGCGAAGACCCCCACGGGATGGGCGATGGCCCTGGGCCCGTGGGCTGTGGTCGGTATGTGAGTGCTGTACCTGCCTGACTGCTACGACGCTACACCCCACGGACTATGGGGTTTATCATTGTCCGCTGTTCTTTTCTTCTTTTAATGTCATCTTGCCATCTTGTTATTTTGTCCCTATCATCATCATTGAGGACGCTTGGCTCATTTGCACCATTCACCCGACTTGGACTTTGCCTCCTCTTGGGACGCCTCTCCCCTTGCAGTGAGAGAGCAATGGGAGGATAAATTCCCCTGCAGTGAGAGTGCAGTGGGTTATTCAGGACTCTGTCCCAAGTCACTGTGGTGGCAGAACAGTGACTGGTCCATCTCTACCTGGATCATCGACAGTGGTGAGAGAACTGCCGATTGTGGACTTTTTTCCTGACTTTAACATCGCCTGTCCCTTAATTATATTTCCATCTCCCTTTTGTTTCATCTTCCAACTACCTCTTGTACTGTTTTGCCGAGATATATTTACTATGCTTGCCTATTCCTCATCGGAGTTATGAGGCCCTCCAGGCGTTCCCCTGTCTGGGATGTGGCCCTCACGCTGTCAAGAGCTATTTTAATGACGGATCCTGGGATCCTGAGAGGTGGCATGCCAAGAAGAAGGGGCTAAATTCTAAATTTGATAGGAAGGGGAAACTTTAAAATTTTTAATTGATTGTCTTAAGGGGTTAGGGAAGGGAGAATGGGTCTTTGTCCAACCCGTTCGTGGTGGGGGGGGGGGGCGGGGCCATCGGGACTCCAGGGCCTGAGGTGGGGCCGCATTCCCAGGGTGGTGGTGGTGTTGGCAGGAAACGGAGAGGCATAGGGTCAGACATGTGGGGAGCACGCACTCCGCCATCTTTTGTGCTGCTGCTCGCTTCCACCCTATGGCCTCTCCCAGGGGACATGGGAACTGGGACCCCTGGGCTTAGGCTGGTGTATTTTAATGCCAGGTCCGTGGTTAATAAGTCCACCCTCCTCCGTGAGATAATTGAGGAGGAGGCCGGACCTGGCCTGCATCACCGAGACCTGGCTGGGCCCAGAGGGCGTGTCCTCTGGTAGATTTGTGCCTCCAGGTTTCGGTTTTGCACCGCCCCGGCCCAGGGAAGGTGGTGGGGTGGCCGTGGTTATTGGGAGACCTTGTTTCCAAGGGAGGTCACTGTTCCAGAGATAGGTGGGAGTGAGACACTCTCCTGAGGTGGGGCCCAATGGTCGGGTGGGCTTGCTGCTCGCGATACCTTTCACCCAGCTGTGTGACAGCTGCCCTACCTGGGCTTCTGTTCTCTCGGGTGGCGGTGGAGTTCCCGGGCTTATAGTCCTGGGGACTTCAATCTGCCTCCTCCCTGGGGGGTGCCGGTTTAGCCCAGGAATTCATGGCTTTATGGGAGGCCATGGGCCTGACCCACTAATTCAGGGCCCCACCCATGAGGGGGAACACTCTTGACCTACTTTTTGTCTCTGAACAGTGGCGAGTGACAGAGGGCAGGCCATTTTACGGCTGTGCCCGCCCATGGTCTGATCACTATCTCCTACGGCTGGTCTTCCAACAGGCTGCCCCCACTGCTGGGATGAGGAGCCGCTTAGATGGTCTCCTCCCAGGCTCTTTATGGACCCGGAGCTGTTCTCGGCGAGCTGGGGTTTCTTCCTCTTCTGCCCACAGCTCTGTTGAGGACTCATGCTGCTTGGCAGCAGGCCGCCAGAGGCTCTCTACAGGGTTCCTCATGCGCACTCCCCCTCACACGCCGGGATCCCGGATGGCCTTGGTACTCGGAGGAGCTCCGGGAGATGAAACGCCATCGAGGGGCTTGAGAGCAGGTGGAGGTCCACCCGCCTCCCAGTCCACGAGCCCAGCTAAGAGCCTATATTAGGACTTACCTGGTAGCTGTGAGGGTGGCAGAAGGTCTTATTCTCCGCCTCATAGCTCAAGAGATAACCGCCAGCCGCCTCTGTTTCGGGTAACCCGCTCTTCCTTCGTAGTAGGAGGGGCGGACCACTGCGCGGGCAGGGCTGAGGAGTTTGGTCAACATCTGTCGGATAAGATTGCTCGGATTCGGGCGCGGTTGCCCTCTGATTTGCAGTGGTCTGAGGAACGGGATGTAGGCAGTCTGGCCAGTACGATCTGGGATGAGTTCATTCTGTTTCCGAGGATGAAGTGGACGGATTATGCGACGCCTGAGTTCCACCACATGTTTGTTGGACCTGCGTTCTCCTGGCTGGCTATGCCGCCAGGGAGGTCACTCATGCTGGCTCCAGGCAGTTGTCAACGCCATTAAGGGAGGGCGCTCTTCCCACTGCCTTGAAGGAGGCGGTGGTGAGACCCTTCTGAAGAAGCCTGCCCTGGACCCTACCGTGTTAGACAATTCGTTCAGTCTCCAACCTTCGCTTTTTAGCCGGTTGTTGAGAGTGTGGTGGCTCAGCAGTTTCCGCTCCTGGATGAAGCTGACTACCTGGATCCGTGATCAATCGGGCTTCCGCCTGGTTTCAGCACGAGACGGCATTGGTCGCACTGATGGATGATCTCTGGAGGGCTCGGACAGGGTTTTTCCTCTGTCCTGGTCCTATTAGACCTTCTCAGCTGCTTTCCATACCATCGACCATGGTATCCTCCTCCCACGCCACCGAGGGGTTGGGCATAGGGGCACTGTGTCGTGGTTCACTCTCCTCTCGGGCATCAAGTCGGTGTTGGCGGGGGCAGAGGTCACCCCAGGGTGCTCTCTGGGGTCCTCAGGGGTCGGTCCTTCCCCCTGCTATTTAACATCTACATGAAACCGCTGGGTGAGATCATCTCGTGGTTTTGGGGTGAGTTTCATCAGTACGCTGATGATACTACAGCTGTACATTTCACCAACCAGATCGGTGATGCCTCTCTCCCTGATGAGACCCAGTGTCTGGATGTACGGATTTGGATGAACGAAACATGCTTGCCTCCCACCCGCCAAGACTGAGTGGTAAAGTGACACGCATCTCGTCCAGTTTGGAGTGTCCATCTTTGGCCATAGGGGGGAGTGGTATTACCCCCTG
>CM019153.1:38106858-38134515 GCA_009733165.1 Naja naja
GTCTCTTCCAACTCGATTATTCTTTTATTGTGCTAAATACCATATCTGAATGTTGAAGACTAACCGGGTTCAGCAGCATTAATGTAAGACATAATTGATCAAGTTAAAATGTGCTATGATTAACAACTATGTTTGGGTTTGCTTTCTTTTGGAAGACTCATTATGGACGTTTTCTAAAACTAAAGCTGGCAAGTTTCATCTTGCAGAAGCTATTTGTTCCTTTCTTCCCTTAAAAAGAATTCACCTGCAGTTGACTGCATTTCACCGAAATCATTTTTTCCCATCTTCCTAGTCATATGTAAATTCATGCAAATGTAATCAATCAATTAAAATCCTAGGATGCAGTATGATTTCTTTAATCAGTGATGTCCCTGAGAGGTACTACCTTGAGAGAGAGGAAGATGGCTTTTCATCAAATTATCCATTCATTTCGTAGAAAATTGACAATAACATTTGATGGCACAGAACTGCTGCTGCCAGCAAACTTTTAAGTTTGTTTTCATCTGGTATGTGGTGCTGGTTATTTTCAGCTTGGAGATTCGTTCTTAACAGCAGCTTCAATGAAGAGCTCACTCGTTTCTAGATGGCATTAAATCATTTTATAACATAATTTTCATCAACACTTTCCCACTCGAGATGAACAGTACCTTTTACTGTTCCCTACCAGGCAATTAATTAAATTAACGATCTCCTTGTGAAGCATATTGTAGTGCTTAATTCAGAATACAGCTGTCTATTTGGAGAATAAATCTGGATTTTCAATAGTTCACAGGGGTGTCAATCATTTAATTATTGGTACTGCTTCACTCCTGTATAGCTGAGGGCAAGTTCCATTTGCAACTAATCAGGACACAAAGATAGCTTAATAATAATATTCTTACTAGTGACATATTTTTCCTCTTATTCTGACAGTAGGCAAAATCTGTCAGGCTTTAAACACTCCATAGCCTAGAGATTATAGTACCTGGCAATAGAGACAATAGAAGCAAATTTTAGTACAGTTATTTTATTTTCTTTTATTTTTTTGCTGATACAAACATACTGTAGATATTGTTGGAAGTTAAAACCCACCCCTCTCCTAGAAAAATGAAATATTTTAGGATATATTGAAGAAGGTAGAATATTTCCCCTAAAAGAGAAGTAGAAACTCAGAGAGGCAGAAACTCAGCCCCACCCCACTTTTGTGAATGGGCCATTAAGGCCTGGGACAGTCTATTCTACATAACAAAGATCTACCTCCTTCAGGCAGAGCCATTCAATTGCCCTTCATTGTACCACCCAGCAAGTTCAAAGCCAGAAAGGGTATAAAACCCAGGCATGTGATCTTGTCCACCATTAAACCATCTTTCCAAGCAGCCTCCATGTTTCCAGTGTCTTTTTCCCCACTTGGAACTGAACCCAGAAGGATATTTCTTCCAACAATATAAAGAACAACAGCAGTGGGAAAGGCCCCAAAATTCCACTCTTTCTGCTCAAAAGATGCAACATTTGATAATGACCATGACTAAACCAAACATTTTTTGCTTGGTTGTTTGTTTTCAATGCAATTTAAGTATAAGCAACAGAGCTCACCTCTCCTGACCTCCTTCTAAATTCAGTGAAACTCTGTCCACAAAAAATTTAGGAAACAATACCCTATAAGCCGAATTTCCATAGCTATGTCACTTGCCAATTAAGCAGTAAATTTGGGATTTATTGAAAAAAATATATAATCTCACAAAGTGAGTGCTAACAATTACTTTCCAAACTCCAGATGGGAAATCATCTAACAGTTCTTTTCCCATGCATGGCAAGTGAATAGGCTTCTATCAGTGAAGAGCAGTGCAAATGAAGACACCAAATATATTCAATTAAAGCAAGTGTTTAAATGAAAATCATCAAATAAGTCCTGCCCTTAAATAGCAGGATTTGCTTGGTTGTTTGTTTTCAATGCAATTTAAGTATAAGCAACAGAGCTCACCTCTCCTGGCCTTCTTTTAAATTCAGTGAAACTCTGTCCACAAAAAATTTAGGAAACAATACCCTATAAGCAGAATTTCCATAGCTATGTCACTTGCCAATTAAGCAGTAAATTTGGGATTTATTGAAAAAAATATATAATCTCACAAAGTGAGTGCTAACAATTACTTTCCAAACTCCAGATGGGAAATCATCTAACAGTTCTTTTCCCATGCATGGCAAGTGAATAGGCTTCTATCAGTGAAGAGCAGTGCAAATGAAGACACCAAACACATTCAATTAAAGCAAGTGTTTAAATGAAAAGCATCAAATAAGTCCTGCCCTTAAATAGCAGTCTATCTATCCTTCAAATTAAGTGGGATTTTAACCGCCCACCAAAAAAATACAAGTTACGGTTTCAATGAACTGTCAAGTTCCCTTCACTACCATATTCATGAGATTATCAGGAGGAGTCTTTGTTATGTGTAATGAGATCCACAGAATGTCACCTGAGATATCTTGCTTAGGTTCATGATTTTCTTGCTTCATGATTTCCTGATATGAATATTGAAGCAATGCCTTCTGCCCCAGCCTTCCCACCTCCCTCCCTCCCTCCCTTCCTATCAACTTATTCCTACAAACCTATTTTGGATTTTGAACCAACTTGATTAACCATTTTCTGAGGGAAAAATTCCTTTCAATAGAAAAGATATCAAAACAAAGCAGCAGTTAACATATACAAAGCTTGTTCGGTCTACTCAGAAGAAATGCATACAGTAGTTGATCAAAATGTAATAAAATATTGTAGGTTGCAATAGAAATTGAACTTGTAAAACTTTGTTTCATTTTATTAATTACTTTTTCAAACTTTTAAGCTTTACAATACTCTCATATATTCATTGCATTTCCAGCATTGTTTATTTTGGTGATCGGGAGTGGAGCAATATCAGTACAATATCTTATACCGTTTTTTTTAAATTACATTTATATGCCGCCCTTCTCCGAAGACTCAGGCTGGCTTACAATTTTGGAGTGCAACCCAATGCGCCAGCAATAGCCTTCATTCCATTGTATATGCCTGCTTATTACTAAGCGGCATTTTTACAAGGTCAGCTTATTGCCCCCAACAATCTTGGGTCCTCAATTTACCTACCCCGAGAGGATGGAAGGCTGAGTCAACCTTGAGCCTGGTGGGATTCGAGCCTGCAGTAATTGCAGGCAGCTGGAACTTAAGTGCTAGGCATTTAACAGCCTGCACCACCAAGGCTCTTCAGCCCAGGAACAATATTTGAAGTAAATATAATGTTCTTTTTCCATTGAATTTCCCATTCTTGCATCTCTATTATTGTATTCAAATCTGTGACTATTTAAAATGTATCCTGTTGAAGGTTGTTTCATACTGGTTAAATGGATTGTCTGATTATCTATTTAATTTCTGCTTTCACTATGCATTGTATTGAGATATTCTGGCACACGAAAAGGAATACAAGCTATTATTGTTGTAGCTGTTTGCAGAGTGTTCCCTAGCAACTATAAATTAGCAGCTCTGCATGTATGCATTTTTTTGTTATTGAACACTAAAAATTCTGTTGTTGCTTAGGAGAAGCTCTTCTGTATATATCCAAATTGTATTTTTTATAAATCTAAGTGCATCATTTGCCTAATGCCAGTTTGTTTCTCTAAAGCCATTTAGGTGTTATCTCATGGAACTGCAAAATATTTATTCCACTCATTTATTTTGTTCATTGAGCTATATGCCACCCTAAGTCATGTTTCAGTCATCCCTGTCATGTTTCAGTCATCCCTGAGACTGCATTCCAGAAATTTGGTAACAAACAACAGAGAATATTATACATACGTTCCAGCCAAATTTCACTGAGTTACTATACAGAATGGGTACATTCAAACCTAGATTGGAAAGCTTACGCTGTTGGAAAAATAACCCAGCTGCCTCTCCCAAAGGCTAAAAAAGTTTTTAAAAAATGCATCCAGTTCAGTTTTTCCTATTACTTCACAGCCTCCCCATTCTACATACTTCAGAAAGCACAGCTCGCATTCACTGTCATCACTAGCCTTAAAGATATAGGTACAATAGTCAGAGGTGAGCTGCACTTATGTTAGCAACTGGTTTACTGGTTGTGAGCATGCATGTGCCTCTTTGGGGCTGAAACAGAGCTTCAAACATGCAGGTAACCTATTCAGGCAGCTCCGGTGAGTACATCGGGGCGGTGCAGAACTCAGCTGGGCAGCGTGGCTGCGGGGAAAGAGACATAAAGTTAGTTATATATGGAAAGGATAGCACAGGGGTGGGTGAGCAGGCTCAGCCAGTGATCACAACTACCGGTTCACCTGAACTGGTGTGACCAGGTAGCAGCCCACCACTGACAATAGGGTTTCAAAGATACTTGACATGAGAGAAATATTGGCATAGCACAGAGGTGTCAAACTTGATTTCATTGAGGGCCGCATCAGGGATGTGTTTGACCTGGAGGGGCCGGGAGGGCATGGCCAGGGTGGATGTGGCCAGCATGATGTCATTCATGTCAGGGGGGTGCCAGTGGTGGCCCGAGCACTCTGCCAATGAAAATGAGCTCCATTTTTGACTGCGATGGCGTCACACAAAAACAGAACCCAGGAGAGCCACACAAGCTCCGTTTTCATTGGCAGAGGCACCGAGGGCCAGTCCTTCACTCTTTTCAAGGCAGCCCCATGAGCCAGTTCTAAGCACCCTGTGGGCCAGATGCAGCCCCCAAGCTTTGAGTTTGACACCCCCTGGCATAGCACATAAAGTATTCGACTGAAGTTTTCAGCTAAGAACATTATTTGGAGACCAATATGTCTTCCTGCTCAGTTCCTGACATTAAAATAGCATTAATTTGCCATTTCAAATATTTAACCTTTTTTTGTAGGTGGGAGGTTCTATCCATCTGTTTTTATTTGCCTTGCCATTCTGTAGTATGCCTGGCATTTAAATAATTAAGTATAAACTACTGTATAATCTTATAATGCCTCTTGCAGAAGCAGAACCTTGCTTATCCTTTCCGCCATTGGGAGTAAGAGTTGTCATTTTAATTATTCTCTGTGTATTCTGACTGACAGACGAAAGCTAAATGAAGTGTCCATAAAACTGACCTTAATGCAATTCCCAAACTTGGGACTTGGGCTTTGCACACTGAGAATAATTTAATCTTGCATTTTAAGACATTCCAATTTATATGGTTTATTGGCCTTTCTGTTTCATTTTAATTTTCATGACAAAAGTTGACATTCCATTTTTACCTCTAATAGCAGATAAATATTTTCCATAGATTTGGAGATAATTCTCCCTAACCCCCAACCATTCTCCTCTTTCACTTCTGTTACATTAGACCGCTGTATTTGTTGGGTTGAAAGAAAAGCAAATCCAATTTCCTAGGTCGAAATTCTGAAAGAAAAAAAGCAAAATGACAGATATTTCCTCCACACATTGGCCTAGAATGGTTACACAAAATCATTTCCAAAAGTAGACAGATGCGACAAAATTTGTACTCTGCTGTGGTTCTACTAATTGCCCTGAAATGAATCTAGACTTTTGTAGGCATTCAGAATGAACATTTTCTATGCAATATTTTCTGCTGGTACAACATCTTCCAACCAAGTGGATAACCACACAATTTTATCCAAAAGTGCCTGACCACTTAACCCACTATAGCATAGCCAACGCAGACTATAAAAAAAGTTAACAATTCCATACATCAAAAACATTTCAGACTATTACAACCACCTGGCATCACTGTAGGACACAAACCAACTAAAGCCCTCCAAAACATTTTAAGTAAGCCTTTTTTTTTCTTCTAGTAACCTCAGAAAAAAAAATATGAGTGATCACATACAGTGCAGAGGTGGTATTCAGCAGGTTCTGACCGGTTATGGAGAACCGGTAGCAGAAATTTTGAGTAGTTCAGAGAACCGGCAAATCCCACCTCTGACTGGCCCTGCCCCCATCTATTCTCTGCCTCCTGAGTCCCAGCTGATCGGCTGGGTCTTCTTTTGTTGCCCTGCACAGGAGAACAGAGCTGGAAAGAAGGCTAGTGGGGTAGGGAGGGAATGGGGATTTTGCAATATCCTTCCCCTGCCACACCCACCAAGCCACACCCACCACTGTAATAGTAAAAATTTTGAATCCCACCACTGATACAGTGTAAGGAGTATAGCAATAGCAATAACACCCAGACATATATCACTTCATAGTGCTTTACAGCCCTGTCTAAGCAGTTTACAGAGTCAGTGTATTGCCTCCAACAATCTGGGTCCTCATTTTACTGACCTCGGAAGGATGGAAGGCTGAGCCCAGTGAGATTTGAACTGCCAAATTGCAGTCAGCAGAAGTAGCTTGCAATACTACATTCTAACCACTGTGCCACTACAGCTCTTACAACAGTATAACAGTACAACCATAGGAGAGGCAGGCAGGAGACTAACTGAGTGTATTAATGAATACCAACCACAGTCAAAAGACATGATGGAAACTCCTTAATTGTACAACAGATGGACCGACCTAACCATAGTTTCATCTGCAGTAAAAAAGAAAAAAGCCAAAAGAAGAAACAAGAAGACCAAAACATCTTCTTGCCAGTAATCAACAACCAGATAAGCAAGAATTAACACCAGGATTAATACCAGAACAACAATCAAGCACTAAACAATATCCTAATCAAGGAATTACCAAGAAGAAAGCAACAGTCCCAAAATGCTGACAGGGCAAGTCACAAAGATCAAACCTCGCTCCTACGGAACATTGATGATGTTACCTAGTTGGGTAATGAAACATCTGTAAGAAAACTATGAAGTTCGGAGAGTACCAAGAACTCCATACAAGTACTTTCAAAGGTTTATTCTTTATATGAAAATCCAAGGTAATAATATATCAAAATCTGCCTTCTGATTTCCCTAAAGGTTTATGAATGTCTTTCTGAGAATTGGCCTCTCCTGGCTAGTTAAAACTCCCAGGGAGTGATGTGCAGTTCAGCAATGATGAATGCATCCTTGTGATCTAGTTCTTCCAATGCTTTGCAAGGCTATGATCCATCATCTTCTCATGGAAACCATCATGAGATGCAAACATTTTGGGTGATTTCTAATCCATCTCCAACCTTCCCAATCTTGTTGGCCTTTTGGAGAGCCTTTAAGAACTGGCTGTTTTCCCAGGATCAGGAGAAAGGCTGAACCCAGGCATTGCTTTAGTTTTCCTTGGTCATGATAGGCTTCATTTATTTGCTTTTTTGGGTTGTTGTTCTCATTTTCCCTTTGTCTTGTAGGGAACATTTACATTTTGTGAGCCAGCCAGAGTTGCATGTGTTTGATGATCAGCCATATAAATTCAATTAAAGCCTCAAACAGACAAATAAATATTTGCACCTTTTTGTGATGAATTTGAACTTACTGCATGGCTGCAAAATGACACAGCACACTGCATCTTTTTCCTTTTTTTACATATCTCGAGCTCATTTAGTTGCCCAAGCTTACTGATATCAGAAATTTGGGGAATTAAAAAAAAGTACCCCACAAGGAGAGTTTAGTAAAAACTCTTTTATTTCAAGAGGTCTCCACACAGTTACACGCACCTTTTGACAAATTCATAACTAAGACAGCAGCAAGAAAGCTACAGGCCAGTCTTGAGAATTTCATCAAAGCATTCTTACCCTCTGGGGACATACATATACCCAAGAGTATATTTTACATCAAATCAAATGAAATAGTTGGGGGGGAAAGACAGAACTTTTCAACACAGTGCCGTTTCTGTTTGAATATTTGTAAAAGGTACAGCCATCCTACCACCATTTTCAATATATTTGAGGCAGACTGGAGGAAAGTAGAAGATACTGCTATCTATTTTCCAGACAGTAGCAAAACATCTTTTGATAGATGATAGATAGATAGATAGATAGATAGATAGATAGATAGATAGATAGATAGATAGATGATAGATAGAGACAGAGACAGACAGACAGACAGAGACAGAGAGAAAGAGACAGAGACAGAAAGGAGAATCTTTGGTGCACCACAGCAGTATTTTAGTAATCCTTGTATGATGTTATTCTTGACATAGCAGTAAGTCAGAATTCATAGGTTTCCCCCAAGATTGATAAAGTGAAATGAAGCAAGGAGAGAACAGCATGTCAGGCACATTTTTTTTAAATGAGAAACAAATTTCCCAAAACAGGGTAGTCTTGCTGGAATTATAGATAGATGATAGATATATGAGATAGAGGAGATAGTTGAGATAGATAGACAGACAGACAGACAGAAGTTCACAGCTAATTTCTTGCATTACATGGCAACATTATATGGCAACATCAGGGTTTAAATGGAGGCATATTTAGCAGGAGAAGTATCATAATCATGGTATAGTGGGCAGTCTATGCCTTCACATTCCAAAGTCCCAGCCAGGAAACTGATGTATGCCTTTTATATTAGGAAGAAAATTCCTGAAAAGCTTTTCCTTCTCCAGCTGAAACAACCTCTGCAACAATTTGTGAAGAGGTATTTTGGGACTCAATAAAAGGAGAGTCAGCTATTCCTGCCAACCAGGATCTGATTGCTCTCAGGTGAAATATCTAATTAGTGCTTGTTTCTTTCAGAGACTACAAACCAGTAATCAAAATGTAAGGCAGTATTCCAAACATTATGTTCTATAGCTTTGTCAATATAGTGTTTTTTTTTCTTTTTTAAGAAACGTCTTTTCCAACTGAGCAGTAGTTCTTGAAGATCTCATGCTGATAGAAACCCTTTGCAGCCATTTAAGCTTCCTTGAATTTCAATATCTTTTCAATTTAGAACTAGTCTAAAGATAGTGCAATGAACTTCAGGGGCCAGCTGATAAATTTTTACAGTTAAAAGAGTAGAAGGTTGGTAAGGAGGTTGGGATACTTAGCAAAATTGGGAGTATTTTACAGCATCCCTTCATAGGAAGACAGAATATAGAAGAGGATATTATGGCAGTGGTGTCTGATTTACAGAACAGCCCTACCTTAGGAGGCCTAGATGATGCTGACGTATAGTTTGTTTTTATTCCATGTTTTTTAAAAATAAGCTGTTTCCCCAATTTTTTTTCAGATTCCTTTATTCAGAAGGAAGGAAAGGAGGCAGGGAGGGATGAAAGCAAGAGGAAGGAAGCAAGAGGAAAGCAAGCAAGCAAGCAAAATTTCAGTTTGGTGTGTTGGTATGCATATGCAGGGGTGTGGCTGAGTGTGGGTGATGGATGTGGGTCTGGGAGGGTTGGTGTACATGGGGGTGTTGTGCTGTATTGTGTCCCCATGCTGATTTTTTCCCCTTAGTTCATATGCCACCTTCTGATCTATGGCCTGATCAATTACAAACATTCAATTAAATACTCTACTGTATATTAACTACATATAGAATTGTGACTATAGTTAAATAACATGTTCTACTTTTCTGTTTTTATTTTTATTGTACTTTTCATTTTTCTTTGAAAAAACCCACTCTGTATACATTTCTTTTGACTGCATGTTTTTCTCTGTCAATATTGTAAAAGAATATAATTTTTTTACAAAAACACTGTACATAATTAAACCCACTGCTGCTTATTTGCTTTGAGATTTAGTTCAAACTGATAGTGCTTATTTGAAACACTAAAATAAATTGGGGCTCAATACCCAGATGATCGTTTCTTTCTATACCCATCTGTTCACATCTACTGAAGTCATCTTTGAGATTTCATTAACAAAAATATGGATATTTCCAATGGCTATGGAATATTAGAAGTGTTTTCTTGACAGTAATCCACAAAGTTTTTTTTTTTTAATTACATTTATATGCCGCCCTTCTCCGAAGACTCAGGGTGGCTTACAATTTTTGGGATACAACCCAGTGTGCTCAGCAATAGCCTTCATTCCATTGTATATGCCTGCTTATTACTAAGTGGCATTTTTACAAGGTCAGCTAATTGCCCCCAACAATCTTGGGTCCTCAATTTACCAACCCCGAGAGGATGGAAGCCTGAGTCAACCTTGAGCCTGGTGGGATTCGAGCCTACAGTAATTGTAGACAGCTGGATCTTAAGAGCAGGCATTTACAGCCTTGAGCCACCTTTTTATATTAAATTTTTGTTATTGTTGTTCCAAGTATATTAAAATGGTTTTTATTCATCATACTATTATTGTAAAACTGATGAAACATTACCCAGAAATGTTCAAAAGTCTTTATGTAATATTAGCATATTAAAATATATATTTAAAATACATGAATTTTTTTATTTCATATCCCTGAGGCAACACCATAAATTATCAGAACAGCTCATCATAGGATAGCTGTTCTTTGCTAATCATATTATCTTTAATTAATGATTTTTTTCCTGAATGGCATGAGACAGTAGATTTGATAAATCTTACTTCTTAGGAGTTCAAAATTTGTCAAAGAATTATGACATAGTGTGTAACTTAAGCCTTAGGTAAAATTAGACATTAAATTAACTTCTCCTGACATTGTAAGTCATCTTAATTATAGTCAAATACAGTGGACCTGCTGACGAGAACTTTAAAACTTGAACTGATTCAAGGAACAGTAAATATGGAACCCATAATGAGGAAGAATCACAACATGGAAGTGGTAAACTTTTTGATAATATCAAAAAATATATGTGGTTGTGCAAGCCAGTGAAAGATATAGTAATTTATCATATAATGTATAGTAATTGATAGTGGTGTAGTGGCTTAGAGGTGGAGTTCTTGCCTCACAATCAGGAGGCTGTGAATGTGATCCTAGGTAGAGGCAGAAATTTCTCTCTCTGGGCAGAATGAGGATATATCTACTGAATAAAACTCTGCATTGGAAACAGGAAGGGCATCCGTCCAGTAAACGCTCAGCTCCATTCACTTGTCCTGACTCCACTCCACAAGAGATTATAGGGTCATTAAAAGAAGGTAATTAATGGTAATTAATAGTAAAATAGTATTTTGAGTGGGTTGTATTGCATTCCATGAATTGTGCAATACCTGTGCATAGCTAACAGCAGAACATACAAGCTCATTTAGTACATATCATATCAGGTAATTAAACTGATAAACAGACATTAGAATTGTTATTAGAGAATATGGACAAATGCAGGGCAGTAAGAACCCAACGTCAAAGTGACTAATATGTTTCCAAACTATCTTCATGTGTCTGGTATATCTCACGATTTTTCCAGAAAAAAAAGTAAACATTCTGAGAAACCAAAAAAAAAATGGCAAGTCCCTCCTCCTCACATCCTCTCCTTTTCTTATCATCTACTCTGCTTAGCAAGAGTTGGCTGAACACAGCTGGCCAGTTGTGGTGTAGAAAGAAGGAAGCTTTCCTTCAGCCAACTACAAAAGGCAACTGGTTGAGCAGTTTAGATTTACCTCAAGACTAACGATGAGAAGAAAGAAAGAATATTCTTTTGCCATAACAAACCCTCTGCTTCTGTTGAGATCCTAGTCTGCCTACCCATGCAGCTACCATGTTGTCAATTATTTTGATGCTGATTGGAGTACTAACTGTATTAGAAAGCACTAAAGCTTTTGTTGAGCTTTCCAGCAAGTGGGAAGAAGAGTCTCAGCAGCAACTAGATATTCCTAATCACTGGCTGGTTTTGGAGAAGCAGTCATTTTGCTGATCCCTGCCAATGTTTCAACTGGTATCATGTACTTCCAAGATGATGAGATGTGGGAAACCATAAGTTGATTTGAACTTTGACCATAGACTACAGGTCCTGTTTTACATAGAACGGTTGATTATGCTTGAGATACTACGTTGACTATGCTTGTGCCATACTAGGCCAAATTTTTGAAATGCAATTACTACTATTAATCAATTTTTGCACTTTGCTTGAAGTTATTTAAGCAAAACGTGAATATCATAGGGATGCCCTGTCAAGCCGTTCTTTGCTACCATTTTCAAAGGCTTGAAAAACCTTGTTTCAGGGAGTAAAAATTCTTCAAACATCCCTGCTAATTAGAGGTTATAGACCGTGTTTTTCTTTGCTGTTAATACTGATAAAAAGTAGACCCGGAAAATAATCTAAAAACATTTTTATTTATAAAATAAGAAAACCTAATGGAGCTACATACTTGCAACCTAATCTCCACCAAGGCATATAGAAAAAGAAGAAAGGAAAAGTAACGGAAGTTACAGGAAGTGAAGTATAAACTTTGTACACATGCGCAGTAGATCAAAACATCACAAGACTTTCATATCTCATTACTATGGAGACAAGATAACACAGTGCTGGCTAGCAGACACCTGCTTGCTATAATATGAGCTTAGAAGCTTGAACAGACAAACAACAAAAAAAACGCAGTGAAAAATAGTTAAAAAAATAAATCAGCATCCACAACTGAAATTGTACCAAATGGTTGTATCCTGTCTAAATTCACCTCAGGAAATTGAAAGTTACTTCTTCATGTGATCTTCATATAGGGCCATCCCATGATGAAATGTGAGATTGATACTCTAGTGGAATGCAAGTAAAAATTGATTATTCCATTGATTTTATAAATCAAACTGGATAAGATAGAATCAACCTATTTTGGGTAGGCAACTTGATGTTAAATTGTTACTTAATAAGTCAATTAGATGCCTATGGCCTTCAAACACATTAAATTGAAGAAGCAACTATATAATATCTTATGTGATGTTTCCTGGAAGATGAGTAATCTCTCAGGCTCAACCAGAAATGTAGAGTCAGTTTTAATGTAAAATTGGCTGGTAAATCTAAATGGAAATGTCAGTATCAATTACGTTAGGAGATTTCAAGGATTCTCACTGCATAATGCATTGTACATTTAAGTCAAAGGCAGAAACAAGCACTTTGGACTGTGTTGTCTCTAAGCTGTAAGAAACAGTTGCAGGGGGAAAAGTCCTCATTATGTCCATGCACTGCATGGCTCTTGCTAACAATGGAATCCAGTTCATGTCTGCCAGATTGATAACACATCATCAAAGTGAGCTAATGCACCATTAAATAATGGCAGCACGGCAAACAAATCAGTCTGTTTTAATAAATAGTAGAGAGGTGCTATGCTCATCCTCACACAAAGCTTTTTTTCTAAAATACTTCTGATGCCTACTCAGCACTAGTATTTAGATTTTACGCACATCCATATTTCCTGAATTCTGAAAAATAGTTTCTTACAAATGCTGATTATTTTTTGTTAATGTAATTCTTCTTTTTCACATTTCCTCGTACTGATTTTTTTTAATGGCCTTCTTTCTATTATTTTTTTTTTCATAGCAAGAAAGACCACTCTGCATTGGTCTTCTCAGTTTCAAAAGCCAAAAAGATTTTTAACTGTCCCATTTAGATCTTGACATGTCTATAGGTACAGTATTTCTGGAAGAATTAGTAATCACTTGAAGAAACATGATATGTCTGGACACACCTAACAGTTTCCTCAATAACTGTCAGCTTGAATGTCTATGGAAATTCTCAATCATCCTGGTTGTAGTTTTCCCAAAGGTGGTTTTCCAAAAAACAACTGGGTTTTTGGTTTTGGTTTTTCTCTTAAAACATTACGCTTCTCATCCAAGAAGCTTCTTCAAGTCTAACTCAGAGGTGGTATTCAGCAGGTTCTGATCAGTTCTGGAAAACCAGTAGTGAAAATTTTGAATAGTTTGGAGAACCGGCAAATACCACCTCTGACTGGCCCTGCCCCCATCTATTCTATGCCTCCCGAGTCCCAGCTGATTGGCTGGGTCTTCTTTGGTTGCCCTATACAGGAAAATGGAGCTGGAAAGCAGGTTAGTGGAGTGGAGAGTGAATGGGGATTTTGCAGTATCCTTGCCCCAGGAGTGGGGTGGGAATGGAGATTTTACAGTATCCTTCCACTGCCATGCCCACCAAGCCATGCCATGCCCACCAAGCCACACCCACCCAGCCATCTCCACAGAACCAGTAGTAAAAAAATTTGAATCCCACCACTGGTCTAACTGACTGGTGGCAAATGGAAGGATTTATATTCTTTGCAGTCATTCATGCAATCAGTTAGACCTGAAGAAGCTTTTCAACTGAGAAGCAAAATGTTTTCAGAGAGGGAAAAAAAAAGAACACCAAGAAAGTCTGGTTGCCATTTGGAGAAGCACCTTTGAGACAAGCATAACCTGGATGATTTCATGTTCCAATAACACAAAAAGAAAACATGATTGGGTGTCCTTCCCACCAAAATTGGTCAATTGCCTATACTTACAGTAGAAGGAGTTGTCATGTAGGTCAACTCTCCAACACTTTGCTTAGGTAAACGGCGATAAAACCCAAGAAAAAAGGATTTGCGGGGACTTCTGTAAAATTGTTTTTGGAGAAAAACATGAGAGAGAAAAAAAAAACATAGAAAAGCAATCAACAGACCAAGTATAATTCCAAGTTGGGGAAAATTGGTTTTAAAAGAAAGAAAAACTAACTGAAGAGAATTGAACTCTGAAAAGAATAAGCAAATAGATATATGGATTTAAACAGTCAGCTTAATCTGGATTTAGGCTTCAAGATTACAGCATTGTGAGTGTAGCATCTTGTTACAGATGACAATATCCATTCTTTTTCTGTACTTCTTTTACATACCAGCACTGACAACTTTGATTTGGTGTCTATTTAGGACAATCTGGGTTTTTTTATCCCTCTGATGCCACTACAGAAATAGTCACCATATTTATTTACTTTCTTCTTATATTTTCAAACTCCCTCTGTTCCACAACATGAACTGTTTGCCCGACATCACAATTCTTTGATTATTACCATAAATTAACTGGATCAGAAGAAAGCTCTTTGATAGAACTCTCATTTAGAGCATGAAATTGCTTCTGCCAACTTTGATTCTTCAGTTATTTTTAGGGATTTCCCCCCCCCCCAATTGCCACTTGTAACTCTTTAAACTACACAGACATCCACGCCTACTCACACCTTAACAATTAATTATGTGGAAAGATTTTTAAACCAGGCTTGAGAAATAAAAATAAATAAATACGACATGAATTTGACAGCTTTGTATTGAAAAGAATATTTGGACATATGTTAGAAAATAATTTGAGCTGTTGCCATTAGGAGACACAGAATGCACACACTTCATTTGCATGTGAGTGGGTTAGGTTTAGGGCCCAGCATTTTGTTTCTAATTTACATTTTATTTTTATAAATCAATTGAATTGATTTATATAGCCACCCTTTTTAACAGGTGATTCTGGGTGGCTTACAAGATAAAATGTAAAAATGATTAACAAAATAGTACAAAATAAATACATATAGCTCTGACTAAAACTGTTTCTATGAATGTAGAAATATGAATAGTAAGAGCCTTGATGGTGCAGGCTGTTAAATGCCTAGCACTTAAGTTCCAGCTGCCTGCAATTACTACAGGCTCGAATCCCACCAGGCTCAAGGTTGACTCAGCCTTCCATCCTCTCGGGGTAGGTAAATTGAAGACCCAAGATTGTTGGGGGCAATAAGCTGACTTTGTAAAAATGCCGCTTAGTAATAAGCAGGCATATACAATGGAATGAAGGCTATTGCTGAGCACACTGGGTTGTATCCCCAAAAATTGTAAGCCACCCTGAGTCTCCGGAGAAGGGCGGCATATAAATGTAATTTTTTAAAAAATGTCCCAAATGTTCTTTTTCAAGAGGCACTTGGACTTTCTTGTTTTTCTTTGAAGACATTTCACTTTTCATCCAAGAAGCTTCTTCAGCTTGGATGACAAGCAAAACATGTTAAAAAAAAAAAACAATGAGAAAGTCCAGGTGCCTCTTGAAAAAGCACCTTTGGGACAACCACAACCTGGATGACTGAGAGTCTGCTTAGACATTTAGCTATGCACTTTGGGATGAATACCCTTCAGATGGTATGGAAATATGAATGGATTTCCAGAAAAATTGCAGACTACAGGAACCATTTGCACTTCAATCTGAGATACAGACAACACAGACCCATCCCCAACAGCCTGTGCCTGTGTTCAACAGGGAAGGAACATAGAGCAGAAAACATCCTTCATAAAGCTAAGCTCCACAACACAGTCCTTTCAGCAGTTCCAAGAAGGCTCCATACCCATTTGCACTACACAGGTGACCCCGAGGACACAGACAAACCTCCAATGGCCTCAACAGCTCTCTGAAAGGATGCAAATGACCAGCTGTCGGCAAGGAATATAAATCCTTCCATTCCCCACCATCCAGTCAGAGCTGAAGAAGCTTCTTGGGTGAGAAGTGAAACATCTTCAAAGAAAAATAAGTAAGTCCAGCTGATTCTCAAAAAAGAACCTTTGGAACACCATGACAATGAATGCAGATGCTCTTTCTGTTCAAAACTAAGACATTAATGTGTACTGCACCTCAGTCTGAGGAAAGTTAGTTTCTGAGCAAGAAACATTTTTCTTTTCTTATGTAATGCAGTTCAGTTTCAGGCATATCTCCTCAAAAAGAAAGTCCTGCTGTTTTCAAAGGCTCTAAGACTCTTTAGCCTTAGGCTAAGGTCCATACTTCCCTACACTGTAATAAGGCAAACCAAACATTGTCTATAGAATTACACTGTTAGTAATTAATATTTGTACTCTGAGATACTTCTAATAAGTCAGCCCAGAAAAGGATATTTAATTCCCCATTGCACTCTTCCTACATATGTACTGTATTCTTATAGCAGTTATTAATTCTGAGTAAAGTAGGCTTCTATCATAACATTTACTGTATAATTTCCACTAGGTAACGGAAGTATATTGTTCTGATTCTTTGTTGTTTTTACTAGTTATAATAAGCTAGCTAACTCAAGGCATTTCATGCTTTGGAAATCTTTAAAGACTGTTGCATTTCAGTCGATGTGTTTGTTTTTATGTGCTTTCCTAAGATAAATCAGTAGATGATCATATATAAAGTCCTACATGGCTTGGGTCTGGGGTATTTGCAGGAGAGTCTTCTGCCAGCATCGACCTCCAATCTCCCTGTATGCTCCCACAGGCAGGGCCTCCTGGGGGGTGCCATCGGCCAGACACTGTCAGTTGGCAGTGCCCAGGGGTAGGGCCTTCTCTGTGGGAGCACCCACCCTGTGGAATCAGCTCCCCCTGGAGCTCTGGTTGGCCCCTGACCTCTGTTCCTTTTGCCATGACCTAAAGACTTGGTTGTTTCAACAGGCCAGCCTGGACTGAGTGGGGTGGGGGTGGGGTTTTATCGTTTTTAGTTTTTAATTGGATTTTAATTTTATTGGGCTTACTTGATTAGTTTAATTGTATTTTAATATTTGTATTCTTGTTTTTATTGTAAGCCACCCTGAGTCCCTTGGGAGAGAGGGTGGCCTATAAGTCCAATAAATAATAATAATAATAATAATAATAATAATAATAATAATAATGACAGAATAAAAAACAGCAGGTGGGATTTTTTTTCCATTGTGGAAGCCCTTTCCTTTCTACAAAATGTCTTCCTAGCCAGATCTGTTTTCATTCTCTGTGAAAAGATCGTCTTTTCCAAAGGCTGTTGGGGAAAGCTAACTGGATTCTGTTTTATGTCCTTTTCTAATTTTCCCATTGCAATCCAGCAACACAAAGATTCTGTTTGTTGTTGCTTCTTGTGAAATGAATAATGAAGTGAATCTCTGCTAGTTGTTTCAACTATCAAACAACCTGGGAATGTCTCAGTCTTCTTAAAGCTTATATACTTACACTCTTATATTCAAGATACAGAATTGCAACGTGAGCCTTATTGCTGGATAACAACTTGCTGGTTGATAGATAGCATATTAGTAACTTAGTTTCATTTCTATGGTATCAAGAATATGTGTCAAGAATGAAGGCAAATATACGGATAATATTGCAGAATCCAAGTCTTAAAGAAGTGCTTGAATGAATGTCATCCAGTGAAATTTAATTTCCTTTTTTAGTTTGAAAAACAGGGAATAGTTACATGAAATATATCAATATGTTTTGCAAAACAGGGCTGGTGTACTGGCTACATTTTCTTTTCTTTCTTTCTTTCTTTCTTTCTTTCTTTCTTTCTTTCTTTCTTTCTTTCTTTCTTTCTTTCTTTCCTCCTTGTCTCTTTTCCTGTCATCAGTTGCTGTCTTGCCCAAATGATACATCCTAAATATTTAATCTTCTTTCCAAAAGAATGCATACTGAAATGCTACAGAAGAAATTTTGGACACATTTTTTTTCTTTTTACTAACTGTCAAATAAATATGAATATGAGGTGCTTGCAATTCCAAATTTTGAGCGTTAGAATTAAAAAAAAAAACCTACCATGTGAACAAAAGTTTCTACAATGTCTCCAACATCAGCAGATGGGGGTCATGTGGATTTTGAATTATAGGATTTAATATTTATAGCTTTTTTTCCCCTGATACTTTAATGGATAGACAAGTCTAGTTCAGCCACCTGTGCTCTTTGTTATTGACCTGATGCATAATGTTCTGTGGCTCATTTAAAAAACCTGTGATAGTTGTTTCTTTTGTTTAAAAAAAATGGGATCAAACGCTTCAGACAGCATGCAAATGGGAACAGCACTAATGATGTTATCTACTTAGGGTAATTAAGCATCTATAAGAAAAGAAGCAAGCTCAGAGAGCACCAAGAATCCTTCATTTCAACCCTGAGCTACAAATATTATCCTTTATTGATACTCCACCATCCAATAAAGATCAGTTATTGATTCTTATTAGATGTATACAATACATTTTTAACTTATTAAAAACAAAAACAAACATAATTTATTTACAACATTTTTTTAAATGATTGGTTTTTAAAAATAATAACATCCTGAAGTTTATCTGCCTTTCCACTATGCCATTGTAGGAAGTTAGCACCCACCCCTCTCCTAGAAAATTGAAATATCCTGGGAAATATTAAAAAGGCAGAATATTTCCCCTAAAAAGAGTAGAAACTCAGAAGCAGAAACTCACCTCAGAAGTAGAAACTCACCCCCACCTTTGTTAATGGGTGGGCCATTAAGGCCTGGGCCAGAATACTTTACATAACAAAGACCTCCAGGTAAAGCTATAGCAATTGCTCAAAAGCTCTTTTCAGTGCATCATCATCCAGCAAGGCTCAACCAAGCCTGGAACTCAGAACAGCCTACTGAGTTGCCCCTGCATGGCCTCATGGGAGTCTGACAACCAATCAGAATACAAGCTCCAATTCAAATCCCAACAAAGGTTATAAAACCCAGGCACTCTCAGCATATCAGCCCTTCTTGATCTTTTCTTCCTTCTTGAAGCATGTGATCATCCTTTTCATTTTGGAGCTCCAGGCCATGTGGTCCTGTCCACCATTAAACCTTTCAAACAGCCTCCATGTTTCCAGTGTCTTTTTCCCCACTTGGAACTGAACCCAGAAGGATATTTCTTACAACACTGTATTTCCTAGGTGGTAATCTGAAAATGCATACAGGTTAAAATATCAGGAGCCAGTTAAGAACTTCAGTTAAAAATGTTTTTTGAGAAAGAGAGGAAAACAAATAAAAGGTTTAAGAGATAAGCTTGCAATCACTTAGGCAAAAATGAAGCAAGCAAACAAACTAAAAAACAATTATGAAAACTGTTTTGTGGCATAACATTAGCAGTATTATATAGATCTCAGTATTGTGTTAACTCTCTTTTGTTATGTTTTTTGCTTCCTAATATGTTAGTTGTCATAGCAGATTATACAGGACTGTCATTCAAAGTAGTTTTATGGTTATTACTATGTTACCAACATTTGTGGGAATGACAAAACATAGATTCCTCGCATCTCCATGGCATTATCTTAAAAAACAAACAAACCCATGCCTTCTTGGTAATCAAGGCTTTCCAACTAAATTAGTCTTAGAGTTAATGCAGTTACAAACATATACTTAGTGAATCTTTCAAGCTGCCAATAATTGCAGAAATCTGCATTTGGAATGCTGAATAATTTCTTTTAAAAATTCAAATTGTAATTCTAAGCAGATAATTGTGATTATGCTGTTTCAGTAAAGATTCTTAAGCAAGAGGGACTGTAAGATGTAGGATTTATAGAAGGGCACATAAAATGTGAGACATTTAGAAACTACAGAGTACAGAAGAGTGGTGGTGATGCCAGTGATTAGAATGCAGTATTGCAGGCTAATTCTGATTGCTAGCAGTTCCATTCCGACAGGCTCAAGGCTGACTCAGATTAAGGTCAGTAAAATGAAGACCCGGGTTGTTGGGGGCAATATGCTGACTCTGTAAACTGCTTAGAGAGGGCTGTAAAGCACTATGAAGAGATGCATAAGTCTAAGTGCTATTGTTGTTGCTAGTACTGTTAAAAAACCAAGAATGTGTCAGACTTGGCTAAATGCTGAGCTGAACTGGAAACCTTCTGCCAATTAAAATGTATTTATTTATTAGACATTTATGTCACCCATCCCACTTAGATAAGATAGACGATACCCCAAAGATAATTTGAGTACCCCTTCAGTAGGGATAACTTAGCCGGGAATTTCATTCACAATTCCTTTTTAAGAACTGAACTATAGAAAGGCAGTCATATAGTTGGGAAAAAAAAAAGCTACCTTGTTTTCTTCTTTCTTTTTCTTTTCCCCATAAACCAGGAAGATGAAAAACAGAATCAAATGGTTGACAGTCCTATTTTGCTCATCACAAGAAATGTTCTTTGGGGATGTGTCAGCGATAATGCTTTAAAGAAAGAGTGTTGATTGCTACGTACCATCCTTTTATTGTTCATTTCGGTATACATGGTACTGCTGCATTGTGGTAAGGCACTTTTCAAAGATCTTGCTTATTTAGCTTTACAAAAGTTTTGCAGTGACTGTGTTTATATTTAACCATTTCTGATTTTTGACATTTCAAGTCCTTTGCAATGTAGTTTATTTTCTTGCACAAGTTCCTAAAGCCTCTGTTGGCACGTACGAACATGCTTACTGGTGTGAATTAGCCTAAGTTTGATCTTTGCAGAAGAATCAGGTATTGTATGTCTTATATGTCACCTACTGTAGAGTATTTGGTGCTTTCTAAGCTTGGTGATGTTCTTTGCAGATGTTTCATTACCTAACTAGCAGCAGTCTTTACATACAACACTAACAGACACATAGACATTAAAAATATCTATATACCATTCAAAAGAGGCAATCAAAAAAGCCAAAAAGAAACAAAGAGCAAAATATCTCCTTTCCAGCAACCAACACCGAGGAAAACATTAATACAATTGTTGAAAGAAATATCCTTCTGGGTTCAGTTCCAAGTGGGGAAAAAGACACTGGAAACATGGAGGCTGCTTGGAAAGTTTAATGGTGAACAGGACCACATGGTCTGGAGCTCCAGAGAAAGATGATCACATGCTTGAAGGAGATCAAGAAAAAAAAGGGCTGAGGTGCTGAGAGTATCTGGGTTTTATAACCTTTGTTGGGATTTGAATTGAAGCTTGTTTCTAATTGCTTGTCAGACTCCCATGAGGGGCAACTCTATAGGCTGTCCTGAGTTCCAAGCTTGGTTGACCCGCTGGATGATCTATGCCCTTAAAAGGGCTTTTGGCAATTGCTATAGCTTTACCTGGAGACCTTTCTTATGTAAAGTATTCTGGCCAGGCCTTAATGGCCCACCCATTAACAAAGGTGGGGTGAGATTCTGCTTCTGGGGTTCTACTCTTTTAGAAGAAATATTCTGCCTTTTAAATATCTACCAGAATACTTCATTTTTCTAGGAGAGTTGGGTGCCAACTTCCTACAATCCTCATTTTTTTTTCAAAACACGTGAGAGTTTTGACAAAAGATTAAAAGGTGATCAGATCAGGGAGACTTGATGGGTGCTTTTAATTTTTTTCTGATGCAAAGGAAAGGCATTGGAAAAAAAGCAACAGAAAAGGATTCCTTCAGTGGCTCCCAAAAGCTTTCAAAGTCTGGGAAAACTCCTGGTTTTTTTTTTTTTCAAAACAGTATCCAATTTTTTCATGCCAATTAATTTTCAGGTGTTTTGATGTACTTTTTGTGAGCTTACAGTCAGGTTATAAGCACAAGCCTCTACATTCTTCACAGCCTTTAAATTACAGGCTGCCCATTTCCAAGGTTATGGTTACTACCTGCCTAGCTCTTAGTTTCCAGGGTTTGTGAGGCCAAATTGAGATTAGCCAGTGTGCAATCCAGGCTATTTAGTATTTTTAAAGTTACACACAATGAGCCCTGGGACTTGTACTTCATGAGGCCCCAGTGCAACATATCTTGCTTTACTGGACAACTGGGCAGCATCATTTGTGAGTCACAGTCAGGACTTGGGGTTTGGAGATCTCTTTTCTGCTATCTCTTCAGAAATTGCCTGAGGGAGGGGTGCCCCTCCCCATGGAATTAGAAAGGAGTTTTGCTTGGGCCTTAGTGCCTCAGAGCAGCAAAATAAAAACAAAACAAAAAAAACATTTTCTTTTTAAAAAGAAGCAAGGGACAGCTTTGTGTGGAAGCAGGTGAAAAAGATAACCTATCTAATTCTAAATGGGTGTCTCTGTGTATGTGCCTGTGTATGCAGCTAGGTTTACAATACAGATAATACAAACATGCTGGACAATTTCCCTCCCACCAGACAGAAGTATAAGGTGTTCAGAACTTGCTGGGCCAGCTACTCTCAAATACAATCATGGGTACATCAAATTGGTTACAATATAAATGATACAAGAAAGAAAACATTACAATGGGTTTCACATTACAATGAATTTTCAGTTACAATGAATTTCCACCCTCCCCATAGTCTTTCTAACTGTCTTCTGGGGATTGAAAAGAGTCTTTAGTCTTTTACTGGTCCATCTCAGGATCCTTTCCTTCATGTCTCTGGATGGCATAGGCTTGGCCTGGTGGTATGGGTGGTCAGTCAGGCTTGGGAAGGTCTGCCCCACTCTGGTTTGTTGTAATGACCTCAGTGGAGGCTGGATCCAAACCCAGTTACTGGTTCCAATGGATAGAATGTCTCTAGGGAGTAGCATCTGCTTCCACATGTGGCAGGGCTGAAAGACAAAGAACAAGGGGTCCCTTCCCCTTTGCTGGTAATTCTACCAGGAAAGGCATTGTAAAAGGATTAGAGAGGGGTTTGGAGATGGCTTGCAGGTATGGTTTCAGGAGAAAGAAAAATAACACACCAGTATTGCAGTTACTAAACAGATAAATCAGTTTCAACAAAGTGGAGACACAACAGATGAGAAAGGAAAAAACTGGATTCAAATGCTTCAGGAAAAGGATGAACAGGTAAAATCATTTAAACACACAGTAAATGCAAGGATGAAACTTTTCTTGTAAATGAACTTGGAACATTCGTTAATAACCTGGGTTTCTCTTAAAAGCACAGAGAGGAGAGAAAATTTAACTCTGTTCCTCATCCAGTCTAATTGGCCAGATCAGACTGGGAGAAGACAATCTCTCGGGTTTTTAATTCTTAACGATTTAAAATTAATATCCGAAGGGATCAGAGACACTTAACAGTTGCAACAGTTACCTCTAGGACACACAAAGTCTTAGACACACACACGTGCGCGCACACATACCCACACACAAAGACACAGAGGAAAACAAAACTCTGAGGTTTACACACACACACTGATCATTCCCACAATAAATCTCTCAGTTAAATTGGGGAAGGCATAAATCTTAAGGAACAAACCACGTGGTAGCATAAAAGATAGAGAAAGAGACACAGAAAGAAAGAATTTAAAAAAAAATCCCATGTGATCCTGTTTTTATATTTTGCCCTTTTTAAGTACCTTTATTTAGCACATTGGTCTTCCTGTATCCCTCAGCAAAGCCCATTCCCTATCTATACATTTTGGTTTTTCTTGCTCATGCCAGCTAGGGTCGGCATCTGCCGTCATCCCAAGCCTCCAATAGCTCTCCCAGGGGGGTTCCATTCCATTCAGGACCCTCGAACTACCGCTTCCCATGTTTCCCCGTCCGATGTGGGGTTTCACACTTTGGCTTAGTCGGGTCAGCGACCAGTTTCAGACACAAGAACTTCAAGAGCAAGAAAAGAAAAAGGTGTCTGAGGGAGACTTTGGTCGTTACACTTATGCAAACGAAATGAGACACTTAAAAACTCTCTATTCTACAGAATATTTCACAATGTAGCTGCCCCTTTTTAAAAACCACGAGAGACTCTCTCTCTCTCTCTCTTTTCGCCAAGGTTTTCGGACTGGGGGTATGCTGCCTGTGCAGACTTCTTTCCTCTCCCCAAAAAAAACAGCCAGTGAGACTCTCTGCCCCCCACAGATAAGTACTGGTACTGCGTGCTCTTTCCTTCAGGCCCACGCTTAGCGGATTTGGAAGAGCTCAACTGGGAAAACTTGCTTTTCTGTAAGCAAGTACTGGTAATTCGATTTAGCATCCAAATTACACAACTACTTAAACCCCTGGGGTTTGCTTTTGGGATACACTGGACAAAAACCAAATTTTTTCTTCCTCCCTTCAATCATAACCAGCTCGGCTTTTCCTCTTATATACAGAAGGTCTCACACTCTGATGACCTCTCCTTGCTTTTCCTGTCCTGATGGTCATGGCTCTGTAGAGCTAGCAACAGACAAGAGGGCTGCTAGAGGCCAAACAAAGGAATGAGATGCAGCTGCTGTCCAAGGGTGTAGCCGCCACACACACACACTCTTCCTCCTTCTCTAACAAAAGGTCCTGTGCTCTGAAACTGTTAAACATAACTTTTCTTTTCAGACAGGAACTTTTTTTTTTTTGAGAATAATAAAACCTCTCAAAACGACTCTATAGAGCACTCCACACTAGAACAAGTAGACACAAGGACAGTTTTTCCCCTCAACGCCATCAATCTGCTAAACAAATAATTTCTCAACACCGCCCAACCATTTACAAAGTCTGCACTACTATTACTATTAATCTTCTCATCACTCCCCATCACCCATCCCTCCCACTTGTGACTGTATGTTGTAACTTTGTCGCTTGTATCCTACGATTTACATTCACTGCTTCCTAGTATAATTTGATTGCTTATTGTACCCTATGACTATCATTAAGTGTTGTACCATATGATTCTTGATTCTTAACGAATGTATCTTTCCTTTTATGTAGACTGAGAGCATATGCACCAAAGACAACTTCCTTGTGAGTCAAATCTTGGCCAATAAAGAGTTATATCTAAGGGGAGATTGTGCTAAGACAAATATATCATTTTACATATAATAACTGCGCCCAGAATTGTGTACACACAGTACTGGAAACAGGATAATATACCATCTGAGGGGACAGTGATAAGAAAGATTTTGAACTGCGTGGAGATGGACAGGCTGACATTAGAGTTAAAAGATAGAGGTGAAACCAGTATTGTTGGGAAATATTTAATAAAAAGTATTTTTTTAAAAAAAATGGCCAAGGATTAGAATGCAAATAAGCCAGAAGATGAGAAAGGAACTTTATACTACCAAAATGAGAATAAAAATGATAATTCAAGATTGTTATGAAAAGCTATGAGCAAGAAAAGTTTCAGAAGAGAAAATTAAACAATATTTGGAAAAAGCGGATTACCTAAAGTACCAGAAAAGGTAAAACTATGTTAAATGAATGAATATCAATGATGGAATTATCAGAAGTGATCAAGAGACAAAAGAATAATAAACACCAGGACCAGTTGGGCTGCAGCAGAATTTTACAAATGGTTACAAGATACTTTAGGCCCATCAATGTTAGAAGTCCATAATGAAGTATTGATTGATGCAAAGGTACCAAATTCGTGGATGAAAGCAAATATTACTTTGATTCCAAAAGATTCAGATTTAATGCAGATAAAAACTATAGGCTCATATCTTGACTGAACACGACTATAAAACATATGCTTCAATAATGGCAGAGAGAGTAAAAATTTCTAAATGAATATATATATTCAGATCAAAATGGCTTTTTTTTTGCCTAAGAAGTAGATTAAAACACCATGACAATAATTTTAACTTAAAGGCAATTTTCCATAAACAAATGGCAAAGGTGATAGAAAATGGAAGTAGGACAGAGAATTTTAATATAAAAAGGCACAAGAAAAGGATGTCCACTATCTCCTGTACTATTCATATTGATATTAGAATTCTAAATATAGATATTAGACAAGAGATAGAAATTAAAGCTATGGAAATAAAAGGGAACAATATAAATTATAGGCATTTGTAGAAGATTGCTCTTTATCTTGGAAAACCCACAATAAAATGGACTCAAACTAATTAGGAAAATAGGAGAGTATGGTGAAGTTGCAGGACTGAAAGGTTAAAAAAAATCAAAATAATTGTTTACAGATATATAGAAAAAGAGCTAACAAGGAAAATAGGTATACAGATAGTCAAGAAAGTTATAAATTGGCCAACAAATGAAACAAATTTGGTTAAGTGGAAAAATCTACAACTATCATTGATGGAAAGAGTAGCTACCATAAAATTGAATATCCTGCCAAGATTACTATATTTATTCCAAGCAATACCAATAAAACTAGAAAAAATTTTTTTCTTGGGACTCATCAATGGCTAGCAGACAAAAACAGGGAAAAAGGAAATATATGAAAGGATTTGTGATAAAGTAATACATAAGTTGGTTAAACAAACAGCATGAATATTATTGTTATAAACAGTAATATAATTGATACTAGCTCTCTTGGTAGAAACACACAGAGGAAGAAAGATCTCTTTCTCACACACACACAAAAGGCATACACACATTTCCCACATTTTCTGTGCTTTAAATTTAGAATTTGGAGGTACTCACCTTCTTTCCAAGCAGCCTTTGAGCTCAACACTCAAAACCCCTTAAAACCTTTCTTCCAACTGGCCAGGTCCAGGAAAACCCACCCACAGACTCAATGGGTCTGTTTGCCGGCAAGGGAATCTACCTGGGCCTAGTCCATTGGTTAGGTTAGCTGGAGTCCATCTGCTTGGGTGCCAATTGTTGAAAGAAATATCCTTCTGGGTTCAGTTCCAAGTGGGGAAAAAGACACTGGAAACATGGAGGCTGCTTGGAAAGTTTAATGGTGAACAGGACCACATGGTCTGGAGCTCCAGAGAAAGATGATCACATGCTTGAAGGAGATCAAGAAAAAAAGGGCTGAGGTGCTGAGAGTATCTGGGTTTATAAACTTTGTGGGATTTGAATTGAAGCTTGTTTCAATTGCTTGTCAGACTCCATGAGGGGCAACTCTATAGGCTGTCCTGAGTTCCAAGCTTGGTTGACCCCGCTGGATGATCTATGCCCTTAAAAGGGCTTTGGCAATGCTATAGCTTTACCTGGAGACCTTCTTATGTAAAGTATTCTGGCCCAGGCTAATGGCCCACCCATTAACAAAGGTGGGGGTGAGATTCTGCTTCTGGGGTTCTACTCTTTTTAGAAGAAATATTCTGCCTTTAAATATCTACCAGAATACTTCATTTTCTAGGAGAGTTGGGTGCCAACTTCCTACACACTACAACATTAAATTAAGCATAATACCAGACATTAATACAACACAACATTAAATAAGCATTAATACCAGACCAACTATCAGACAATAAACAATACCCCAATCAAGGAATTACCAACTCAGTCAAACAATCGAAATGTAAAGAGCAGCCTAATCAAGGAACCATCAGAACATTCTCACCAACACTGACAGGGCAAGCCACTTGTATCTATACAGAGAGCAAGCCCCACTGATGATGTTACCCAGTTTGGTAAATAAAACATCTGCAAGAAAACCACCAAACTCAGAGAGCCCCAAGGATCCCACAGTTCAACCTGAGCTAGAAATATTTTATTCTATGTCAGGAGGAGGGGAGGAAG